>OZ017742.1:102823964-103423964 GCA_963969285.1 Odontomyia ornata | reverse complement strand
AAGCAATGCGATCTCGGTAACGTCGCGGTAATAAGGTCAAAAAATAACTTATTCGTACAAAACTTATTGTGACATACATTTCAAAACTAGTTATCCACTCGATACAAAGCTATACTCGTACTTAATGCAAACAAGCAGGGTGACAAAAAGTGTAAGCGGGCAGCTAATTGTGCTTGTAAGTATATAACTGGAATTAAGCTCCTCCTTGAACTGGAGAACATTTCGACCAGTTGCACAGGCAGATATAACGAAGAGGTTATCCCCATCTGGCTGTGAAATTTTGAATCAAGAGATTCACAGATTTTGAATTCGACTTTATTAATATTTTGGAAACAATAGGATCTTCTAACTAATATCCCGGTGTGACCTCTCCTATCACCTATTACCCTATCGTTTCTTAAAAATTCAAAATCCTTGAATGTCATGGAGTGCCATGAATCGAGGTGGGGTTCAGTGAGAAAAATGATGTCAGGTTTTTGGTTAACAATGAATTCAAGGAGATAGTCACGTCGCTGTATAGTAATAATAGAGTTGACGTTGATCAAGATGAGACAAATCCTATCCATGGGAATGTGACTGGATGACAAATTATTTTGAGGAAGTTGAAAGCCCTAAACGCTGAAAAACAAAATTAATTTTCGTATCTTGTTTATCGATTCTCTCCGATAAGGAATTTAGTTGTTGGTAAATTTTGAGAAGCAGCTCATTATTGTCATTTGCATGATTTACATGATTTACATTATTTACCGCATTTTCTGCTGGTCCTCTAGCGGCGAGTGCAAATGATACTCCGGGCTTGACGAAGGACAATTTTTACTCTCGCATCTAGATATCGGGAGCATCCTCGATATGATGCCGGATGTCCAAAAACACCGCAGTTAACACAGTATAATTTCTCTTTTGGCTCCGTCTGAGCCAATTTGCACTCACCGGGAGCGTGAACGTCCTTGCATTTGACGCACCAATAATGCATGGCGCAGTTTGCAGCAGAATATCCACTTCTCTTTTCTGGAGGCGTTCCCAAATAAACATTCGGAAGTTCAAATGTTTAATTTGTTGAAGAGCACTTGGACTGCACTTATTTGAAATCTGTACCAAGTAAAGCGGTAAATTCTTCTTTTCTACCGTTGATTGTAGTAATCGAGCAGTCACACAAGCAGATTGCTCGAAAACCTTCCTAACACTTATTTAAAATTTTAATTGCATATTTGGAAAAAAATATTACTTTTATTCACAGTTAGAAATTTTAAAATATTTTTTAAATTATTGTTATTAAATGTAAATTTTATATCATTTTTCCTTATATTAAATTTAAACGTTTCCCTTCAATTATATTCTTCATGATATTTAACTTTTATTATTATTTAACATCTTTTCATTTTTCTTTACTTCTGTTAATTGTGTAATAAATTTTAAATCTGTAAATTAAAATTTCGAACATGGGAACACTGACTTAGTGCATCGCATCTGTGTATTCCATTGCCGAATGCAATCTTACTCGGCTGAGCGAGCAGCTTTATTCGGGGTACCGTTGCGACACGGGAAAGAAAGGAAAGATTTGGATGGATCTGGGAGCCCATTAAAGATCATTTCACCGATTTGAGGGTTTTCTTTTCTTGTCGGGTCTTTCGCGAATGTTTGTACAAATAAGTTGAGTGTTTTAAATTAAAAATCCCGTGAGTGGCGCAAATAGCCTGACTGCATAAAACACATCCGGGATTTCCTTATTTCGAAGTAAAATTTTCAACTAACTAGAACGTGTTCCTTTCGAAAGCCTTTAGCCTGCATGTTCAGAATTGAATCCAAATATAGCGGAAGGTTGCCACTAAACGGCGATTGCGGAGTCTTTTGATACTTTCGATAGTGACATAATCGCTTGCGCATATGTCTGGCTGTATGCAAACATTTCGTAGTACAAATTGTTGGATTTGACGAGGATATGAATTTTGGGCTGGATTATGCTGAAGAACTTCATATGAAGACGAAAAATCGCGGGAGCTTAGGGAAGGGGCTAAAAATATGCATCATTTCATTGAATGCAGAGTACTAGACATTCCTTTCTCCAGACGTTAAAGACGAGCCTATCAAGCAATTGCTGAAAGAGATTTTGTTGTGAGTTTTCTCGTATTTGGACGTAGTACCGTTATGTAGCAATGCCAGATATGTACGTACATATCGCAACGTTTTAGTATTGGATGGGTGCAGCTAGCTGAATATTAATTGATTCAACGCCGAATAGGGAGGCTGTCAAGGCTTTCAGCATTCCGAGCTTGTGAATTGGTAGGAGGACTTTGGTTTGCGTGAATAGAAAAGTTTCGTGCAGTGATTTATCGTTGGATTTAGTTTTGCGGAGAACTCGCCAGCAGATGTTTATTATTTAATGTTTTGCTCTTGTTGGCGTGCGACATGACTTTCTAGAAATTGGAAATATCGTGCTGATGTGCCAGAAGACGCAATGTTTGACAATTAGCTTGAAATAATTGCGGCCTTGTGGAGTTTTGATAGCGGACTCTTGCTAAGAAGTATTGCCGCTACCATATAGTAACTTTTAGAGATAAAACCTAGTTATCGCGATTGAAGTAATACACTGTCGATTAAGAGATGTGTCTGTACCAAAAAATATTAAAGTAAGAAAAACTTAAAACTTAGTGACTTCTTTAAATCAAAGGGAAATCGTAATAAAACACAAAAAAACACAATGCATATTATAATAGAAAATATATCCCATCAATTCGGCGGACCTTTAAAATCGCTGTCTTTGAAAGGATGTGAATCAGTAGGTGATATGTCGATCAGGACATTAGCCATGCATGGCGACAATATACAAGATTTGAATTTATCAGATTGGACACTAGCCCACTTAGCAACAGGGTGTCCGAGTTGAGTTGTGAATTAATAACTGACGACGGCATTCGTCAGCTAACAGCTGGAAGTTAAGATGCCGAAAGCCTTTTCATCCTTGAAATGGACAATTGCTAATTAATAAGTTACATTGGAGTATCAAGTAGCGGGTCACAATCTACAAGAAATATAACTATTTGACTACCATTTTAAATACATAAAAGCAATGATTAACGACAACTTCTATCTATTTAAACCAAATAATGAAAAACGTGTGATCAATTAAAAATATATATATTTGTTAATCATCTACATGATAGCGGTAGATTTTCCAATATTTAATATTTAATCTCTGGAGGAAACAATCCGTCCCACGAGACCGCAACGCTAGCCTGCCAGCGCATTCACGCGTCCCCAGACAAGGGCAATCTCAGTGGATCTCAATATCCTCTTCCGCTGAGGCAGCAGACCATTGCTGCAGTCTTTCACGGACATTTATCTATACCCAATTCATTACACGATCTTCTTTTCGCGAAGGTTTGAACGGAAATAAATTCAATTTCAGGTGCTGCTTCCTTGAGTACCTGAAGAAGATCGACGGTATCTTCTCCACCATCTACGGAGCTTTCCTGGTTACTCGTATGTCTCCTTTTATTGATGATTGCCGCCAATTTTATATTGCTTGTTACGCCGGGGTCCTCCAAAGGAGGGAAACCGTGGGGCTCCTACATACCAGCAGCCCCGAGTTAGTTTTTGGATTATTTGTTTTTCTTGATTTATCGAAGTAAAATAATATTCGATATTTATTTATTTATTTATTCCATCTTACAGACTAAAGAATCCAATCACAAAATGGAACGCAAAGAACAATCAGCAAAATCTAAATGAAAAAGAATACTAAAACGTCGATAATTAAAAGTTAAACTAGTAGTAACTCTCTTAGTTTTTTCTTAAATGCTATATAAGAAGAGGGGAAAGGACCAAGCTCGAGATTATTATGATTTCGTACGATTCTTAGAATTGGTGAATAGAAATATAAATCAGTTCTAGCATATGGTATAACGAAATAAGAATTCATCCGAGATGAACGAGATGTTTGTCGGAAACGCAGCTCAGAAAAAATATTTAACGCGACTTGATGGTAGCAAAGATTGTACAAAAAACATTGGTCTAGATAAGTTCGTCGGGATATTAGGGATGGAAGAGATAGGAAAGATGAACGACTTTCATAAGGCTGATACGGCAAATTAAACTTAAGGAAAAGAAAACGCGTGAACTTTCTTTGGACAGTTTCTAAAGAAGTCACGAGATAGGAATATCGGGGGGACCAGATAACAGAACAGTATTCAAGCAAAGGGCGAACAAGACAAACAAATAGGTGGACAGAAGAAGAGATGCTATTGAATTTATGTAAATGTCTAAGGATAAACCCGGAAACTCTAGACGCTTTAGTAATCACATTTAAAATATGTGCATCAAATTTGAGTTTTGGATCAAAAGTTACTCCAAGGTCTTTATGACTGAACACTTCAGAGAGCAAAGCATCATTTAATATATAATTAAAATTAATAGGAGAGTCCTTAAGAGAAAAAGTCATTTTATGACATTTAGTAGTGTTAAGACATAAATAATTTGAAGCACACCATTCATTTAGAGCATTCAAATCATTTTGGAGGAGCTGACAGTCTAAATGGGATTTGACTGCTCGAAATACTTTGAAGTCATCTGCATACAAAAGGCACGAGGAATTAATTACAAAGGGAAGATCATTTATGAACAACAGAAAGAGAAGAGGCCCAAGAATTGAACCTTGTGGAACGCCAGATGAAGGACAAAAAGGACTAGACGTAATACCAGAGAGACTTACTCGACAGGGACGACACGATAGATAAGATGACATCCAAGATAGAAGAGCACCCGAGATGCCAAGAGCTTCAAGCTTACGACAAAGAAGTAAATGATTCACAGTGTCAAAGGCCTTGGAGAAATCTGTGTAGATCACATCAACTTGCAGTTGGTTATCCAAAGCTCTTGCAATACTGTTTGTGAACTCCATTGAATTAGAGGTAGTGGAGTATCCTTTGAGAAAGCCATGCTGCTCTGGAGCAATAATAGGAGCTAGTGAGTTTGAGAGTCGATTATGAACCAACCGTTCAAGTAACTTTAGAAAGCAGGACAGTAAAGAAATAGGGCGATAATTGGAAACTGACGTAGGATCACCACTTTTAAAAATAGGCACAATATTAGCTGTTTTCCAAGGGTTTGGGAATGTACCAGTACTCAAACTTAGATTGAAGAGGAGAGATAAAGGAAAATTAAGCGATGAGGCTAACGACTTTACAAATATGTTTGGCAAACCATCCGGCCCAGGGCTAATATTAGAATCAAGAGCATTGATCAGAGCTTCGACTTCAGATGCATCAGTACAAATAAAGGAAATTGGGAAGGGAAGATGATTAGGTAAGACAACAGGATGCACAGTTGCAGCGGGAGAAGAGAAAGTTGAAGAGAAAAATTGGCCAAATGAGTCAGTCACTTCTTGAGGAGAAGAAACCTCTGCACCATTCCAACGGACCTTACTAGGAATGGCAGAAGAGGATTTCAGCGATCTTATATAAGACCAAAAAGGCTTTGTATTATTAGTCACAAGGGAGCTATCCAGACTGCTGAAATAAGCCTTCAAAGCATATCTGATCTCTTTTTTGGTAATAGCACGCAGCCTGCTAAAATTACATCTTGCTTCAATAGTGCCGAGTGTTTTAAAGACACGATGTGCCTTATATGATTCCATGGGTCGATTTCTTCCACGTTCAAAGCTTTTTCCAATAAAAACCAAAATTTACTTTGGACTGGCTTTTAAACAAATCAATTTAATTTTTTGAAAACTTGACAGGAGCGAATTAAGACACGTCTGTTCGCAACAAAGGCTAGACGTAGAAATTTGCGTAAAAATTGGCGTCTCATTAATATGCACTCTACAAGTATCAATAGATGTCGCGGCATCTGATTCATTTCATTCAATTTGAATATAGCCGTTGAATTTTAAAAATCGAATCCGAGGATCTTAATACGGTACGTGCCAGCCAATCATGGGTACATTGCCTCCTGAATTCGGTACTGTAGCGGGGAATTTGGTACAGGTGATAACGCTATTTATGGCAGTTTTTGTTCTGTTTTACATCACTTTGTCTACTGTATTCAGAGAATTTTCTTAAATCTTTAACATTACTTTAAAGATCCTCCCATGAGTGGACGTTTAGAGCAATTTTACATCAATATTCAAGAATCCTTGATCACATAAATTCCTCGTACAATCATGGTCAATTGTTGTTTATTTGATATCGGCCCTGAACAGACTGACACTGAAGATGAATCCAAGGAGTCAAAATCTGTCTGCTTACTCAAACAGCAAGCCTCGACGATTTTTCAATAATTTATTATTATTTATTTATTGTTTATTTACCATTAAAATTTACATGTAAAATACATATGCATAAATATATATATATATATTGTTACATGTACAAATAATTCTGCGAGCTACTGTCGCAATTGTTTTCACAACAATGAAGAACACGAATTCACTCGAAACCCCGAGAACCCAACAAGCATGATCAACATCTGCAAGTGACGTCACTCCATTCATTAATTTTCTCGGTAGAACATTCGCCAATAAACGAGAAATGGGTGAATAGGTAGAGACCCTATATAAAGGCGAGCTAAATGAATGGGGGAATCATTCATTCGACCGCGATAAGAACTGCGAAAGTGTGTGGAAGTGTGTTTCGGAATAGTGAAGTGATTTAGAAGACAATTGCGATCAGAAATTTATGGACAAGTGTTAGATTTTATTTTAATAGTGAAAATTAAAATTAGTGAAAGTGTTAAACTGATTATTGTGCATTTTCATGAATTAAATAAACACTTTTAACTTAAATTAAAAGACATTGCGTTTTCACTTTCCCGGAACATTAAAATTATTGGCCGCGAACCCATAACACGCGACAATGGTGTCGAGAAGTGAGATTAAAATTTTTAAAGTGAAAAACGTTTAAAAAAAAAAATGCACAATAGTGAAATATAACGTGGAAACTGGTGGAAAAATAAATAAAAGCCGAAATAATAAAAATAACCGCGAAGCTAACATTTGAAAATAAATGAATTTACCATGGCGGAGCTTAATGGAGACGCGGAAACACCAAAACCAAAGGAACCAGAAAATGCGCTGATGCAGATGTTGATGCTGATGCAGCAAGAGCAGCGACAACAGTCATCCAATTTAACAGCGAAGTTAAATGAACAATCAGCGAAGCTAAGCGAACAATCAGCGCAGCTAAATGAACAGACATCCAGTTTAGCTGCGAAGCTAAATGAACAATCAGCGAAGCTAGACCAACAAGCGTTCGAAATCAAGGTGGACATCGCACAGAAGCTGGAAAAACAGTCAACCGAAATAAAAGCGGAGCTCAGTAGTCTCAACAGCCAAATTAAATGCGTCGAGGAGAAGGTATACCAGGTCGAGGAGAGAATCAACCTTGAGATCAGCCAGGTCAACCATGAGATGGAAAAAGTGAAAAAGGATTTGGAAGCAGCGAAGGCAATAGTGACCGCCTCACCAGCCCCAATTATAACAGCAGCGCGTAGCTCATCTAGAAATGTGCAAGCACCAATATTCGATGGGCAAACGGTCTGGACTATTTACAAAACCCAGTTCGAAGCAGCCGCTCGCATAAATCACTGGAATGAACAGGAACGAGCAACTGCATTGATTCTTGCTCTAAGAGGCCCAGCTGCCGAGCTGTTGCAGACGATCCCCGTTGAATTGCACTCAAACCCGAATGCTATAATGAATGCGCTCGACATGCGTTATGGAGACGATCATCTAAAGCAGATTTATCGGTCACAGCTAAGGCATCGAATGCAGAAGTCTGGTGAAACCCTACAGCAGCTAGCCCAAGATATTGAGCGACTGGCACTTTTGGCTTATCCAGCCTACGACCCAGAACATCGAGATGATGCAGCGACAGAGGCATTCATCAGCGCACTAAAAGACCCGGAATTGCAACAAGCCGTGCGTTTAGCTCAAAAGCAAACGGTTAAGGACGCATTGGCTTATAGTCTGAACTTTGAGGCAGCGAAAAATGTGACTCGTACCACTGCCCGGGTTCGTGAGGTAGCGGCAGACGAGTGCAGGTGTAAGCGCGTGGAAAATGAGCGAGAGCCGCAGGGTAATGGTGCGCCTAGATGCTGGGATTGCGGAGAAAAAGGGCACCTGCAAAGAGACTGTAAGAAGCGAAGAAAATGGAGCTATTGTCCAGGATGGTGGAGATTCAGACCGTGTCAGGAGCCTAGAATGGAGGACCATCAAACTGCAAGAGCCAAATTTGTGGGGCAGAGGTTGACTAGGAGGATCGAAGTCCCCAGCACCACCATCACCGTGTCAAGACTACATCGTGGAGAAGCGGACTTATGCCTTCCGGGTCAAATTGACGGAGAACACTGCACCATAACAATCGACACTGGTGCTACCCGATCGATTATCCGACCAGACCTAGTTAGACAGCAACAACTTCACAAGGGCAGAATTTTCTCACTACGGACAGCTACGGGAGAAACTGCACCTGTTCATGGAGAGGTCAACCTCCAGATACAGTTGGGAGACCTTGTGTTCCGACATAATTTTCTGGTCGCGAACATTATGGATGACTGCATTCTCGGAATGGATTTTCTCCGACCACATGGAATCACGTTAGACTTGGGCAAACGTGTGTTGAAATGGCAGAATGTCGAAGTACTGATGGAGGATCCTAGCGTCCAAATCCCCAAGATGAATGTAGTGGTATGTACTGACACTGATGTACCGAATTCCTCCGAAAGCATTGTATGGGCCAAGCTTGATGGTGATTCCGGAGACCACCGATCTTATCTGATAGAGCCAACGAAGACATCCGCATTGCGCAGCTTGATTGTAGGACGAAGCCTTGTAAGATCTTTAAGGAACGGATATGTGCCGGTTAGAGTCCTTAACACCGCAGACTCAACCACGAGCATCAAAGCGGGAGAAGTCATCGGCAGCTGCCAGCCTGTTTCCACCATCACCTCTTTGGAAGCTTCTCACAACCATCATTGGAAAAGGAGGCAAGACACAGACAAAGCCCGGGAATCCACGTCTGCAATATTGAAGCAAGTCAAATTGCCGGTGCAGCTATTCAAACGATCCTCTGATCTGGTCACCAAGTACAGTGACATCTTCTCAACAAGCCCGGATGACCAAGGCCGAACGAGTCTGGTAACTCACGTCATAGATACACAGGGAGCCAAGCCGATTCGACAAGCACCCAGACGCCTCCCTATAGCCAAACAAGGAGAAGTGAGCGCGCTGATCTCGGACATGGAAAAACAAGGCGTTATTGAACCTTCTGTCAGTCCATGGGCCGCGCCTGTAGTTCTAGTAAAGAAAAAGGATGGTAGCACTCGTTTTTGTGTCGACTATAGGCAGCTCAACGACGTCACTAAGAAAGATAGTTACCCGCTCCCACGCATCGATGACATCATGGACACTTTAGCCGACGCAAAATGGTTTTCTACACTCGATCTCAAGAGTGGCTACTGGCAGGTAGAAATTGACAAGAAGGACCGTGAGAAGACCGCATTTTCAGTTGGGACCGGATTGTGGCAATTTGTGGTGATGCCGTTTGGGCTTTGCAATGCTCCAGCCACTTTCGAACGCTTGATGGAATACGTGCTACGTGGTCTAACGTGGAAAACCTGCTTAGTGTACCTAGATGACATCATCGTCATCGGGAGAACGTTCGAAGAGCATGTGCGGAACTTAGAAGAGGTTTTCTCCAGACTGCGACTGGCAAATTTGAAACTTAGTCCCGACAAGTGTACTCTTTTCGCAGCTGAAGTAAAATACCTGGGACATGTCGTATCAGCAGAAGGGGTCAAAACAGACCCTGAGAAGATTGAAGCCGTGAAAAGCTGGCCATCACCAAACAACAAGCGCCAACTACGAAGTTTCCTGGGTCTGGCAACCTACTATCGAAGATTCGTCAAAGACTTTGCCAAAATAGCTAAGTGTCTCCATCAGCTAACCGAGAAAAATCGTCCGTATGTCTGGAACGAACAATGCCAGACAGCCTTTGAGACCCTGAAGGAAAAGCTGTGTGAATCACCCGTGCTGGCGTATCCGAAACCCGGAAAAATATTTGTAGTTGACACTGATGCAAGCAACGGCGGTATTGGAGCTGTACTCTCCCAGCAGATCAATGGCGAAGAAAGAGTCCTCTCGTATTACAGTCGAGTTCTTTCAAAAAGTGAGAGGAACTACTGTGTGACCAGGAAGGAGCTATTGGCTATAATAGAGGCCACTAAGCAGTTCCACAAGTATCTATATGGCCAGAAATTTGTTCTTCGAACGGACCATGCATCACTGAGATGGTTGCTCAACTTCAAAAACCCCGAGGGACAAGTTGCGAGATGGATCGAAAGATTGCAGTCATACGACTACGAAATTGTTCATCGGAAGGGCGGAGTTCATGGAAATGCTGACGCCCTATCCCGCCGTCCATGTCCAGCTAACTGCAAGCATTGCCGACGGATTGAGGAAAAGGAACCGCTCGTTGATCTGCGATTGATAACGGCGGAATTCGATGAAGGTTGGTCATCGGAGGAGATTCGAAACGCCCAGTTAGCCGATGAAGACATCGGACCATTGCTCGTATGGAAGGAGACGACTGGGCGACCTGAGTGGAAAGACGTTTCAATGCATGGCGCAACCCTGAAAAGCTATTGGGCACAATGGAACTCCCTTCAGGTGGAGGGTGGCGTACTCAAGCGGAAATGGGAAACGGCGGATGGCAGCTCCTATAGGATGCAAACTATACTACCCAAAAGCCGAATCCACGATGTGGTTAAGGAAATGCATGAAGGATCCTCGGGAGGCCACCTTGGTGTTAACAAGACCTTAGCGAAATTGCGGGAACGGTTCTACTGGCTCCACGCTCGAGAAGACGTAGAGGACTGGTGTCGCAGATGCACAATTTGCGCTTCCGTCAACGGCCCAAAGCGACGACTGAGAGGACAAATGCAAACCTATAACGTAGGGGTACCGTTTGAAAGGATTGCTATTGACATCGCTGGACCCTTTCCTGAATCTGAATGGGGAAATCGATACACGCTGGTTGTAGCCGATTATTTCAGCAAGTGGCCCGAGGTCTACCCCATTCCCAACCAGGAAGCAACTACTGTAGCTGAACAGCTAGTGTTAAATTGGGTCAGTAGGTACGGCGTACCTGGCGAACTACATTCGGATCAAGGCCGAAACTTTGAGTCACTAGTTTTTGGCGAAATGTGCGAGCTGCTCGGAATACGGAAAACGAGGACAACACCGCTGCATCCCCAATCCGATGGAATGGTCGAACGTTTCAACGGCACGCTCAATAAACACCTTGCCAAAATGGTTGACGAGAACCAAAGGGACTGGGACCGACATATCCCACTATTTTTGATGGCGTATAGAGCCGCTGAACATGCGTCGACGGGCCAAGCCCCAGCCAAAGTCATTTTTGGAAAGTCTATTCGTCTGCCAGCCGATATAAAGTTCGGAACACCCCCTGAGAAACCCCAAACGGTCTCGGAGTACGCAAGTGAACTAAGACAACGGTTGAACCAGATACATCGGACAGTGCGAAAACACCTCGAATCGGCTACTGACCGCATGAAGACCAGGTATGATCTAAAGGCTAATTCTACTGGGTTCCAGCAAGATGACTTGGTGTGGCTTTATAACCCGCAACGGCGAAAGGGTAGGTCTCCAAAGTTGCAACATAATTGGGAGGGACCATACCGAGTTAGAAAGCGAATCAACGACGTCGTATACCGAATACAGGAACATCGTAAGCCGAGAGCTAAAATGAAAATCGTGCATCTGGACCGTCTTGCCCCATATTCCACCCAGGGAGAATTGACTACAACTGGCGACACATCTTTTCGGGGCGAAAAGAACTGAGGTGGGGGCAGTGTTACATGTACAAATAATTCTGCGAGCTACTGTCGCAATTGTTTTCACAACAATGAAGAACACGAATTCACTCGAAACCCCGAGAACCCAACAAGCATGATCAACATCTGCAAGTGACGTCACTCCATTCATTAATTTTCTCGGTAGAACATTCGCCAATAAACGAGAAATGGGTGAATAGGTAGAGACCCTATATAAAGGCGAGCTAAATGAATGGGGGAATCATTCATTCGACCGCGATAAGAACTGCGAAAGTGTGTGGAAGTGTGTTTCGGAATAGTGAAGTGATTTAGAAGACAATTGCGATCAGAAATTTATGGACAAGTGTTAGATTTTATTTTAATAGTGAAAATTAAAATTAGTGAAAGTGTTAAACTGATTATTGTGCATTTTCATGAATTAAATAAACACTTTTAACTTAAATTAAAAGACATTGCGTTTTCACTTTCCCGGAACATTAAAATTATTGGCCGCGAACCCATAACACGCGACAATATATATATATATATATATATATATATATATATATATATATATATATATAAAACAGTAAACTGCAGAGGGAACTTTATCCCTGTACGCAAAATGGTGTGCTTAAAAACTAATATCATATAACTAAAAGAAACATACATTTGCCAATATTATGTAAGCATTTCAAATAAGGTTTTAGAATTTTTAGAATTCGCGCTGTAAACTATAAAATTCCTAGTTTTATAATGTTATAATCCAAGATAACAATTTATTTTAATATTTATCTTACAACCATGTAAATTTTTAAGTTCTTTTGGTAAACGATTAAAAAGTTTAATCGAAACAATATAACTATTTTTTTCGCTTATTTTTTTGGAGTTTTTTGGTAGCAAAATTGACTTATGTCTAGTGATACTTTGTGAGTCTATATAATTATTTCGATGTATTTCATAATAATGTGTTATTGCTTCAATTGAGTATATGTGATTCACTTTTATTGGATTTCTAACTTTATTTTTGTTAACTATGCCAAGTATCCTGTTTTGCAATGATATAATATATTTCAAGTTATTATTATATGCCCCACCCCATGCAAGAATTCCATAGCTTATAATACTGTGGACATAAGCATAGTATATAATTCTTAACATATCGGTACTCATGCATTTGGATAGCTTATGAAAAACAAAGACTATATACTTTGTTTTTTGATGTAAATATTCAATATGTTTGTTCCATCTAACGTTATAATCAAATATTATACCCAGGTATTTACAAAAAAAAACATTTAATAAAAATGCAAGTTTGTGCCTTCTGTGCATCATAGCCTTTTGATCGTATAAATCCCTCATACTTTCCAAAAATTAAGATACATCAATAACTTTTAGATTTATTTTCAGCATTATCAGAAATAAATCAGAGCCCGTGAAGTTCGAGTACTTATAGATTTATTCCCTTATTTTCAGTTGGTGATTCACCATGCTCTGATAGAAAAGACCATATCAAAAAATTTCTGAAAGAGGTCAAAGAATCTTACAAAGAAAAAGATAATGCAAAGGAAGCCAAAGAAAAAGAAGCCAAAGAACAGAAAATATCTGCAGCATCTTCAGCTTCGGACAGTGAATCGGTTAAAAGTTCGAAGTCCTTGAGGCTTTTCCGAACTGTAAGTTCATACAGATATCTAAAAAAAATCGTTAAAATAATAATTTCTTATTTTCACAGCCATCTCTTCCTCGTCGGCTACGTTTCAAGCAAGGCTCCGACCATACACCAAAGAAAGAATTGCAAAAAGACCTTGCGAAAGGTAAAGAAGCACTGGAAGCCGCTCAAGTAGAAATCAAAAATAAAACAGATGTCCTTCAAGATTATGAATCCCAATTGGAAGAACTTAAAGCTCAAATTCTTTTATTCAGAGAAAATGAAGCCAAATTTTCTACTGAACATAACTTGCTTATTGCCGAAAAAGATCAAATAATTGAAGAAATTCAAGGAGAGCTGAGCGTTTGCCAAGAAACTATTTCAAAACAAAAGAGTCAAGAAGAAAAACTTGCTGCAATTGTTAAACAACTGGAAGAAGAAATTAAAAACCTTCTAACCAGCCACGAGATGGAGCTCACATTTTTGACAAGTACCAATACAGAAGTGGAGATTGCCAAAGATCGTCTGAAAGAAGAGAATCGCAAGCTTATTGAAGAAAACTCAAACCTGAAAATTGAAATGCAAACCCTGACTGATGAACTCGGAGTTCTCAAAGCAGCAGTTGAAGTAAGTGACGATAAAATCCATGAAAAGTCTATTCAGATTGAAAAGCTGAATGCTGAAAATTTGCTTCTTTTGGAGGAAATTGAAGCTTTGAAGAAGCAAATTCAAGATCATGTACTGACGTACGCCCAAGAGAGTCGAGCAATATTAAAAGAGCTTGAGAACTTGAAACTGGAAAAACAAAAGCTTACCGAAGATTTGAAGAACAAACAACGTCTGATTGCATCTTTAGAAGAAGAGTTGGCCGACAAAGATGTTGAAACCGACCTTCAGCGAGATTCAATCCGTGAACTATTCCAGCAAGAATCCCAAGCCCTCACTGTGAAGTACGAACAACAAATTGCCACTTTGAAAGAAATACACGACATGAAAGTGAAGGAAATTGAATCCATTCATATTTTAGAGATGGCAAAAATGACTCGTGATCACCAAGAAAAATTGAAAAATGCTGAACGGAGACGCAGAGAGGAGGTTGAGAGGCTGAATGAGTTGACTGAAGAGAAGATTCGACTTGCAAGTGTTCAACATGAGCAGAAAGCTAAATGTATTGAAGCCAGTTTGGAAGACGCTGTTCAAAAAGAAAAACAGTATTGGAAAGCTGAGCTAGACAAATGTCAAAAGATTGCTGAAACAGAAATTATTCAGGGTGAGCTTGAGAAACAAGACCTCAAAACATTGTTGGAGAGCGCTAATGAAATGCTTAGGGAAAGAGATGAGAAGATTAAGTCCTTAGAAGCTCGTATTACGAATGGAATCGATTACTATATAAGTGTCAATGATCGTTTAGAAGCCGATATCAATGAAGTTAAACAAGAATGCAATCGACTAATGACAGAGAAGTACAATTACCAGCTCACTTTAAACAATACGCGATCAACTGTCAATATACTCATGGAACGTCTCAAGAAATCTGACACTGATGTTGAGACACTAAAAAGCGATCTTGAAGCCGTCAATCGAGCTAAATCTGAATTGGAAATAAAAAATTCTAGTTTAGAAACAGAGTTGCGAAATCTCCGCAATGAAATGGAAGAATATAAGGAAGCCTTAAAAGCACTGCGAAACTCCTCACAGGCAATGGAACGAGAGATGCGGGAGAAAGAAGAAATTTTTGAGAAATTAATGTCCTCTGAGGAAGAAACTCTTGAGGCTGTCAATAAGATTGGGAAATTGTTCAACGAGCGCATTGAAGAAAATTTGGATAAATACTTTGAAATGTACATGGATTTAAAAAGGAAATATGAGGAGCGTGAAATTTATATTAAGGACATGAAATCTCTCCTTGATGAATTCGCGACAGGTATTGAACTGGCACGCTTGGAGTTGGATGGTAAAGACAAGCATATCATAGGCTTGGAACAAGAAAATAAAAACATCAAAATTGAAAACATGACATATCGGTTTCGTTGCGAGCAATTTGAAAAGTATGAAGAAGAAAAGAAACGAGAGAAAGAGTACGAGCGAAAAGTTGAACAAGCTGAAAGAGATTTTGATGATCAAGCTGATATGATTAGTACGAAAGTTATTGAAAATCTACTTTCAGAGCTCGATGCAGACGCCGATATTGAACACGAGAAAACGTTTTTGGTTTCGTCATCCATTCCAATGGATAATAATAAAATTATTGAGGAAAATCAGAAACTGAAATCAAAATTAGCCGAGCAAATACGACGTAATGATTTGTTGCAGGAGATGATTGAAATGGAGAGTGATCATGCGATGGAAAACACTGACTTGAAAAAAAAGGTAATCAAATTTGTGTTCGCTGGAGGAGAAGATTAGTCTCTTTATCATTTCCTTGAATATCTAATGCTTAGTGCACGATGGGTTTTTGCTTATAACTTCGAATATTGCTTATAAATTTACGCATATAAATCATTCTTTTTAATTTTAGATCGAAGAAACAGATAAAGCTAGACAAAACGCCGAAAAGCTAGCACGCGAAGCAGCTGAAAAGTATCAAGAACTGAAGCAAAAAGCAATCAATTCTCAAAATGAAAAGAACGTAGATATTTTACGAGAAATAAACATGAAAAATGTAAGTGAACTACTTTCAATAGTTATAAATAAGCTTATGATAACTTCTTTTTTATTTTCCTAGAAAATTCTCAAGTTGCAAGATCACAATAAGGATCCTGAGATGATTATTGCGGAGTTACATGAGAAAAAACCATTTGGTACGCCACGAAAGGGAAGTGCAAAAAAGCAACCTACTACACCGAAAACACCTAAGACACCTCGTACTCCAAAATCGCTATTTCCTGCTCTGAAAGGAAAGGAAAATCGATCGCCGATACCGATGGATGCTGTGCAGAGTCCGAAAGGACTTCTTATTCCAAGAATTTGAAGTATTTTCTATTTCATCTTCTAGTGTACATTACTTTTTATTCATAGTGTCCTTATAGCTGAAAAATAATTATTTAAAACTATTGAGATATGCAATTAAAAATATATTTTATTATTCCATCAAATCTGTTCAAACTAAAACACAAATATTATTATCAGTCAAATTATAACCTTTTTTAATTTTTTTTTCAAATAATAAACACAAAGCATTATGTCCCAACATGTTATGATTATGAACTTTCGTTTTAATTTGTTTAGCTTAAAAATCCCCAAGTAAGCTATGAAAAATGTTTCTTACCTTAAGATTTGATCAATGAAAATCCACTGTTTTTATTATTTTACACAAAAAATCTGCCTGACAAATGAATGTTACATAAAAGCGCTTGATTCGATCTGGAAAAACAATAATTTCCCTTGAAGTTGTACAATCGTGTATTATAAGATTGGGTGACCAGATGGGCTCAGAGCAAATAAAGGACATCTTGAATCTCTACCCCCCATACTATTCATGATGAACTCGAAAAATTGATTGTAATTTTTTTCTCAATAAATTTCGCTAATGAAAAAAAAATGAGTGCACATAAAATATAGTCACGAATAGATGAATGAAAAAATAAATGGGAATTGGATCGTAGTAGTCTTTGCGTATAGACGTCTTTTAAATCGCTCCTGTCAAAAGTTTTCAAAAATTAAATTAATTTTTTAAAAACGTTAGTCCGAAGTTAATTTTTATCGGAAAAAATCTTATATTGTCGAAGTAATCGACTCAGGAAATTTCTATCGGATATTTTTACTTCGATTGGTAACGAAAAACAAATTCACAAAGAAAATTTCGCCGCTGGTATGGAGGAGCCCGACGGCTTCCCACCGTTGGGGCAACCTGGGGAAACGACGAATACGAAACTGGCGACAATCACCAAAAGGAAACATAACGAAGAAAACTCCGTAGATGGAGGGTGCAAGCTGCAAATAATAGCGGATAATCAACAAATGGCCAAATTGCAGAAAGAAAATGATGAACTAAGGCAAGAGATACAGTCTCTCAAGGATCTTTTCAAGAAAGGGATGAAGCCTCAAAAGACGCAGCCTCAAAATCAATGGCAACAGGTAACAAAGCCGAAGAAAAGTGCAAAGCAAGTAAATCCAGAGGAAGTTCTAAGTGCTGGTAGCACCAACAAGAGCCAAAATTATTTTGCAGCGCTGGAGGGATTAACCGAAGATATGGAAATCGAAGAAAACATCAGAGGTAATTTTAATCAAGATAATGACGTCAATTTCATTCAATATTTAAAGAACAAAAATAAGGAGAAAAACCAGCCCGCAGTTCTGCTGGTTCCTCTGAAAAAGCTTCCAACAAGACAGAAAAAGTTCCGCCAATCAACGTGTTCGGACAAACCGGGAAAGATATGGTTCGGCTATTGGCAGCCGAAAATAAACTGGCCAATTTCGAAATAAAAAGAGTTAATGCCGAAAAATTAACTATAAGGACGAAATCACTGGTTGATTTCAAGTCAGCCAAAGATGCGCTGATTTCTGGGGAGGTTCCACACTTCACCTATACCCCAAAAAGTGAAAAGAATCAGACCTTCTTCTTGAAGGGTTTGGACAGCGGAGAGGATACGGTCGATCTTCTTCAGGTGCTCAAGGAGGCTGCACCAGATATTGATTTTGTTTCAGTCAAAGCCTTTGCGACAAGAAGATCGACCATAGAAAGGAAGAATTTACCACTTTACCTGGTACAAATTGCAAATAAGAGCAGTCCAAGTGCCCTTCAACAAATAAGGTACTTGAATTCCAGAGTGGTGAGGTGGGAACGCCTCCAAAAAAGAGAAGTCAACCAGTGTTACCGGTGTCAAAGATTTGGACATTCGGCTGCCAATTGTGCCATGCACTATCGTTGCGTTAAATGCAAAGACGTTCATGCTCCCGGTGAGTGCAAATTGGCTCAGACGGAGCCTAATGAAATATTATACTGCGTCAACTGCGGTGTTTTTGGTCACCCAGCATCATATCGAGGATGCTCCCGATATCAAGATGCAAAAGTTAAATTTGCTCCAAAGCAAACACAAGTACACCGTAATATCATACCTTCCAACTTCGTCAAGCCCGGAGTATCATTTGCACTCGCCGCTAGAGGACCAGCAGAAAATGCTGGAAATAATGTAAATAATGTAAGTGGCAATAATGAGCTGCTTCTCAAAATTTACCAGCAACTTAATTCTTTATCGGAGAGAATCGACAAACAAGATTCAAAAATTAACTTTGCTTTTCAGCGTTTAGGTCTTTCAAATGCCTAATAATAACTTGTCATTCAGTCATATTCCCATAGATAGGCTTCGCCTTATATCGATCAACGTCAACTCTATCATTGCTATACATCGACGTGATTATCTCGTTGAATTTGTTGTTAAGCAAAAGCCTGACATCATACTTCTCACTGAAACCCACCTCAATTCATGGCATTCCATGGAATTCAAAGATTTTGCATTCGTAAGAAACGATAGGGTAATAGGTGATGGGGGAGGTGGCACCGGGATATTGGTTAGAAGACCCTATTGTTTCCAAAATATTGAAAAAGTCGAATTCAAAAACTTTGAATTTCTTGAAGTGTCCGTCATCAAAATTTCACTGCCAGGTGGGGATAACCTCTTCGTTATCTCTGCCTATGCAACTGGTCAAAATGTTCTCAAGTTCAAGGAGGAACTCAATTCCTTGTTTGAAATACTCGAATTGAACAGGCTGCATAGTTATTATATTTTTGCCGGTGACCTGAATGCCAAGCATACATCATGGCTAAACGCCACCAGTAATCCAAGAGGTGTATTCCTGAAATCATGGATAACAGAGAACCAAATTGAATACAGGTGCAACCTATATGGGTCGGAGTTCCCAACATACCCTAGGACAAATTCAAATTTGGACCTCTGCATTGCTGACGCAAGACTTGAATTCAGCTTTAATAGTCCTCAACGGAAACTGCAGGTGCTTCCTTACGATAGTGACCATAACGCAATCGTAATAGAAATCAACCATCAAAGGGATGATCTCTTCCTCATTCCAGTTCAACATGAAAACCATCGGTTGAATTTCAAAAAAACAGACTGGGGAAAGTTTCAAAAGAAGTTTAATCGGGAGTACCAGAAGCAATGTCCTCCTTCTGATGATGGCAACGCTTGCTCAATGGTTCCTAATAACAGAAATCTAACTGACGATGAAATAGATCTCTATTTGTCGAAGTTAGAGAAGCTGACGTTGGAAACGATTGAGAAAGTAGTTCCCAAGATTAAACATCGAAACAATATGGAAGGATATGAAACACCAACCATCGCAAGGTTGAAAAGATTGAAAAGCCTTCTTCTCACACGCGTCAACAATATTTATCGACGA
The DNA here is from genome assembly GCA_963969285.1 of Odontomyia ornata. Classification (NCBI taxonomy): domain Eukaryota; kingdom Metazoa; phylum Arthropoda; class Insecta; order Diptera; family Stratiomyidae; genus Odontomyia; species Odontomyia ornata. The sequence continues at coordinate 103,404,133 of OZ017742.1, read as the reverse complement.
TTTTTGGACTACAACCATCCCTCGTTGGCTTTGTTGAAATTACACCTGAAGAATGTCCGGAACTTAATCCGTTCATACTTCAGGAGTGAGGTCAGCAATCAATGGGCGGAAAAACTGAGGGGTATTAGCCCACAGGACCCAGATGGCGTTTTCGCGAAAGTGAATAGCTTATTCCGCAGGAAGTCTCGAGTGAAGGTATCGAATCTTGAAGTCACTAGTGATGAGATAAATCTTCTCGATAGAGCTGGTATCGAAATTGTTAGTACGACTCCGGATAGAAATGGAAACAGGATTATATGTGATGGATTGCAGAAACTTGCCCTGATTGGAACACATTTAGAATTGGTTCATCTACCAAACCCAGAGAGAAGGAATGAAATATTTTCGGAGGCCGTTGAAGCAAAAGTTTCCGACTTCAAATCAAGCCTGAACGGCCAATCAATTCTTCATTTCGATGAAACATTAACATCTGACCTCATACCGAGCTTGAATCTTATTGATTATTTTGTCAGCTATGAAGACTTGTGTTTCATATTTCGCAGGATAAACAACAAAAAATCATGTGGTACTGACGGTATTCCAAATATAGTTCTCCGACATTTGCCTGAGGTTGCTATTAGGAATTATTGCATACTGTTCAACAACATGTTGAACAATTCATATTTCCCAAATGAGTGGAAAAAGGCTAAGGTATTTCCGATCTTGAAGAAAGGAAAAGAATCTTCATGCCCTAAAAGCTATCGCCCAATCAGCTTGCTGCCTAACATCAGCAAGGTGTTTGAAGTGATACTCAACAGAGCATTAAACGCCCACATTGAGAAATATGAGTTGATGCCGAATTGCCAATTTGGTTTTCGTGCCAGGCATTCGACCATACATGCAATAACGAAAGTAACCTCAGATATCTGTTGGAAACTAAACAACAAAGCATGTTTTGGAGCATGTCTCATTGATATGGAGAAAGCCTTCGATACGGTGTGGTTAGATGGACTAGTTTTCAAACTTCTTCAGGACAGGTTCCCCAGACACCTTGTCGCCATGATGTGTAATATGTTATACGGGAAATCGTTTGTTGTAACTGATGGAAATCTGACAACAATGCGCGAATTCAAGGTCTCGAATGGTCTACAGCAGGGAACAGTTACTGCGCCCCTGCTTTTCTCAATATTCATTCGCAAGCTATTGAACAGCTCTGATTTTAATGTCTCGCCAACGCGATCATTCGTAGCGTTTGCTGATGATCTGATCATCTATACGGCAGACCGAAAAGCTACAATAGTTCAGAGCAATCTTCAAAAAATGTTCAACGATGTGCAGCTCTACACCGACAATTGGCGAATGAAAATCAATGCGCAGAAGTGCGAAACAATCTTGTTTCGGACAACGCTGCAGGGAGCCAGTCAAGGCCTGAAACGTAATTGGAAGGATTTCCACATTATGGCTGGTGAGGGTAGTTCAGAACGGGTTCCACATAAATCCTGTGTTCGATACCTCGGTGTTCACCTCGATCAGTATCTGTACTACACTGAACATGTCAAAATCATGCTCAGTAAAGCACTAAAAGTAGTCATGGCCCTTCGGCGACTCTTTCATTCCAGATACATTGATCAAAAAGTCAAAGTTATTTGTTACAAGACCCTGGTTAGGCCAGTTTTGACATACCGATGCCAGATCTGGTACAACCAGAGTGCTAGTACTATGGAAAGATTAAGAGTTTTCGAAAGGAAATGTCTTCGTGCATGTACTGGTTTGTACAGAAAGCCTGAGACGGATTGGAAGCACTATATATCGAATAGAAAAATTTATCAAACCGCTCAAGTGACAAGAGTCGATATCTTCATATTGAAACTTCTTCGGAATCATATCGCAAGATCTGTAACTGTGAGTGAAAACCCTTGGATTTCACAGCCGTTCCACCCTACAGACGGGTATATTGTGACTTGCCTCACTACTGGCTTCGTTCCTCCAGAAGCATTCGTGTATTTGGACATGAATCGATATATTTTTGATTCTGACGGCGTCCCAATCATATATCACATATACCGACGGGCCACCGATAAGAAGATAAAATATCCTCCGAATCTGAGTTCACGAGACCAACAATTCCAATGGAGATACTCATTTGCTAGATTCGTTGAGGCTGGTCGAGCTGAGATGGAGCAATCTAGGTATTGGTGGCTGAATGACAATGTTTCAATTATTCGTGTTTATTTTCTGTTTTTGTACTTTTTCTCGTTACTTAGTTTTTTAGATTCATCTCATTATTGCTACATCTAGTGTTGTTGTTTATTTGTATTATAATTTAGGTATAGGTTTCAATATAAGGTAACGTTTTTTTGTTTTTTTTTTTTTTTGATTGAACTTATTTAGAATAAGGGTGTAACATATTAGGTATAGGATATAAGTTCATTGTTGTGTTAGTAATATAAGTAATTTTTGAATAATGCTGGTTGGTTTTTTTCTCCTTTTTCAAATTGAATCAAAAAATATGAAATAATCTTAATTAATTTAAATTTGCAAGTGTATTTTTTTCATTAAATGTGTTTAACTGATAACGTATAAATTTAGAGAGCCATTCGGGCCATTCAGTTTTTTATAGTTTTATTGTTTGGAATTTGCTTTATGTTCTTTTAAAAATTTATAACGATTAGTATTAAATAAAGCGCTTTTGACTTTGACTTTGACTTTGAAAAAATAAATGCGTGTTTGTGATTTTGCAAAAATTTATTTATTATTAGCAACTATAACCTTTCAGTTAAATAGATTTAACCCTCTTTTACAGGTACATATTTTTCCTTGTTGCTTATTTTTCCAACAAAACGTGCATTCATTGGTTGCGCCAGAAATTTGTTGAACTGAACACAGTTGCATTTAGAAAAATTGAATTTAACTCTCAAAATGTGTCGTATGCTGTCAATAGAAAAACGATTTCTCTCTTTTGTCCATTGTGTATTCGTAAGAGAGAAAACTCTCACGCAATTAGCGTTATGTGCTGGGATATCATAGAAAAATTGAGAGATTCTGAGCAATTCAGAGTAACTGTCAATATATTCATTAGCTTTAAAGAATTCGCAAATACGAGAACTTGCACATTTTTCATTGTAGAAATTATCATCATCTATTTTCGTTGCTAAAAATCGTTTTAAATTAACAACTTGATCGTGAAGCTTCGAATCATCGATGTCAATGTCCTTTTCCAGCAAGTATTTGACAGATTCTTCAACATCTTTGTACTGCAAATTTTTTTCTCTTTGGAAGTTCAACCACTTAAATACTTCGAATTCGGAGAAACTCTTCGTCCAAATTTTGAAATATTCTACAGTTTCATAATAAACAATCTCGACTCTCGCAAGAAAATTATTGCACATCTGATCTTTTCCATCATTTCTTAGTTTTGCCAAAATTGATTGAACCATCAAAGGGACAAAATTTGATTGACTCCTTTCGTACAATTTTTCAAAAAGATCTTCAAATATCGAATCAATTTCCAGAGTGCTATTATTTTTCCTTTCAAGCAACAGCATTTTCGGTTGATAAAGAGACATGAGAGAATGAACGGAAAGCAAGAAACATTCACTAAGATTGTGCAGAAAAAAATTTTCTATCATGACAGGAGGTTTTTTTTGCGAAAAAAATACAATTTCAACGCTTTGAACATTCTAAGAATCCGCTCAACTGCTGGAAAAAGGCTCAACCAACGCGTTCGACTGTGACTTAACAGCTCAAGATATTGACTTTCAACGAATTCACAAAATGATTTCAAATCTTCGGTTCTGACAGTGTAAATAGAGAAATACTCGAATATTTTGAACACAATACAATCGATGTCAAACAAGCCGAAGCGGTCTAGTCCGTGGTGAACTGCGTTGTGAACAATATGCGGAGAGCAACCTATCCCCACTAAATGAGGCTTATTCAAGTTTTTTTTTCAACGTGTAAAAAATATTCTTCGTGCCTCCGCGCTTCACGCCTCCGAAATTCGTGTTGGTATTATCAGCGACAAAAGCACTGAACTTCACAGTCAACTCATTTTCATCAAGAGTTTTTTCAATGTAGGATACAACTGTTCAGCTTTTTCGTTTGGAAGGTTTTTAGCATGTAACAAACTAACTCTGAGTCCTTCCTTCTTATCAAGATATTGCCTTGTGATGGGAAATTTTTTTTAATTTTTCGATTACTCCCATCTGTACCAATTCCTATAAATGATACATCAATTACTTCTTTTTTTATCAACTGAACAGAATAAGGAGAAAGGGTGCCATTTATGATTGCTTCGGTTTTTGTTCGTGAACATGATATTTTTGATGCAACTTCTGAGTCCGCAAAAAGTGTTCTAAGAAGAGGTGCCGTACAATCCATCTGCCGATAGGACATCTGATGTGTGACTGTGTGGAATGCAAGAGTCCCCTCAGCGATCGCAATTTTTGTTGCAAGTGGAGAAGTTTTCATCACAACATGTTGGTCCATTGAATATGAAGTCGAAGCAGCGTAAATGGCCGACTTGTGTTTATCAGAGTTCAGATGAGTGTTTTCCAGGTAACGCCTCGTAGTACGTACTCCATCAGGCGTTCGAAAGTGGCTGGAGCATTGCAAAGCCCAAAGAGCATCACCACAAATTGCCACAATCCGGTCACCAATGAAAATACGGTCTTCTCTCGGTCCTTCTTGTCGATTTCTACCTGCCAGTAGCCACTCTGGAGATCGAGTGTAGAAAACCATTTTGCGTCGGCCAAAATGTCCGTGATGTCATCGATGCATGGGAGCGGGTAACTATCTTTCTTAGTGACGTCATTAAGGTGCCTATAGTCGACACAAAAACGAGTGCTACCATCCTTTTTCTTTACTTGAACTACTGGCATGGCCCATGGACTGACAATCAATAACGCCTTGTTTTTCCATGTCCGAGATCAGTGCGCTAACTTCTCCTTGTTTGGCTATAGGAAGACGTATCGGTGCTTGTCGAATTGGCTTAGCTCCCTGTGTATCTATGACGTGAGTTACCATACTCGTTCGGCCTTGGTCATCCGGGGTTGTTGAGAAGATGTCACTGTACTTGGTGACTAGATCAGGGGCCCGCTTGAATAGCTGCACCGGCAATTTGACCTGCTTCAATATTGCAGATGTGGCTTCCCGGGTTTTGTCTGCGTCTTGCCTCCTTTTCCCATGATGGTCGTGAGTGGCTTCCGAAGAGGTGATGGTGGAAACAGGCTGGCAGCTGCCGATGACTTCTCCCGCTTTGATGCTCGTGGTTGAGTCTGCGGTGTTAAGGACTCTAACCGGCACGTATCCGTTCCTTATAGATCCTACAAGGCTTCGTCCTACAATCAAACTACGCAATGCGGACGTCTTCGTTGGCTCTATCAGATAAGATCGGTGGTCTCCAGAATCACCATCAAGCTTGGCCCATACAATGCTTTCGGAAAAATTCGGTACATCAGTTTCGGTACATACTACTACATTCATCTTGGGAATTGGGACGCTGGGATCCTCCATCAATACTTCGACATTCGCCATTTCAATACCCGTTTGCCCAAGTCCAACATGATTCCATGTGGTCGCAGAAAATCCATTTCGAGAATGCAGTCATCCATAATGTTCACGCCCAGCAAATTAGGTCGGAACGCAAGGTCTTCTAATTGTATCTGGAGGTTGACCTCTCCATGAACAGGAGCAGTTTCTCCCGTAGCACTCCGTAGTGAGAAAATCCTGCCCTTTCAAAGTAGTTGTTGCCTCACATGGTCTGGTCGGATGATCGATCGGGTTGCATCAGTGTCGATTGTTATGGTGCAATGTTCTCCGTCAACTTGACCCGGAAGGCATAAGTCCGCTTCTCCACGATGTAGTCTTGACACGGTGACGGTGGTGCTGGGGACGTCGATCCTCCTAGCCAACCTCTGTCCCGCGAAGTTGGCTCCTACATGTTTCCTGACCCCTCAGCTTGAAGGGCTTCCATTCTGGGCTCCTGACTCAGTCTAGGTCTTCTCCTAGCTGCACACCCTGGACAATAGCCCGGTTTTCTTCACTTCTTGCAGTCTCTTTGCAGGTGCCCCTTCTCTCCGCAACTCCAGCATCTAGGTACGCCATTAACTTGCGAGTCTTGCTCAATTTCCACGCGCTCACAACTTCACTCGTCTGTCACTACCTTGCGAACCCAGGCAGTGGTACGAGTCACATTTTTCGCTGCCTCAAAGGTCAAACTATAATCCAATGCATCCCTAACCGTTTGCTTGTGAGCTAACCGCACGGCTTGTTGCAATTCCTGGTCCTTCAATGTGCAGATGAATACTTCTGCCACTGCGTCATCTCGATGTTCTGGATCGGACGCTGGATAAACCAAAAGTGCCAGTCGCTCAATGTCTCGGGCCAGCTGCTGTAAAGTTTCGTCAGACTTCTGCATCCGATGCCGTAGCTGTGACCGATCAAGCAGCCGGGTTTGAGTGCAACTCATCGGTGATCGTCTGTAAAAGCTCGGCAGCTGGGCCTCTTAGAGCAAGAATTAGTGCAGTTGCTCGTTCCTGCTCACTCCAGTGATTTACCCTTGCAGCAGCTTCAAACTGGGTTTTGTAAATACTGCAGACCATTTGCCCGTCGAATATTGGTGCTTTCACATTTCTGGATGAGCTTCGCGCTGCGGTTGCAAGTAGGGTTGGTGAGGTGGTAGCTGCTGCCTTCCTTTTTCATTTTTTCCATCTCATGGTTCATTCTCTCCTTGACCTGATAAACCTTTTCCTCGGCGCATTTAATTTGTTTGGTCAGACTACCGAGTTCCGCTTTTATTTCGGTTTTGCAAATCCGCCTTGATTTCGATCGCTTGTTGGCCCAGCTGATTGTTCATTTAGCTTCGCAGTTAAACTGGATGACTGCTCATTTAGCTTCGTTGATTGCTCTTCCAGCTTCTGTGTGATGTCTGCCTTGATTTCGAATGCTTGTTGTCGCTGCTCTTGCTGCATCAGCATCAACATTTGCATTAGCGTATTTTCTGGTTCCTTTGATTTTGGTGTTTCTACTTCACCACCTCCTGCGCCTCTTTTGCATCTAAGGGCTCACCCAAATCCAGATACGTGCCTTCCGACTCGATCGCGTCACGCAAGCGTGCAATCAGTATGGCCTTTGTACCTTGTGTGGCCAGATTTCGCTGTTCCAGCTCCTCCTTGAGCTCCGATATGGTCAATTGATCAATTTTTAAATGAAAATTTCCTGGCATTTTTATTGTTTTGGCTATTTTCCCACCAGTTTCCACGTTGATTTTCACTATTGTGCACTTTAAAAATGTTTAAACGTTTTCACTTCCAAAATTTTTTTTCTCACTTCTTGACACCACTGTCGCGTGTTATGGTTCGCGGCCAATAATTTTAATGTTCCGAGAAAATGAAAACGCAATGTTTTTTTCAATTAAGTTTGAAAGAGTTTATTTAAAAGAATGCACAATTGTTAATTTCACTATTAAAAGTCTAACTTCCACTTGTCAATAAATTTCTATTGCAATTGTTTTCTAAAATTACTTCACAATCACTCAATCAATATCGCCTTTACTTCGTGCTCCACTCTATCGCAGTTTTTACTACCGCAGTTGTAATGAATAATCCCCCCATTCATTCAGCTCGCCTTTATATAGGGTTTCTAGCTGTTCAATCCATTTCTCGTACATTGGCGAATGTTTTGCCGAGAGGTATCTGGTATATTCGAGCAGCTTAATGAATGGAGCAGTGACTCACTTTCAGATGTTGATCATGCTTGGTGGGTTCTCGTGGTTTCGAGTCAATTCATTTTGTTGATATTCTTAATGGTTGTGCGACAGTAGCTCGCAGAATTATTTGTACATGTAACAATATGTTAATGTTATAGGCGAAAACATCATAAAAGACCCCAAGAAATTTTTTGAATTTGCGAACATCAAGCGTAAAGCTCATGGCTATCCTAAACAAATGACATTTAAAGACTGAAGTTTTACTCTCCCTGAAGAAATCAGTAATTATTTTGCAGACCATTTTCAATCAGTTTACTGTTTAGCAAGCAATTTCTATAATTTTTCACCACTAGACACAGAATGTGGGCCTGTACTGCAAGAAATTTCAGTTTCAGAGGATGACATATTCGACGCAATTGAAACTCTTAATTTTAATCATGGACCTGGCCCTGATTTACTTCCTACATATTTTTTATTTTACCTATTTGCATCGTTTTTAACAAATCGCTATCAAGCGGCGTGTTCGCAGCATACTGGAAATCCTCCTACTTAACTCCAATCCATAAAAACAAAAGCAAAGGAGCCGTTGAAAATTATAGAGGGATTGCCATACTATCCACTACCCCTAAGTTATTTAAAAAATAGTATGTTCCAAAATATCACCTTTTATTGAACAGCGTCTTAATGACCAACAGTATGGCTTTAGAAAAAATCGATCCACAACCACCAACTTAACAGTTTTGGTCTCTGGCATCCTTTGTGCAACGGAAAATGGACATCAGGTGGACGCAATTTATACTGACTTCAGTAAGGCTTTTGACCGTGTCAATCATACGATTTTGCCTCATAAATTGAATGAATTTAGAATCACAGGCTCCCTACTTCATTGGCTGGACTCGTATCTCAAAAATTGGACTCACACCGTTAAATTTCAGGGATATGTATCAAACAGAATTCATGTCTATTCCAGTGTTCCTCAAGGCAGTCACGTCGGACCTCTCCTCTTCAACATTTTTATAGCGGACCTTTTTGAAGTGTTATCCGGTATACCACACTTATTTTATGTGGATGATCTCAAATTTTATCATGTGATAGCACCCCAAAGTGATCCTTTATTCCTGCAGGACAAAATAAATACTCCATTAGAGTGGTCTAACTGAAATCTTCTATATTTGAATTTTGAGAAATGCCAGGTGATAAATTTTTCTCGGAAAAGTACAATTTTATTATCTGGTTATCACCTCAATGATACAAAGCTTTCCAGAGTTGATAGTGTAGTAGATCTTGGCGTTTACTTGGATAAGAAACACCGTTTTAATTTGCACTACGATGAGGTTCTCTGCAAAGCGAATAAGCTTTTAGGTTTCATTAAATGACGCGCAACAGAATTTAAGAACTTGTGGGTAACGAAAACGTTATACACATCATTAGTGCGCTCAATTTCCATAATTTGCTATCATACGATAACCGGCTATCCCTTCTCAATATGACACCACTTGGCTCCCGTAGAACTACATTATGCTCTTGTTTCGCATTAGATATCCTTAGAGGAACCGTTAAACTCCAATATCTTATCAACAAAATAACCTTAAACGAGCCAGTAAGATTTACGAGACATTTACCTTTGCTCGTAGAAAGTAAACATCATACTATATATGGTGATAATTAGCCGATAAATAGGTGTGTCAAAATTGTCAACAAGATGAACCATCTTTATTTCCCAACCAGATCCAGATTCTAATTTAAATCTAATTCATCGAAGTTCCTTGGTTCCTAATCCTTCACTGCAAATGTGAATTTATATTGTAAAAAAAATAAAAAATAAAAAACCCGTGATAAGTATTTTAATAGAATGTAAAAATGTATACCTTGTTTGGTCAAATAAATAAAAAAATAGAGATTCAGCAACAGTAGTTACATGAACAATCAAGGATTAATATGTTTCGGTGACGCTGACTGGGCTGGACATTGAATTGATCGAAAATCAAATACTCATTACATTTTATTCTATTCAGGCTCATCGATTAGTTGGGCAAGTCTCCAACAACCAACAGTAACATTGTCACCCACCGTAGCTGAGTATGTGGTATTCAGCGAAGCCTCTCGTCAATTGGTGTGGGTAATTAAACTACTCAAAGACTTCAATCATCGTGTAGCAACACCTGTTAAAGCATTTGAAAAAACAAAACCTGCAATAAGCAATATTAGTAACCGAGTTAAATTAATTTATTAATGCTTTTTAATATTTTTGGTAGTTGCCCAGTTCCCCTTCTGTAGCAAAGCGCTCCGCAGCCATAAAAAAGGGTGAGTCATTTTTAATTCTGTTATTTTTTTCTTTCTCGGTTTCTCTCATGATATTACATAGTGAATTCATTAATTGATTGTTTTCTTGGTGTCAATTTTAGTAGTAGCCTTAATTGAAAGTAAATTTTCATTTATCTTTATCTTTGAATCAAATTAAAATTTGTAAAAGGAAGAAAGCGGGCCTATAGGATTGAATTTTTTTTGTTTGATAAATTGGTGCCTTGTAAACTAGTTGAAGGAAAAAAAAATATAAGACATGAAGTGTTAAAATAATTATTTTTCATTTCTCAATGTGGCCTCTCCTTTCCCATCCTTTTCCCTTCGTGCTAGTTTTTATGAAAGGGGGCTCAGCACGAGCAAAGGGTGTCCCGGAAAACCCACGACACGACTGAGCGCTAGCCGGCCTCAGTATGCCACCCCGGGCTACCCACCCCTCTGCTAATTCTTAAGGTCTGCAACTGCGGTGACTTCCGTGGTTGCAATTTTTCAATTTTAGATTTGTTGGGCTGAGTAACTGGAGTGCCTACCTTGAATAGTGGTTGGTGCATTCCAGGGAAATATTTTTTTTTCTCTTTCTCTTTTCTTTTCTTGGCAACGATTTTCGTTATTATCTTTGATTTAATGTTTCGGTTATGTTTCAAATGATTTTTATTTTAATAATGATTTCATGGACTGTTTTGTGTTTTAGAGTTTTTAGTTTCGATATTAATTTTTAGATTTTGATCACGGGGTTCGCCGTAGTTACAGTGGCGTCTACCGTGCTGAATTTTGTGTTTAACGGTCTCCACCGGCTATGATAGTGGATAAGGTGTGGCAATGTAGATGTTGGTTGGGATCAACTGAATTTTGAGCCGTTGGTTATATCTCCCTGCACGGGATAGTTGGACTTGTATCCAACACTTAGAACCAGCCAACGCTTTCGGCCCTACCATCATCTATCTGGCTTTAGCTTTGGGATTTGTGCGGCTCTTGTCCGAGCCATTATGAGGTCCGTCGAGTTTCATAATGGTCTCGTAGTAGCACTTGTGGTGACATTAGAGTAGAGTCCGCCTTCGAGTTCCATGGCTACGCCAGGCATGGTTATGGTTTGTCGGCTTTGTGTTGTCTAAACTTTAACCCCACTTCCCATTTAAATTCCATTTGCTAGGCCCTATTCCCACTCAAGGAGGTCATTTTTGAGAAATGAAAAATGTCTATTGTATTCATCTTTTGCTGATAATTATTGCATTGATTTTTTTTTATTTTAACTACACGCTGGTTATTGCTTTTGCTGAATTAATTGTACGAGATTCGCTGTACGCCGTATTTGGTACAATATCTTGCATTTGATATTCTATTGCTGTTAGCGGTTCATTTAAAAAAAAAAAAAATATATAAATACACTAGTTACCGGCCAATCACGTGTCATAATGCCGAACACAGTAAGACGCTCAGATGATTCTGGGTTGGCGCGTCTTACGCGAGGTCTAGATCACTTGACTCTGTCACCACGACATCCTGCAGGACATCTTACAGATTTAGGGGACAATCTCGTACCTCCTTCGCCATTAGAATTGCGCCCAGCTACTTACGCAGTTCCTAGAACATCATCGCATAGTGTGGAAACCTCCAGGCTATCGAGTACCTATAGAGCAACAGCCGAGCCTCAGAGACAGCCTTCAAGATACTTGCCGGTGAACAAATGGACGGTGAGTTTTAACGGTACCTCACGAGGGTTGGATGCCGAGCGGTTTTGGTTTCGAGTGGAGACCCTAGCCCATCATTACGGGATATCCTCCGAAACTTTGGCCATGGATTTTCATCTTCTCCTCAAGGGACCCGCCGAGGATTGGTATTGGACTTTCTACCAAAGCTGCTCCATAATTCTATGTTCCTCCTTGGTGGACGCATTTAAAGAACGGTTCGCTGGCCACTACATGGACATAGATATTTGTCGCGAAATAGACGCCCGAAAACAAAAACCCGGAGAGTCTTTCCAAATCTTTTTCGACGATATTATGGCCAAAGCGGTACGTCTGAAAAATTGCCTCTCCAACTGTGACCTTCAGCGCATACTCAGTCTGAACATGAGCCAGCGTCTGCGGGATCACTTGGCGGGAATTGATTTCTCTTCGTTAAGGGAGCTTTCCCGGTGGTGTCGAGCCATAGAGGCTGTCTGGTACCCTGATTGAATCCCAGAGCTACGAAGCACAATGCGTGGGACCCATAAACTTCAAGAAGTCTCTTGGGAGGAGGATAATTGGCCTTCGGAAAATATGACGGGAAGGTCAAGACCAGCGCAACCGTATTCCCCTGATAAACGACAAACTCGGCAGTATACTGAACAGGCTGAGTTCGCACCCCGTGGACAATATCCCGAATTGTCTGCGATGGACTCGCAATTATCCGCAAGGAGTGCATGGGTAGCAAATACACACGGTATCTCAAAGATTTCGCATTCTATTTCTAATCAAACATCGTCACCCTTCCATAACACTGACCTGTATGACTCAATTCCGATTCCGGCGGAGTCCAAATTAGCAGCAGAAGGCCCTCCGTTGACCCCAAAGGTTACCTGGTCGAGCAAGACAAACGTAAAAGTGCCCCCAGGCACTGCTCAAGCTCGTTCTTTAGCCCCTACGCGGCCCGGATACGAATTTAACGTCTGCTGGAATTGTCTAGACCTTGGACATACTTATCGGTATTGCCCTCAAGTAGTCCAGCTGTAGTAATTGAGCACGGCACATTGCACATGTTTAAATACGTGCACAAAACATATCTTTTTCTTTTCAATATCAAACAAGGGACATGACATCATTATAAATTCTTTTCAATATATAAAATCATAATTTTTGAATATGTTCGAATTGTTATCCAATCAAGTGTAATTAAAATCTTCTTTTAAAGCACCTTAAATTTTCATACAAAATAAAGGTGTTCAAACTCAAATTCAATAACTAATACAAACGTGTGACACAAATTGCAAATCTACATTCTCCAATTTATCTTGACCTGTTTCACTTTAATTAAACCTGCAAAAATTGATTGAGCTAACCTTCATATTTTAGCGACAAATTTAAATAATTTAGGGTGAAACGGAATTCCATTCAATTAAATGATTTATCAGTAATTTTATACCAAGATAAAAAAAAAGAAAAAGAAAAAAAACAGATAGCCAAATTGAATTTCGCGCGTTTGATTGTATAAATGAAGGAACACAAGAAAAAGGCCAGTTTGACGAGGAACGAAAGGGAATTGAGGGGAGATGGAAGTTGGGTGAGCGCTCTTTGTGATCGGTTGTTCAAGTGCAAGTCAGAAAAATAGAAATTTCCCTGGTTTTTCGCGTCGCGTAAATTTGTAGCTATATACAAATCGAAATTCTAGTTACAACCTAGCCGTGGCACACTAATAAATGTGAATTCCCAACCGCGAATATATCGCTTTCGGCATCCGAAATATCAATCGTCAAAGTTGTGTAAGAATTTTCTGCTCGTTTTTACGACGGTCGTCATCGCAAGAAGCGCTTGTAGTTGCCGTTGCGAGTTACATTCGATGTGGAATCACCGAAGTTTTCCCGTAGTGCAAAGGAAATAGTGAAATCAGCAAATATGAGTGATTCTTTGGTTTATCTGAACACTTATAGCCATTCCCGGAGAAAATAGTTTTGGTTTTTTCTGGTTTTCGTTGATTTCTAATAAAGGCGGAAAAGAGTGTGAGTGCAAGCGTACCCCAACAACCGAGTGTGTGAATCAAAACACACACACAAAAGCGAACTATTTGGAGCCAGCAGCAAGCAGTGCCCTGTGAAAAACAGCTAGCGCTAAGCTAACTGTAAACAGCAATTTGTTTACTAACAGAGACGGAGGAAAGTGGAAAAAAAGAAACAAATTATTCTGAGAGGTAGTGTTTTGACAGTGTGTTGAAGGACTGTAATAAAAAGCATTATAACCGCCACAGCACCTTGAAAAGAAATAAACTTTTTCTAATTTCATTTTTGCGTTATATCGAATTGTGAAGTGTTTTGTGATTTGTCATTTTGAACTGAAGAAAAGCAAACGCCCACGCATGCAGCGATTAATATGGGATTAGTGAAAGTACAGTGATCACCAAGAACAACGGGTTCATTACAGTGCTCTATTTAGGTGATGTTTGAGAAAAACGGTTGTGTGAATAGCGTTTGCATTATTTTTTTGCCCGAAACGCTTGCAAAGTCCGACGAGATAAGAGTGTGTAGCTTGCTTGCGAAGTGAAGGATGTAATTCTGTATTTTGTGGTGCTCGCCTGTTTTGTGTGCGGAAATTGCGAGATTTCCAAGTGTACGCTCCTCTTGTGGCTGTTTTGTTGCCAATTAATGTAGACAAATCATCTTCACGTGCTTTGTGCTTTAATTGCCATACACATTTCGTGAAGTTCGCATGGATGTTGCAACCACTTTTCCTTTCTCGTTGGCTACCACGCACCCTATGCTTGCTTTCGCAGCCTTGGGACACTTAATCTTGTGAATACTACACCAAAATTTCGGTTTTGTTCTCATTCAGCAAGGACTTTGGTGTATTTGATGGTCTGCTTGGCAATTTGTTGGTTTGGACTTCATCGCGTAACAACGGCCGGTGCTAAACGAGGAACGCCAGTTGGGATTTGGTGCGTGCGCTCAAGTCAAGGACATGACGAATATTACGCTGGGATAAAAAAATGGACAATAGAATGCGGAAATAGAGGCTAAAAGGAAAGGCGAAAAGGTAAAGTTTTAACTTATTAACTGAGTGAGCAATATTTCGCGCGAAATCCCAGCGAAAAGTGAAAATCGTGGTGAGTGCAGTTTTGTGGAGATTCAGAGACCGCCGAAGAATCGTCAATTTCAAAAAAAATTCAAGCATCGTTGAGAGAGGTGTATGCGGCAGTTGATTAGTAATGAAACATGCAATTTATTGCTATTAGATAATTATCCTTTTTTTCACTGAGAGGAAATTTACTTGATGAACGATCAAAAATCTTAAATAGAAACCATATGACAGACTAAGCAAAATCTATAAAACACGAACTATTTAAAGACATTTTTTTATATTTAAAATTTTTTTTTTTTATTTATAATTTCGGGTTTTCTCTGAATAGCCTAGATAAGTCTCATTTTTTTCACATTATGATAGGTAAACAAAAAAATGAATTTTTCGTGAATTTGCATCTGGGGAAAAATTAGGCTTTGATGAGTGGTACCACGTATCGAATCCAATTTTTTTTCTTTTTTTTTTTATCCATTTGATAAAGAATAGAGCTCATGCATGTCGGATTTATAATGAATCGCAGTTACTTCCTAAATCGCATAAATATTTTTGCATATTCATAACGGAACGCGAATGCGACAATTGTCTAACTCTTAAATATCTCATATCAAGCTTATACTACTTTGAGCATGTATAATATCTGTAAAACTTTAGAGAATAAACGACAAATCATGTAATGTTAAATGTAAAACGTCGGTCTTTCCTTTCTTCAAATTCTAACCGGGTATAGGACCCGGTACGGTGGCAGGCTTCCACCTCAAAACATGAGCCAGCCGCCGGGTACTCATTAATCCTTCTTTTGTTTCAGGTGATGTCGCGGGTTGAGTGGCCCAAGCAGAGTGCCTCTTTATGGCATAGAGTTATGCATTCAAATTGTATAATTCTATGGCATAAATTGGTCACCGGGGTACTCCCCTTCTGATGGGAAAGTTCATGCAATTCAAAATGTATGAGTTTTCCACTCAGAAGAGGAATACCTGGCCACTGCAAAAGCATATATATGGATTTATTCCGGTTGGGTGGGTGCGAAGGGGCTCCACCATCACCCGTTTGCCCCTCTTTCATTTGTGGGCTATGAGCTTCGTCGGGTAATGACGAGGTTACCCCAAGTCCACCTTTCTTTTCAGGTTCCACTTGTTCTCGTAACAAGCTCTAATTCCCTCTGTGGAGTTATCTACAATTTTTGCGACTTCGGTTGCCCCTGGATCGCCAGCAGTCAAATTCGTGAGTGCGAAATTTTTTTGTAGTGGGTCCTCGTGCTGGGGAAATGAACCCGCCCCACGACACCGCAATGCTAGCCTGCCAGCGCATTCACGCGTCTCCAGACGAGGGCATTCTCGGCAGATACCGACACCTTCTTCTGCCGAGGCAGCAGACCATCGCTGCAGTCCTTCACGGACATATAGAAACTACCCATATTCACTACACAGCGCAGATTCTGTTTTGGATGCGGAGCTCAAAACGTCCTTCGTCCCAACTGCCCTCATTGCCGAAAGTCGGGAAACATCAGACGGGGTGTGCCGAATCAGGGGAACCAACCAAGGGTCGCAAATTGATCGGCTTGCTTGATAGCGGAGCCAGTGTTAGTATCCTCGGAGCCGGAGCCTTGGACCTGCTGTCGGACTTGGGTTTGCATATGCATACCATGCATGCTCATGTTCAGACTGCATCAGGCCACAAGGATCCAATTCTGGGATACGTCACCACATTGGTGCGATTTAACAACACCACTAAATTGATGAGATTCCTGGTTGTTCCTTCCTTGACACACGCAGTGTATCTTGGAATTCACTTCTGGGATCTCTTCAAAACAGTACCAATCCAGGTCAACGCTATCGAAGCAGCCTCGGAGCCTCAGAGCCCTGAATTCCATCTTTTGTCTCCAAATGATCAGCAACGTCTGGACTTCGTCAAACAACAGTTTCCGTCGTATAAAGAGAAAGGCTTGCGAAGGACCAGTCTTGAGTCTCATCACATCGACACTGGTTCTGCTCGACCCATTAAGCAGCGGCATTATGCTGTCTCGCCTGTTATACAGAAACTGTTGTATGACAAACTCGATCGTATGTTGTCTTCGGGGGTAATAGTGGAAAGTCAGAGTTCATGGAGTTCCCCTGTGACCCTTGTCAGAAAACCCGGCAAGGTCCGCTTATGTCTTCATGCTAGACGCCTCAACGGGGTGACTGTTAAGGACACCTATCCGTTGCCACTGATTGAAGGTCTTTTGGCACGGTTACCAGGTTCATTACCAGCTTGGACCTGAAGGACGCCTTTTGGCAAATACCATTGGATGAGTCAAGTAAGGAAAAAACGGCCTTTACTGTCCCTGGCAGGCCCTTGTACCATTTCAACGTCATGCCGTTCGGTCTATGTAATGCTCCCAAAACGATGTGTTGGTTGATGCATAAAGTAATACCGCATGAGCTGCAGGACAAGGTATTTGTTTATCTAGATGACCTGCTTGTTACAAGTTCAACATTTGATGAGCACTTGGAGCTCCTGAGTACTGTTGCGAAACTGCTCAGGGACGCCAACTTGAGCATCAATGTTGAAAAAAGCAAGTTCGTAAAGAAGGAGATCAAATATCTTGGCTTTGTAGTGAGTGATGGTATCCTGCGCACCAACCCGGAGAAGGTTTCAGGTATAGTCTCCTATCCTGAACCCCGGCATGGCAGGATGGTACAGGTGTTTCATACCAAACTTCACCTCGGTTACGGCCCCTCTGACGGATTTGCTAAAGGGCAAACCTTTCTTCAAGTGGCCTGCTTCTGCCAAAAGTGCCTTCAATGAAGTGAAGCAATTGTTGATTTCTGCTCCAGTGCTGGCTAACCCCGACTTTACGAAGCACTTCTATATCCAGTGCGATGCAAGTACAGTGGGTATTGGAAGTGTTTTGTTCCAGAAGGACGATGAGGGTGGAGAGCATCCAATCGCATATATGTCTATGAAGCTCAACGCTGCGTAACGTAACTACAGCATTACAGAATTGGAATGCTTTGCTGCGGTGCAGAGCGTAAAGAGATTCATTGCATATATCGAAGGGTTGCCCTTCACCATCATAGCCGACAATGCCAGTCTTAAATGGCTGATGCAGCAGTCGGACCTTTCTGGTCGATTGGCTGGCTGGAGTCTGAAATTACAAGGGTTCAATTTCCAAATTGAACATCGGAAAGGTGCCCTTAACGTTGTTCCCGATGCGTTGTCAAGAACATGGTCGAAGGACGAGCGGGTGAACTCGATTATTCCCTGCCTCCCAGAGCACGGACACATTGTGGTTCAATCCCGGAGTCGGCATTTCAGGAGCCCGAGTATGAACATCTCAAGGAGCAAATCTTGAAACAACATGATCAGTTTCAGCATTTGCACCTTGTAGATGGTCGAATATATATTAGTACTGGTTCTCCTGTAACGTCGACTACTGATGTTCCCAGAACAAAACAATGGGTTCCTGAGGGTCACCAACGAGCTCTCATAGTACGAGCTCATGATGATCCCCGGGGCTCTCATTGTGGAATTCGCAAAACAACTGAAGTTTTGCAAAGGTATTATTATTGGCCTCGTTTGCGTCAAGATGTGATTCAGCACATCAAGAATTGCCTGATATGCAAACAGGTCAAACCGGCAAATTCCACAATGAGACCCCCTATGGGGGCATCACGAGACTCCGAACGACCTATGCAGCGCCTGTTTGTGGACTTCATGGGCCCATACCCTCGTTCAAGATCAGGGAATACCCAATTGTTCGTGGTCCTGGATCATTACACAAAGTTCGTATGGCTCAAGTCCATGACGAAAGCCACTGCGGAGTCAGTCGTGCGATATTTAGAGCGCGAAATCTTTTTGACCTTTGGAGTGCCTGAATGGCTGCACTCTGACAATGGGGTAAAGTTCACCTCCAAGGTATTCAGCAAGCTTGTGAACGACTATGGAGTGCAGCATTGCTTCACCCCATATCATTCACCGCAGGCGAATGCCTCAGAGAGGTCAAACCAGTCGACACTGAACGCCATTAGAGCCTACAAAGGGTCTGATCATGGCAAGTGGGACGAGAATCTTCCAGCCTCATGTTTTGCCTTCCGCAAGGTGATTCATGAGTCCACGGGATATTCGCCCTACTTTCTCTTATTCGGGTACCACACTATCCAACATGGTTCTGAGTACGCCCTCCTCAGAAGCCTTTGAGGATGGTGAAGTACAGCTAAGTGCTAACAGTGATCGACTGAGAGCTGTACAGGACCAAGTCAGATGTAAATTGCAAGAAGCCTACCAAAAGGGAGCTCAACGCTACAACCTTCGTGTTCGTCCTCGTGATCTACTTCAGGGTCAGAAGGATTTCGTGCGTAATTTCACTGTGAGTAATGCCGTAGATCGCTTTGCTGCCAAATTCGCTCCACAATTCACTCCTGCAGTGGTCCGTCGTCGTATTGGGCAAGTGGCATACGAGCTTGAGGATGAATCCGGTTCATAGTTACCCCTGCCGACATTCTTTGTTCGCCCGGCTGAATGAGACACTCAGGGTCTGGGTCGTCCCCACGATTGTTGCGAATTCCGGCGTACCAACTTCCTCCCATTCGCAACTTCGAATTGCCGCCGTAACATCTCCATCTTCCTTTGGGCATTTATACCTTTTTCCCTGTTATTTATTTAATTTTATTAAAATTTTTCCGATTCCCCTATAATTTTTACTTCCCCATCATCACAATCCTTCCCTTTTCCCTTATTTCTAACTAAAATAATATAATATATACTAATAATTTCAATTTTCCCACTAACAACATTCCATTGATTAATTCCCACTAACAAAACTTCATTCAATACCTTTTCCCTAACAAAACCTAATTCCTTTCCTTCATACTAACTAATTCTATTCACTAGCTCCCACTAACAAATTTTATTTTTTATAATAACAAAAATTAATTCACGTTCCCCTACTAAAAAAGTTCAATCTCATACCCAAAGTCATCGTTGAACTTGCTTATGAGATGAATGGGAGATCAATAGTCCATGGCACCATTAGCTGCGTCGCGAGTTCTCAATCGGGGGTCTGCTGGAACCCTGAGTTGAAGTTCCCCCGGGCGCAGGGAAGCACTCTTTTTGGAGTATCGGCAAAACCAATAGCTTTCGTAATGTATATGTGAAACTTTGCATTCAATCAAGCGCTTCTTGGATTGTGCAAATTGCCATATGTAAAACAATGGATACTATTGAGTTTGTCGATATGAAACAAAAGATGTGTGGGTAGGGGAATCGAAGTGTAATGAACTTCGATTGCGTTACCCAGATGCGGCAGCGGTAATTTGAAAATGAAAAGGATTGTGGGTTCGGATTGGATGAAAGTGAAATGTGGAATTAAGTGGTTAGGATTAGGGCAGTTAGGATTTGACTCCGAGATAGAAAAGCAGTGCGGTGCGGAATGGTTAATTCGAGAAAAAATTCGGTATTTGAATTTGGGAAGAACAATAGGGATTGCTTTTGGCAGTGCATTAAATTTTAATTCGGGGAGGAACGATTTTTTGGTGATTTGATCTTGAAAGAAATAGGGAGTTGTCGCGTTTTTTGTGGAGGTTATTTACGAAATGAATTGTTCGACATGCTGTTTTGATGTAAAAAAGGGGATTTTGGGAATTAACAATTCGAGCAAGTGTGTCAATGGTGTCAGAGGTTTGGTTTAGATTAATGACCCAATGTGATTAGCGGTCGTGAAAGTGCATAGGATACTTAGAAACGACGTGCAATTTGTTGTATTAGAAGAGCAGCAAAGATTTGGCCGTTTGAGCAGGTCTCGTAGATAATGAATAAATCCGTTTAAAATTACGAAAAAGTGAAAGATGCTTAAATACATTAACAAGAAAATTCCTTTGTTTAATATGGATAGAGCTGGTTGTGTCTCTTCGTGGTGTTGCGAGTGAACACATAAAACATGCTCGGATATATTCCCGCTTCATAGCTGCAATAGTAGTGAGCAAACAACACCTATGTACTTGCACTTCGCCAATGAAAATTAGCCATAGAAACACATGCGCAAGTAAATAAGCGAGCAGGTAAGTAAACGAGAAAGTTCAACCCGCAATGATATTTACATCATGAACGAACGGGGTGCTTCGAAGAGAGGTAAGCGGAAAGGAAAACCGAAAGTTCCGGCATAAACACTCTTTCGCTCAATGTCCCCAGTTTCGCGATTTCACCTCGAGAGATCGTGGGAAAGCCGAAAGCTTAAGCTGAAAGCACTCTTTCGAAGTCGAAAGCTTAAGCGAAAAACACTCTTTTGCTCAATTTCCCCAGTTTCGCATATTCACCAGCCGAGCAAGCGAGACGAAGCGGGGAGGAAAAACTTTCGTGGAACGAGAGCGCACGTGTTCGGCTACTCAGCACCTTTAAAGAGAATTTAGGTTGAAAGCTCACGAAAGAAGGCCACAAGGCTCAATACTTGGCCCAACCTTGTTCCTGCTATACACTAATAATTTAAATACATGCAGGCTAAGTGGTAATTACTTTTTATATGCTGATGATACAGTGCTTCTTTGCTCGGGACGCGATAAAAATGACATCGGAGACGCTATCAACGAGGATCTAAATTCATATAATTTATGGTTGAAAGAGAATAAACTAGCGTTGAATATTTCAAAGACAAAATATATTATCTTTAAGCAAAAGAACAGGGAAGACATAGATGTTGATATAAAAATTAATGGTGAAAAGCTGCAAAGAGTGCTCGAACTTAAATATCTTGGCCTTACTATCGATCACCGTCTGACCTGGCTCCCGCATATAAATAACTTAAGGAGGCAATTAGCACCAATAATTGGATTGTTACGAAGATATGAGGAATTTCCAAAAAACATCAAGCATCTTGTTCTGAATGCCTTCGTACTGTCAAAAGTACATTACGGAGTGGTAATTTGGAGTCAGTCCTCAAAGCAACACCTAAATATAATTTCCAGGATATTAACCAAGGCGTATAAAAATATACATAATCTTCCAAGGCTCACACCAACAAACATAGTGTATCAATCATGTAACGCATTAACTTTTAACCAAATCATTAAAATGGAGAAAGCCAAGTTTATCTTCAAAAGTTTAAATCTCAGCTTGTCGTCACAAACACCATTTATTAAAGTCTCACAAAAGAATCAATACAGTACTAGGAACGCAAACCAATTTGTAATTCTTTTTGCAAGGACAGATCGCCTGAAGAACGATGCTACAAATGACGCCCTTCGTATATACAACAATCTTCCAGAATCACTTAAAGAAGCGAATTCTCTTATGGTTTTCAAGAAAAGACTTAGGAACTATTTAATGAATAACGATTGAATCTCAGTGCAGAAACTTTCAACATAGCATCTTAGGTCAATTATTGATCCTATCTTCGAGATGCCTCGAGAAACACCTACTATTATTATAATATCAGTCCAATAATTTCAACATAGCATCTTAGGGCATTGTTGACCCTATCGTCGAGATGCTTGAAGAGACAGCTATTCTTTTAACTCAGAGTTTTTTTTTTACTGCGTCGAATTTATAATTTTTTTTTTATCTCTGAGAGCTGATCACGATATGGACAAGACAAGATTAACCGGAGGACTTCACATATTTTTGTGTGCCCCCTTATACCGATGTGTTATACATTGCCTGGGTGGCACACCTGAGGAAACGACGAAATGTGAAGTGCAGATCGCACGAGCGTAGTGCGACGAAGAAAGTGTGATGGAGAGAGTGGAAGGGAATGGAGGTAAAAAAAAAAAAAAAAAAAAGAATGGTATTTAATGTTCTTGAGCAGTCTTATACCAGTGAGTATATGTATTCAAATCCAAAAGGGAGCGTGCTGCTACCCAGTTATCATTTAGACGGTTAAAGTATTCGCGATTTAAAGTTCAGCCGAAGTTATCGTCCAGTGTTCAACGAAGTGGTGAGGGGTGAGGTGTTGGCTTGCGCCGCGAACCTCAATCGGCCTTTTGGCGTTCCACGCCGTATGGCCACCCCGAACCATTAACACGTCCATTTGATTCTCTGCAGGCTCAATATTGATATGTCTCCAATGATGTAATATGTAAAATGTAATGTTAAAAAAAAATACGAACAGAGAAAATAAAATAATTAATAAAATAAACTTTTTGCCTTGGTTGATTTAGTGAAAATGGACAGAGTAGCAGGTAAGTGGTGTTACAGTGAGTTTTTTCCCCGGGAGCCTTGATGTTGTATATAGGATACGCATCAAGTTGAGCTCCCAGTTCATACCAGTATACATAGGGTATACTGGTTTGTAACAGTGGATAGAAAATAAATCGGAAATACTCTGAACATTTAAGAATTAAAACAACTCATTATCAAACGGCCCTGAGCAATAAGCAATATTAGTAACCGAGTTAAATTAATTTATTAATGTTTTTTAATATTTTTGGTAGTTGCCCAGTTCCCCTTCTGTTGCAAAGCGCTCCGCAGCCATAAAAAAGGGTGAGTCATTTTTAATTCTGTTTTTTTTTCTTTCTTGGTTTCTCTTATGACATTACACAGTGAATTCATTAATTGATTTTTTTCTTGGTGTAAATTTTAGTAGTAGCCTTAATTGAAAGTAAATTTTCATTTATCTTTATCTCTGAATCAAATTAAAATTTGTAAAAGGAAGAAAGCGGGCCTATAGAATTGATTTTTTTTTGTTTGATAAATTGGTGCCTTGTCAACTAGTTGAAGGAAAAAATATAAGACATGAAGTGTTAAAATAATTATTTTTCATTTCTCAATGTGGCCTCTCCTTTCCCATCCTTTTCCCTTTGTGCTAGTTTTTATGTAAGGTGGCTCAGCACGAGCAGAGGGTGTCCCGGAAGTCCCACGACACGACTGAGCGCTAGCCGGCCTCAGTATGCCACCCCGGGCTACACACCCCTCTGCTAATTCTTAAGGTCTGCAACTGCGGTGACTTCCGAGGTTGCAACTTTAATTTGAAATTGAAGCATCATCTATCTAAAACAATTCGCTTGTTACCATCACCATTTCACTTCCAATCACAACCATATCAATGAATTTGCATGTTTGCTGTTGGCAGCTTGTAGAAAAGTTTGCATTTTAAATACGAGTATATTGTTTGATGAAATTTATATCAGAAATTGTAGTGCGGATGATGAAGAAATTCAGAGAATAGTTGAATGATTAGAAGGGGAAAAATGAGCTCCGCTGGCCACATGGTGTTAAGGATGTGTAAAATTTCTACCAAATCAAAGAGTTCCAGAAACAAAATTATGACTAGTTCCATTCGAATTATCTTAGCAAAGTCTCAATTAAAAAATAGTTAAATGCTTATTTATTCTCACTTATCGTATGTAATATACTTATGCGGTTAGCTTTAGAAATGCATATGCTTCGCAAGTACTTGCATTTATACTTTTATCTTTCCACTTGAATTTTTGAGTAAACATACAATTCACCTTTACTTTATTTTTTAAATTGCATCCGAAAACACTAAAATTGAAACACAGTTTCTAATTATTAGAATTTTAGTTGGGCTTGACTTTTAATCAACTTATCTTCAATATAAAAATATTAAACTAAATATTTCAACACACATTTCTAACTATTACAGTCACTGTAAAAAAATTTACATTGCTCACATCTTACATTTCGACATGATAAATTACTAAACGCTAAACTTAATACCTAAAAACTAGTTCATAAGTTTTCAACTTAAATACTTATCACTTGGACATTTATACATTAAATTAATTTTTCTAATATCACTTATACTTAATCCTACACGTTGGCCAATTTTCACACCTTTCGTCAGTGGCAAAATTGTAGATTTCCCATTTTTTGTAAAAGCTTTCTCTCCGTAATGCATTACACTATCATAATCGTAGGGCACCCCAAAATCAGTTATATACGAAGAACTTAACTTCTCAAAGGCATACAAATATTCAGTGGGAATGTTTTCAGTTAGTATTTGCACATAATTATCACGATTCGTCGCCATATGTTGATGTTTGAATCCTAGTGCATGCAAGGACTCATGAATGATGGTGCCAATATACAAACAACCCGCGGGGGATAAATTCATCCGTTGCTTGCCTCCAATACGGCCGACATTTGAATTACATCCAGTAATATCACCCTGTAAATATGAAAAATATAAAATTTAATTGGCATTCAAGGATGCGAAATCAATAAATCAAAATGTCAAATTTAATCTAAAATCCTTCACCCACTTGGTATGCAGATCTATCACACATTCATTCATTTCTTGGAAATGCATCGAACTTGAACTGAAGCTTTAGATATACTCGTACAATATCAAAACAGATAATAAGCAGACAATGCACGATTGCGCAAACAAAGTTCACTGTCTCTTTTACTAAATTTCGGTGATTGAAATTGTATGAAGTTTTAATTAGTCTTTCACAAAGCAATATTTAATCTGGACAGCGATCGGCCCATCCTCTTTGAAGCTCTTGAACGGATTGACGACATATCGCTTAGTGGTGCGATTTTACTTGCTGGCAGATTGATGAAAATGTTAATGAATGAAATTCCTCAGAATACGAATATTTAGAAGACAAGCAGGCTGTCAAGACATTATCAATTTTAATTTCTTATCTGAATCAGATTGCGATTATTTTATTAAATTCAGCTGAAACTCCAATGGTTTGATAAGTCAATGATAGAACGGTCTTTGTATTCAAAACTTAAAATAAACTAGTACATAAAATCAACCGTCAGAAAAATAAATGGCGGACTAGAAACAATTTTTTTATGTATAGATTTTATACGAATGAGCTAATGAATTAATTTGATTTATACAATAAACTATTATATCTTTGTTATCATTTGTCTTAGAAGCTTTGTTCAGCATACTGTTGCGAATTCCGGCGTGCCGGCTTTCTCCTATTCGCAACTTCAAATTGTCGCCGTAACATCTCCACCTTCTTTTGGGCTCATATACCCTTTTCCTCAAGAAATTTATTTATTTTTGTTATCATTTAAATATTTTTCCTATAATTTTTATCTCCCCATCATCTCAATCCTACCCTTTACCCCTATTTTCAATTACAAAAAAAAAAATAGTGTATAATAATAATTTTAATTTTCCCAACAACAACACTCTATTCATTACTTCCCATTAACAAAGTTTAATTCCTAATTCCTTCCTTCATACTAACTAATTTTATTCATTAGCTCCCACTAAAAAATTGTATTTTCATACTAACAAAAAGTCATTCAGGTTTCCCTACTAACAAATTTCACTCCCTTGCCCATCAAGAAAGAAGCGTAGTTGAAGTTGCTAATACAATGAATGGGAAATCAACAAGCTACCAACCACAACGTTGGTAGCGTCGTGGATTCTCGACCGGGGGTCCTGGGTTCAAGTTCCCCGAGTGCAGGAAAGCACTCTTTTTGGAGTATCAGCAAAATCAATTGTTTCCGTATCTATATAACACTTTGCAACTTATCAAATGCTTCCATGGTTATGCAAATTGCAATATATGCAAAATCGAAATTGTTGCGTTTGTCGGTGCAAAGATGTGTGGGTAGCGGAATCGAAGCGTATTGAACTTCGATTACGTTACCCAGATGCGGCAGCGGTAATTAGGAATGAAATGATTGCGGGATTGGGTTTTCTGGGTGTAAAATGTTGGGAAAAAAGGCAGTTAGCATTTGGTATGCGAAGAAGAGGGAGTTTTTTTTTGGCGGTGTCGAGCCTGATTTTGGGGTTGAGATGGGATTGAGTTTGGAATAGTGACGGTTGAAAAGGGAGGAATGTGTTTGAGACGGAGGTCAACAGTGTAAGAAAATTCGTACGTTGATGAAAAATCGCGAGTGCAGCAGAATTCAAAGTTTTGCAGGCCGGTCGCAAATAAGAAAAAAACAATTTGTTGTGATTATTGTTATTGAGTGATATCAAAAAGAATACTCAGACAAGTTTACAGATAGAAAATAATAATTAGAATTGAATTTGTAGTGGGTAACGGGCTTTTTAACAGAAGATAGACAATGAATTTAAAATTGACACCAAGTCGATACAGTGGTTGAAATATAAAAATAAAGAATGCACAAATCGAGTGGCAGGTGCTAGTTTTAACAATAACTGAACACTCGAGTGCCGGAACTCTTCAACTATAAAAAAACACGTTGAAGTAGCAGGAGGATGCCCCTGCCAGAAGGTTATTGTAAAACAATTAGTAAATCAAACAATATATCCTGCATATCAAAACTTGACTAATATACAACTTCCATAAATTGAGTTCGAAAAATTATTATGGTTTTTATGATTTTAAACTTTGCACTATTTTGTTTCAAGTGTTTTGACCCCGTTGCTTGATTATTCGTGATAACACATGAATATTACAAACCATTTCTAAACTTTTTATCAAAATTCCTACATATTTGAAGTGTCTAGGTCCGTTGCAAGCGTGTATCTCCCTAGTATCACGTGTTAATGTTGGTGTAATTGTTAGATATTCAATCGGCTGTAACTTAGCTGTTTATTGTTCAGAAAACTTAAATTGTAGATTTTAGGAAATTCAAGGGTCCCATCTTGATTTCATAGACAAAAAAGCAAAATTTATAAAATGAACTATTATTAACAAAGTTGATCAAATTTTGACTTCTAAGGTATTTGTTGCCCTTGTGAAGGGAAAATTGTCAGTTTAAATACTATTTTGAAAAGCTCTTATAAAGACTTTCATTTGATATTCATATCGGCTACCTTTGATGAAATTTTTGTTCAGCGGCCACTCCCCTGTACTGTAATCATCGATTCATGGCCTATTTTGTCGAATCCTAGAATGGTTACAAAGCCCATTTACTAAGAGCTCTCTCCTGCCTCCTTGACTTGTTTCACCTATGAGTATTAATTGTACACAGTTGTGCCATAAGTTTTGTCCCTCTTATAAGTGCGTCATGAAAAAATATTTTAAGTAGTGCTGTTTAGTTTGTTTGGATGATAAAGCTTTAGAAATTCGTTGAGTATTACAAACAAGTCATTTCAACACAATACGTCTAACAGTAAACATGGAGTGGGGTATTGCAGTGATCGCGTTACACAAGTGTAAGAAAACACCTAAGGAGATTTTCGACATCTTAAAACCTTTAAAAATAACTTCAAAATTTGTTTATCGCTCTATAAAGCAATACAATGAGACGTCCTCTTCCGATGACAGACCAAGAAATGGTCGCCCACGTGTCACAAGAACGAAAGCAGCCATTAAAGCTGTAGGTGAGAGAATTCGCAGAAATCCTCTCCGCAAGCAAAAAATCGTGGCACGGGAGATGAAAATCCCGCGACGGACCATGTCTCGCATCATAAAGGAAGACCTTGGGCTTGGCGACACGCAAGTGGTAGTTACCGCCAAATTCTGTTTACGAATGAAAAAATTTTCACTGTGGAAGAGAAATTTAATCGCCAAAATGACAGAGTTTGCGCTCATAGCTCTCGAGAAGCTGCTGAGAAAATTTCAAAAGTACAAAGAGGACATCACCCAGCATCTGTGATGGTTTGGTGGGGAGTGGCGTACGATGGCGTTACTCGCTTGCGTTTCTGTGAACAGGGGGTCAAAACTCGGGCAGCTAATTACCAAAATGACATTTTAGAATATGTAGTTAATCCTTTAAGTGATACCATGTTCGCGAGAAAGACTGGATATTTCAGCAAGATTCAGCACCCGCACACAAGGCTAAGACAACACAGCGCTGGCTGGCAGCTAATTTACCGGAGTTTATTACTGCTGAAGATTGGCCTTCGGGAAGCCCAGACCTAAACCCTTTGGATTACCGTTTATGGAATATTTTAGAGGAGAGGGCTGCACTAAACCTCATCGTAATATTGAGGCATTAAAAACTGATTTGGTGCAAACAGCAGCCTCGATACCTTGAGAAGTGGTGCGTGCAGCAATAGACCGTTTAAAAAAGTGTGTGAAAGCAAAAGGTGGACATTTTGAATAATTTTTATATTTTTACAATTGTTTAGTAAGTGTTGAATAAAATGAGCACACATCCTTGTATTTTATTCATTTTGCCTTTAAATTAGACGCATTTACATTAGGGACAGAATTTGTGGCACGACTTTGTAGGTACTCATCTTCAGGCATTCATTAAATTGAATCAAGTATTAAAAGCATGCGCCTTAAGCGTTCAAGTTGGGACAAAATACATCAAAATTATTCAATCTTCGCATTTAAAACAGCCACTATTTTGCTTTACCATTACTAATATCGCTAGCTGAGCCAATTCGCAAAGAAATTCATGATACCTATCATTCCTGAAATGTTCATGCAAATCCTAACAAAGCTGTAGTATCTGAGTCGGTAAAAAGCGCATGTTGTTCCATAGCCATATGTTTCTATGGTGATACAGCGCATATTGTTCCATAGTGATACAGGAAAATTCAAATCGCTATAACTTCATTAAATATCATTCGATCTTCATGAAACTTTCAGGACAGATTGATCTCATAAATAGTCATCAGTGAATTTCATTAAATTTAAGGGCACCGTTAAGATTTTATTCAAGAAAACATAAAATCGATAAACCATACTAATACTAACAAAGTTGAGTGAATTTCGACTTCTCACGTATTTGTTGTTGTTGTACTCATAAAGACCTACATTCATGATTTTTTCAGATTTTTCGGATCAAAGGTGTCCAATCGCGAGGAGGGGGGACACAACTTTTTCGTACATTTCCCCTTCCCCTGCACCCCTAAAAGCAAAATTTGTCATTTTAAGACCTGTTTTGAAAAGTGCTCATTAAGACCTTTCATTTGATACCCATATTGCCTACATGCGATGAAAACTTTTTTTTCAGGGGCAGCTCCCCTATATGGGGAGACCCGCCTTAAAGACCTTATAAATTTTTTTTCGTGTTGAAACTTTGAAGAGGCCGTCACTTCGCACCTACTTACGAAATCTTATGTTTCTAGCCTATGTAGTTTCCGAGAAAAAGTGGTGTGACACACGGACGGACGGACAGACGGACAGACAGGACGCGATTTTAGTAGGGTATTGTAAAATGATTTTACAATACTCTAAAAACGCGAGAAGAACATCAGTAGGCGGACTCCTTTGTAGAGAGAATAAACTTGAATGGATTAATTTGAAGTAGACGTGAATTGGTTACTTGAATTATAATGGGGGTAAACTGCCGTACAGCGGATTAGTGGCTGGGTAGATTGTAAATGAAAGTAAAGTTTATATTGTTTTTTTGTTGTTTTATGCTAACGCAAAATAAAAACAAAACGTAAAGTTCGAAGGATTAAATTTTCAGTGATTTTTTTCATATGCAACCCTCTAGTACCACTAAGTTCAAAATTACTTTTTCTTAAGCTTGCAAACCATCCAGGCTAACTGTATCTGTTACATCTCACCATGTTCAAAATAAATTGCCATACTAAACAGATTGGGGGTTTTTTCATAATATACTTCTTTTTCGTAGCACTACAGCCCCTTCCAAGCCTTCGCTTCCTGCAAATAGTGCCTCCAACTGTCTCGGTCCATTGGGCGCGTCCTTCAATTTCGCAATCCGATCAGCGATGAACTGTCTTCGTCGACCGCGTCAGACCAGCGTTTCATCGGTTTCCCCACTGGCCGCCGGCCTTCAGTTCTCCCAATGAATAACTTTTTGGGTATTCGTTGTTCGTCCATACGATTCATGTGTCCAGCCCATTGCAGTTTCCGCAGTCTTACAATCGTTGAGACCTCCGGTTCGTCAAAAATTTCATACAGCTCATGGTTGTACCGAATTCGCCATTTGCCTCCGTCTAGCTTCGCTTCGATTATTCGCTTCAACACCTGTCGCTCAAAGGCATTCAATATATTTGCGGATGCTTGGGTTAGGGTCCATGTTTCACACCCATAGAATAACACAGGTCTTATCACAGATTTGTATATTTAGAGCTTTGTTCTCCTGTGTATGCAGCTGGTCTTCATGATCGTCAATACTGAATAAAATATTTTATTTTCGAGCTGTATGCTTCGGCGTATTTCGTCTCTTTTATTACTGGCTTGGTAAGTTACACTTTACGATAAGTTACACTTTTAAATAATTTGAAAGTATCGGCGAACGTTCCCGTGTAGTGCCCTTTGTTTTGATTTAATTTTTTGCTTTAGCACTAAAGCCCCTTTTGGGCCTTCGCTTAGAAATAATTAGAGCATCTCATTATCGAAAGTTTCGGCACTCCACAAGGTGATATGGTCAGTATCATGCTTTGGCTCCGTCCACCCAGCTGCGGTACGTTCTGATTTTAAACCAGCATGCATCATCACTGAACAGGCTTATAGTCCGTCGGAAGAATCACATGAACTTTATTTCGTCGGTATTAACGAGACTCGAACCAGAGACCTTCGACTTATGGGTTCAGTGTACTAACGAGTACACCACGCGGACTTTTTGGGTTATTCGAATCCAATGCATGTGCAGCAATGCCTTTATTTACGTCTTTATTCTTGATGTATCTTTCGTGTTCCTTCCCAACGGGCAAATTAAGAAGCGCTTGAGTACGAAGCGCATTCGAAGCGTTTTGTTTTCGCTTCATCAACAAGCGGATTTGAAGCGCTTGATTTTCTGTGCATGCCCACAAGTCACCAAGCGCTTCATATGCGCTTGCAAATGAAGCGACAATGAAGCGCTTTGTTTACGCTTCATTTAAAAGCGAATTCAAAGCGGTTGGTTGATTCTGCGCAACTTACTTCGTTACAGGGCCTGTCCTGTGTCGAAACAAATTGTGCAGAATCAACCAAGCGTTTTCCCTGGAAAGTGGTTATTTTATTGAAGTGCGCGAGAAGATAAGGTAGTCAAGTAAACATTTTTAAAGTGATTTGTGCCGAGTTTTTTGCTGAGATAAAAACGTAAGTAAAAAGTCAATTAGATATGCATGACAAGAAGCGTTATTTCCATTTCTACCCCAATTTTTCGTAACCTTCACAAATTTTGCGCATGAGCTAGGTAGTGAATTATTCCATGAGCAGGATAAAAATGCAAAATTTCAATCTGTTCGCAAAGTTCGGTTTTTCGAAGGTTTGCTATCCTTTACAACCCATTGTTTACAAAGAGATAATCCTAGGAGAACAGGGAAATATGTATTTGGTTACATGCTAAAAGCCCTAGTAATGAAAAAATTGTATTTTCGGCTTTACAGGTCGAATATTGAATCTTTTATCGTTCATCGAGTCCCAGTGATTTTAAAATACATCTCTGCACTACTTTCACCTAAGGAATGGGATTTTGTGTATTCCTTGGTGAGGTTAGAGGAAAAAAAGTCGCTTCTTGTTGTATGGATATTCTTTTGTGAAAGTGTTAAGGATTTTGCTTACTATAACATTTTGTGTTTAGAATTTCATTGAAAATGAAGCGGCAAATTTGCGGCAACAGCAAGCGACATATGAGGCATTTAGTTGCGCGTGAAATGTATATTAACAAAAACTCAAATATAAATCGTGACTTAATGAACGATGCCAGTCCTGCTGATCACGTTATTGCAATGCAGGAAAATGCAACAAAGTCTGATTTTACTGTAAACACGAGTGAGCATCAGACAGAAAATCTAACGACGGCCGAAAAAATAAGAGATGCCATCAGGTTATCATAGTGCGAGAAAATGCGCCACCAGAGCATGAGCATCAGACACGAAACGAAACAACAGTCGAAAAAATAAGAGATTGGGCCATTGAAAACAAAACAAAGCGCAAGGCCTGCGATAAAATTTAGCAAATAATAAAACATGCCGGACTAGTTGTACCACCATCAAGTAAAACTTTATTAGAGACAAAATATAAGCAAATCAAAATCTTCACACTACCTCCAGGAACATACTTCCATTTTGGTCTGCAAAAAGCCTTAGAAATGTTAAATATATCTGTAACAGGAGTAGAAACCCGTTTACTAATTGACATAGGTATCGATGGTCTGCCACTTTTTAAAAGTAGTGGAACTCAACTTTGGCCTATATTGGGATGTATATCTAACTTCCTAAAATTAAATAGAAAACCGTTCCTCAAAGGTGCTTATGTTGATCCTCGAGAACCGGAAAAAGTTAATGAATACCTGTCAGAATTTGTGAAAGAAATAAAATATTTAAACAGTGTCGGACTATTAATAAATGGAGTCCCTGTTGCTTTCAAAATAAGTGCGATTATTTGTGATGCGCCTGCAAGAGCTTTTATCGTAGGAACAGTTGGTCGTACTTCAAGTAAAGGTTGCTCTCAATGCACGCAAACTGCTGAAAAGAAAAACAATCGGCTTACATACGCTACATCAGTTGCTTCATTAAGAACAGATGAGGACTTTACATCTAGAAAAGATCAATTTCATCACATGGAGCATGATACTGACCAAACTAACTCCCGAAAAAGTCAATACAGTCATGAAAATGAGATACTCTAACCATCTCTAAGCGAAGGCCCGAGAGGGGCTGTAGTGTTAAAAATAAGAAAAAGAATAAATGACCTTTCTCAGATTAAAATTAAAAAATCAAAATTTTACTTGCCGACTGTCTAAAAATTTTCAGATGAGACTCTGAAACGACCCAAAACCGCTCTTCTTTGCATTTTTAGAAGCGCTTCAAAAGCGCTTCCAAACCATTCTTCTGCGCCTTGGTTTGAAGTGCTTCAAAAGCGCTTCCAAACCGTTCCTCCTTGGCTTATTCTGAAGCGCTTCAAAAGCGCTTCCAAACCGTTCTTTTTGCCGTAGTTTGAAGCGCTTCAAAAGCGCTTCGAAGTAATCTAGAGGGAAGCGCTTACTTCTGCGGACATCAAATGCTAAAATGATAATGAACACTCGCATGAAGAGTAAGCGCTTTAGTGCTTCAGAACAAGCGCTTCTTAAGGCCTTTCGAAGCGCTTCGTTTCCCGTTGGGAGACAAAATACAACTGCACGTCTAGTGTGTGAACTGTGCAACTGACTTGATATATATCGCTTTTTTTGGTGATAATGTATCTTTTGTAGATCCAAGGAGTGAGGCAAACTTGCGGGTATTATTATGCACAATCCTAAGATTGGTTTTGCTGAATTCCTTCTTAAGTGAGTTGCAAATCTATGGAATATATGCCATAGATACATGCGATTGAGTATTGTTTGCAATATTTTTAATGAAAAAGGGTTGAAGCTCTCTCTATTTATTTTATGCATGCATTTGGCAATCTATTCGTCCATAAGCGCTATATCATATTGTAATGTGACAATAATAAAACAATCAGATGACTGTCAAACGTCATCTCATATGGCGGACTCTTGTGCTAAATTAAGCATTACCAAAATTTAAAATTATTAAGCATTGCCATAATATATTCAACAATACAAAATTAATGTAAAAATGTAAGCAAATTAAATGTGAACATAAATTACTGTTAGGTTAAGGTAGTATATACGGCGAAAAGAACCTCACCAAAATCCTGATTCTCTCGCATACGCTGGTCTGTCTTGTTTCGACTTATTGCGGAAGTATACATATCCTTTGCTAAGGGCGTCAAACCGCTCCCATAGGATACTTTCGTCGTTAAAATGGATGCAGGGCAAAAGATGTTACACGCTTGTGTCTACATTCTACAAGTTGTGAGTAATTGTAAAATTGAAGAGGAAAATTATTTAAAAAAAAAATAATTATCTAAGTCAGTAACAAACAGAAAGGAGTTTTACGCTTGTGTTTGTTTCCGCGCAACGCGAGCGTTTCACCTATAATTTTAATCTTCAAAAAAAGGCAACTCAAAATAAATATAAATAGCTGAAGTTTCCCACGAATGAGTATCACCATATGGCGATCCTGCCGACAAAAAACTGGACAGGAATAAGAAAACGTCGGACTGCAATTTTCCAGTTCAAGGTCCATTGCCCATAACGGTGGAATATCTTGAGAATAAAAATCACCAACGACCAGACGAGTTGAGTACGAGCAACCCAAAAAATCGAAATTCTAAAAAAAGGTTAAAAATGAGGAGAATGTCAGGCCAAGTTGAGAAGGAGAATACAACTAATAAAATCAATTCTTCAAGGTGGCGATCCACCAACTTTGGAAAATTGTAACCTAATTGACGATTTGCAAAGGAAACGCCAACATATTAGGAGTCAATCGAAGAGGGCGAAACCTGAATAAAATTTTGCAGAATCTTATTTGAGTTGTTAAATTAAATTTTAATGAATTATTGAATATTTATGAATTTTGATTGAATTAACTTGTATTTGGTAAAATTGCTTCCCTTCCAAATGACACATTGCAAACTAATGTAAAAGTATACAACATCGACGATTACGCAAATGAGTTAAAATTGAGACTTAATAGAAGCATCCATATCGGCAGAAATATGATTGATAAAGCAAGAACAAATAAGACAAGAACATCAAACAGTAACCAACCTTTCAAATTTTTAACCAGGAGATCTAATGGGTGGTCCAACCAAAACGCACGTTGTTAATTGTAAATGAAACAAAAAATTTTCAGATAACTGTGTTAATATTTTTTAATTATAATAGAACGATCTATGATAATTATGTGTGAAATAAAATATAACCCCAAATGCTCGTCACGGCTATGGTGGCATACTTCTATCCGATGGTCTAAATTTTCAATGGGTCTGAGACATAACTGACGTTCTATGTCATAAATGTGCTGAATTATCTCATCCCTAAGCTCTTGAACTATTCTTGGCTTATTGACGTACACTTTTTTTTTAAATATCCTCAGAGAGAGAACTCCAACGGTGTCAAATCACATGATCGTGGCAGCCAAATGACATCGCCACAACGTAAGATGACACTGCCATCGAATTTCTGCGCAAAAGAGCCATTGTTTCGTTGGCTGTGTGGAACCACTCCTTTAGAACCACATATCGTCCAGGTCCATACCCTCAATTTCTGGCCACAAGAAGTCCGTTATCATCTCACAATAGCAAACGCCATTCACGGTAAATGCTTGGCCGTCCTCATTTTCGAAGAACTACGGCCCGATGACGCCGCCAGCCCATAAACCGCACCGAACAGTCACTCCTTGTGGATACATCGGCTTTTCAACAATCACTCATGGATTGTCATTTGCCCAAATGCGGCAATTCTGTTTGTTAACGAATCCACTGAGGTGAAAGTGTGCCTCGTGGCTGAAGATGATTTTCTTTGTATAGTCATCAATCTCTTCTGTCTGTTCAACCAACCATTCGGCGTATTGCCGACGCTTGAGGGTCAGTAAGCTTCAGCTCTTGAGTCAATCGAACCTTGTAAGCGTGTAAATTCAAATTTCTATTCAAAACTCGCATCAGTGACGTTCGTGAGATGTTCAATTGTTGGGCACAACGACGAGTCGAGGTTGATGGCTCTTTTGCCACACTATCGCGAACAACAGCAATATTTTACGCAGAACGAACTGGGCGCGCATGCACAGTTAATTACACATTTCCTACAGACCCGGTTTGCTGAAATTTGCACACGATTCTCCCGATTATGGACAAATTTGGTCGATTATGCCGACCATAAAAATCACGAACTGCACGAAATGCATTTTGATTTGAACGCCCATTTTCGTAAAAGCCTTCAACAACCTTAACGCACTACTCAATTGTGTACCTCTCCATGGATGAATTTCTCAAACACTGAAACAAAGAAATGTTAAATTTTGTTGGGCGAAAAAATTGACGCTAAGGTGTGACTCACAGTTAACATCATGGATTATGGTTGGAAAACCCTTTAGCTAATATTACCTCGGCAGGTCAAGGCGGTTAAACTTAAGGCAGCTGAAGAGCTTTAAAACAAATTCTACTGAATCTCAAATGAATCATTGACTATTTGGCACTGCGTTCATACCAGACCAAACTACGTGACTTTTAGCATTTTTCGTGACAACATACTTTTTGCTGTATTTGTGGCTTTCCACTTTCCCATCGCTTTTTTTCTGACTGGTTAATTTGTAGGTTTTTATTAAAATCAGAAATTCTTCACACTTTCATTTATACAAAATGGATTCTATCATCGGCTTGGACGATTCAAAAAAATTAACAGTTCGAAACAATTGAATTAGGTGAATAATCGTTCAATATATTCACAATCAGATTTGAAATTATCTTATGAATTTTTTTATGAAAAAGAAACTCTAGCCTCAATTGTCCATAATCTCTTTTTGATTCATACATTATTTCGTGACTTGTCAGACATTCAAATTATTGACAATCTACATAATGCGCGATGAAAACAATGATAAGAAGATGGTATTGTCCCATAGTTGAATTAATAATGCTTTTAAGCTAAATTGTTTTCCTATATCTGTTTCAATTTGGTTTCTAAGTGAATTATCGATAAAATCAAATGGAGAAAAAGTTCCTGTACCTCTTTTAAATTGTTCAAAAGTCAATCAATATTGACGATGCCCTCTCACACAGGCCCAAAAGTAGATGCAGCACGTCACAATAGGCACCATGCTTGTAGACCTGTTGAGCTGTGTTTTTGACAGTACGTACGTTAGTTTCTTTCTTTTTTTTTAGGGTTTTGTGAAATAATTTTACAAAACCCTACTAGTTTCGCGACCAGTCTGTCCGTCTGTCCGTCCGTCCGTCCGTCCGTGTGTCACAGCAGTTTTTCTCGGAAACTACTTAAGCTAGAAACATCAAATTTCGTACGTAGGTGTAAAGTGGTGACCTCTTCAAAGTTCAACTACAAATAAATTTTATAAAGTATTTAAAGGGGGTCTCCCCATATAGGAGAGTGACCCCCCGAAAAAAAATATTTCATTGAAGGTAGTTGATATGGGTATCAAATCAAATCAACAGGTCTTAGTTTGGCAAAATTTTCTTCGAGGGGCGCACAGGGAGGGTAAATACACGAAAAATTTGTGTCCCCCCCCCCCTCGCGATTGGACACCTGTGATCCGAAAAATCTGAAAAAAATCAGGAATGTAGGCCTTGGTGAGCACAACAACAACAAATACGTCAGAAATCACAATTCACTCAATTTTGTTAGTAATAGTATGATTTATAAATTTTATGCTTTCTTGAATAAAATCTTATTGGTACCCTTAAATTCAATGAAATTCAGTCCATCCTGAAAGTTTCATAAAGATTGAATCATATTTAGCGATGTTATAGCGGTTTGAGTTTTCCTGTATTACTATGGAACAATATGCGCTGCATTTATTACTATGGCAACATATGGCTATGGAA
Organism: Odontomyia ornata; assembly: GCA_963969285.1. Taxonomy (NCBI): domain Eukaryota; kingdom Metazoa; phylum Arthropoda; class Insecta; order Diptera; family Stratiomyidae; genus Odontomyia; species Odontomyia ornata. Next base: position 103,366,268 of record OZ017742.1, on the reverse strand, counting down.
CAACATGCGCTTTTTAGCGACTCAGACACTCTAGTTTTGCTAGGATCTACATGAAAATTTCAGGAATTAAAGGTGTCATGTATATCTTTAAGAATCAGTTCAGCTAGTGGTATCAGCAATCGTAAAACAAAATAGTGGCTGTTTTAAATGCGAAGATTGAATAATTTTGAGCTATTTTTTCCCAACTTCAACGTTTGAGGTGCATGCTTTGAACACTTGATTCAATTTAATGAATGACTGAAGATGAGTACCTACAATTAATGCTCATAAGTGAAACAAGTCATGGAAGTGGGAGAGAGGACCTAGCAAAAGCATTGTAACCATTCTAGGATTCGAAAAAATTGGCCATAAACCGATGATAACAGTACTCGAGAGTGGCCCCTGAAAAAAAATTCATCAAACGTAGCCGATATGAGTATGAAATGAAAGTTTTCATGGGAGCTTTTCAAAACAGTTGTTAAACTGTCAGTTTTTGCTACAGTGGGGACACAGGAGGGAAATACATGAAAAATGTGTTTCCTCCGTCGCGGATGGATAACGATATCAAAAACCTCAGAAGTCGAAATTCGTTCAACCTTGTTAATAATAGTATGATCTTGGAAATTTATATTTTCTCCAATAAAATCGTCTTTGACATGTTTCTTGATTTGACTCGATCTGGTGACTGCATTTTGTAAATTGATTACAAAACCCTTCTGACATAAGCGTAGGTCTGTTTACCCAACTTTTGTAAAGTTCTCATCAAGACCTTTCATTTGATACCCATATTGGCTACCTTCAATGACATTTTTTTTTCGGGGGGTCACTCTCCTATATGGGGAGACCCCCCTTAAATACTTTATAAATTTTTTTTTGTAGTTGATATTTGAAGAGAACACCACTTTACACCTATACACAAAATTTGATGTTTCTAGCTTCAGTAGTTTCCGAGAAAAACTGCTGTGACACACGGACGGACGGACGGACAGACGGACAGACTGGTCGCGAAACTAGTAGGGTTTTGTAAAATTATTTTACAAAACCCTAAAAATGGATGCTCCTATAACCCCCCGGTATGGGCCATCCCAAAAAAACTGGATTCATCCAGAGAAAAAAAAATATCGAATGGTCATCAATTATCGAAAGCTAAGCTCGGTAACCATCCCCGACAAATATCCGATCCCCAAAATCAATGAGGTTCTCGCCAACTCCTGCCAGAGTAGATTCTTCTTAGTCTTGGATGTTAAGAGTGGCTTCCATCTGATTCCGCTCAAGGAGGCCGACATTCCAAAGACCGCTTTCTCTGTTAACAATGACGAATTCGACTTGACTCGCTTACCATTCGGTCTTAAGAACGGCCCTTCAATTTTCCAGAGAACGCTGGATGACATTCTACGCAAACATATCGGGAAAAGATGTCATGTCTACATTGACGACGTCATGGTTTTTGGAAGAGACGAGCTCGAGCATCTCGAAAATCTTGGTGAAATATTCCAGACACTGCGATTGGCTATTATGAAAATTCAAATCGACTAGTGCAATTTTTTAAAATAGGAAGTAGAATTTTCGGGATACGTCGCGGGCAAAGAGGGCGTTAAGACCAACCATAGTAAGGTCAATGCCATTGTTGACTTTCTCTTGGCAAAAACACTCAAAGGCCTGCGGTCCTTCTTGGAGATGTCTAGCTACTACAGGCGCTTTCTCCAGGACTACGCTAGGATTGCCAAGCCACTGACATCCCCTTTTGAGAGGGAAAGATGGACGTGTGTCCAAAAATCTCTCTAAAAGCAAATCTGTTCATCTAAATTCAGCAGCAATAAAAGCTCTTAGCGACCTCAAGAATGCACTCATCCTCATACACCCAATCTTCGAGAGAGAATTCAAGCTCACGACCGACGCCTCCAGCTACGTGATCGAAGCCGTCCTCTCTCAAAGAAACAGACTAATTTCCTTTCTCTCGCGCACACTAACGAAGACTGAAGAAAATTACGCAGCGAACGAAAAGGAGATGCTTGCCATTACCTGGGCTTTAAATTTCTCAAGAAGCTATCTTTACGGATCTCGAAAGGTGAAGGTCTACACTGATCACCAACCACTTACCTATGCTCTAAGCAATAAAAACACGAACACCAAAATGGAAAGGTGGAAGGCTGCGCTCCAGGAATACAACTACCAGCTTAAATACAAGCCCAAAAAGGCTAACATAATGGCTGATTCATTGTCAAGACCTCTCCCAGAAACCCATAGTTACCAAATCATCCATCCTTTCGAAGATTATAAACGACATGCCTTTATTAGACCGCAGTACTCCGACACTTACCTGATAGACTTACTTAAAAGATACTTAAAACCAGGTTCCATAAACGAACTTTGCACAAGCGAAGAAATAATGGGAAAAATCCAACAAATATACCCTACCCATTTCAGGGACTACCAGATTCGCTCCACTCAGATATTAGTCGAGGATATCTCCACCGAAGTCGAACAACAAGAGAAAATCCTTCAAGCCCACAAACGTGCCCACCAGAATGCAGGGAAGAACAGACTTCAAATGTTGGAAAAATGATATTTTCCGAAAATGGCAGCGAAGATTAAAAACCTCGTCACTCGCTGCAGAGTCTGTAAAGAGAACAATTACGAAAGGCATCCGAACAAAACCTTCACAAATCCTAACCCATACCATCCTACCCAGGGCACACCGTTCACATAGATATCTTCTCTACGGAAAATAACTTAGTGTTAATCGCTATGGACAAATTTACGAAATTTGTCGTGGCTGGGGTTCTGAGCTCCAGATCTATAGAGGACGTAAGGTAACCATTGCTGGATATACTTTTTTTCTATTGTTTTCCTGAGAATGTTGTACTCGATAACGAAGGATCACTAACTTCAGCTTCAATCACATCCCTATCAGAAGATTAACCAAAAATCAAAGTATACCGGACACCACCTTACTAGAGTGAGGTAAAAGGGCAAGTCAAAAGATGGCATTCGACTATCCTGGAAATTATGAGGTATCTGAAGAAGGAAGGACCACCGAGATCATTCCAAAATCTTCTGCAACATGCCACCAATGAGTAAGATCATACGATCCACTCAATTACCTATAAAAAACCTGTCAAACTGTATCTCGGAAGGGTTCCCAACATCGACTTAGAAGAATTTGAAAGGATGCGACTGATGAACATCGACAGACTTAAAAACAAACAAGAGACTGACATTAAACACCCCAATAAAATAAGACAGCCCATAAAAGACTACGCTATTGAGGACACTGTATTTGTGGGACAAAATAAGAGAAAGGGTTAAAAATTATCACCTAGATTCAAACAAGAAATCATTAGGGATAGCAGAAACATCACCATCCTTACTGAAAGTGGTGAAATTATCCATAAGAGTAATATTCGGAATTAATCTCCACTTTCAGACTCACTTTGCAGACCATACTCGCTAGAGTGCAAATCCTGGACTATTCAGGGTCGTAGATCATATCATCCTACCCCGTACCAACGAAGATCCAAAACGGGAATTTCAAAATAATTTGTACCATAGACATCAGATAATATGAACGCTTAATACAAAAAATAGAACGCCTTCTTAATGTTTCGGGCATACAACACAGCTCACTAATACCTCTTTTATCGCATGAACTACAGAAAATCTGAGGCCTAATAACGAAGTTGAGACCCCGCCGACTGACATGGTCACTAAATTTTCTGGGTAGTGCCTGAAAATGATTAGCCGGCAGCCCCGACGATGAGGAAGCTGTTACTATAATAGAAAAATTAAACAACGCCTTACAAAACAACAACAAGCAGGTAGTAATAAATCGTCTATACGAGTATAACGATAGGATAAACTATATCACTCGAATGACAAATAAAATACAGGAATTATTAAAGAAAAATAGTCAGATAAATAGCAACTACCTATTCGATGAACACCTTAGATAAACTTTAATTAAGGAAGAACTGAGTAATTCAGATTATGCCATACATTGGGCCAAACTAGGTATCGGAAATTCTCTAATTTTATCAAAATCAGAAGTAAGGATCGCGACAAGCGTATTTGATACTGAAATGATGTCATATGCAACCGTAGAAGAAGCTCTAGATTTTGCAGAGATTAAAGTAATCACAAACGGATATGTCATTGTGTATATTTTGAACTTACCGTCAACAAATAAAGAAGTATTGGAATCGATTACAATAAAACTAGTCAAAAGAAACTCAATTGTAAACGAAATTCCCTTCAATAATATAATTCAAAAACTTCATTATAGACGGCCCCAAGCCCGTTTGAGAAAGGAGGAGGGAACCCCTTATTTCCCCAAACCATAGCTTCCATGATTCCTCATCCCAAACCCTCCCAATTAGATGGTAGTAAAGGCTCTCGGGGTGCACATTGGGTTTACTGGTTCCCCAATAATGTAACATTAAAAGTCGAGAAATGCTAATGACTGTAAATACATCTACAGCTCTGCTACTAAATCCTACTTACACCTCCTTTGTGAGGACGTAAGAGGGTGAAGGCAAATCTTCCGCGCCTGATAAAGGAATCGACGTAATAACCATGCCGCCAGAATGGAGGTTGAGCGACGGGCTAAGTCCCCGTCCCTGGAAAACCTTTAATTGTTTCGAAACTTGCAGATAGGCCTCGGAATGGATTGGACTCACGGCAACGACCTCGCAAACGAAAAAAGGACTATGGCATTGGATACTGGAATGTCAGATCACGAAATTACCCTGGCGCTGTGAGGGACCTTTTACAGTAGGCCAGTCAATATCAATTGAAAATACTGGCAGTCCCGGAAACGAATTGGACTGGAAATGATTTCAAGACATGAAATCACACACAATTTTTAAAAGTGGGAAGCCTACTGGAAAAAGAGAATTCGGAGTGGCCTTCATTGTGAATAGGGAGTTCAAATCGCATGTTATTGATTTCAAGGCAGTCAATGAACGGTTGTGTGCGATCCGTATAAAAGCGAAATTCTTCAAAATCTAGCTGATTAATGTTCATGCCCCGACCGAAGAAAAGGACGAAGAAACGTTTTACAATCACCTGGAAAGACTGGTTGACTTATTGCCCACAAATGACACAATAATAATTATGGGTGATTTCAACGCTAAGGTTGACAATAAGCTATCTCATCGGGGAACGACTGGAGGATATAGCCCCCACGATGAAACAAATGACAACGGCCAGCGCCTGATCTAGTCATACGTTCGACTTGCTTCCCACATCGACGCATTCATTAAATGACCTGGGTCTCACCGGATGGCAACACAAAAAACCAGATCGATCATGTTCTGATCCAGCAACGTTGAGCCTCGAGCATACTTGACGTCCGTACTTACCGAGTAGCCAATTGTAACTCAGATCATTACTTGATAAAATTAACTTATCGTGTGTCAAAGGCATATTCAGCGAAGACCAGCTCGCTGCAAAAATTTGACATCGAAAGGCTCCAAACGGCATCTGTGGCCGAAAATTTCACGGAGACCCTCGACAACCAGCTGGCTCCCATCTTATCAGACGCATCGTTAAAGACGAGCAACCAGCTCTGGATGGAAGTGAAAATGCCTATTAAGTCCATGGCAGAATAGACGATCGGACTTCAAGCCCGGTGCAAGAGGAATGATTGGTTCGATGGTGAGTGCCAGAACGCGTTAGGTAAAAAGAATCAGGCGTACAAAGAATATTTAGGTAGGAGAGCCAGGCCGAAGAGAGAACACTATGAAAATCTTCGAAGAATAGCAAATAAGATAATTAGGATTAAGAAAAGAAAATACTTTGACGACCAATTGAGAAGTATAGATATAAGTTTAGCGAGCAATAACACAAGACAAGCACACAAAGTAGTGAAAAGCCTGTAACGGCCCGAAACCACACTCTGTGGTGATGACAGCGGCAATTTCATCGCTGATGAAACCTTGATCAAGGGAAAATGGGCATCATATTTCAAGAACCTCCTTAATCCTCCACACAGCTCCAGAACATCAGAGCCTATAGATGTCTGCGGAGAGCGTCCATTGGCCCCGATAACTCTGGATGAAGTTTGTTCCATCATCAAAGCCCAAAAGAATAATAAACCGCCAGGCATCGATGAGATTCCAGTGGAGCTCATAAAATATGGTGGCAGTAGAGCTCATCAAGCTATTCACAAAGTCATCCAGTACATTTGGCAACAAGAAATCTTAGAAAATAAAATCGGATCATTGCCAACAGTATTATTGGGTAGTATCAAGGTAGTTTTAGGGCAGGTAGATCAATAACAGACCAATTGTTCACAGTCAAGCAGGTACTTGAAAAATGCTAGGAGTTCAACATAGACATACACCAAATTTTCGTTGACTTCAAGCAAGCATACGACAGTATTGATCGTATTGTTGTGTACCAAATAATGCTTTGCTTTGGCATCCCAGCCAAATTAGTCCGTCTTACCAAAATGACAATGATGTCAACAACCTCCTAAGCCCGCATCAATAACCAACTCACCGAAGCCTTTGACACAAATATCGGATTAAAGCAGGGAGATGGGCTGGCCCCATTGCTTTTCGATTTGCCTCTGGAGTAGGTCATAACGAAGCTACATGTCAACACGCAAGGAACATTATTATACAATTCGAGGCAAGTAGTAGCGGACGACATTAATATTTTGTCACGGTCATTAACAACTGCCAAAGAACTTTTTCTGAAACTCGACAGCGAAGCAAAACTGGTAGGGCTACAAGTCAATGAAAATCATGACATAGTCGAGGATAGATACCTTAAATACACAAAATATCACACTTGGCGAATACGGTGTCGAGAATGATAGCGAATTTGTGTATTTAGGCGCCGAAGAATACAGCTCGCAAATAAAATATTTTATTCAGTATTGACGATCTGGAAGACCAGCTGCATACACAGGAGAACCAAACTCCAAGTATAGAAATCTGTGATAAGACCTGTGTTATGCTATGGGTGTGAAATATGGACCCTAACCCAAGCATCCGCAAATATATTGAACGCCTTTGAGCGACGGGTCCTGAGGCGAATAATCGGAGCGAAGCTAGACGGGGACCAATGGCAAATTCGATACAAGCCTAAGTTGTATGAAATATTTGACGAGGCGGAGGTCTCAACGATTGTAAGACTGCGGAAGCTGCAATGGGCTGGACACATGAATTGTATGGACGAACAACGGATACCCAAGAAGGTATTCGTTGGGAGAACTGAAGGCCGAAGGCCAGTGGGGAAATCCAGGAAACGCTGGTCTGACACGGTTGACGAAGACAGTTCATCGCTACTCGGATTTTGGAATTGGAAGACGCGGTCAACGGACAGAGACAGGTAGAGGCGCTGTTTTCAGGAGGCAAAGGCCCGAAAGGGACTGTAGTGCGAAGAGGAAGAAGAATATAATTTAAAAATGCAATGTAATTTTTGGCATCACAGGAAATTGTTAAAAAAATTAACTTACTCTCTATATGCAAACATGAATATTTGATAGATATGAGCAACACCACGTGCATCCTGAGCCTCCTTAAAAGCCTACAGTCAACTTGCAGTAAAATCAACAATAGCGGTATCCCTTCGATAGAGGAAATCTCAGCCGGAGTTATTCTGCTCAACCAATTCATCGGAATCATAAACACCGGGGACACTTCCCACAACCTCAATGGAACGTTCCTTATCAAATTCGAGAACACCACAATTTCGATCAACAACAAATCCTTCATCGCCAAAGAAATTTCGTCTCTATAAGTCCTGCCGGCAATTCTGTAACCAGCATCCGACGAAACCTTTCAAATGCTAACCGACGAACCTATGCAGGAAAAAAACATCGACAACATACAAGAAATAGAGCTCTTACAATATGAAAAGAAGGTGCATCAAGTATCAATATTAACGGTAGCACTCATAATTATCCTGGCCATACTTGTGTATCAAAAACTTCATGCTAAAAAGAAAGCCAACAATGTTCTCAATTTACCCGATAATTTAACGATAGCTGCAGCTCCTAACATCCCTTCAGCAACGGCGACTTACCTGCACACAGGAAGACCACAAAATATTAGGTTCAACGACCTTCCCTACTTTAAAAAAAAATGAGGACAATTGTATCTCACGGGGGAAGAGTTAACGACAAATTCCGACAAATTGTAACAAAAGACGCCAGACGCATCATATTCACCTGCACGGGAAAATAAAAGTGCATGATTGCAGTTCCCATGCTTCACCTGAAAAAAGTTCCCGGCAATCGGACTAATCTAAGTTCTAGTTGTTAGTTTTCGATTCAGTTGTTAATTATATATCGAATAATAAAGTTCAGGGTCCAGCCGTGGAAAAAAAATTTTTTTTAAATCTTTTCGCTAGAAAAAAATTAACTTATATCCACGAGCTAAACATTAGTGGGATTAAATCGGAATTACCGGACAACGACAACCAGAGGAGGGAGAAATGCTGTGGGGAGTTTACCTGCAGAGATCGCTCCGAGCAGTAGAAAGATTGAGCTTTCACATGTAAATACTCGTTCTTTCTAAATTAGGTTAAATAAAATCAGACATATTTCGGATTACAAACATATGAAACGATTTCATTTCTCATTCCCAAAAACTAAGAGGCTAGAAATAACACATCAAGCTTATTCATACTGGTCTGACTCTTTAACCGAGATGTGTACTGGTAGGACTTGTATTAAACGAACAGTCACACAAGCAAACTGCTCGAAAACCTTCCTATCCCCTACTCAAAATTTTATGTGGCAGATTTGAAAAAATATGTAATTATTTTATTCGTAATCGTAATTTGTAGGATACTTTTTCTTCTTATTATTTTATTTAATTTTATTTCATATCAATTTTCTTTATATTAAATGAAATTTTATATAAATTTTCCTTAAGATCAAAATTCGAATGTTTCCCTTTAATTATATTTGTCTTGAGATTTGATTTTCATTACTAATATATTCAAAACCTTCATAATCTTTACTTCAGTTAAATTTTCTTTACTACAGTTAAATTTTCTTCACTTCAGTTAAATGTTCATTACTTCAGTTAAATTTTGTTAAAAAGAAATTTAAATCTGCACATCGAATTTCGAGTATGGGAACGCTGCTATAATACAGCATTCCACGGATTACATTGCCAAATGCAATCTACAGTGGCTGAGCAAGGGGGTCGTCTTGATGTACCGTAACGATACGGTAGACAACGGACAAGAAAAGAGGAGAATCTGCTTGGGTGCGAGAAAACCACCGTTGCGGGATGCGAATTCGGCTGGATCCAAAATAGGAGGGAGTCTGGGATGCACTTTCACGGCGGTCACGTCACGACGGGAGATCATGAAGAACGATGGAGGAATTGGCGAATTTTTTTTCAATAACACCCTTTTGTAATGCAATAAGTTTTGTCGCGATTTGGATTGGTGCCGTGTGAAGTTATTAACGTCACGCCTTAGTTAATGCTTGTTGGGAAGTTTTTCCGAATTATTTAAAAGTAGAGGTTCCATAAAGGCAACTGCAATGCGGTGAATCGTACAGTTTCACGACCCAATAAACGACAAACGTTTCTCGATCGCCTTCTGTACGAGTATGTGTAAAGGTTGCTGTTTCTCATAATCCGCGAATATAAGAAAAATAAGTGGGCTGCAACTAGGGCAACAGTTCAAAACATTGCGATTGCGGGCAGAATCAGTCAATTTCGGAGCAGTAAAAACAGTGAATTGAATCTTGGGTTGGAAAATTTGGTACCTGAATGTGCAACCTTTAATAATAAACAGGCAACAAAATTTAAATATCTCGCTTTGGATTAACATCTGGGCTTGAGAACGTAATCCAATGACAGCCCTCAGTGATTAAACGGAGCCGGAATGTATAGAAAGGAAAATGCGGATTACTTGAAGGAAGAACGAGATTGGACGAACATTCAGTCTTGGATTTATAAATGAACGAGCAAGTAAACTTGGAAAGTGTTAAACGTCCAAAATATTGAAGTATAGAAGCATGATAGATACAGGGTACATACCACATGGAATTGTTGTCGATCAGTACTCGCGTAGGACATATTGGGTAGATGATCAATCAGGAATATATTATTCAATTGAAAGTGCGAATTTAGATAGTAGTGATCATAAGGAATCCCATTGAGCTTAACTGTAACGCAAAACAACATCTATTGGACTGATATAACAGCTAACAGTGCTGTTTGGTTCCTACCAAAGAACGCCGACAATCAAACAATACCTACGAAAGTCATAACCCAACCAAACAAGCCAAAAGGGCTCGTTACTCGAATTGGACTATTCCAAAAACTTGAGAACAATGTATACTGCAAGGACCAAGTTAAGAAGCTCCGTTCATACTTACTATCACCAAAGGTTTTAGATTTCATATTGGAAATACTTGCGTTGCGCAAAGGACGAGAATATTGTTTGCATAATGGAGAATATAGTGTTGTGAGTGGAGAATGCATTTGTAAAGTTGGATTCACAGGACTGCGATGTTAGGTACAAGATTGTCATAATGTTTGTGTTCACGGAACATGTTCGGTAAGTACTGATGGTTTTCCGAGCTGTTTATGTCTAGAAGCTTTTCACGGAGATCGGTGTCAGTCATCAAAGTGTTCAAATTATTGTTGCGATGAGGGACGATGGAAAATAAATAAAACACGATCAGCGGTATGCGAATGTCTGGATAGCCATACGGGTGCTAGGTGTGAAACTAATATTACAGAAGTATGTTCGAGGTACTGCAAATACGAGCATGGTCAAAATAACCACGATTGGATTAAACCTCTGGAATGTCCAAATACCTGTGATGAAGAGGCATTTATAAATTTCCAACCAAGTACTTATGCACTCGCAGCAGAAACGAATGTTCCATGCAATAGTAATTTAGAAGATATGACCACACACTGGTCTTCACTGTAATTGGAGTTGTAACATGAATATTTGTGAAACGGCTTGCTTTCACCAGGGCTGTCGAGAGGGGGGGGGAGATGGGGGGAATCCTCCCAGACCCGGCCTTCCTAAAGGGGCCCGTATTCACCAATAAAAAAATTTTGTATACTCTTCTCATGAAATTCTTACCACTTGAAAAAAATTTATAGAAATTGTAAATTAGCCAACAATAGCTGAATTTAGAACCGAAAATGAGCAACTGTTTAAATTTTTTTCAAATTTGGCGTGCTTATTTTACCGTGCTGCTCGTGCCGCAGTTGAATGGACGAGTTTACACGTGTGAACTTGCTCAATGTAGGCACTACTTATGATTATTGGCTACGATCGCAGTGTATCTGACATTCTAACAGAAGTTATGGCCCAAACTGCAACACTTTGTAATTGTTTATCGTTTTCACAACGTTGTGGGAAACAAAAAAGAAAACTGTAGCGATTGGACATAATAACACATGAGTAAGTGACAATCATTCGTTATCATTGTGCATCGAGTGGGAGAATTTTGCCGACCGTCTAGAGATGATGGCGCAAGGGCGCATGAAGTGGGATTTAAGAATTTTTGAAGTATGCACGTCGCATCGATGCGTGCAATTTTCGAAGTTCTTATTCATATGGTCATAGCGAAGCTCTCAATCTCCAAATAGTTGTGTACTATATTTTTTACATCTACGAATGTTGTTTGTTGACGTTATGTGGAAATATAAAATAGCAGATCGAAAGATTTGATATAATTGTCGTTGACAGAGTAAAATAAAATCTCGTAATAAATCGAATTCCACTCTCCTTCCATAATACGTCAAATATTAGATTTTCCATTCGCGAGTTGTGAGAAAAAATTTTCTTATCATGTTTTTCACCTCTCAGTTGTTATTAAATTTTGTAGAGATGAAAATGATTATTGTTAAGAAATTTTTTTTAAACTTTAAGACTACAGAAATTACAAATTTAGCAAATTGTTAAATATTTCATCAATTCTCCAGGTATATATCATTTAACAAAATCGAGAATAATTAAAAATAAAATGTTCATATTAGATGCATTATGTTCAAGCACAAGTCTGGAGGTCAAAACGCAAAGAACGCTTACAGAGAGACTAAAAGGAAAAAGAACATTCTAAATAGCAAAAAAACCTCTTTGGATACAATTTCGGACCGAAAAACTCGATTGTTAGAGCTGTTAAATAATGTTAGTATGCTGATTATATGATTTACATTTAATATTATGATTTATCGCTTTTAGATCTTGCGCATTATCTTAACCACGAAAACAACGTTCTACCCGTCTCTTCAGAAAACGACGAATCAACGGAAGCTGCAAACAATGACATAGTTATTCAAAACTTGGGAACTAAAAACTCTAAAGCCGACATTGATCATGGTTCATCTTCAATGGAAACACAATCCATACGAAGGACCCAAGAAGAACAGCTGTATTTTTATGATGATGATATTGGCTCTGTATGTACTGAATTTGTCCACTCCGACGTGGTGAACGATATAATTCGTCGAGGTCACCAAAAGATGCCGTCTTCTATTCCACGTGATCGTAACGATGAGCCATTTCCCGCCTCGCTTTTATCGACGACTTTGCCAAATAGGGAGAGGGTGGAGCGAGATTAGTTGGTATGGAATAGCCTTATGAACGCTTTGTATTGCTTACCTTGTTGTTTGTTAAGTACCAACCCTGTTGCTATCCTGCAGGCTCCTCAAAAAACCAAGCTTGAAAAAACATTCCTTTGGAAGACTGTCGAGCATAAGGATGTGACAGAAGTGCTAATATGAAAGGATCATATGCTAGGGTACAACGTCATATTCTGGACAAAAATTCAAATGCTGTTTATTCACCCTGTGCAACACATAGTCTCAATTTATGTGGTGTTAACTCTGCAGAGTACTGTGAGGCAGCAATAACTTTTTTCGGAGTAGTTTAGAAATGCTTTACCAGTTTTACGAGCCGTCCACAACATTGGGAAATTCTCAAAAAAAGTATAACGGGTTCCCTCCATAGACTTTCAGATACAAAATGGTCTGCTAGAGCTGAGGCAGTTAAACGTTTTGCCAAACATATTCATTGAATCACTAGTAGTTTTAAACTTAATCTGACTGCGGAGACTCCTAGTGATGTCAACGGCGGTCTGAAATACATGCAAAAATTTGAGTGCATCCTGATGTCTTAAATTTGGCTTAAGATATTGACAGCTTTCAATGAAAGGAGCATCATTCTTCAATCCAGAGACGCTACTATCGACATCAAAGTTCAAAACCTTGAAAGTTTGCTGTCTGACTTGAATTTGATTCGATATCGATGGGATGACATTTTAAGTGAATGCAAAACGGTTGCGATTCAATTGGGGATTTTACCAACCTTCCTTAATACTCGAAAAAAAAACCCAACAGGTTTTTCGATGAAAATGAAGGTGACATGAGTGCAGACGATCAAGAGACCAATTTTAAAAGGAACACTTTCTACGTAATTATCGACTCGGTTATTGCGGGAATATCCAATAGGTACAACGCTATGGAGGACTTACATCATAGTTTTTTTTTATGGCTATTCACAGCGATGGACGAAACCGAAATTCGAAGTGCTGTCACAAATTTCATCCAAAACCACAAATTGGACGTTTCTGCATATTTAGGACATGAAATGATCCATCTGAAACATATATACAAAGGCAACTTCGAAGAAGAGTTATCACCCTTTACATTGCTAAATGCGATCTTTGTTCGAAATCTGGAGACGATTTTTCCGAATGTGTGTGTTGCTCTCCGTGCATTTTGCACTATGCTTGTTACTGTCTCCGATGCTGAACGTTCACTTAGTGTTCTTGCTCGCATTAAAAACTCTCATCGATCATGCTCTTCACAAATGCGTGTTTCAGCACCTGGCACTTTTTGTATCGAGGCCCCATTAGATAGGGAGTCGGATTTTGATACTGCGATAAGAAATTTTGCAGCCAAGAAGGCGAGAAAAGCTAATTTACAATTATAATTAATAATTAAATATTTCAACTTGACATTACAATAAAACTCTTAATTCCAAAAAGTGGACTACTTGCTTTCTATACTTCCATTCAATACTTTGATACACCAACTTATATTTATATGTCGTTATGGAAACAATTTCTTTTAAAAACAATTTTTCGAAGATTTTATAACCCTTTCTTCATAGAATCACCATGAACGTATTTCATTTAGCATATTCTATACTTGTGTTCCATGTGGGGGGGGGGGGGTTTGTTAGGGCCCGTAGTTATTTACCCGCGGGCCCAGATTTTCTCTCGACGGCCCAGGCTTTGAACCTGAATTATTGCAGCAAAATCTATCATGTGATAGCGGGAAAGATGATAAGAAAATGCTTATTAATAATATGGAAGAAGATTTTTAATTAAATCTGACCAAATCTACAGCATGTATGTATTAACTCATTCCGCAGAAATTAGAAAGGCTATCAGTAGCATAAAGTGGCGAAAAAGAAAGAGCTAAACAAAACTTTTACGGGCTAAGAAAGTAAGTTTTACTGTGGGATTTTTATTTATTCGACATTATCAGAAGAAAATTTCAAAGACTGACGCAATATTTTTTTTAAATGAAAACAAAGAGTGATTACGGGGGGTAAAAGTTGAATTTATTGAACAAATATGCAGACCATATATAGGGTTTTCCAATAAAAGGTGTTATTTTGATATTAAAAGAAAAATGCCATTTTTTAATATGAATGATCGGATGTTTATTTCATTATAAGGTATGCTGTTAATAGTGAAAAATAACATCAGGCAAATGACCACCACGACCACGCTTACAGGACCATATCCTTTTCATGAAATTTTCCATAACCAAATCGCAAAGTGGCTGCCCTATGTCCTCGATAGCCTCACGAATTCCATCTTTGAGGTCTTGAATCGATACTGGGCTGTTGGCGTAGACCTTCTTTTGCACGTGGCCCCAAAGGAAGAAGTTGCAAGGTGTTAAATCACAAGATCTCAGTGGCCAATTGTGATCATCTCTTCGAGAGAAAACACGGTCCGGAAACTTTTCCCGTAAAAGATCAATGGTTTCGTTGCTTGTGTGGCACGTAGCGCCGTTTTGTTGAAAGTAAACGTTGTCGAGATCAAAACCATCCAATTTCGGCCATAAATACTCATTAATCATCTCTCGATAGCGCAATCCATTCACTGTAACTGTTATTCCAGCCTCATTTTCGAAAAAGTAGGGTCCAATGACTCCGCCGGACCATAAGCCACACCGACCAGGCACACGTTGAGGATAAAGAGGCTTTTCAACAATAACTCTTGGGTTTTCCGAGCCCCAGATGCGACAATTTTGCTTGTTGACGAAGCTACCGAAGTGGAAATGGGCCTCATCACTCAAGATGATTTTCTGATGGAATTCTGGATCATTTTCATGCATTTCAAGGATCCAATCCGCAAAGATACGAAGCTATTGATGATCGACCGGCTTGAGTTCTTGTGTTAACTGAATTTTATAAGCCTTAAGACCCAAATTATTATGCAAAATACGGTGTAGTGACTTTGTGGAATGGCTAATTCCAAAGAACGACAAGGAATGGAAAAACCTTGGTTATCTTCAACACTTTTGGCTACAGCAGCAATATTCTCGGCTGTTCTTTAGTGACGTGCACGGGTTTTACTCTTCACATCACTAAGTTGTCCCAACAGCTCGAATTTTCTCACCAATTTCTGTATTGTGGTCCGACAACGTGCTTCACGACGATCCAAAAATGTTCGAGTTTTACGAACCGTCTCTGCCAAATTTTCACCATTTTTATAGTGAATTTTAATAATTTAAATGCGTTGTTGAAAAGTGTATCGTTCCATTTTTGTTAATGGCGTAGTTTCTACTTATCAAATGTCAAAAAATGACAGCTTCGAAAGTGGCATCTACCGGAATAGTGGACTATTCAAAATAACACCTCTTATTGGAAACCCTATAGTTATCAAAACAAGTTTGGACAGAGACTTATATAATAACAAGTTAGGTAAACAGAACTACGGTCATGTCAGAAGGGTTTTGTACCCAACGTTCGAAATACAATCACCAGCAACGAATAAAGGCAAGAAACTTGTCAAAGAGATGTACACGTTTATAAGAAAATCCTTTGCTTGTGTAGTTTCAACGATCGTCACTTTGCTGCTGACTAACAAAAATCATTCAAATCATGAATTCCCAAAAAATATAACATACAGGTATATTATTGTTCTAACCTTGAAAATTTAAAGAAGATCAAATCAAAACTGCAGTGTCAGATTCGATGGAAAGTCCGTAAAATACCAAAATCGTGTGTTATTGTTGTTGTATTTGGAGAAATTTCAAATGGTTATAACTTCCGTGAATATGATTGGATTTTCATCAAAGTTGCAGAGTATTAGGAACTTATGTGAAACTATTATAATATGGTTTTTGATTGAATTTAAGGGTATCCATTCGATTTTATTGGGAAAAATGTGAAATTCAAATATCATACTATTATGAACAAAGTTGAGCGAATTGTGAATTCTAAGGTATTTGTTGATGTTATACTCATAAACACCTACTCCATAATTTTTTCCAGACTTTTCTAATCACAGGTGTCCAATCGCGAGGGGAGGAGACACAAATTTTTCGTGTATTTCCCCTTCGTGTGCGCCCCTTGTAGTAAAAAATATCAGTTTTGATAAGTTCTCATTAAGACCTTCCGTTTGATACCCATATCGGCTACCTTTGATGAAATTTTTTTTTTCGGGATTGCCACCTTGTAATTTTTTTTGTAGTGAAACTTAAAAGAGGGCATCACTTTACACCTATGTCCAAAATTTTATGTTTGTAGCTGATACGGTTTGCGGAAAAAAGTGCTTTGACACGTGGATGGACAAACAGGCCTGATTTTAGTATGGATTTGTAAAATTATTTTGCAAAACCCTAATAAAAACTGAGGTAGCAATATACTTTAAGGAACATTTGAAATTATAGAGACATTATTTCCTTTTTCTTTGAATTGAAGAAATAATAATGGAAACAAGTTTTAATTTATGTTATTCAATCTCCGAAGCGCACTTTTATGTTTATCGTAGATAACGCTGTGGACAGCGAATATAAAAAGTTCTTTTTCTGCAGATAGAATAAGACCATCGTGGATTTAAATGATTTTGGTTGAGTAGATGGCTATCAAACAAGAATGATGTATTGGCAAACATATCTTTCGACAAGCATCTACGGCATTTTCAAATTAAATTTGTTCTTAAGAAAAATAACGGAAAAGATGATGGGATCCTATGCAACTTGAAGTTATTTGTAGTTATGGTTAATTTTAGTAGCAATTATTTATAATGAACGTTTAAACAGTCTACGATGTATAAGTCCTTATAAGATTGTTGAATATTTATATACAATTTATTCATTTATTCGAGGTTTTTGGCAAACTTATCAATTAATAAGAAAAACCTTTGGTACGGTAGAGTATAAAGATTTGAATCTTGAGAAACGAGTTTATCATGCAAAATACTTGTCACGCTTTATTAAGAGTTATATACAGGGTTATCAATTTCGTGGTTGGGAAAGTATGACCTGCCATTTGACATCTGTCAAAATCAAATGTCATCCAAGGCGTGTTTTTTTAGTTGAAGGTTTGCCATTTAGAAATATGGATCGTTTAACAGTCGAAGAACGCGTTGAAATTATTAAATTTTATTATAAATATGGTAATCCGCTGTATCAACATTTAGGGCTTTACGAGCCGATTACGGCTGACATAATCGACATACACAGCAAACAATTTCGAACACAGTAAGAAAATTTGAAGAGACTGGATCGGTTATTGATATTGCAAGGCCTGTGCATTATCGCAACATTCGTTTCGCTGAAAATGTCGCTGTCGTTGCTCAAAGTGTGGAGGAAGACCCAAATTTGTCAATTCCTCGACATGCTCAACATTTGGGCTTGTCTTACGGCTCATCGTAACGGATTTTGCATTTGGATTTGCATCTTCATCCGTACAAAATCCAACTCACTCAAGAACTTAAGCCCCAAGACCATACACAACGCAGAATGTATGCGAATCGGGTGATTGAACAACAAGCCATTGATAACGATTTTTCGAACAAAATTTTCTTTAGTGATGAGGCTCATTTTTCGCTCAGTTACGTAAATAAACAGAATTGCCGCATATGGGGCTCTCAAAATCCTCAGGTGGTCGCAGAAAGGCCTTTGCATCTAGTGACCGTTTGGTGTGCATTATGGTCTGGTGGTGTTATTGGCCCGTATTTTTTGAAAACGATCAAGAAAGAGCCATTACAGTCAATTCTGACCGCTATGGACAGATTTAACCGATTATTTCTGGAGAGAAATTGAAGATTATAATCTGGAAAACATATGGTTCCAACAGCACGGAGCCACAAGCAACTCAACACAGGCTAATCAAGCACTTTTGCAAGAGAAATTTCCAGGACGCGTGATTTCGAGATTGACTGATGTCAGTAGGCCGGCAAGATCCTGCGACCTAACACCTTTGGATTTCTTTATGAGGCTATGCGAAAGATCGTGTTTACTTGAACAATCCCCAAAATCTTGAGCAATTGAAAACCAATATTCGTGAAGTTATGGCCGAGTCAAAGTCAAAGTCAACAGCGCTTTATTTACTACTAATCGTTATAAATTTTAAAAGAATATAAAGCAAAATCCAAACAATAACAATAAAAAAAAATTAATGGCCCAAATGGCTCTCTAAATTTGTACGTTATCATTAAACACATTAAAAAAAAAAAAACTATAGCGAATTCAAATCAATGAAGATTATTACATATTTTAACAATTCAATTGGAAAAAGGAGAAAAAACCAACCAACACTATTCTAAAATTATTTATCATCTTAACACTACAGTGAACTTTGATCCTAAACCTAATATGTTTTAACTAAATTCTAATAAATGCAATCAAAAACTTTATCTTATACTATAAAAATCTATAACAATGTTCTTAACCTAAGCGTCAAACCTTATCTCTAACCTAATATAATAAACATAATATAAACCTAACCTATACCTAATTTTTAACAAAAATAAATAACAACACTAAATGTAGCAATAATGAGCTGAAACTCAAAAACTAAATAACGAAAAACACCAAAACTGAAAATAAACACGAATAATTTAGACATTGTCATTCAGCCACCAATACCTAGATTGCCCCGTCTCAACTCGATCAGCTTCAACGAATCTAGCAAATGATTATCTCCATTGGAACTGTTGATCTCGTGAACTCAAATTCGGAGGATATTTTATCTTCTTATCGGTGGCCCGTCGATATATGTGATATATGACAAGAACGCCGTCAGAATCAAAAACATATCGATTCATGTCCAAATACACGAATGCTTCTGGAGGAATGAAGCCAGTAGCGAGGCAAGTCGCAATATACCCGTCTGTAGGGTGGAACGGCTGTGAAATCCAAGGGTTTTCACTCACAGTCACAGATCTTGCGATATGATTCCGAAGAAGTTTCAATATGAAAATATCGAGTCTAGTCACTTCAGCAGTTTGATAAATTCTTCTATTCGATATATAATGTTTCCAATCCGTCTCAGGCTTTCTGTACAAACCAGTACATGCACGAAGACATTTCCTTTCGAAAACTCTTAATTTTTCCATAGTACTAGCACTCTGGTTGTACCAGATCTGACATCCATATGTCAAAACTGGTCTAACCAGTGTCTTGTAACAGATAATTTTGACCTTTTGATCAATGTATCTGGAATGAAAGAGCTTTCGAAGGGCCATGACTACATTAAGTGCCTTACTGAGCATGATTCTCACATGTTCAGTATAGTACAGATACTGATCGAGATAAACACCGAGGTATCGAACACAAGATTGATGTGGAACCCGTTCAAGACTACCCTCACCAGCCATGATGTGGAAATCTTTCCAATTACGTTTCAGGTCTTGACTGACCCCCTGCAGTGTTGTCCGAAACAAGATTGTTTCAGACTTTTGCGCATTGATTTTCATTCGCCAATTGTCAGTGTACAGCTGTACATCATTGAACATTTTTTGGAGATTGCTCTGAACTATTGTAGCTTTTCGGTCTGCCGTATAGATGATCAGATCATCAGCAAACGCTACCAATGATCGCGTTGGCGAGATGTTAAAATCAAAGCCGTTCAATAGCTTGCGAATGAAGATTGAGAAGAGCAGAGGCGCAGTAACTGTTCCCTGCTATAGACCATTCAAGACCTTGAATTCGCGCATTGTTGTCAGATTTCCATCCGTTACAACAAACGATTTCCCGTATAATATATTACACATCATGGCAACAAGGTGTCTGGGGAACTTGTCCTGAAGGAGTTTAAAAATTAGTCCATCTAACCATACCGTATCAAAGGCTTTCTCCATATCAATGAGACATGCTCCAACACATTGTCTATCATTTAGTTTCCAACAGATGTCTGAGGTTACTTTCGTTATTGCATGTGTGGTCGAATGCCTGGCACGGAAACCAAATTGGCAATTCGGCATCAACTCATTTTCCTCAATGTGGGCGTTTAATGCTCTGTCAAGTATCACTTCAAACACTTTGCTGATGTTAGGCAGCAAGCTGATTGGGCGATAGCTTTTGGGGCATGAAGATTCTTTTCCTTTCTTCAAGATCGGAAATACCTTAGCTTTTTTCCACTCATTTGGGAAATATGAATTGCTCAACATATTGTTGAACAATATGCAATAGTTCCTAATAGCAACTTCAGGCAAATGTCGGAGAACTACATTTGGAATACCATCAGTACCAAATGATTTCCTGTTGTTTATCTTGCGAAATATGAAACACAAGTCTTCATAGCTGACAAAATAATCAATAAGATTCAAGCTCGGTATGAGGTCAGATGTTAATGTTTCATTGAAACGAAGAATTGATTCATCGTTCAGGCTTGATTTGAAGTCGGAAACTTTTGCTTCAACGATCTCTGAAAAAATTTCGTTCCCTCTCTCAGGGTTTGGTAGATAAACCAATTCAAAATGTGTTCCAATTAGGGCAAGTTTATCCAATCCTTCACAAATAATCCTGTTTCCATTTCTATCCGGAGTCGTACTATCAATTTCGATACCAGCCCTATCGAGAAGATTTATCTCATCACTAGTGTCTTCAAGATTCGATACCTTCACTCGAGACTTCTTGCGGAATATGCTATTCACTTTCGCGAACACGCCGTCTGGGTCCTGTGGGCTAATACCCCTCAGTTTTTCCGCCCATTGATTGCTGACCTCACTCCTGAAGTATGACCGGATTAAGTTCCGGACATTCTTCAGATGTAATTTCAACAAAGACAACGAGGGATGGTTGTAGTCCAAAAATTGCCGATAAATATTGTTGACGCGTGTGAGAAGAAGGCTTTTCAATCTTTTCAACCTTGCGATGGTTGGTGTTTCATATCCTTCCATATTGTTTCGATGTTTAATCTTGGGAACTACTTTCTCAATCGTTTCCAACGTCAGCTTCTCTAACTTCGACAAATAGACATCTATTTCATCGTTAGTTAGATTCCTGTCAGGAACCATTGAGCAAGAGTTGAAACCATCAGAAGGGTCTGTTTTTTTTGAAATTCAACCGATGATTTTCATGTTGAACTGAAATGAGGAAGAAATCATCCCTGTGATGATTGATTTCCATTACAATTGCGTTATGGTCGCTATCATAAGGAAGCACCTGCAGTTTCCGTTGAGGACTATTAAAGCTGAATTCATGTCTTGCGTCAGCAATGCAAAGGTCCAAATATGAATTTGTCCTAGGGTATGTTGGGAGCTCTGACCCATATAGATTGCACCTGTATTCAATTTGGTTGTCTGTTATCCACGATTTCAGGAATACACCTCTTGGATTATTTGTGGCGTTCAGCTATGATGTATTCTTGGCGTTCAGGTCACCAGCAAGAATATAATAGTTATGCAACCTGTTCAATTCGAGTATTTCGAACAAGGAATTGAGCTCCTCCTTGAGCTTGAGAACAGTTCCACCAGTTGCATAGGCAGAGATAACGAAGAGGTTATCCCCACCTGGCAGTGAAATTTTGATAACGGACACTTCAAGAGATTCAAAGCTTTTGAATTCGACTTTTTCAATATTTTGGAAATGATAGGGTCTTCGAAGTTATGGCCGAGATATTGCCGGAAATGTGCCGGAAAGTCATTGAAAATTACCTCAAAAGGATTGAGGCCTGTAAGAGGTCCCGTGGAAGACGTTTGAATGATGTTGTGTTTCACGTATAATGGCAAGGTTCAATCTTTATATTGAATAAAAAGTTTTGTTTCCATCTGAATATTTTATGTGTTTTCTTTAGCTTTACTTTCCCAAGCTTAAAATGAATAACTCTATATATGGCCACATCTACGTTTGGATCTTGATCCGTTTGGAAGGATGCGAGGGGGCACCGCCTCCATCTGGATACCCTGCGCTTGTTTGTGGGCCATAAGAATCGTCGGGTAATGACGAAGTCCTCTTAAATCCGTCTGTCCGCCCCAGGTTCAGTTTGTCCTTTTTCGTCTGCAATTATTAACCCTTAGCTAGTTACCTCCATTTTGAAGGTATTTTAAAATCATTTTACAATACCCTACTAAAATCGCGTCCTGTCTGTCCGTCCGTCCGTCCATCCGTGTGTCACACCACTTTTTCTCGCTAACTACATTAGCTAGACACATAAGATTTTGTAAGTAGGTGCAAGGTGACGCCCCCTTCAAATTTTTACCACGAAAAAAATTTATAAAGTCTTTAAGGAGGGTCTCTCCATATAGGGGAGTTGCCCCCCAAAAAAAGGTTTCATCGCATGCAGGCAATATGGGTATCAAACGAAAGGTCTTAATGAGAACTTTGCAAAACAGGCCTTAAACTAACAAATTTTGCTTTGAGGGGTGCAGGGGAAGGGGAAATGTACGAAAATTTTGTGTCCAACCCCCATCTCATCCAAAAAATCTGAAAAAAAAATGAGAGGCGTGACTTTAGGAGTACAAGGGCAACCTCAGAAGTCGAAATTCGATCAACTTTTTTAATAATAGCACATGTTATGAATGTTAAATTTTTGCCTAAAAAATCAAGATGGGACCCTTAAATTTCTCAAAGCCTACAATTTAAGTTCTGAAAATTTCACAACAATTGAACCATAAACAGCTAAGTTACAGCCGATTGAATATTTAACAATTACAACAACATCAGTAATCAACCGACGGGGTCAAAACACTTGAAACAAAACGGTGGTAAGTTTAAAATCATAATAACCATAATAATTTTTCGAACTCAATTTATGGAATCTGCATATTTGTCAAGTTTTGATATGCACAATATATTATTTGATTTACTAATTGTTTTACATTACCCTTCTGGCAGGGGCACTCTCCTGCTACTTCAACTTGTTCTAACTTCGATCGACTTTGATTTGACCCCGGAATTCGTGAATATGAAATTCTTTTGTAGTGAGTCCTTGTGCTGGGGGACAGAACCCGCCCCACGACACCGCAACGTTAGCCTGCCAGCGCATTCACGCGTCCCCAGACAAGGCCAATCTCGGCGGATCTTACCATCTTCTTCCGCTGAAGCAGCAGACCATCGCTGCCGTCCTTTACGGACATTTATGTACCTACTCTCACTCCAGACTACGGAAAATCTGAAGACCTGCAAGTTAGCTGTTAGCTGTCATGCACTGCCTTTTGCAGCGATATCGGAGAAGTCAACGAAACATCTCCGCTCGGTAGAGACACGATGCATTGGTATAACACAGGGTGGTATAGTATCACCATAAACTTGGGTGCTCACAGTTAAATAGATAGTAGAAGAGCTCTACGTTAGGGGTTTCAGAATGATTGCTGCACAAACATCATTCTGATACAGATTTTTAGAAAACTCCTTGATATGTCTGGTCTAATACAGGTCGCGCCCTCCCTATTGAACAAGCAGATTATATATCAACACCCACAAAATGGAGTTTATAGTAAATCGCAAACTGATAATGTTTCCACCCCCCACAGTAGAAGGTAAGCAAAAAAGGCTAGGTAACAAATTGAAATATTTAAGAGCAACGCTGGGCAGCAAACTAATGTACACTCCTGACATCGGAGAAATCAGTAAGCGAGCGACTGTAGTGCTCTTCACAATGAAGAAATAGGTGATGGTAAAATTCCTTGGAATGTTTTCTTACGATAAAAGCTAACTGAATCCAGAATTTCAATAAAAAAACTAAAGATATAACGAACAAAGTCAACTATAATTAGTCGCACTTACCGAGACATGTACATAATCCTTTATGTCACTCGTTCTTGGCACAAACTTCACACATGTTACTCCTTCAACGTCGTCGAAAGCTTCCCTGATTAACGCTCTTTGTTGGTCATCTGATTTGAATAAAAATAAAACAAAATACACATTAGAAATACTATTCCGGAAAGCCAATATTTAAAAATACACTACCAAAGACACTATCGAACTCATAATACACTACACCATTAGGCCACCGAGACCATTCCGAAGTGAGTCCGTTGCGTGATTGATAAAGCGCCGGAAGTATATCGTTTTCCTCTAATCTCATTTCTCTTTCTGTTGGAACGGCGCGAAATTGTATTAATCTACTGTTAAGAGACGGAAAGGAGCCAACCATTGTTACACTCAAAATTAAAACTACACATAAGGATCGCACGTACATCTTTATTCGATTGCTACTTTTTCACTGAAATTTTAAAAATCCACCCAACAGATATAAATAGCCAGGGAAGACTCGGGTAGTAGCTTCAGTTGATAGATTACAAACCTATATTTTTCGCAGTGTCTTCGTAGATAACAGGAAACAGATTCATATGATTAAAGTATCTATGAGGATTGATTCATTAAATGGAATTAAATTTTACCCGTATTTTGATTAGTGCTATATAAATTTATTTTTCTCTACATATTTCAGTAGAAATCGGCTCAAAGCGGATATTCAGTTCTAGTTTCTTAGAAATTTTTAAATCTAACTGACATCAATTTGAATGTTTCTATTGATTTGAACGAATAATTCGAACATAAGATAAAGTGATAACGCCATGTTTGTGATGAAATCTAACATATTTATTTTGATTTGCTTCTTGCAGTTGTTTGTCAAGTGTCATTAACTGATATAAAAATCAAGATAATCTTTTTGTGGTTAATTGTTTTTTGTATTATC
Organism: Odontomyia ornata; assembly: GCA_963969285.1. Taxonomy (NCBI): domain Eukaryota; kingdom Metazoa; phylum Arthropoda; class Insecta; order Diptera; family Stratiomyidae; genus Odontomyia; species Odontomyia ornata. The sequence continues at coordinate 103,341,176 of OZ017742.1, read as the reverse complement.
AGTAAATCGTATCCGGACGATTACTTAATAATATACTGATAAATGCTTTTGTTTATGTTTTCCTTGCAAAAGGGTTTAATTTCCTGGTAAATTTGTGAGATAGCAGTGATTTACAAGTGTTGTAGTTGCAATTGACGGTAAATCAGAGATTTAATAATTTGTTGGTTTTATTTTGGTATTGGCATGCTAAACTCCCATTTGTTTCGAGTGATTCTTCGGCCGATATCAGAACTTACCACAGCTGGGCGGACAGACACACGGCCAAAGCGTCGTACTGACCATATCACCTTCTCGAATGCTGATACAAACAATCAAGACAATGAGATACTCTATTTCTAAACAAAGGCCCGAAAGTGGCCGTAGTGCTAAGATAAAAACAAGTTGGGTACACGGAACTACGCTTATATCAAAAGGGGTTTTTACTTAACCTACTATATGTGGATAAATCAAATGATTTAATTCAATAAAATCTTTTCGACATGAACACCAAATGTCTTTTTGCTTCAAAAGAACTCTCTTTTAACCAGCAAACATTTTGTTCAAATATTACTAAAATCATTTGTAATGATTTTTCTGTCTAAACTCACGAACGAAGTCGGAACCGACCTCTCATCGATTCTAGACGTTAAGTCTGAGTCGTGCCAACGAATGGTACCAACCGGTCAACCAGTCCGTGCACCGTAATCCATTTTCGCAGTGGCTGCTTGTCGGCCAGCTAGATCGGAGAGGATTTCGGTCGCAGGTCTTAAAATGGATTACGCTCAATTACGTATTTCAGCCACCATTAAACGCTCGTTTCAAACGCGTTGAAAACACAATCATTCGGATTAGAAACCTACTTTACGTTACTCCGTATTTCTTCATTAATCCAGTCAAGTACAAAAATCTTATTCGCGTTCGCGTTCCCGAATTTTAACCGACGCGGTACCGAAAAATACACTACGTTAATTTCAACCCGACGGAAGCTACACTAATTAAAAAAACAAAGCCAACAAAGGTACCGCGTACGGAATTTTGTGTTATTTGCAATTAGGAAGATTTAAAAAACTGAATCCAGAATTTCAATGAAGCAAACTAAAGATGTTACGAACAAAGTCTTAACTATAATTAGTCTCACATCACTTACCGATACATGCACATAATCCTTGATGTCACTCGTTCTTGGCACAAACTTCACACATGTTACTCCTTCAACGTCGTCGAAAGCTTCCCTGATTAACGCTCTTTGTTGGTCATCTGATTTGAATAAAAATAAAACAACATACACATTAGAAATACTATTCCGGAAAGACAATCTTTAAAAATACACTACCAAAGACACTATCGAACTCATAATACACTACACCATCAGGCCACCGAGACCATTCCGAAGTGAGTCCGTTGCGTGATTGATAAAGCGCCGGAAGTATATCGTTTTCCTCTAATCTCATTTCTCTTTCTGTTGGAACGGCGCGAAATTGTATTAATCTACTGTTAAGAGACGGAAAGGAGCCAACCATTGTTACACTCAAAATTAAAACTACACATAAGGATCGCACGTACATCTTTATTCGATTGCTACTTTTTCACTGAAATTTTAAAAATCCACCCAACAGATATAAATAGCCAGGGAAGACTCGGGTAGTAGCTTCAGTTGATAGATTACAAACCTATTTTTTTCGCAGTGTCTTCGTAGATAACAGGAAACAGATTCATATGATTAAAGTATCTATGAGGATTGATTCATTAAATGGAATTAAATTTTACCCGTATTTTGATTAGTGCTGTATAAATTTATTTTTCTCAACATATTTCAGTAGAAATCGGCTCAAAGCGGATATTCAGTTCTAGTTTCTTAGAAATTTTTAAATCTAACTGACATCAATTTGAATGTGTCTATTGATTTGAACGAATAATTCGAACATAAGATAAAGTGATAACGCCATGTTTGTGATGAAATCTAACATATTTATTTTGATTTGCTTCTTGCAGTTGTTTGCCAAGTGTCATTAACTGATATTAAAAATCAAGATAATCTTTTTGTGGTCAATTGTTTTTTGTATTATCAGTAAATCGTATCCGGACGATTACTTAATAATATACTGATAAATGCTTTTGTTTATGTTTTCCTTGTAAAAGGGTTTAATTTCCTGGTAAATTTGTGAGATAGCAGTGATTTACAAGTGTTGTAGTTGCAATTGACGGTAAATCAGAGTTTTAATAATTTTTTGGTTTTATTTTGGTATTGGAATGCTAAACTCCCATTTGTGACAACGAGATTGGTTTCGAGTGATTCTGCGGCCGATATCAGAACTTACCACAGCTGGGCGGACAGACACACGGCCAAAGCGTCGTACTGACCATATCACCTTCTCGAATGCTGATACAAACAATCAAGACAATGAGATACTCTATTTCTAAACAAAGGCCCGAAAGTGGCCGTAGTGCTAAGATAAAAACAAGTTGGGTACACGGAACTACGCTTATATCAAAAGGGGTTTTTACTTAACCTACCATATGTGGATAAATCAAATGATTTAATTCAATAAAATCTTTTCGACATGAACACCAAATGTGTTTTTGCTTCAAAAGAACTCTCTTTTAACCAGCAAACATTTTGTTCAAATATTACTAAAATCATTTGTAATGATTTTTCTGTCTAAACTCACGAACGAAGTCGGAACCGACCTCTCATCGATTCTAGACGTTAAGTCTGAGTCGTGCCAACGAATGGTACCAACCGGTCAACCAGTCCGTGCACCGTAATCCATTTTCGCAGTGGCTGCTTGTCGGCCAGCTAGATCGGAGAGGATTCCGGTCGCAGGTCTTAAAATGGATTACGCTCAATTACGTATTTCAGCCACCATTAAACGCTCGTTTCAAACGCGTTGAAAACACAATCATTCGGATTAGAAACCTACTTTACGTTACTCCGTATTTCTTCATTAATCCAGTCAAGTACAAAAATCTTATTCGCGTTCGCGTTCCCGAATTTTAACCGACGCGGTACCGAAAAATACACTACGTTAATTTCAACCCGACGGAAGCTACACTAATTAAAAAAACAAAGCCAACAAAGGTACCGCGTACCGCTTACGACGCGAAACCAACCTCAGCGGATTTTTTCAAACCCTACCCTCTCCCCGGCATACTTACCCTGCACTCTCACTGCCTCTGGAAAAGAACGACCACTGGAAAGGAAAGTCTGCGTTAATTAAACAATTCATGTTATTATTTAAATTCATCCAAATATAAGCAAGGGACATTCGTCGCAAAAGAAATGTATAACATAGGGTCTAAGAAAAACCTACTCCGACAATTTCTACATACTGTCGCGTGTTATTGGTTCGCGGCCTATAATTTTAATGTTCCGGGAAAGTGAAAACGCAATATCTTTTAATATAAGTCTACAAGAGTTTATTTGATCACAAATATGCACAATAATCAGTTTAACACTTGCACTAATTTTAATTTTCACTATTAAAAAAATCTAACACTTGTCCATAAATTTCTTATCGCAATTGTCTTCTAAATCACTTAACTATTACGAAAATCACTTTTCTGCTACTCGAATAATATCGCTTCCCACATACTATCGCAGTTCTTATCGCGGTCCAATGAATGATCCCCCCATTCATTCAGCTCGCCTTTATATACTGTCTCTACCTACTCACCCGTTTCTCGTACATTGGCGAATGTTCTACCGAGAGGTACCTGGTAGATTGGAGCAAATTAATGAATGGAGTGACGTCACTTGCAGATGTTGACCATGCTTGTTGGGTTCTCGTGGGTTCGAGTAAATTCATTTGTTGACGTTCTTAATGATTGCGAAAACAATTGCGACAGTAGCTCGCAGAATTATTTTTACATGTAATTATTTGTACATGTAACACTGCCCTCACCTCAGTTCTTTTCGCCCCGAAAAGATGTGTCGCTATTTGTAGTCAATTCTCCCTGGGTGTAATATGGGGCAAGACGGTCGAGATGCACGATTTTCATTTTAGCTCTCGGCTTACGATGTTCCTGTATTCGGCATACGACGTCGTTGATTCGCTTTGTAACTCGGTATGGTCCCTCCCAATTATGTTGCAACTTTGGAGACCTACCCTTTCGCCGTTGCGGGTTATAAAGCCACACCAAGTCATCTTGCTGGAAGCCAGTAGAATTAGCCTTTAGATCATACCTGGTCTTCATGCGGTCAGTAGCTGATTCGAGGTGTTTTCGCACTGTCCGATGTATCTGGTTCAACCGTTGTCTTAGATCACTTGCGTACTCTGAGACCGTTTGGGATTTCTCAGGGGGTGTTCCGAACTTTATATCGGCTGGCAAACGAATAGTCTTTCCAAAAATGACTTTGGCTGGGGCTTGGCCCGTCGATGCATGTTCAGCGGCTCTATACGCCATTAAAAATAGTGGGATATGTCGGTCCCAGTCCCTTTGGTTCTCGTCAACCATTTTGGCCAGGTGTATATTGAGCGTTTGTTGAAACGTTCGACCATTTCATCGGATTGGGGATGCAGCGGTGTTGTCCTCGTTTTCCGTATTCCGAGTAGCTCGCACATTTCGTCAAAAACTAGTGACTCAAAGTTTCGGCCTTGATCCGAATGTAGTTCGCAAGGTACGCCGTACCTACTGACCCAATTTAACACTAGCTGTTCGGCTACAGTAGTTGCTTCCTGGTTGGGAATGGGGTAGACCTCAGGCCACTTGCTGAAATAATCGGCTACAACCAGCGTGTATCGATTTCCCCATTCAGATTCAGGAAAGGGTCCTGCGATGTCAACAGCAATCCTTTCAAATGGTACCCCCACGTTATAGGTTTGCATTTGTCCTCTCAGTCGTCGCTTTGGGCCTTTGACGGAAGCGCAAATTGTGCATCTGCGACACCAGTCCTCTACGTCTTCTCGAGCGTGGAGCCAGTAGAACCTTTCCCGCAATTTCACTAAGGTCTTGTTAACACCAAGGTGGCCTCCCGAGGATCCTTCATGCATTTCCTTAACCACATCGTGGATTCGGCTTTTGGGTAGTATAGTTTGCATCCTATAGGAGCTGCCATCCACCGTTTCCCATTTCCGCTTGAGTATGCCACCCTCCACCTGAAGGGAGTTGCATTGTGCCCAATAGCTTTTCAGGGTTGCGCCATGCGTTAAAACGTCTTTCCACTCAGGTCGTCCAGTCGTCTCCTTCCATACGAGCAATGGTCCGATGTCTTCATCGGCTAGCTGGGCATTTCGAATCTCCTCCGATGACCAACCTTCATCGAATTCGGCCGTTATCAGTCGCAGAGCAACGGTCGGCTCCTTTTCCTCAATCCGCCGACAATGCTTGCAGTTAGCTGGACATGGATGACGAGATAGGGCGTCAGCATTTCCATGAACTCTGCCCTTTTGAAGTAGTTGGGGCCTCACTATGTCGGGCCGGATCGTCCATCGGGTTGAACTAGTGTCGTTTGTTATGGTGCAATGTTCTTCATCAACTTGACCAGGAAGGCATCTGTCTGCTTCTCCCCGATGTTGCCTTGGCACGGTGATGGGGGTGCTGGGGATGTCGATCCTCCTAGCCAACGTACGCCCCACGAAGTTGGACCTTGCAGTTTGATGGTCCTCCATTCTAGGCTCCTGACGCGGTCTGGATCTTCACCATCCTGGACAATAGCTCCATTTTCTTCGCTTCTTGCAGTCTCTTTGCAGGTGTCCTTTTTCTCCGCAATCCCAGCATCTAGGCGCACCATTACCCTGCGGCTCTCGCTCATTTTCCACGCGCTTACACCTGCACTCGTCTGCCACTACTTCACGGACCCGGGCAGTGGTACGAGTCGCATTTTTCGCTGCCTCATAGTTCAGACTATAAACCAATGCGTCCTTAACCGTTTGCTTTTGAGCTAATCGCACGGCTTGTTGCAATTCCTGGTCCTTTAACGCACTGATGAATGCTTCTGTTGCTGCGTCATCTCGATGTTCTGGGTCGTAAACTGGATAAGCCAAAAGTGCCAGGCGCTCAATGTCTTGGGCTAGCTGCTGTAAGGTTTCGCCAGACTTTTGCATCCGATGTCGTAGCTGTGCCCGGTAAATCTGTTTCAGATGATCGTCTCCATAACGCATGTCCAGCGCATTCATTATAGCAGCCGGGTTTGAATGCAACTCAACGGGGATAGTCTGCAAAAGCTCGGCAGCTGGGCCTCTTAGAGCAAGAATCAATGCGGTTGCTCGTTCCTGCTCGTTTATCCTAGCCGCGGCTTCAAACTGGATTTTGTAAATAGTCCAGACCGTTTGCCCATCGAATATTGGTGCTTGCACATTTCTAGATGAGCTTTGCGCTGCGGTTATAATTGGGGCTGGTGAGGTGGTTACTACTGCCTTTGCTGCTTCCAATTCCTTTTTCATGTTTTCCATCTCATTGTTGATTCTCTCCTCGACCTGGCTGACCTTTTCCTCGACCTGGTAAACCTTTACCTCGACCTGGTCAACCTTTTCCTCGACGCCTTTAATTTGTTTGTTGAGACTACCGAGCTCCGCTTTTATTTCGGTTGACTGTTTCTCCAGCTTCTGTGTGATGTCTGCCTTGATTGATTTCGATTGCTTGTTGGTCTAGCTTCGCTGATTGTTCATTTAGCTTCGTTGTTTGTTCATTTAACTTCGCTGATTGCTCATCTAGCTTCGTGGTTAAATTGGACGACTGTTCATTGAGCTTCGCAGTTAAATTGGATGACTGTTCATTGAGCTTCGCAGTTAAATTGGATGACTGTTGTTGCTGCTCTTGCTGCATCAGCATTAACATTTGCATCAGCGCATTTTCTGGTTCCTTTATTTTTTTGTTTCTGCTTCACCATCTTCTGCGCCTTTTTCTGCATCTGAGGGCTCACCCGAATCCAGATACGCGCCTTCCGATTCAATTGCGTCACGCAAGCGTGCAATCAGTGTGGCCTTTGTACCTTGCGTAGCCAGTTTTCGCTGTTCCAACTCTTCCTTAAGCTCCGACATGGTCAATTCATTAATTTTTAAGTTTAAGCTTCGTGGCATTTTTAATGTTTCTTTAAATTTTCCTATTGTGCACTATTAAAAATGTTCAAATATTCACTTTCAAAATTTTTCTATCCCACTTCTGACACCACTGTCGCGTGTTATTGGTTCGCGGCCTATAATTTCAATGTTCCGGGAAAGTGAAAACGCAATATCTTTTAATTTAAGTCTAAAAGAGTTTATTTGATCGCAAATATGCACAATAATCAGTTTAACACTTGCACTAATTTTAATTTTCACTATTAAAAAAATCTAACACTTGTCCATAAATTTCTTATCGCAATTGTCTTCTAAATCACTTAACTATTACGAAAATCACTTTTCTGCTACTCGAATAATATCGCTTCCCACATACTATCGCAGTTCTTATCGCGGTCCAATGAATGATCCCCCCATTCATTCAGCTCGCCTTTATATAGGGTCTCTACCTATTCACCCATTTCTCGTACATTGGCGAATGTTCTACCGAGAGGTACCTGGTAGATTCGAGCAAATTAATGAATGGAGTGACGTCACTTGCAGATGTTGACCATGCTTGTTGGGTTCTCGTGGGTTCGAGTAAATTCATTTGTTGACGTTCTTAATGATTGCGAAAACAATTGCGACAGTAGCTCGCAGAATTATTTTTACATGTAATTATTTGTACATGTAACAATACTATTAATCTATTAATTTACATATGTTTTGTGATTTATCCTTGCGACTAAACTGCAGTCAATCATTTAATCGTGAGAAACAAAAACTAGTTTTCCCAAAAATTGCTTATTCTCACATTTTCGTTTGTTTAAACTACACGCAATTTACAGTCGTTTCTATAAGCAGGTTTTGTCGATACATTCGTTGAACAAATTTATGACTCAGCTCTATGTAGATGGAAGACATTGCTTACTAAATTTTATTATTCGTAATATTATATGCAGTTTGAAGTGGTTGTTCTTAAGGAACTATTCTAGACAGTTGCATGTTTTCTATATCCTTAAGCTTAAATTTGAAAATGGATATTGCAACTAGTTTTAATCAAACATCCTATTTGTTCGTAGTCTATATGAGGCTCTTATACAATTAATCCTTAGTGTGTACTATTCCATTATTATTGAAATACGGTTAATGCCCATCTTACTAATCCTAGCTCAGACCTGCTGAAATTGATTTTTCCCCTTAATAATCTTAAGATTAGGAGCATATGAAATTAATAGAGTACAACTAAGTTAAGGCAAAGTAATCTAAGAACAGGCAAATTATCGTGTTGTGGTTGATTGTCATGTGCTAATATTTTAGAAAGGATTTTTTTTTCTTTTGTCTTCATTTAAGTACAAAACGAAGCTCAATCGGTCGTTGCTCTAACAAATCCGTCTTGTTCTGTATTTACGCTTACTTTAAAATACTATTTGGTTGATATTTAGCTTTGTAGCCTTACAATACTCATTTATTTAGTTATTTCATGATTCATGGATGTACCTTAGTTATTTTGAAAATCTACAAGTCATTATAATCTTGGTTTCAATAAAACTTAGAATGGGTTAGTGGACTTGTATTTGAAATACAATATTGATTATTATTAGAACTGTTTTCGGAAGAAACTACCAATTATTTAGGACTTTTTTCGAATAATCGTTCAAGTTTTCTTTGAAAGGAGCACTTATAGTTGATGATTTTGAAGGATGTTAAGGAAGCTTTTTTTGTGGTAGGGAGGTGAAGGCATTTACGCCCGCCGAGTCCGGCAGTGTGGGACTCCCATGGAGGATACCCTTGGACTACCCACTAAACACCTCCCCTGTCAATCTGAGAACCTAGCCTGGAACCGTTTGACACATTACTTCGGGCCAGGTCTCGTTTTGTTACGCCGTGGGGCGCCTTCAAGCTGGGGAGTCCCTTTCCTAGCGAGAGGAGAGAGAGGAAGAGGAATTGCCAGAAGAGCGATCCCCCAGCCCCAGCGCCTCCGGCTGCTGTGAATCCCTTTTATATTTTAGGATTGCCCGAGCATAATATGCCACCTGGTTCCATTTGTCAACCGATTCGACCATCACCGCAACTATATTATCAAGGGGTGAGCTCTCCCGGTAAGACTGGAAACACCCGTGCACGCTCAAAAGCTGGGTCAGATAGAAGTCAGTCTCACCATGCCTTCGATTTAGCCACCGTCTCACATCCGGGATGAGGCGCGCAGTCCACCTTCCCTTCGTGCAATTCCTCCAAGACTGCTGCCAATCGTTGAGCGAGCGTTTTCTCTCCTCGCGGACAACCATCTCCCTCGCATCCTCGTTTCGGCGCAGGTAAATAGTGCGGCGCTCTCTAGCAAGGAGGGCGACAGGTATCACGCCTGCAATCACTCTCATCGCCGATTCAGAGACTGTATGATACAAAGATGCAATTCTCAGTGCTCCTCTTCTCTGTACCTGTGCCAATCGTTTTCGGTATACCTCCTTGCTGAGAGCGTCGCCCCATACCTCTGCTCCGTAAAGTAGCACTGACCCTACAGCACTCATCAAGAGGCGTCTTCTTCATGGGCTGGGTCCCCTTACGTTGGCCTTCAGTCGACTCAGGGCTGATATTCCCGAAGCAGCCTTCTCAGCCGTTGCCCTGATTTGCTCAGAGAAACTCATCTTCGAGTCGATCAGTAGCCCCAGGTACTTAACCGCTGGCTTCGATTCGATTTGTATATCTCCAATACTGATCATCCTTACTCTAATGATTCTCTTTTTTGTCAAGATGACCACTTCGGTTTTCTCCAGTGCTAAACTGAGCCTGCGAGCAGTCATCCAGTCCTTCACTCGGCGCACTAGCATACCTAGCCTAAGTTGTGCTTGTTCAACGGTGCGTCCAGCGACCAGAGCCGCAATATCATCATCATAAGGAAGCTTTAAGGAGAAACAAGCAGAGACAGGATTTAATTTTCAAAAAAAGGACCGTCAATCATTTAGTAAAAAGTAGTCACCAACATTATCTAAACTTCTTTCTCGCGGCAGCAAATAAATATTGCATCAAATAATTTTTTCCCGCACAAAAGCACATCTCACCGTTATTATTAATATATACTTTGTTTCATCTACGTAGCACATAGATAATGCAACCAATCATTAACTTGAATTGGGCAAGCTCTTAATTATCCTCCAATGGTACAAAAGAAAAATCTAGCAAATATATTGAAATTTAATAAATCTAATAATAAATGTGAGTAGAATTTTGCCAAAAATTTTTCCTTCTTTTTCATCCTATATCATTAACATTCAGGCAAAATCATTTAGACTTAAGGTACCTATGTTCGTTTTTGGTAAATATGAGCACTTTTTTTCTTTTACTTCACAGCATTTTTCTCACTATACAAGACCGACTCAGTATATTAATATTTTACTAATGCTATTAGGTTGTTATAAACACTGAATTCATAAAATTCCTGATCTTGTTCCCCGCGAATCGTATTAAGATTTTTTTATACTATATGTAGGCTGACAATAAAGAGCGAAAGCGTGCGACGTGCATTTACATAAGAGAATCTTTAAATAAACTAAATCGTAATGGAAGGAGAGTTACGCAAAATAGAAGAAATGCCTTTTCTTCTTGTACGCTAGTTGTTTGCTTCAATAATACGCATATGTATGTCTTTTAACTTGATTTGGTGTATACATAACTACCTTGCGGTGGTTTTCAACTTTTTCCTTTTTTTCAAAGAGTCCCACTTGTTGGCACCGACAGTTTGAGCCCCACAATTTACCTCTGCACGAACTTTTGTAGCAGCAGTCTTTTGGCCGATGGTCCAATTTCCACAGCGACGGACACTAGCTCGCTTATCAACTGGTGCTGCATTCAGTTCCATGTCATCCCTTTCATATCAAAAGTTCTCCACCGCCGTATTTCTCTATGAGAATTCCACCATAACGCGAAAGATTTATAGCCTAAAAATTTGCATCAATAACAGTGTGCATTGTAAATTATATAATCACTTAACTTGCCTAAAATCATTTCCTTGTTCTATTCACGAGCGCGTGAAACAGAAACTTCGCTTTTGTCCATTTGATTTAACACCCTCTTTTGCTTCCCAGGCACTTCGCCAACTTACCTCTCTCTGACGACTCCTACTCACACACACCCGCCATGTGGCTGTCACTTGACTTTGACATCCCACGACAAAACTGACGTGGGAAGGGAAGCCGTCACAACGAACATGAGATGGAAAGCCACATGGCAGCAAGGTGTATTTGTAGTGGTCGCCAGCGGCGTCGAATGATTCATTACACATTGACCGATTTGAATCTTAAATGTATTTTTTTATTCATCTTATCTGAAAATTTGGAGAAGATTCAATCGAAATTGTAGTGTCTGGTTCGATGGAAAGCCCATGTAGGAGCAAAATCGTATATGATTGTTGTTGTTGTAACGTTGGTAAATTTTATTAAAACGTATGGAAAAAAATTATATTTTGAAGAACTACTTAAATTACTGATTTCACCTAATTTAGTGATACTGATACAGTTTTACTGACAAAAATGTTAAATTGTAGGGGAGAGCGGGGCTGAAAGTGCCGACTTTAACAAACCCTTATATAACTCGGATAAAACAAGTACTATGCCAAAAAGTAGTGGTTCAACCTAAGCCAAATTTAGTCTGTAATACGAATTTACCTATAGATTTTGCACATTTTTAATAGTTTTTAAGAAGAAGAAATTTTTTAATACAGCGGTGGCAAGGCACTACCAACCCCACTTTAGGGCAAGTTGTACCACAGCTGAGGTCGGTTGTGCTGTTGCCAGGTGTTTTACATCAATGAAATTAAATTTAGGATTTGAAAAACATCAACTTTATAATAATATATTTATTCGTTATACTTTTTACTATAAATCAACAGTTTTTTAAATTTAATTGTTTACAATACTAAATATTATAGTAAAAAAAACAAATTGCCTTTACTTATGTAATTATTTCAAACATGAAAGCAATAGTTTGTACTTATTTTATTTGAATGAGATCAATTATTAAAAATATCAATCCCTAAGGACTAAATTACAACAAATAATAAAGATTTCTCTTAAATTATTAAGTAACAGAGTTCTTTCCAGAGTTATTATCTTATTGATCAGTCTCTTGAGTCTTTTTAAGAAATCAAAAAAATATATCAAAACTAGTTATTCTCTAGATGACTGATCAGAATAGCAATTAGGACATATAAATGCTAGGCTTTCTTGATCTTCGATACATTGCAAATTCATTTTTCACCAGGAGCAGAGTTAAAATAGACTGTTGTCATCTTACGTCATTAGAACTGTCATCATCTTGCAAAACTCTTCTGTTAGCGGGGTTCTTATCTTTTCTCTTGCCTTTTCCCTTAACGTTCTTTGTAGTTCCACTTCCTTTCTTCTTACTTTTATTAGCCTGTTCTTCGGCCAAAGCATTTTTCTCGGGAGTGTCTGTAACAACAGCGTTTTTTTAACGTCCTTTATTATGTCCAATTAATGGACGAGGTGCCTTAGTCTTATTAACTCTGGTGAGAAAATTGCTGTACTTTTATCTTCTGTATTATTATCAGCTGATTGAGGAAGCTGGAAGTTGCAGCTAGGGATAGGCTTCTGCGAGCACTAACGTATCTCTTCTTCTTGATAACTTGCTGGTCAACTTGTGCAGCCAACGCTGCAGTCAGTTTGCCCAGGAATATGCTGTAGTATAAATGGACTAGTCTCAATCTCAACACTCCTAGCCACATAATTTGACTCATCAAGATATTCAGGAGTCTTTTCTCGATTGTTTGGAGGGACAGGTAAGTTGTGTGCATCTTGTGAGGGTCGGTTTTCTGGCATCGGGCAATCAGTGACAAAAGACGGTCCATAATCTTCGTCTGTAAATTCATTTAGAGCAAAGGGTCAAATGCCAGCTTTTTTAAATGCGCTGCATATACCGATAGGTGTTGCTGCCAATGGCAAAGCGTATTTCACTTTACCTAGTATTTCTCAAGGGCTCATAATCATCCCGGGACTAGCTCTCAGTAGTTATTCTGAGCTTTAGAGCAGTATGTTTTCAAAACGCCATTGACATCAACATCCATTGGTTACAGACGGTGGGTGCAGTGTGGTGGGAACGATAATAATATAACAGAATTTTTCTTGGCCTTTACAATCACACTAATATCAATGTGAGATGCCTGATTGTCTAGGAAAAATAGCACTTACTCTTCAGGAGACTGGGCTTAGTGTATTTTATGAAATGATTCATAAACACTTAGAACTAAGGAGGACCGTCGCGTATGAACAGGTGTTTATATTTCAAGCGTTGAAATATAGACATCAGTGGAACCGAGTGTCCCAGAGCACTTACCGCTAGCTCAACACTAACTAAAGTTTCACGCTCTGTTGAAAAATTGCTTCTACTTGCTTTGTTCCTTTTTCAGCCAAAATTTTCTTCGGTTTCAGCACAGTTTGAACACCAGTCTCGTCAAAATTTCAGATACGCGAAGGAGTAAGATTATGCTTTATAATCAAGTCACCAAGTTTCTCAACAAATTGCTTCACGTTATGTCGGTTGAAGGAGCTCGCGCGTCCTGCACTGGCAGCTTCGGGTGTTCTGATAGAATGTGTAGAGTTCCTCTTCAGAAAGTTTGTCAATCAATCTTTGTCAGCTTCACCATTTGTAAGCCAAGATGGTGGGATTTTTTGTACATCAAACTTCACCGTACACTGGTATTGAGATTATCGTACTTCTCCCAGTAGAAGACCGAAGTAAATAGAAGCACTTTTTAAGATGTACTTCGACAGTAAACACTAGTCTTGGTTTGTATCCATTGTAGCCCGACACAGATGAAGTATGCTCCACTCTCAATTTTGGGGCTACCGCCAACCATCATTCCGCGCAATGGTAGGTACTCAAGACATCAGAGTCAAGTAATCTCTTAAAATCTCTTCCCAGAGTCTGAATCTTTTGTCAATCTGTGGACATTCATCGTTCAAAATGTTTGTCAGTACATACTTGACTCGTATATATATTTATATATATACATACATAAATATATATACACATATTGAATATATATATATATATATATATATATATATATATATATATATATATATATATATACATATATATATATATATATATATATATATATATATATATATATATGTGTGTGTGTGTGTGTGCAGGTCTTTATTTTGCAAGAATAACTCGCACTCAATTACACGAATAATACAGGTATTCGCTTATACCAAAAATTTAATTATATAAATTTACCAAATTTTAGATTACTTTTGTTGCCGACGAGACGCGCACCACACAAACGGCGGCTAAGGTCAGATCGGGTGTTGCGCAGAGACCAATCCTTGGTTCAGACCTGTGGAACGTGTCCTAGATGAGACTGGAGATGCGAGATGAGTCGCGCTTGATCCACTATGCGGATGATGTTGCGGCTCTAGTCGCTGGATGCACCGTTGAACATGCGCAACTTAGGCTAGGTATGCTAATGCGCTGAGTGACAAACTGGATGACTGTTCGCGGGTTCAGTCTACCGCTGGAGAAACCTGGAGTGGTCATCTTGACAAATTTGCTGGAGTAGGGACGATCAGTATTAGATACATACTAATCGAATTGAAGTCAGCGTGGTGTAGTACCTGGGGCTACTGATAGACACCAAGATGAAATTCTCTGAGCAAATCAGGGCAACGGCTGATAAAACTGCTTCAGGCGTATCGGCTCTGAGTCGACTTATGGCTAACGTAGGGGGACCCAGTCCATCAATAAGACACATCTTGATGAGCGCAGTAGGGTCGGTGCTACTGTACGGAGCAGAAATATGCGGCGACGCTCTCAAGATCTCAAGATATACCGAAACCGCTTGGCACAGAGAAGAGGAGCACTGAGAATTACATTTCATATCCAACAGCCTCTAATTCGGCGGAGTTATTGCAGGCGTGATACCTATCGCCTTCCTTACAAGAGTGCCACGCTATTTACCTGCATCTAAATGAGAGAGGCGGTTGGTTACCAGGCAAGACAGCGCTCACTCAACGGTTGGCTGAAGCCTTGGGTAGTAACTCACGGTCCTCCAGCTATATTTTTTGCCTAGAACAGAAACACAGTGCCTGCTACATATTTTTGCATGCAAAGAATGTGTTACGCTTTCACCGGACGTCTAGGCACAGGGACACGGGAGAGTAGACCCTGTGGAGTATAGTCGAAGAGTTTCCCTTTCATACAGATGGCACGCATTTGTTCATTGACTGCCTTAAAATCAATAACGTGTCATTTAAACTCACTACACACAATGAAAGCCAAGTTTGCACACAGTAGGTTTCCCACTTTTGAATATTGTGGGCCAAGTTTGCACACAGCAGATTTCCCACTTTTGAATATTGTGTGCGATCTCATATAATGAATATCATTTCCAGTTCAGTTCGTTTCCTGGACTGCCAGTTGCTTTAAATTTATATTGACTGGCCTATTATGAAAAGTCTTTAACAGCGCCATCCAGGATCCAATGCCATAGTTTTTTTGTTTTTTTCGGCTACAAGATTGTTGCCATTGTCTTATCCATTTCGAGGCTCTTTTGCAGGCTTTCGAAATAATGTAGGGTTTTCCAGGGACAGGGAGCTAGCTGTCCCCTAATTTCCATTCCGGCGGCATGGTTATAGCTTTAGACTCCGTTAGCACGCACGGAAGACTTGTCTGCACCCTCCTACGTCCTCACAAAGGTGTTGTAAATATGATTTAGTAGCGGAGCTGCAGGTGTATTTAAAGTTATTGGCATTTATCAGCATTTCATGCTCTATCTTCCGGGAATCAGTAAACCCAATGTGCGACCCCGAAATCATTTATAAGCATTTGATTGTGAGATTTAAGAGTCGTCATCCCAAATCCCACGACCATATGTGGGTTGATGAAAAACAAGGGGATCCTTCCGACTTTCGCAAACAAACTTCGGACCGTCTTCGTCGCAGAGTACAACCCTCGCATATACATCAGCGCTCAACAGCAAATCAATGCGGCCAGGTTGGTTAAAACATGCATCTGCTAGTTGACTTTTATAAAGCCATTCCCAACCGGACGGGACAACACTTCGTGATGGGAACAAATTTGTGAGTTTATCGAGGATCAAAGCGTATGAACTCTCTGTTACAAGCTTACAGAATGGATTGAACTACACCTCCCACGGTATTGTTTGATAAATTTCCAATCCCTGCATTATTAAGTTTTGTCATTTTCCTTTTTAGGCTCAAGTGAGACACTGCAGATTTGGTGATGAGTGACGTTGAAGAGCCTTGATCAAGAAGTCTATGCAGTACGATAGGGCTGCTGCCACCACTCAAAGTATCCAAGGCTGTAGCAAAAATCGCTATTTCTGTACATTTCTATTTAGTAGAATCAATATCTGTACCGTTGGAAGACAAATAATTCTTCGCTTGAGCTTCGTTGATGGAATTTGCTGTTGAGATACACATACTTGCATCTGTTGTTGCTGGGTAGTACAAATGTGACGCAGGTCCGGGCTGGCATTCTTGTGTACTTTGGGTTGTTCAACCCCGGCTGCTTGTAAAGCACGAAAAAATTCCTGCAAAAATGGACCTGATGTGTCCAAGAGATTGAAAGAAAGAAGAGACATAGCTGCTTAATAAATGATTTTGGTTTATTCGGCGGAATATGTATCCGTCTTAGCATGGCTAAGATGGTACTGAATTGAAGTTTGTTGAAAATCACTACCTATCAGTTGTGAATTTGCTTAATTAAATTTGAAAATATTACAAGTACGCTTCTAACCATAGATAGCGTGATATCTGAATTATATTTAATTTACCAAATTAATTTCAAGAAAATACCAAATTAAATTCGAATATACAACACTCCTTCCCACCGTAGCTCTTCGCACAACGCTTTAATGCATATCTTAACAAATTCAATGCAGTAATTGCCTAGATTACAGAATTTATAAATCGCAGTAAACAATCTCTTTGTAATGAGATTTCCATACGATTTCAAATGGCTTTAACTCGAATGACACGCAGTTCGGCCATCCCTCTTGAACAAATTCACGAATCTTGGTCAGATTTGGGTCAAGATCGGTCGCTGTGGTCATGTCCATCCAATTTCAAAGTCCGGATTCGAATTTGACTTTCTTTATTTTTGGAAACAATAGGGTCTTCTAACCATATCCTTGTACCACCTATTACCTTACCGTTTCTTATGAATTCAAAATCCTTGAATATCATGAAGTGCCATGAATTGAGGTGGGTTTCTGTGAGAAGGATGATGTCAAGCTTTCGCTTGACAATGAATTTCAAGAGACAGTCACGTCGATGTAGACTCACAATGGAGTTAACGTTGATCGAGATAAGTCGAATCCTATCCATAGGAATGTGGCTGGAAGACAACTTAGTTTGAGGCATTTGAAAACTCTAAACGCTGAAAAACAAAATTAATTTTTGAATCCTGTTTATCGATTCTCCCCGATAAAGAATTTAATTGCTGATAAAGTTTAAGAAGCAGCCCATTATTGCCACTTACATTATTTATTTTATTTACATTGTCTACTGGGCCTCTAGCAGCAAGTGCAAATGACACCCCGGGCCTGACGAAGTTAGTAGGTATCACACTGCAGTGTACTTGACTTTGCTTTGAAGTAAATTTTACCTTTGCGTCTTGATACCGGAGGCATCCTCGATATGATGCTGGATAACCGAAGACACCGCAGTTCACACAATAAAGTTTTTTGGCTCCGCCAGAGCCAATTTGCATTCGGCGGGAACATGGACATCTTTACACTTTAGACATATATATTTCATGGCACGATTGGCAGCCGAATGACCAAATCTTTGGCTTCTGTAGCACTGGTTGACCTCGCTCTTCTGAAGGCGTTCATGCCTCACCACTCGGAAGTTCAAGTACCTTATTTTTTGAAGGGCACTTGGACTGCTTTTGCTCGAAATCTGGACTAAGTAATAAGGCAAATTTTTATGCTCGACAATCGATCTCCTTGTTGCAAAATCTTCAACTGTAATAAATTCTATTTCTGGTGCAGCTTCTTGAAGCACCTGAAGGAGATCTACTGTGTCCTCTCCCCAGTCCAGACCCTGCAATAAAAACGTGCGGAGCCTCTCCAAAATTGAACGCACTTTTTGCTGCCTGAAAATCAACCAGTGTCTTATTTCTAATTATCAATTTATCGGCAATCACTCTCTTGATCCCAAAATCATTACTTTCGGCTGCCAAAAGCCGAACCATATCTTTGCCTGTTTGCCCAAATACATTGATTGGTGGGACTTTTTCTTTCTTTTGATTAACATTGACAGACGGACCAGCAGACAAAACTTTTAGTTATTCTCTCTATTTTTAATTTTTAAATATTCGATAAATTCATCATCAGGTTTATTAAAACAATGTTCAGAACATTTGCTACCTTTATCCTCTTCAATGTTCATGGAATCGTCTAGCCCAGCTAGCACTGCATAATAGCTCGTGCTGAAATTTGCTCCGCCTGCGCTGAGAACTTCCTCTTGATCAGGTTCTTGCTGCGGTTTGTTCGATTTCTTTTTCTTTCTTGACGGTTTCTTTTCCTTTGTCGAATGTTAATTTTCCAACTTGTTCTTCTAGCGATTGGACCCGAAGCCTGAGTTCTTCAGTTTCTCTCTCTATCTTCTCAGCTTTCTCGTTAGCTTTGACTAACTGCTCAATCTCGATGACTGATAAAATTTGCTATCGAATCTTCGTTTTAGCTTTTTCTCACACGTCATCGTTGGCGATGGACACGATCGTTCTAGTTGATGGGTGAAGCCATCGGGTTCCTCAACCTCGTTGGTTTTGCAGCGAGATTAGAGGGAATGTTTATAAACAAGGCCTTTCCTTGAATGTATTTCCGCTTTTTGATACTTTTTCAGGAAAGAAATTACAGGTATTCGATATATGTTCGAATAATTCGACGGTGATGGTTTTCAACTAAAAAATTAGTTTCAATTGACTTTTGTGAAAAATTAATTAATTTTTAAAATCACTGACAGGAGCGATTAAAAACACGTCGTCTATACGTAACGAAGGCTAAACGAAGAAAATTAGAATTACCGCTGTGCTACAATCAAGATAACACAAAATAAGGAACGTCAAGTTACGTAGCGTGCACATAGTTCGTTTACATACGATTTGCGCTTATGTGATGTTGACAGATACGAAAAAGTGTAATTGTGGCAAAAGTTATTAAAGAAAATGGATGATTTCGAATTGATTTTGATGTTTATGTTTTTAATAATGTGTTATAATTTTGTTGATGGAAGTCTTCAACGGTGTAGAAAACGTTGGTGGGTTCGACCCAATAATCCAAAAGAAGAAAAGTTATCGAGATTTTCCCAAAGGCCGGCTATTCCAGCAGAATGTAGCTGGCTTTAACTTTATCATAAGTGTATATATTGGAGAATGAATCCTAGATTGAAGCTTTAAGTTATGTGTTTGTTGCATTTCAGATTTCTATCTCAAGGAGTGTCGCATACGTTTCTAGAATGGAGTTTCAAAATCGGTAGGGAAATAGTAAGGAAAGTTATCCCAGCAACATGCAATGATATATGGGCGGTTTTGAAGGAGTTCTATGTGAAACGTAGAGGATTTCCACAGCATTGCTGATGATTTCAAAAATTGGTGGGATATGCCCCATTGTGTTGGTACCATTGATAGCAAACACATTTACATCCAAAATCCACCAAATAGTGGTTCTTCATTTTATAATTACAAATCGTCTTTTAGCATTGTTCTACTCGCTTCCTGTGATTCAAAGTACACATTCACGTACGTTGATATTGGTGGCTATGGCAGCCAAAGTGATGGTGGTGAGTAGTTTTTATAATGTTTGAGGATTTCATTTATTTCAATTAACTTTGCGTAGAAATTGAATTTGGTGAAAAACTACTCAGTGGCGAACTCCCGCTGCCTTCATCCGCGAAACTACCGAATTCGAAGGTGAACTTCCCATACTATTTTGTAGCGGACAACGCCTTTCCCTTGAAGGAAAATTTGATGCGGACATATCCAGGAAAACGACTGGATAGCAGAAAACGTATATTTAATTATAGACTATCACATGCGCGTGTGCTTATAGAGAATACATTTGGAATTCTAGTGACCCGGTGGAAAGTGCTGCGGAACTCCCTGACGTGCTTCCCTCAAAATGCAGAAAATATAGTATTGGCTTCAATTGCACTTCACAACTTCCTTAAATGAAACGAGAATGACTGTAGTGCATACTTTCCTGCTTCATTTGTAGAACAGGATGATGACAAAAGAAACGTATTTCCGAGGGAATGGCGAAGGCAGGCTGGAATCGACAAGATATTCACAAATGCCACTATAGGATCAAATAATGCGGCAGGAATAGCATTCCATTTACGTGATTCTTTGAAAGGATATTTCTTAAACGAAGGGGCGATAAATAAACAAAGACGAATTGCATAGTGAAGAAAATAAAAGATGTTTGGAATTTGCAGTAATAAAATATTATTTTCAACCAAAGATTCAAAATATGAAGAAAATATTGCGAATTAAAAAACTATAATAAAAAGCCTCCTCTTGTCACTAAAATTATATTTTGTTAGGCGTCCGTCAGGTCGCTCTGATCGCTGGATGTCCGCCAGATACGATAATATATCGGGGCACAGTCCGCTTAGCGAAGAATTGGCAGTTAGCCCAAAACTATCCGGGGCTTTTGCACACTCTGTGATGGCCTTATTTTCAAGATATTCATTGAAGGTGTTAACCGCCGTACTCATCTCTGCAAAATTGCCTTGCACCTACCACTCTCACCGAATAACCCTTGGGAGGAGTTGCTGTCGATCTCTTCATCAAAAGTTGATTCGTCCAATGTATACTCCAGCGCCGAAGAGCTTGGGCTCAGCGTCGTGAAGTTAGTTGCAGACCTGCAAATAATTTAATTATTTCGTTTCACATGCATGCGAATTCAAAGAACTAAAACTTACTTCCTTGGTTGAATGTGTTCTTTTAAGAACGACATTTCTTCCCATAACTCCCATTGTTGGGGTCCGTCACTCCGCGCACCAGATACAGATGTAGAATGTAATTTTTTGTAGCTCCCGACTGTATTACTCGCGGAGGCTGCGCCAGCGGCGCTCGCACATCTCCTCTGGAATAGATGATAAACCATAGTTTATGTTGCTTTTTAAGTAACATATTGTACTTACCTGTTGCTCCCAGCTGTTCTGCGATTTTAGCCCAGATACACCCTTTGCCGCGGTATTTGTATAACTCCCTTGCTGTTGCTTAAATAACGCCGGTCGGTTTTTCACCAGCCCGATCAATCGTTCATTAAAGCTGTAAATATCTTGGCTATACTGTATTTTCTGTTAAATAAATTTGGTTTCTTTTGTTAAATATTTCAATACCAAAATGAAATTATGCTTAACAGATCAGAACACCTGTTTTCTGCACAATCCCCCATTAGCTGGATAAAATTTTACTCACCCTTTCAAATGGCAAACAACAATGTGTCGTTGTCACTTAAAGTAAATAATGTATTTGACATACTGACATAAATAATTGGTTAGATTTCAACTTTTCATGTTGCGTATATCATTCTTATGTCAAATGTTAAAGTTAAATGGAGAGTTACAAGCTAGTCGATTAAATCACAATCTGAACACTGTGTACGGTCTTTTAGGTTTTACCCCTTATATCAGATTGCGACGAGGCTTAGCAAATTGGGTTGGAAGCTCATTGAAAATGTTGCTTGGAACTATGGGTTCATACGCTTTGATAACATCAAAGACGCTATAGATTCCGTCGAAAGAAATGAATTTAATATCAGCAAGGGTATGATGAAGAATACCTACTTAATGAATGAAATTAACAAACGGGCGAAATTCCTTTCCACCGAACAAAATTCGATCCGGGTTAAGATTGATGAAATTGTCGATGAGCTAATGAAAATTAATAATATTACAAATGAGTATGAAAAACATTTAAGCCTACAAATTTATTATGGAGCTTTAGTCGAAAATTTACCATAAAGTCAAGTCAAAAGCGCTTTATTTAATACCAATCGTTATAAATTTTTAAAAGAACATAAAGCAAATTCCAAACAATAAAACTATAAAAAACTTAATGGCCCGAATGGCTCTCTAAATTTATACGTTAACAGTTACACACATTTAATGAAAAAAAACACTTGCAAATTTAAATTAATTAAGATTATTATATATTTTTTGATTCAATTGGAAAAAGGAGAAAAGAACCAACCAGCATTATTCAAAAATTACTTATACTATTAACACAACAATGAACTTATATCCTATACCTAATATATGTTACACCCTAATTCTAAATAAGTTCAATCAAAAAAAAAAAAAAAAAACGTTACCTTATATTGAAACCTATACCTAATTTATAATACAAATAAACAACAATACTAGATAAACAACAATACTAGATGAGATGAATCTAAAAAACTAAGTAACGAGAAAAGCACAAAAACAGAAAATGAACACGAATAATTTAGACATTGTCATTCAGCCACCAATACCTAGATTGTTCCATCTCAGCTGGACCAGCCTCAACGAATCTAGCAAATGAGTATCTCCATTGGAATTGTTGGTCTCGTGAACTCAGATTCGGAGGATATTTTATCTTCTTATCGGTGGCCCGTCGGTATATGTGATATATGATTGGGATGCCGTTAGAATCAAAAACATATCGATTCATGTCCAAATACACGAATGCTTCTGGAGGAACGAAGCCAGTAGTGAGGCAAGTCACAATATACCCGTCTGTAGGGTAGAACGGCTGTGAAATCCAAGGGTTTTCACTCACAGTTACAGATCTTGCGATATGATTCCGAAGAAGTTTCAATATGAAGATATCGACTCTTGTCACTTGAGCGGTTTGATAAATTTTTCTATTCGATATATAGTGCTTCCAATCCGTCTCAGGCTTTCTGTACAAACCAGTACATACACGAAGACATTTCCTTTCAAAAACTCTTAATCTTTCCATTGTACTAGCACTCTGGTTGTACCAGATCTGGCATCCGTATGTCAAAACTGGCCTATTCAGGGTCTTGTAACAAATAACTTTGACTTTTTGATCAATGTATCTGGAATGAAAGAGTCGTCGAAGGGCTCTGACTACTTTTAGTGCTTTACTGAGCATGATTTTGACATGTTCAGTATAGTACAGATACTGATCAAGATGAACACCGAGGTATCGAACACAGGATTTATGTGGAACTGGTTCTGAACTATCCTCACCAGCCATAATGTGGAAATCCTTCCAATTACGTTTCAGGTCTTGACTGGCCCCCTGCAGCGTTGTCCGAAACAAAATTGGTTCGCACTTCTGCGCATTGATTTTCATTCGCCAATTGTCGGTGTAGAGCTGCACATCGTTAAACATTTTTTGAAGATTGCTCTGAACTATTGTAGCTTTTCGGTCTGCCGTATAGATGATCAGATCATCAGCAAACGCTACCAATGATCGCGTTGGCGAGACATTAAAATCAAAGCTGTTCAATAGCTTGCGAATGAATATTGAGAAAAGCAGGGGCGCAGTAACTGTTCCCTGCTGTAGACCATTCGAGACCTTGAATTCGCGCATTGTTGTCAGATTTCCATCAGTTACAACAAACGATTTCCCGTATAACATATTACACATCATGGCGACAAGGTGTCTGGGGAACCTGTCCTGAAGAAGTTTGAAAACTAGTCCATCTAACCACACCGTATCGAAGGCTTTCTCCATATCAATGAGACATGCTCCAAAACATTCTTTGTTGTTTAGTTTGCATGTATGATCGAATGCCTGGCACGAAAACCAAATTGGCAATTCGGCATCAACTCATATTTCTCAATGTGGGCGTTTAATGCTCTGTTGAGTATCACTTCAAACACCTTGCTGATGTTAGGCAGCAAGCTGATTGGGCGATAGCTTTTAGGGCATGAAGATTCTTTTCCTTTCTTCAAGATCGGAAATACCTTAGCCGTTTCCACTCATTTGGGAAATATGAATTGTTCAACATGTTGTTGAACAATATGCAATAATTCCTAATAGCAACCTCAGGCAAATGTCGGAGAACTATATTTGGAATACCGTCAGTACCACATGATTTTTTGTTGTTTATTCTGCGAAATATGAAACACAAGTCTTCATAGCTGACAAAATAATCAATAAGATTCAAGCTCGGTATGAGGTCAGATGTTAATGTTTCATCGAAATGAAGAATTGATTGGCCGTTCAGGCTTGATTTGAAGTCGGAAACTTTTGCTTCAACGACCTCCGAAAATATTTCATTCCTTCTCTCTGGGTTTGGCAGATGAACCAATTCTAAATGTGTTCCAATCAGGGCAAGTTTCTGCAATCCATCACATATAATCCTGTTTCCATTTCTATCCGGAGTCGTACTAACAATTTCGATACCAGCTCTATCGAGAAGATTTATCTCATCACTAGTGACTTCAAGATTCGATACCTTCACTCGAGACTTCCTGCGGAATAAGCTATTCACTTTCGCGAAAACGCCATCTGGGTCCTGTGGGCTAATACCCCTCAGTTTTTCCGCCCATTGATTGCTGACCTCACTCCTCAAGTATGAACGGATTAAGTTCCGGACATTCTTCAGGTGTAATTTCAACAAAGCCAACGAGGGATGGTTGTAGTCCAAAAATCGTCGATAAATATTGTTGACGCGGGTGGAAAGAAGGCTTTTCAATCTTTTCAACCTTGCGATGGTTGGTGTTTCATATCCTATTGTTTCGATGTTTAATCTTGGGAACTACTTTCTCAATCGTTTCCAACGTCAGCTTCTCTAACTTCGACAAATAGAGATATATTTCATCGTCAGTTAGATTTCTGTTATCAGGAACCATTGAGCAAGCGTTGCCATCATCAGAAGAGGGACATTGCTTCTGGTACTCCCGATTAAACTTCTTTTGGAACTTTCCCCAGTCTGTTTTTTTAAAATTCAACTGATGGTTTTCATGTTGAACTGGAATGAGGAAGAAATCATCCCTTTGATGATTGATTTCCATTACGATTGCGTTATGGTCACTATCGTAAGGAAGCACCTGCAGTTTCCGTTGAGGACTATTAAAGCTGAATTCAAGTCTTGCGTCAGCAATGCAGAGGTCCAAATATGAATTTGTCCTAGGGTATGTTGGGAACTCCGACCCATATAGGTTGCACCTGTATTCGATTTGGTTCTCTGTTATCCATGATTTCAGGAATACACCTCTTGGATTATTGGTGGCGTTTAGCCATGATGTATGCTTGGCATTCAGGTCACCGGCAAAAATATAATAACTATGCAGCCTGTTCAATTCGAGTATTTCAAACAAGGAATTGAGTTCCTCCTTGAACTTGAGAACATTTTGACCAGTTGCATAGGCAGAGATAACGAAGAGGTTATCCCCACCTGGCAGTGAAATTTTGATGACGGACACTTCAAGAAATTCAAAGTTTTTGAATTCTACTTTTTCAATATTTTGGAAACAATAGGGTCTTCTAACCAATATCCCGGTGCCACCTCCCCCATCACCTATTACCCTATCGTTTCTTACGAATGCAAAATCTTTGAATTCCATGGAATGCCATGAATTGAGGTGGGTTTCAGTGAGAAGTATGATGTCAGGCTTTTGCTTAACAACAAATTCAACGAGATAATCACGTCGATGTATAGCAATGATAGAGTTGACGTTGATCGATATAAGGCGAAGCCTATCTATGGGAATATGACTGAATGACAAGTTATTATTAGGCATTTGAAAGACCTAAACGCTGAAAAGCAAAGTTAATTTTTGAATCTTGTTTGTCGATTCTCTCCGCTAATGAATTAAGTTGCTGGTAAATTTTGAGAAGCAGCTCATTATTGCCACTTACATTATTTACATTATTTCCAGCATTTTCTGCTGGTCCTCTAGCGGCGAGTGCAAATGATACTCCGGGCTTGACGAAGTTGGAAGGTATGATATTACGGTGTACTTGTGTTTGCTTTGGAGCAAATTTAACTTTTGCATCTTGATATCGGGAGCATCCTCGATATGATGCTGGGTGACCAAAAACACCGCAGTTAACGCAGTATAATTTTTCTTTAGGCTCCGTCTGAGCCAATTTGCACTCACCGGGAGCATGAACGTCTTTGCATTTAACGCAACGATAGTGCATGGCACAATTGGCAGCCGAATGTCCAAATCTTTGACACCGGTAACACTGGTTGACTTCTTTTTTTGGAGGCGTTCCCACCTCACCACTCTGGAATTCAAGTACCTTATCTGTTGAAGGGCACTTGGACTGCTCTTATTTGCAATTTGTACCAGGTAAAGTGGTAAATTCTTCCTTTCTATGGTCGACCTTCTTGTCGCAAAGGCTTTGTCTGAAACAAAATCAATATCTGGTGCAGCGTCCTTGAGCACCTGAAGAAGATCGAGCGTATCCTCTCCGCTGTCCAAGCCCTTCAACAAAAAGGTCTGATTCTTTTCACTTTTTGGGGTATAGGTGAAGTGTGGAACCTCCCCAGAAATCAGCGCATCTTTGGCTGACTTGAAATCAACCAGTGATTTCGTCCTTATAGTTAATTTTTCGGCATTAACTCTTTTGATTTCAAAATTGGCCAGTTTATTTTCGGCTGCCAATAGCCGAACCATATCTTTCCCGGTTTGTCCGAACACGTTGATTGGCGGAACTTTTTCTGTCTTGTTGGAAGCTTTTTCAGAGGAACCAGCAGAACTGCGGGCTGGTTTTTTCTCCTTATTTTTGTTCTTTAAATATTGAATAAAATTAATGTCATTATCTTGATTAAAATTACCTCCGATCGGTTAATCCCTCCAGCGCTTCAAAATAATTTTGGCTCTCGTTGGGGCCACCAGCACTTAGAACTTCCTCTGGATTTACTTGCTTTGCACTCTTCTTCGGCTTTGTTACCTGTTGCCATTGATTTTGTGGCTGCGTCTTTTGAGGCTTCATCCCTTTCTTGAAAAGATCCTTGAGAGACTGTATCTCTTGCCTTAGTTCATCATTTTCTTTCTGCAATTTGGCCATTTGTTGATTGTCCGCTATTATTTGCAGCTTGCACCCTCCATCTACGGAGTTTTCTTCGTTATGTTTTCTTTTGGTGATTGTTGTCAGTTTCGTATTCGTCGTTTCCCCAGGTTGCCCCAACGGTGGGAAGCCGTCGGGCTCCTCCATACCAGCGGCGAAATTTTCTTTGTGAATTTGTTTTTCGTT
The DNA here is from genome assembly GCA_963969285.1 of Odontomyia ornata. Classification (NCBI taxonomy): domain Eukaryota; kingdom Metazoa; phylum Arthropoda; class Insecta; order Diptera; family Stratiomyidae; genus Odontomyia; species Odontomyia ornata. The sequence continues at coordinate 103,314,000 of OZ017742.1, read as the reverse complement.
ACCAATCGAAGTAAAAATATTCGATAGAAATTTCCTGAGTCGATTACTTCGACAATGTAAGATTTTTTCCGATAAAAATTAACTTCGGACTAACGTTTTTAAAAAATTAATTTAATTTTTGAAAACTTTTGACAGGAGCGATTTAAAAGACGTCTATACGCAAAGACTACGAAAATTTACCATAAAATTGAAGTTATTGACTTGCAAATCGAAATACTCCGTGATAGTTTGTTGTTTATTCAATCGGGAATCTTACATCCTTTTATCCTAGAGCCGGGATAGCTCGTAAATGAATTAAATACGATAAAAGATAAGGAGCAGTTGGTAGTAACTTCTTTGATTGAAAATGATAAGGATATAACATAAGACTCACAGTTGACTGCTTTCGTCAAAAATAAGAATATTTTTATCATAATTTCACTAGATAAACTAACGAACGATAATCTTGAAATATACAAAGTTATTAGGTTTCCATACATTAGGAAAAAGAAAACTATTACAAGTGATTTAAAAAAATATTTTGTTGTAAATAAAAATAAAGAACAGTTTATTACGACAAATGTAATTGATTGTAAAGATATTAATAAATTGAAAGTATGTAAACCTTTACCCCTCAAAAGCGTCTATTCACAATTATGTGCAACAAGTTTGTATTTCAAACAATCAGATAAATATTGTGAATTCCGAAAATTAAGTAATGAAGTAGATATTATGCATAAAATAAACAATCTTCAATTGTTAATCATAAACTCTATGGAAACTGAAAATGAATTTAATTGTAATAGAATAAAACAAGAGAGAATCATTAGGAGTAATATTGTTAACTTGACAAATGACTGTAACATTCACAGTGCAACTCACGATTATTTTCCCGAGAGGAATTTTGTTGAATATTTTGTTCCAAAAGATAAGGTAGTAGAAATTGAAGAATGTTGTAATCATTTTGAGCTAAATGAAATTAAAAGCTATAAATGACGTTTTGGTAAATTTACAAGTACTAATTTTCATGAGTTAAAGGACCTGACTTCTGATTTAGTAGAACAAGCAACTTTTTGGGATAAAGCAATTGTAGCAGTACCAAAGTTAATACGAGTAAATTCGTCTTTTTCTATCATACTTTTTTTAGTGTTCATAATAGTTTCGGTGTACTTACTCTATAAATGTGTTAATGGAAAATTATCAATAGTCATTTTTAGAGGAATTTTTGATAGAAAGAAATAAACTAATTCACATGAATTAAGAGATTCAAGAATTGTTTTTAGAAATTCGAAAAATGATGAGAATATTTTAGAAAACAGAAGCGAATCAATTGCATCAGAAAATAGACGCATTAGAACTAGATATTTGTAAAAAGGTTTGAGGACAACCTAAAACTAAGGGGGAAGATGTTACGCTCATGCAATTACTCGAATGTGACACGTTTTGCCATGTGACTCTGTGTCCATGAACCAAGAATTTCGTCTTTGTAGTAATTCGGCTTGGGAAAATTTCCATTCTCATGAAGTTTTCCCAAGATTTGCAAATTCCATATCGCATTGCAACGTAAGCAATGCGATATTATAAATTAACTTGAACCGTGGCAAGCGTTGCTATTAGTTAAAACAACTCTGAAGTGTACAAAGTGTGTGTCAATTACCATAGAAATAAACTTGTATGTAGTGATAGCGAAAACTTTCAGTCTTTTATTTTTTTTTTGTTTTTAATAAAGAGTTCGCGCTTAACACCACCACCAAGAAGGCAGCCATCATCACCTGCTTCTGATCTGGAGGGCAATACACCATCTCACAACAATGCTGAGGAAGCGGATTCCGAAGTGTGCACCGCCAACAACCTCTTCATTAACAATTTCAAGGATTGAATGCAGCTTATTCAATGCCGGGGAGGATGTTCACAATCTGCAAAAATTAGAATTATTTTTAAATTCACTCTTATTTTAATTCTTTAATAAATTCATAGCGTCAGCTCACCTTAATACCAAAATTTAATCATTTTGTAAACTCACCTTAACATTCTAATTTCTATAGTGACAATTTTGCTATCATAATTACAATCATCATCACTTTTCGTAAAATGTATTCTTTTCAACTTCTGCACAAGTCATCCATGCATACGTTAAAGATGCATCGCATCAGGTTGCATTACATGCTCGCTATCTGAGACGATGCATCTTATCAAGTCTAATACCATAACATTGGAATGTGCATGGATAGACTTCTGTAGAATAAATTATTTTGTTTTCTCACGTTTTGTAAATATTTTTAGCTATATATAGATAATTAAGTTTTATAAATTCCCCCAGTTGTTCGAAATCGCTCACAGTCTTGTGGAAGCCGTGCATCGTTACGGACATTCGAAAGTCGAAATCGTTAATTAGTGAGTGAGTGCATATAAGCAGTTATATTATAGTTAGTGAATGAACAGTCAAAGTGCGAGCAGGAGGGAAGATTCTCAACTACCAGGAAAAGAACAAGTTGGCAAAAAGGCACGGATTCTGCTGGGTGAGTGATATTTGCTTTCCTTGTTTGCGAAAGCGTGTTGTTTTAATTATTGTTATTGATCCGAATAGAAATTGTGAAAATAGTTGGATAAATTTCTTAGTGTGTGAGTTTGGTTTGGGCGGATTGTGGATATGACAGACATATCCACAATGGACAAAGATCAGCAGATCGCTCTGCTGATTGGGCAATTGCAAACTTCGAAAGCTGTGCAGGCACAGCTTAACGAAGTCATAGAGCAGTTGAGGCAGGCTCAACAGCAATTGATAGAGGTTAACTCGGAGTTGGCAGAACAACGCCGAGTTAACAAAGAGCTCATGGAGCAATTGAGGGATTTGGCGCTGGCTAAATCAAAAAAGAAAACCAAAAACAAAAAGAGAAAAGTGGAGTCTTCATCCTCCTCATCAGAGGGCTCGCCGCCCTCTCCTCCTTCTTCAGAAGAAGAAGCGATGGAAGAGGAAGCAATCCAAGAAGAAGAAGAAAATGAGTCGATGCAGGAAGACTCTGCTGAGGAGGACGAGGAATTTCCTGCTCTGCCACCGCCGGGTCCCTCAATGGCTCTACCAGAGCTGGCCATCCCACCAAAAAAGAAGACCACTCCCACAGCGCCCACCACATCCACATCCCCAGACGACGACAAAAAACGGACAACGGTACCTGTCATCCTCCGAGAGCCTGAAAAGTGGACCCAGGTCCAAAAGGACATGAAAGACCTCGGAATTAAACACGAATCCGCCAAAAGGGTCTACTTAGGGATCCAGATAGTTCCAGAGACACCACAAGACCACAGGAAACTTACAAGATACTTGACAGAAATGACGATACAATACCATACGTATATCCTTCCTGAAGAAAGGAATCTAAATGTGGTAATCAGGGGTCTGTATGGACTGTCGATTGTCGACATTAAAGAAGATTTGGAGAGCAAGGGATTTCACCCCATTGAAATCCACTGTATTAAGTCACGAGATGAGCCGTCCAGGTTGGTGAAGGTCCTCCTTCCCAAAAGCGAGACTGACATATACAATATAAGGGCAAAATGTCACCTCATATGCACTGTTGAAGCGCAACGCCCCCGTACAGGACAAGTTATGTGCCACAACTGTCAGCAGTTTGGACACTCCTCCAGAAATTGTCACGCTCAGGCCCGTTGTGCTCCACCATTTTTTCAAATGCGTTAAAAAAGCAGAGGAAAAGCCAAAATGTGTGAACTGTGGTGGAGAACATCCAGCCAACTATGGTGGATGTCCTCGGAACCCAGTGAATGTCAGGAAATCGTTTGCACAAGTTGCAGCTGCTAATAACAACAAAACCACCACAACATCTATACAACAACAAAATAAAAACATACAAAAACAAGCGAACACTCCACTAAACACAAATAACAAAATGGACACACTCTTTGCCACCATGCAAACACAATTCCAAACCATGATGCAAGACATGATGGCAAAAATGATCCAGGGAGTGTTTGCATCACAAAACAGTTTCAACAGCACACTGACAAAGAAACAATAATGAGCCTTATGGATCATTTAACCATTCTCACATGGAATGCAAATTCCCTGCTTCATAAGACTGGTGAGTTGACTCAACTTATATTTGATTATAAGTTTGACATCATTCTCATCCAGGAAACCTTCCTGAAGCCTGAAAACCGCTTACGCTTCCCTAACTATTTTCTGTACAGAAATGACAGAACAACAGGCAGAGGAGGCGGAACGACCATTCTTGTGAGAAGGAATGTGAACCATAATCTCGTATTGAAACCTACGTTACAAACACTAGAAACTACTGCAATTCAAGTGCAGACGGATTCTTTTGAATTCATGGTAGTCTCGGTATACATCCGCCCGAAGGCAGCTACGCTCATTGAAGATATTAAAAAACTTCTGGACTTTCAGGGTCCCATACTCCTTGCCGGAGACTTCAATGCCTATCACTGAAGCTGAGGAGCTGTGAGAAACAATCGTGCTGGGACTGAGTTAAACCGATTCATCACTGATAATCCACTAAGCCTGCATATCCCCAACGAACCAACACATTACGGCTACCGAAATAGTTATCCTCTCGATATTGGTATATCACGTACCTTTGAACACGATGTACGCATCGAAGTCCTCGACGAACTTTCATCCGATCACAAACCGGTGCTCTTCTTAATAGGAGGAATAAACATAGACAAGCCCCTACAAGTAAAGAAGAAAACTGATTGGCAAGCTTTCCAAATCGCACTGGCTAAAGAAACCATTATTCAAACACCTGAAACAGCCAGCGATACAGAGAAAATGATAGAAGAAATCACAGACAAAATAATACAGGCAAAAGAGGACAACACAGTCACAACTCTGGCAAGGGTGACAAACACATATGAACTCCCTAACAACATCAAAAATCTAATAAGGAGGAGAAATCAAGTTCGGAGAAGGGCTAGGAACACAGGTGATCCTAGATTACGCCAGGAAGCAAATCAAATTACGAACAAAATACGTGATTGGATATCGAAATTCCGCAATGAACAATGGGAGAGCTTCTTGCATAGTCTGGAGCCTGGGCGCGATGCTTTCTGGAGGGTTTCCAAATACTTTCGTATTAAAAACAAACTTATAATACCACAAATTCACGGCCCTTACGGTATCAAATTCGACAGTTCTGGTAAGGCGGAGGCCTTCGCAGATACTCTAGAACAACAGTTCTGTGAAAATGACGAACACGAAGACCACGTCAATCGGTTTACCAACAGGCTCATGAGGTCAGACATTACAGACTCCGATCTAATACAAAGCACCTGTCTTCAAGAGGTTAAAAACATCATACAAGTACTGAACAGACGGAAAGCACCGGGATTTGATTTAATATCAAACACCATGTTAAAATGGCTCCCGGATAATATTCTCGATGCAATAGCAGCGATAATCAACGAAATTTTCCGCTTGCGAAAATACCCCAAAATATGTAAATCGGCAATAGTTATTGTTCTTCCAAAACCTGGTAAAAACCTCATGTTCCCACAAAACTGGCGACCTATTAGCCTATTATCCTCTCTGTCGAAAATAGTAGACCGGGTGCTACTAAATCGACTAACTGAGGTTGTTACCGAAAAAGAAATACTTCCAGAAGAACAATTTGGCTTTAAGCCATTACACTCCACAGAACTCCAGCTTACTAGGGTGGTCCAACACATTAGAATCGGGCTAAACCGCAGGAAATCAACGGGTTTGGTTATGTTTGACATAGCCAAAGCCTTCGATAAAGTCTGGCATGCAGGATTTACTTACAAAATGCATGAATCCCAAATGCCACTGCAGCTTATCCAAATCATTGGCTCCTTTCTAAAAGGCAGATCATTTCGTGTCGAAATTGTCAACCACTTCTCAACCATGCGGCCAATTCAAGCTGGAGTCCCACAAAGATCACCCATCTCCCCCATACTATACAACATCTTTACTGCAAACCTACCTCGGCTGCCTTTTAATGTCCACAAGTCCCTATATGCCGACGATACCTGTGTTTTATACTCATCCAGACAAGCAAGAGTCATCACCACCAAACTGCAACTCTCCATAGACATACTTTTGAAGTATTTTCGCAAGTGGAAGATCAAGTTAAACTCAGACAAGACCCAGGCGTTATTTATAACAAGAAAAAGACAACAACAACCGAAAACTTTGACTGTAGAAAACGAAAATATTATACAACATCTTTACTGCAGACCTACCTCGGCTGCCTTTTAATGTCCACTAGTCCCTATATGCCGAAGATACTTGTGTTTTATACTCATCCAGACAAGCAAGAGTCATCACCACCAAACTGGAACTCTCCATAGACATACTTTTGAAGTATTTTCGCAAGTGGAAGATCAAGTTAAACTCAGACAAGACCCAGGCATTATTTATAACCAGAAAAAGACAACATTAACCGAAAACTTTGACTGTAGAAAACGAAAATATTGCCTGGTCAAGAACAGCCAAATACTTAGGACTGACATTCGACAACAAACTCTCCTGGACCGACCACATACGCAACAAACGAGGACATTGTTACAATGTACTATCCCAACTCTTTCCACTCCTTAAGGCCAAGAAACTCAACATCAAGAACCGTCTGCTGATCTACAAACAAATAATACGACCGACGCTACTATATGGTAGTACGGCCTTCTACCAGACGACAGAGACCAACAAAAAGGCACTACAATCCATCCAAAACAAAAGCATTCGGCAAATTTTCGGAATCCCATGGTATGTTAGAAATACGGACATATACAAGGACCTCAGAATAGAACCTGTCGGCATATTCGTACGTGAAAAAGCACTCAAACTGCTCGACAAAGTAGACAACCATCCTAACACTACCCTGGGAATCCTAAAACGCAAAGCACTACCAAAAGAAACTTATCCAACTATCCGCGCTAACTTCAAGAAAATATAATTGACAATAAGTAGAATAGCACAATCTCGTTAATAATGGTGGGCAAATAATTGCTCACAGATAGAAGGCAGCTAGGGTGCTAAATCGCACCAGCTCCAAGGAAAACGAATCCAAGGGGGGGAATCGCTCACGTGTTACTCTACTTTTGATTATCGGTCTGACCTTTGACCAAGCCACTTTAATATTGGTGTAATACCAAGTTTATTGCATTTTGCTTTTTTAAAATCCAAACAAAGGAGTTTGGATACAAACATTGGTGACCCCGACGTGACTTCCATGCGAACATTTGCCTTTTCTCGTGCATCCAGGACATCAAATTTGTGAAAGTTTTAAGAACAGTTTAATTGTGAAAATTTGAACAGTTTAATTGTGAAATTTGAAACATTCAAGGTGTGAAAATAAATGATAAAGTAAACAGTTATCAAGACAATAGTGTTTCAAAGCATCCTTCGCGTTCGTTAAATTATTAAATTAATAACCGCGGCGAAAGAGCATCAGGATGGATTTGGACTTGGAATTGACACAACAGCAAAGCCAGGTGGGATCAGAAATTGAAAGATTTGTCCGTAATTTTAAGAAGAATTCTCAGAAGATAAAAGGCCTTGCATATCCTCATTATGGGAGCGATTCCAAGCTACTGACTACCACATAAATAGCAAGTACGACGATCAAAAGGAGCATGCATATTTTGTCAAGGCATACTTCACAAACATTGAACAAGGATGTAACTGATTTATACAGGATATTATCAACAGACGTCTTCCGTTGCAAAATCCAGACCCCAAACGACATGATGCCTCCGATAAACCAACGACTGCTTCCCTTACGCAAGTGCATGCTTCAATACTCCTCAATAATGCATAAATACCCTACGGAGAACATTTCCGGTCACCCCGCATATGATGGAATTGCAAATTTCATATGAAATCCATCTCCAAAATATCGAACGCTTCTTGCTGAATCTGAAACATTTGGAGCAAAATTTATGGGTAGATGTAGATGACTCCCATGACTTGGAAAAGGAGGCAAGTAATGCCATGATTTTGTTTTAAGTGGGAATAAATTTTCGCCTCTCAACACATAAGGCAACAGCCATTAAACCGAAGATGAAATTGCCTATTATTTCAATTCCGATATTCGATGCAAATGACCTCAATTGGACTTTCATGACTTATTCCACCAAATGGTCCACCAGCAAAGGCTTGGCAACGCTCAAAAGATGTGGTACTTGAAAGGCTGCTTTAACGGCGAGGCGGAAAAGTTCATACAACATCCAACATTATCTGATGACAATTACCTATCTGCTTAGAATATGCTAAAAGATAGGTACGTTAACAATAGGCTTCAAGTCAATGACTTGCTAAATAAGCTTTTACCTATACCCTCTAAAAAAACGAGGTCGGCGGCATCAATCAAAGCTCTTCATTATATCACAAAGGAGTGTTTGTATGGCCTACAAAACATTTAAGTCTCAACTAAAGACTGGGATCCTTTGCTTTTGCATCTGCTCACCCGAAAGCTAGATTCCGGAACTCACATAGTCTACAAACTAAGTCCGTTATGATTTCTTCTCGTAGTTTGTGTGAAAAGCGTTTCGCAGCCAGATTCAGTCATAGTATGTGTTACACCAGCGTCGAGATGGCGCTGGCCCTGGAAAAGGGCCATAGGCGGTATGAACGGATCAAGAGTGTGTAGGCGTGCGTCATAGAAAAGTTTAGTCAGTCGGCACTCTAGATTAAGGCGAGACGTGAATGAGTGCTGTCGTATGGCGTAATTATTGGATTAATAAAACTTAATGATTAAAACCGTGTGTTTGATTAATACTGTAACAAATCAGAAGTGGGATCAGTCTACGTGTCGGAAAGTTGATTTTTTCGGCGTTTCAATTACAAAATTTGTGAAATTCAAAAGTGACGCCGTTTCTTCGTTGAAATAACGAGCGAAATATATGGTGGTGTGAGTGCAACAGGCGATCGCGTTCAAACATGCGTACTTGCAAAAGCTAAAGCAAAGTTGACGAAATGTCGATCGCGGCAGAAGAGAACTTATCGGGCGCAGAGGAAGATCTGTCTCCGCGTCAGCCGAGGGCAAAAGTGAACGCGGGCATATCGGGAGCGGAACCGGAAATGAGTGTGTCAGCAGAAAAATCAGATGTCAATGCAGCAGTAAAGGCACTGATGGATGGCGGATTGGCGGTGCAAATCCGGGCGGCGGTACAGCAACAGGCAGCACTGATTTTTGCGGACATGGCGGAGACGGGGGAATCGTCAACTGCAAGTAAAGCGTCTAGAGCTGAGTCATTGGATCGTGAAACGATGGCATGTAGCCGTCGAGCTATGCGTGTGGCTGATGATATTGTTGAGTGGTTCAATCCTGAAGATGCTGATATGAATGTGGATCGATGGTTGCTAAAAATAGATCAGCTTGGTGACATTCATGGGTGGTCGGATTACGACAGAAGTACAATCGCGCAGGCGAAGCTACATGGTGCGGCGAGGACCTGGCATCGGCGGTTAGAGTCTTATGACTACTCGTGGATACAGTGGAAGGCGAAGTTAGGTGCATCTTTTCTACGGCGGCACGATTTTGCTGAAATGCTGGAGGAGTTAGTGCAGCGGCGCAGACTGTCGACGGAGCGTATGACCACGTATTACCACGAAAAGTTGGCGTTATGTGCTCGGGTAGGCATTCAAGGCGAAAGTGCCGTATCGTGTATCGTACGTGGATTACCGGAGGAATTGCGGGCGAATGCACATGCGGTAAATTATACTACACCGGAAGCTTTGTACACTAAGTTTTTAGCGGGGTTGGAGTCGTACAAGGTGGAGAAAAATGTTGTTAAAGCTGGTGCGGCAAGAGAGGCGTATGCAAGGCGACCAGTAACTTCTCAATTGGCGATCCAATGTTACAACTGTCAGGCGGAAGGCAGCCATATGAGTCGAGACTGTCCAAAGGCGAGAGTGGATAGATGCTGGAACTGTAAGGCCAGTGGACACAAGTCGTATGAATGTGGTCGGAAAGGATTTGCTGGCGAACAAAAACAGGTGAGTTTACTTATTCAGCCAGCAGATAAAACATTTAGACAGACAGGATATGTAAATGGCAAGGCATTGCGGATTTATATTGATACCGGAAGTATCGAAAATATAATAACAGAGGAGGCCGCTATACGATTGCAATTGGTGTTGTGCAAAACAAAGAAAGATGTAGTTCTTTGCGGCTTCGGTGGTGGCAAAGCAGTGGCGTTGGGATCAAATTGTTTCGAACTTACGATGGATGGAGTCGACTTGAAAATCAAGGCGTTAGTTACATACTGTGACATGGGGCAAATTGAGCTGCTGCTGGGACAGCGGGCGATTAATAGCCCTGGCGTAGCGTTGGTGGTTAGGAACCAAAAGGCGGTATTGGTGAAAGACGAAGATTTGGGCGAATTACTGCGGCGAGTGCAATTAGAGGTGGAATCGCCAAGACTTCAAGTCACGCTGCGAGAGGATTTCGAGTGTCGACCTCATTCGTGCGGATGGGCAATGGTGGAAATAAAACAGGGTCCAGCTGTTAAAACGGCGTTCTTTCCAGCGAAATCTTTTAGAGATGGCGAAGCGTTGGTGGCGATACCAGGTAGCCTGTTAACATGCGGAAGTATTGGTGCATTAACGGTGACAAATGTTGGGCGAGGCAACGTTCGTTGGAAGAAAGGTCGAATCATTGGCAGAATAGACCCTGACCAGTTGGAAGACGACGAGGAATTTTCCGAAGAAACATATGTAGTTTAGAAACATCCAAAAGTTTGAATTTTAGTAAGGTGCAGCTAGGTGATATTAGTATAGAAGATAGGGAACGGGTATTTAATTTATTAAAAAGAAAAGCACATTGCTTTTCAGCATTTGAAAACGATGTGGGGTTAACGGGATTAGGTGAAATGAAAATAAAATTAACCACAGATGTACCTGTACATTATCGTCCATACAGGTTGGCGGTGTCTGAAAGAAGGATTGTGCGGGACAAAGTTCAGACACTTATAGAGAGCGGAATTGTTAGGGAATCTAGTTCGGCGTATGCTAGTCCTATTGTTCTAGTACCAAAGAAATCGGGCGAGGTACGGATGTGTGTGGACTATAGGGCGTTGAATGCAATAACTATAAAAGAGCAGTATCCGTTACCACTTATTGCAGATCAGCTTAGTAGATTGGCGAACAAGTACTATTTTACTACTTTAGATCTGGCGCAAGGATATCATCAGGTACCAATGCATCCTGAATCGGTTCATAAAACGGCGTTTGTCACTCCGGATGGACAGTTTGAATATTTACGAGTTCCGTTTCGATTGGCAAATTCCCCGGCAGTGTTTCAGCGAATAATAAATAAGATGTTAGGAAAGCTAAGGCATGAATATGTGTTGGCATATATGGATGATCTATTAATTCCATCGGTTAGTGTAGCTCAGGGAATAGAACTGTTAGAAGTAGTACTAAACTTGATAGAGCAGGCAGGCCTGAAGCTAAATTTAGATAAGTGTACGTTTCTGATGGAAAGAATAGAGTATTTGGGAAATGAAATTTCGGCGGAGGGTATTCGTCCAGGGAAAAGGAAAGTTAAGCCGGTTATTGCGTTTCCGGCTCCAGTAGATGTGCATGGTGTCAGGCAGTTTATTGGGCTGACTTCTTATTTTAGGAAATTCATACAAGGGTTTTCAATACTGGCGAGACCATTAACTGAGCTTACCAAAAAGGATACCCAATGGAAATGGGGTGAAGAAGAGCAGAAAGCGTTTGAGAAACTGAAGAATCTTTTAGGAGATAGACCAGTACTCATGATGTATGATGGCGAGAGATCTACTGAACTGCATACGGATGCAAGTAAATGGGGATTGGGAGGTATTCTGATGCAGAAAAGTGAGAGCGACACTAATTGGCGACCAGTAGAATATTTTAGTAGAGCTACAAGTAAAAGTGAACAAATGTATCATAGCTACGAATTAGAGACATTGGCGATAGTCGAATCAATAAGGCGATTTCGCATATATTTAGTGTGAATACACTTTAAAGTTGTGACTGATTGTGTATCAGTCAGGGCGACTCTTCTGAAAAGAGATTTGATTCCTAGAATCGCCAGATGGTGGTTGGCGATTCAAGAGTTCGATATGGAAATAGAGTATCGACCAGGTGGGCGAATGGCGCATGTAGATGCATTGAGCCGTAATTCCATAATAGATGATTCTGTAGTTATGTTGAGTGACAAGTCGGTTGCTGTGAATATTGTAAACATCTCGGAGGATGATTGGTTTATGACTGTTCAATTGCAGGATACTAAAGCACAGGCAATTGTGTTGGCGCTTAGGTCAGGAAAGGCCGATAAGGATATTAAGGCGAATTATAAAATTAGAGATGAGCGACTCTATCGAGTTACGTTATCCGGCGAACGATTGTATGTACCCGCAATGGCTCAATTTAGCTTGGTGAATAAATATCATGATGGTATTGGCCATCCCGGATACGAGAGATGTTTGGCGCTTATTAAGGAAACATATTGGTTTCCCAAGATGGGGAGGTTTGTACTTAAATATGTAAAGGCTTGTTTAAGATGCGCATTTGCCAAGGGTGATTATGGGCGGGGTGAGGGATATCTGCATCCAATTGAAAGGCGTTCCGTACCGTTTGACACGGTGCATGTGGTTCATTTAGGTCCATTCGTCAAAAGTATACACGGTAATTCGTATTTACTTTTAATAATAGATGGATTCACTAAATTTGTGTTGGCGAAACCTACTAGAACTTTACGATCAAGTGAGGTGGTAATAAAATTACGTGAAGTATTTGGCGAATTTGGTTATCCTAGGCGTATTATTAGTGACCGTGGATTGGCATTTACGAGTAAGCAATTTAGTGAATTTATGGCAGAAAAGGGCATTAGGCATGTACAGAATGCAATCGCAACCCCGAGGGCGAATGGTCAAGTCGAAAGGGCGAATCGCACAACTATACAGGCGTTAGCGACAAGTGCGGAGACAGAGAGTCGATGGGACGAAAAGCTGCCAGAGATTGTGTGGGGCCTCAATAATTTGGTGAATGGTAGTACCCAATTCTCTCCTTCACGTTTGATGTTTGCGCATCAAAATGGTTTGATAGCTGATTTGGTGCTTGGCGAGCTAGCTAGCGAGGCGAGGACTGATGAGAGTCCGGCAAGCGTGGCGAATGCACATGGTGCTGAGATGGCAGACCTAAATGTAGGCGAAAGAGCAGACCACACGATGAGCTAACCAGCACTTGGCGAGGCGCCGTCCGGCGTAAGGACGAGGAACGAAATGGCGAATATTTCGGGCACCAAAGAGAACCAGCAGGATGACGATCTTGTAGGTACCCCTGAGAGCCAACAAAGTGACGACTTTGAGGGCATTGCATCTCAGTTAAATCATCAGCTGTGGGTGAATCGTAAGCGGGCGGGCGAAAATATTAAGAAGTGTGCAGGGCGAATGAAGTCAAGATATGACAAGCGGCGAAAGGTTGCAACTAAATATGAGGTGGGTGATTTAGTACTTTGGCGACGGGCAGCTACAAACTTGGCAAATTCAGGCGTCAATCGAAAATTGGCGAATAAGTTTGATGGTCCTTTTAGAGTTTGTAAGGGAATGGCGAATGATAGATATGTTATTGAGACGGTTAAGGGTGTACGGGGTTACAAGCGGTTTAAGGCGACTGTGGCGATTGATTCATTAAGGCGATATTATAGTACAAATTGCGAAGTAGGCGAACACGAAGCGGAGGGCGAGGAGGGTGAAGAGGTGGATCGACTGGATCTGATAGATCTACTAGAGTCGTAATTTAATATATTAATGAGGGCATTAATTTCGTTTCAGAATGGCCGAGTGTTACACCAGCGGCGAGATGGCGCTGGCCCTGGAAACAGGCCATAGGCGGTATTTTAGTTATTTAAGCAGCCTTCGGGATATGAAGTTCAAATGGGAACCAGAATCTAAAATGGCTGTTGATTCTATTTGGTTCCTATTCATGTCTTTAATTTTTACGATAGCTGTACCGAGCAGTACGTAAGGACGGATTGTTGCTGCAGAGTTCGCACTTAGGGAGATGTTTGGATTGCGCCTTGTTGCACTTTCTTCTGGCTGTGCGCTTGTACCAGAATTTGTTGGCAATGTGGTTGTCAATGAAGTCTTGCTAGCTGTTTGCTCTAAATGATGCTAGGTGTTGTGCTTCTTTAAGCATTTAACACAATTCCGGTATTTACAATCACTTGAACGGTAGCCCGGTTTCAGACAGTTTACGAGGTGTGACAATTAAGTAGTGGTATTGATTCCATGAAAACCGTATATTTAAAAATTATTCTACCATTCCACCATCCCCTTAAAGGTGGTACCTTTGGGTAGCTGTTGTATAACTATGGATGTCCGTAATCGACGCATGGATGTCCGTAATCGACTCAAAATGGGTTCCTTTGATCACCAATTTTGTTCTAGGGAATAAAAAAAGTCACAGGGTGACATATCAGGCAAATAAGGTGGCTGTTACAACACGGAGATCCCTTTAGAGGCCAAATACTGGGATACTGCTTTTGCTCCTCAGAAAGGTTCTTTGGAACCATCCTTGCGCACATCTTTTTCATCCCAAAATCGTCGGTTAAAATTTGTCTGACCGTTTCACGGTTCATGCCCAGTTTCGAGGCCAACATTCGAACTGTTAAACGCCTTCACGAATTAGAGCGCACACACGCTGCTTATTCACGTCAGTCCGCACCTCGACTGGTCTCCCGCTCCGCGCCTCGTCTTCCACGCCCCTCATTTAACTTTTTATGCCATCGAAACACCTGGACACGACTAAGAGCACTACCACAATGCACTTTTACAATTTTAGCGTACGTTTGCGAAGCTGTTTCGCGCAATCTGGCGCAAAATTTCTTGATTTTGTTTCTCCATTTTTGTGATGAGCACCACCACACACGACACAGTAGGTGAACTAGACAAGCTAAAGCAAAAGTAAATATATCAATGGAGAAAGGAAGGATGCCGGGAAAGAGGAAGGGAATTTCAAGGTCGCAGGTTTACCACATGCGCGGCTATTAAATCAGTCTCACTACTTAATTGTCACACCTCGTACACAGTGCTGCGCTTGTTGGATGAAACGAAGTCTTTTGTTCGTGCTCATTTTTCAGAAGGCCTAACACGCAAAAAGTCTAATTCTCCCTTGCAGAGAATACAGCAAATTACTTTTGGGGATGCAACGAGAACCCTTGTTGTTGTTGGTTTTCTTGACCACCCTTCTTGCGAAGTGCTCTTTGTCGTCGTGTTCGAAATGGACTCCAGCGAATAAAAATGGGTTTCCATAAACGTCAACTTCTTCAATGAATTGAAGGTTCCTTGAATTTGTCAGCCCTTGTTCGTAGAGTATGTGAATTCCGGAATCATGCTTTCGGATGAGCAGTTGCAACAACAAAGGATCCCAGTCTATGGTCGAGACCTTAATGTTTTGTAGGTCATACAAACACTCCTTTGTGATATCATGAAGAGCTTTGATTGATGCCGCCGATCCCGTTTTTGTAGAGGGTATAGGTAAAATATTATTCAGCAAGCCACTGACGGCATATAGGTAATTGTCATCAGATAATGTTAGATGTTGTATGAAGTGTTCCGCCTCGCTGCTAAGGCAGCCTTTGAAGTACAACATCTTTTGAGCATTGCCAAGCCTTAGCTGGTGGACCACTTGGTGGAATATGTCATGAAATCGGGTCCAATTGAGGTAATTTGCATCGAATGTTGTAATTGAAATAGTAGGCGATTTCATCTGCGGTTCAACGGCTGTTGTCTCATGTGGTGAAAGCCGAGAATTTATTTCCACTTAAAGTAAAATCAGGGCATTTCTTGCCTCATTTTCCAAGTCGCGGAAGTCCTTTTCGCTAAAACCGTAGCTAGATGGGTCATCTAGATCTACCCATAACTTGTGCTCCAAATGTTCCAGATTCAGCAAGAGGCGTTCGATATTTCGAAGATTCACTTCACATGAAGTATGCGATTCCATCATATGCGGAGTGACCGGGAATGTTCTTCGTAGGGTATTCATTGCTGCCTTAATGAAGCGTATTGAAGCATGCGCTTGCGTGCGAGAAGCAGGCGTTAGTTTATCGGAGGCATCATGACATTTGGGGTCTAGATTTTGTAGCTGAAGACGTCTGTTGATAATATCCTGTACAAACCAGTTATATCCTATTTCAATGTTTGTGAAGTATGCCTTGACAAAATATTCATGCACCTTTTGATCATCGTACTTGCTATTTATGTCTTAATCAGTAGCTAGGAATTGCTCCCTAATGAGGAAAGTTCTGTTTCTTTCTCACACAGGTATGCAAGGCCTTTTCTCTCCGGAGAAACATTCTTGTAATTACGGATCAATCTTTCAATTTCTGATCCCCCCTGGCTTTGCCGTTGTGTCGATTCGTCCAAATCCATCCTGATGCTCTTTTGCCGCGGTTATTAATTTAATAGTTTAACGAACGCGGGGGATGCTTTGAAACACTATTGTCTTGATAACTGTTTACTTTATCCTTTATTTTCACAAATGATTTAATTTTGATATTAAGGTGAGTTGACACTATGAATTCATTAAAGAATTAAAATAAGTCAATAATTTTGTTTATTTGATATCCGTAGGCCAATACTCTTTTTTCTTTAAAAGCCGTCGGGCTTTGCTTAGTTGTATGAGCAGACGCGTTCGACTACTTTGAGTCATCTTCAGTGTCTAAAGGATGTGTTGAAGGGAAAGACTTTATATAGTCGTAGGATGGGTAATTAGCAAAAGGGTAATTAGCGGATGGGTATTTAGCGGATGGGTAATTAGGGGATGGGTATTGAGGTCAGGAAATAAATTACTCAAGCGCTAAATTATACTAAAAGAGGGATATTATGTTTTTGTTTTTTTGCTTGTTGGCTGTCCGTTTGTTCTGTTTCATCTCGTTTCCGTTTTCGTTTAAGACTAGGGTCTCGGACTGAGAAAATTGTGTCGGTATTGGTAACAAGTTGTTCGTTGATAATGTCACCGTCTGTCTTTCTATGTTTATAAATTTCAAGCCTTTCTAGGATGTCAAGTCTCGGTCCTTTGCTTTGTTTGTGTAGCAATTTCATAGAGTTTGTCATAGCATCAGGCTCATGTGCGTGGTTTTGTAGGTGCGTCGCATAATTGGAGTCTGCCTTGTTGTATAAGAAAGATCGTAGATGCTCATTGTATCTTGTCGTTAGTTTTCGTGTTGTCCTTCCTATATATATCATGTCGCAGTCCTTGCACGTCAGTTTGTTTATGCCGCTGTTTTCGTATATCGATGTGTCATTCAGTTTTGGTTTCAGTTTGTTTCCAATTTTGTTGTTCGTTTTGAATGCAGTTTGCAATTTGTATTTCCTAAGGAAGATTGATAGTTTGTATGTCTCTTTGCCTACGTATGTTAACGATACCCACTGTTGGTCGTTCTTATGAGTTTCAGTCAGTTAGCGTTCCTGTTTTTGTTTGTATTGTGTGACAAGTTTGTCAATGTCGCATTGCTTGTATCCGTTATAATTAGCTATTCTGTAAATGCTGTTTAGTTCGTTGGAGTAGTTAGTAGGGGTCATAGGGATGGAGTGAAGCCTCTGCACCATTGATCTGTACGCTGCTAGCTTATGTTGTGCGGGGTGGTTAGATGTTTCATGTTTGGTATGATCAGTTTGTTCACGTGTCACAGTTAGGTCCATATAGTTGAGTTGTCTGTTTGTTTCTTTTTCCATAGTGAACTTTATATTCGGGTGAATTTCATTCATATAGGTTAGTAGTTCGTCTTGTTTATTTTCTTGTGAGTCAATAACAATGAAACACTCATCCACATATCGTCTGTAAAATATTACATTGAATCTTTTGACAACTTTGGGTATAAAGATTTCTTCCAAAGATTGTAAGAATATTTCTGATATTATTGAGGACATTGGATGTCCCATACCCAAATCGTCTTTGGCAATGTATGTGTTGCTATTGAACTTAAAATAGTTCGGTTTGATTGTGGTCTTTATGGGATTGAGTATTTGATCTGTGAATCGTCGGCTGTTGTTGAATGAACGTTTTTCTTTTAGTATGGCCAGTGTTTCATCGACAGGGATAGACATATAGAGATTGGTGATGTCTAACGATAAAAGTCGACAATTTTCAGTCAATTTTAAAGAAGTGGTCGAATTTGCTAGCTCGCGGCTGTTCTTTAATGCGTATTTGTCGTCAAGGTGCATGACATCAGCCATTATCGTTGCCAAGTACCGCGCTAATTGGTATGCAGGAGCTGGGCGGCAGTTGACGACGGGATGGATAGGAATATTGGGTTTATGGAGCTTAGGCTGTGCTTTAAGGGGTGGTGTGCATGGATTTGGGTTTATGTAGCGTTGCTTAGTATTAGGAGGAATAATTAGTGGGATTGTATAATGGCAGTACGTAAGTCCGCTTGGAACCTATTGGTGGGGTCTTTATTTATCAGTTTGTACCCGTTGGCGTTAATGAAGTCTATTGCTTTTTGTATGTAGTCCGTTGTTTTTAGGATCACCGTTGTATGTCCGTTGTGAGCCTTTGTCACTGTTTGTAGGTTATCCGTAAGCTTTGTCTGAATGTGTCTTAATATATTATGGTCTTCGTGGAAATCCGTTTTGTTTATGCAAATGCGTATTTTTTGTAGTTTGTCTACTGCATTATGTCTTGCATGTGTTTGTTGTTCCTGCGGCAGTTGTTTAATGGCTAGTTTAGTATCGATTACTAGTTGTTCTAGGTCTTTGTTGCGGTTTGTATTATGTAAGTTGTGTTTCAGTCCCTTATTTAACAGCTCCATTTCTTGTGTCGTAAAAGGCGTATCTGATAGGTTTACAGCCCGTGGATAGAAAGTTCTGTTCGCATCTTGTTTTGTTTTTTCATCAATTTTTCAAGTTTCTTCGTCATGGTCTCATATTTAGTTTTGAGCTGAATATCAATGTTTTGACTAACGTCTTTGTCCAACTGTAGAAAGTTTTCAGTTTGTAAAATGTTAGTTAATTGTAAGTGTGAATGATTTCGTCCTTTTTTATGTACAGTGTTCTTATTTCGTTTTTAATGCGGAGTATTCGCTGATTACCCATTCGCTAATTACCTATCCTACGACTCTATAAAGTCGTTCCTTTCAACACATCCTTTAGACACTGAAGATGACTCAAAGTAGTCGAAATGCGTCTGGTCACACAACTAAGCAAGGCCCGACGGCTTTTAAAGAAAAAAAAATTAAAATGAGAGTGAATTTAAAAATAATTCTTATTTTTTTTTGTAGATTATGAACACCATGAATAATATTATATCGATGAAATACCGCCATAAATTCAAACGGCCTGGAAATAACCCAGAATAACTTACATAGCATTTTGATTTGGTTAAGGAGTAGGTGGGGTAGTTAAATTAAACATTAATAAATTATTATCAGGTTAATGTTCATTAATTAGCATGAAGACCATTGGAGTCTGTTGAAAAATAGACCTCAGAAAACAAAACAGTTACTCTTCATTATCTTATTCGATTGTCTTCAATAATATCCAGAAAGGCATCTTCATTGATTGTATTTTGTTACAAAGTTTAGTTACTTATCAAATTTATCTAAGGTAACTTATATGAGAAATTAATAAATATTTTCATCATGGTGCTATCAATTTGAATTTTTCCGCCATACGATGAAGATTGCCCCTCTTTTGCTTACAGATACATAGCCGACATTCGGAAACCTTTTGAGCTATTATTTACTCCTTTTCTTCCCTCCCTAACAATGGCCTAATCATGATTGGGGCTGCCATATGACATTAATTAATTCAACTACATAAAAACCAATCTAGTTTTAAGAGATAAGGTGCTAAATAGCGTTTTCTGTTGTTCAATCATTTATTATAGGGATTGTAGGTTCACCCACTCGGGTTGTAACCGCCATTATTTCTTTACCTGGGCAAAAATAGAAATTTGATGGTCCTCATTGATGGGTGACTGCTGTCAAACTGAAAATAGGAGAAAAAATGAAACAGAATGCATGTTCAAATCATCACCACGTAGTCAATGCCCTAGAATTTACCTTCACCAATCGTGGCGCAATGCATATTCAATTTCATATTCAAATCCATTAGTATTAAAATGCAATCAAACAAATTGTAAATTTCATTCACCTTAGTATTTGCAATATTACACCTAACAGAATGCTAAATTGCAACATTGTATTGAACTTTGTAAATTTCATTCACCTTAATGTTAAACCAAACAGAATGCTAAATTGCAATATTGTATTGAACTTAATTCACTTTACCAATTGCAACTCATCAAAATTTGTCAACTAATTGTTAATCACCTTTTCACGCACATCAGTAATTATAAGTCAGCAAACTGTTTTTTTAATAAAGTCATTAACTTCATAATAATTATAAGTCAGCAAATTGTTTTAGAAATAAAGTCATTAACTTAAGATTTGTAAGTAAGCAAAAATGATGCATATAAAATAAAGAACGGAGAATAAAGAGAGCACTTGTTGTTCGAATTTACTCATTGATTTTATTTTCCAGAACATTGGCCCGTCGAGCCGGATTCCGGAGATTTGAAAATTCGCATCGCAGGATATCAGCATTGAAGGATACAGATATCCAAAAAGTCGAATCAGGATATCCAGGAAGTCGAATTTGGGCATTCTACACAGGATATCCAGAACGTCGAATTCGGGAAATATCCAGAACGTCGAATTCGGGAATTCTACAACAGGATTTCCAGCATATCGAATTAGTGATTCTCAAGATACAACAAATCGAGTTGGAGACAGGAGAATCAGGAAGACAAAGCATTTAGTCAGGACATCTTGTTTTGTACCATAACAAGAAACATGGCTAGTTCCATAGCGGCGCAAAAATTGCAGTTCGACAGTATCAACAGGATGATCTCCAACTACAGGAAGGATGGTTCCAGTCGCCATTCTCTAGCATATTTTGAAACCAGGTTGCAGAGACTCGAAGAACAGTGGAGGGTATGTGAAGCGACACATACTCAAACACATGGGCAACTATAAGAGGAGAAGGATACAACATTGCTGAAAAAATACACAGAAGACTATGGCAGCATGGAAGATATCGTTCTGGAATACAGAACAATCTTTAGGGAAGGAATCAATAAATTCCGAGCTGGGGCCACAGATGCCGGGACTTTAGGTCAACAGATACAGCCCGCTTCTATTGGAGGAGAATCTGTGCGCTTGGAACGAATCAAGATTCCTACATTCGATGGCGATTATGGGAAGTGGATCGCGTTCCGTGATTTGTACCAGAGCATGGTGCACGAAAGCACGGCACTATCTACTGTTCAAAAGATGCAGTATCTTCGCAGCATTTTAAGGGGAGAAGCTGAGCGAATTATAAGTCATCTAAACATAGTTGGTGACAATTATGAATCCGCTTGGACTTTATTGTGCGAGAGATACGACAACGTGAAGTAAATATCGCAGGAGTTGATTCAACGTTGGTGGAATGCAAGTCTGTGCCAACCAAACGACGCAACCGGTTCGAAAGACATAGTGAACACCACCAACCAGTTGATGGCAAGTTTAAAGACCTTGAAAATCAATGGGTTTGATCTTGCTATAACATTCATACTAAACAGCAATCTCGACAACGATTCGAGAGCTGAGTGGCAAAGGACAATTAGTGGAAGCAAGGAAGTTCCTACGCTCGAGAAGTTCATAGCTTTCTTAACGCAACAATTTCCCATGTTAGAATCGCTAACATTAGGCACAAGTAAAAGACCGTCAAAGAAGATTGTTGTACATACAGCTCCAATACAATCACAATGTTGTGCAATGTGTACTAACCATCATCGCGTGTTTGAGTGTGACCAGTTCAAAAAAGCGTCCATAAACGTACGTCGACAAATGGTTAAAAATAAGAAACTGTGTTTCAACTGCTTGTTTGACCAACATACAGTAAAACAATTTCAATCCAAGAGAAGTTGCAAGCTTTGCTCAAGGGGACACAACACACTATTACACGCGGCTGATGACAGGGACGTACAGCCAGAATTGAGCAACGGCGTTAAGCCTATTTCTACAGCAATTCCTGTTTCAATACCAGCCCATAATGCAATGTTCTCTAACACCCAGGTACTTCTTGCAACAGCACTCATCGCAATAAAAAATCAGGAAGGGACAACAGTTCAACTACGTGCTTTACTGGACATTGGCTCTCAGAAGTCTTTCATCACAGAATCTGCTGTTCAACTGTTAGGACTGGCCCGCAAGCATTCCAAACTAGCTATTGGAGGCATAGGATGCTCAGAAGCAGTGACATCAAGAGAAGTTGTAGACGTTACAGCCCATCTAGGAAGGAATGGCAAAACCGATGTTCTACAGTTTTCGGCTTTAATCATACCAAAGATTACAGCCGTGTTACCTGCCACCAGCATAACTGTAGATCTCCCTGAACAGATCAAAAGGTTACGTTTGGCAGATCCCAGTTTTAACCGTCCATCGCACATCGACTTACTTCTCGGTGCCGACGTATATGGAAGTATCTTGGACCGAGGATTTATAAAAGGACAACCTTGTGCACAAAAAACCAAACTTGGTTGGGTACTATTCGGACCAACGACGAACATGCACGCTGAGCCAGGCCCAAGCGCCTTTGTAGCATTTGAAGAATTGGATAAGACTCTTAGACGCTTTTGGGAAATCGAGGAGCCATCTCAAGTACTTAACCAAACACCAGAAGACCTTGAGGTTGAACAACACTACACCGAAAATAGGACCAGAAGCCCAAATGGAACATATACAGTGATGTTGCCATTCAAATCAAGTGTCGACTTGAGAAGCAGTCTTAAGGAGTCAATACGAATAGCATATATTCGCTTCCGACAATTAGAACAGCGCCTTTCTGCTCATCCTGATCGAAGGCAAGAATACCACGCCTTCATGGAAGAATACTTACGACTTGGCCATATGAAAAGGGTACCAGATGAGCCAATTCAAAGTACTGATTGCTATTATCTCCCTCACCATGAAGTCATCAAGGAGACGAGCTCTACTACAAGATTGCGTGTTGTATTCAATGCCTCCCGAAAATCAGCTGGTTGAAAGTCCTTGAACGATCTACTCCAAGTAGGCCCCACAATACAGACTAATCTGCTTCATCTATTGTTACGATGGCGCAACCATCGATATGTAATTGCTGCCAGTATAGAGAAAATGTATCGGCAGATACAAGTTCATGAGGGAGATCGAGACTATCAGCGCATAGTATGGAGATTCAACGTCAAAGAGCCAATCGGGCATTACAGGTTGAAAACTGTGACGTACGGTACAGCATGTGCCCCATTTTTAGCTATTCGCACATTACAACAGTTAGCAATTGATGAACAAGCTGCCCACCCGGACGTCACTGACAGAATACTTCATGATTTTTATGTGGACGATCTTCTCACTGGCTCAGATGACGTCACTCAGCTGAGGCACATACAAGACGAACTCAACCTGGTACTCAGCAAAGGCGGGTTTCATCTGAGGAAATGGTCAGCTAATCATCAGACCCTGCTAGAAGCAATCCCTGAAAGCGATCGCGAAAACCAAAAGCCTCTTGAAATAGCTCTATCCGAAGAAGTCAAGACACTTGGACTGCAGTGGCATCCAGCACAAGATAACTTTTCATTCAAAGTTAAACTGTTGGAAGGCCAAAAACTAACAAAGCGATCCATACTATCAGAAGTGGCAAAACTCTTCAACCCGCTAGGCTGGTTGCAACCCTGCATTATAACGGGAAAAATTACTATGCAGAAACTCTGGCTTCTGAAATTAGGCTGGGATGATGAAGTTTTTCCAGCCACAATCAAGGATTGGGTTGAAACACGACAACAATTACCGCTACTTGAAAAACTGCGAATCCCTAGATGGAATGGCCCAACAACGAATGCAAAGATAGAGTTGCACGGGTTTTGCGACGCATCCAGCGCAGCGTACGGCTAGGCAATTTACTTACGAACTATCACCACGGAAGAACATGTGTCTACATGTCTTTTGAGCGCAAAGTCAAAAGTCGCTCCGTTAAAAACCATCTCAATTCCACGACTCGAGCTTAACGGTGCAGTTCTAATGCTAGAATCGATGAAACAACTTAAACTAGCATGCAAATGGTCCAATGTCAGCACTTACTTCTGGACAGACTCCAAAACCGTTCTGGCCTGGATCCAAAAACCAGCAGCGACGTGGAAGGTATTCGTAGCTAATCGCATCAGCCTGATACATGAAGATTCGACACCTAATGAGTGGCATCACGTTCGCACCACTGATAATCCCGCTGATCTCGCGTCAAGGGAGTACGTCCTAACCAGCTGATCCACTCATCCCTATGGTGGAAAGGTCCAGAATGGCTCGAAAATCGGGAAATACGGGCACCAGAAAATTTTGCGTTATCGACGACAGAAACCGAAGCTGTGACTGAAGAAACTCGTACCGTTGTAACTTTAGCCACTGAGCGTACTCAAGGGCCAGAAATATTCAAAAGATACTCTTCGCTACCAAAGCTTCTAAAGGTTATGGCATGGATACGTCGATTCAGCTATAATACAACACATAAAACTGATAAACGAACGGGACCCTTGACATTCGAGGAGCTACAAGAATCAAAACTAACATGCATACAACTTTCCCAGCAACATGCATTCGCAAAAGAAATCTCAACGCTACGCGACAAGTTACAAGTCGCCAAAGACAGCAGCCTTAAGCACTTAGTCCCGTGGGTTGATTCCACCGGCATCCTTAGAACTACCGGAAGACTACAGTTCGCACCCATAAATGAAAAGGCAAAATATCCCGCTATACTTCCGAGAGATTCCTTTGCCACACTGATCGTCAGACAGAACCATATGAAGACACTGCATGGAGGATTGCAACTCGTATTAGCAACCATACAACAAGAGTTCTGGATCGTTAACGCACAATCCTTTGTGAAACGAATACTTCGTGAATGCATTACATGCTTCAAAACTACTGCACAGCCAGGAAACCAACTGATGGGACAACTGCCCTCATCAAGATTCCAAATGGGAAAGCCTTTTGCGGAGACAGGCCTGGACTACGCCGGGCCAATTACCATCAAATGGAGTAGCGGCCAAGACAACGAAAGCATATGTAGCAGTATTTGTGTGCTTTTCTACTAAGGCCTTCCACCTGGAAGCTGTTAGCGAGTTATCAACACCAGCTTGCATTGCAGCAATTAGAAGATTTATAGCCAGAAGAGGAAAATACCACACTATTTACAGTGACTGTGGGACAAACTTCGTGGGTAGCGAACGACATCTGCGGAAAGCATTTTCAGAAGCTGCAAACCACTGTAAAGATTGTTTGATGAACGACGAGATTCAGTGGAAACTTATACCTCCTGGAAGCCCACACTTTGGTGGACTCTGGGAAGCTGGGGTAAAATCAATGAAGCGCCATTTGGTCAAATCAGTCGGACAACTCTACACGCTTCTATCCCAAATAGAAGCATGCTTGAATTCAAGACCACTGTGCGAGGTGCGCAATGACCCAAAGGATCTATCGGCCATCACTCCTGGACATTTTTTAACAGGGAGTCACTTATTTGAGATACCATCAATCTCTGCTGACAAACCCATTAGCAAAAAATGGGAAGCCGTACAACAAATTAGGAAACATTTCTGGAATCGATGGAAACTGGAATATCTAAGCAGATTACAACAGAGACCTAAATGGACAAACATACGACCCAACCTTCAAGTCGGCGACTTAGTGCTCATGAAAATGGAGAACTTCCCCCCTACTAATTGGCCACCGGCAAGAGTGACCGAAGTGCATCCTGGCACTGATGGTATGGTGCGAGTCGTATCCGTCAAAGTACATGGACGAGTCACCAGACGCCCCGTGGCTAAGATCTGCCGTCTACCGTTGAACAACCCAACTCCAGATACCTCTACGAAATTAGCTGCTCAAACACCTAGTACAACAACACTTCTGACGACATGAAAACCACGCAAGTCTAAACGAATCAAAATTGCACCTATTGGGAGTACTTGGACAGAACACTTAGCGGAGCGAGCCAAAAAGCAAAAGGTGGAACCCACAGAACCTGCAACAAAGAGGATAACCGGTTCTGGTCTAGGCACTACACTATTATTTTCGCTGCTGGTGATCTGCTGCGTTTTACCACAGACACACTGCGAGGTCAATATAACCCAACTGACATCCGGATTTTACATCGAGCATCTCGGAGTTGAACGAATACATAGAGGTGCGCTGAAAATGCAAATTCAGGTACCTTGGACCAATTTGAATGATGACATGAACAATGTTAACCCAGAGCACTGTGGGATTCCAGTACGGCAATTTCCTCGGACATCGGCTGCTATGAGCTTGCAGAACACCTTAATGAAGTGAAGGACCAGATCAATTGCAAAATAACAACATTGAGAATGTTTCATGGGAGACAACGACGCGGAGCACTAGGACCTCTATTAACCGCGGTGTTTGGCGTGAACGATGAGGTATACAAGGACATCAGTACTCTTTCCGACAACCAGAAAGCAATCATTCGTTCTGTCGATAACCAAAATAAACTTATGCTGAAAGCAGTAAAAACCTTAAATAGCACGTCAGGTAGAATAAACATACAATTGAAACGTGATCCAATTAAAAAAGAAAGTTTAGCTAATACAAGTACTTACAAGAGAAATTCACCTTGAAAACAACTTGCAGATACAAAAACATATTGAGTTTGCATAAGTGGAAAAATTAAAAAAATTAACTCCCTCACCTCTAAGCATTTTGGTCGCCATCACCGGTGTGTATCTAAGAGTGATGGCCTGAGGAGAATTAGTGCACACGTCGAAACCAACTTCAAATAATTTTTTTTCTCAAATAATTTTTCAGAAAAATTATTATTCAAAATATGCAACTCATTTATATGTAGCTGCAAACAATTCCATAAACAAGTTGGGAAGACAGACCTATGCTCATGTCAGAAGGGTTTTGTACTCAACTTACAAAATGCAGTAACCAGTAACGAATAAAATCAAGAAACATGTCATGTTCGAGGATCATACTATTATTAGCAAAGTTGAAAGAATTTTGACTTCCACAAATATCTCGCTTGATAATTATTTCAGATTTTTTAAGATCACGGGTGTCCATTCGCGAGGTAGGAAACACATTTTTCATGTATTACACCCCCCCCCCCCCCCCCCCATGCCCCCACTGAAGCAAAAACTGTCAGTTTAAGAACTGTTTTGAAAAGCTCTCATAGAGAACTTTCAGTTGATATGAAAGATGAAATTTATTTTCAGGGGCCACTCCTCTGTACTGTAATCATCGATTCATGGCCTGTTTTTTTAGAATCTTAGAATGGTTACAAAGCCCTTTTGCTAGGAGCTCTCTCCTGCCTTTCCGACTTGTTTCAATTGTATATACTCATCTTCATGATACCTATCATTCCTGAAATTTTCATGCAAATCCTAGCAAAGCTGTAGTTTCTAAGTCGGTAAAAAGTGCATATGGCTCCATAGCCTATGTTTCCATAGTAATACAGGGCATATTGTTCCATAGTAATGCAGGAAAATTCAAATCGCTATAACTTCATTAAATATTATTCGATCTTTATGAAACTTTCAGAATAGATTGGTCTTATAAAAAGTCATCTGTGTGCTAAATTTTATCAAATTTAAGGGTACCGTCTAGATTTTATTCAAGAAAACATAAAATCAATAAATCATACTATTACTAACAAAGTTGAGTGAATTTCGACTTCTCATGTATTTGTTGTTGTTGTACTTATTAAGGCCTACATCCATGATTTTTTCAGATTTTTCGGATGGAAGGTGTCCAGCCGCGAGGGGGGGGGGGGGTTACGCGAAAAGTTCGTACATTTCCCCTTCCCCTGCCCCCCTCGGTACTCATAAGGCAATTTTAAGACTTGTTTTGAAAAGAGATCGTTGAGACCTTTCCAATGACACCCTACTCGACTACCAATGGTGAAATTTTTTTTTGGGGGTCACTTCCCTATACGGGGAGACCCCCCTTAAACCCCTTTGAAAATTTTTTCCACCATTGAACTTTCAAAAGGTCACCACTTCTGACCTTTTCACAAAGTTTCATGGCTGTAGCTTCTATAGTTTCGGAGAAAAAGTGCTGTGACTACAGACGGACGGACGGACAGACGGACACAGGTCGTGATTGCAATAGGGTTTTGTATTTTAGTACAAAACCCTAAAAAGTAATTGAAACGTTTCCAAACTCAACTGCAAAGAGGGTTAGCACGCATCAACGAACAGAGTCATTGGTTTACAACCACCGACCACAACAAAATCAATATCAACATCATGGCTACCTTACAACGAGCAGAAAATTACCTGCAAGAAGTATACCATAAATATACAAGCATACTATCGAGCCTTTCATCACGCACAGACATTTGGGATTGCATCAAGATAAGCGACGCCATGCAAGACATCAACAGAACACTGCTACTGCTACCAGATCATGTGCAAATTATACTACGACCAATCGAGCCGATTCAATCTACATCCGATGAAAACAGTTTCCAGCTTCTAGCCTTCCTTCCAATCATTGACAGGCGCCCATACGAGATCATAAAACCAACACCAATTCCGGAGAGGGTCGAGAATACCACGTTCCAAGCATTCGATATACCACCAAGGATTCTAGGAGTCAACTATAATCAGCAACAGTATTTCGAAGCCTCCTCAACCGACCTCTTCAGACTTTATGCTGACCAGTACCTAGTGGACATCAACATACTCTACGACGTCAATTCGAAGCCGAACTGTATAATCTATGAAATCCACAAGGTATACGGGAGAACACCATGTGCGGTGCACACCTTCAAACTTAACACAGTAATATGGAAACAGCTCCATGACACCAACACCTGGATGTTCACCGCTCCTACAGCAACCCCTGGGCAAACACTATGTCAAGGTCACCGAGACAACGTTATTCTGAACGGCACTGGTATCATCAAATTAACACAAGAATGCAACCTTAAAATTGAAGATTCACTTTTCACTACAACATGGTCAGCCTTCACAACAAACTTATCAGTCTACATCCTTCCACACCCTCCTGTACTTAATCAAACCATAAGCAAACAAACTATACCAAACCTTGTCGCATCAGAATTAATCAAGGCAGACGAATCCTTAGGAGCCTACGTTCAAGAAGAACAAGCAATTATTGAAAATTACCAGTCAATATCTTGGTCAACCGTTCACCAACACGGAACAAGCATCACTTTATCTGTCATCATATCCGTAACCACTGTAGCCGGATGTTTATTTTTGATAAGGCGTCGTCTTGCTAAATCGGCAACTACACCAACCTTACAGAGAGCAAACTGGTCGACACATAGCATGCAACATGAACTAAGAACCTCGGAAGGTTCATGGCAGGCGGTAATGTTCAAATCATCACCACGCAGTCAATGCCCTAGAATTTACCTTCGCCAATCGTGGCGCTATGCATATTCAATTTCATATTCAAATCCATTAGTATTAAAATGCAATTGTATTGAACTTTGCAAATTTCATTCACCTTAATGTTAAACCAAACAGAATGCTAAATTGCAATATTGTATTGAACTTAATTCACTTTACCAATTGCAACTCATCAAAATTTGTCAACTAATTGTTAATCACCTTTTCACGCACATCAGTAATTATAAGTCAGCAAACTGTTTTTTTAATAAAGTCATTAACTTCATAATAATTGTAAGTCAGCAAATTGTTTTAGAAATAAAGTCATTAACTTAAGATTTGTAAGTAAGCAAAAATGATGTATATAAAATGAAGAACGGAGCATAAAGAGAGCACTTGTTGTTGAAATTTACTCATTCATTTTATTTTCCAGAACAATGCAGTTATCGCAACATTCATCCTGTGATGCTTCTATTAAAAAATTTAAAAGCTGAATGCCAACTTACCACTTATACATATAAATGAAAAACAAAATCAAAAAATTAATAAGCCAGCAAAAAATCGGTACTACCATTTTTTTCTAATATAATTTATTGAGAATCTTTGGTATCTGTATTTGCTGTCGTAATTTTTTCAACAAAATTCAACAACTCCATTACAATTTACATAATCGGTCATCATCATAATCGTATTTCACATCATATCTTTTTTACTATAAAAATACTCACAATCGATTGTCTTAGATGCTATATAGAAGGGATCTACCCATATAATATAAATCATTTAAATATCTTTTTGCGTTGGGGTCAAATAAGTTCATTATCAATATTTATTTATCCACTATTAGTATGGATATATATTTGTGTAGGTGTATGTGTATATATTACAATACTCGTATATGAATAAAAACATTAAAACCTACAAATAGGCCACTATGCATTAATATATTGAATTTTCTACTAAATTGTAAGTATTTTTACTAACAACTATGAATAATCATCATCAGGTATTTCTGTTAAATATTATTATTAATCATAATATATTATTATTATTTATTATTTCATTGTATTTGCCATTACCTCTTTGCATTTATAAGTATATCAACTGTTCGATTCAAATCAATTGTGTCTGAGAGTGGGTGTGTGTATCATATTAAATGGTATGCGTGTAAATTTCAAGGCAAGATTTTTCTACTTTCAGTTCTAACTATGTACAATATTATTGAGTTCTAGTGTAGCTAAAATAACTTAAATGTCCATTTTTGAATTAAACACTCCCTCGTGAAACCGAATCAAATGATTAGTTTTAAGTCAATAATGAAAAACAATATAAATAACACTGTCTTTTAATAAGTACATAATTAATTATTTACTAGAGTTTTCTCCGGTGTTGGTGTATGAGAACGAAGTGATTGATTGTGCAACTGGATAGTACTGATTCATTATGTTATTTGATTTGGTATCACCTTAAGATTAATGTCTTCCAGTAAGTGAAACATCCTCGATACATTTTAATTTTGTTACCTGCTCATTTAACAATTGACTCTTTCCTTAAAATGTTATTTTATCATCTGAGATCCATAACAAGATCTGTTGTAGTATTTTTATCCAACAATAAGGAAAATTTTGAATTGCATTTTCCTTTTACAATTAAAAATATCACTGTTGAATTCTACAAATCCTGTTTCAAACAATTTATTATTATATAATCTGCGAAGAAAATTGAACATGAACTAATAATTCGTTACTGTCTAACTACAAACAAGGAAATTAAATTTGAAAATTAGTTTTCTTTACCTTGCACATTTTGAACATTTATTATTGCTTGATAAAATACAAATAAATTGTCTGTAAGCATTTAATTCTCTAATAAAAAGGACGGCTACCAAGCATGTATCATGGTTTTAAAATGTTATTCTAATATAAAAATATAGTATATTATAATATATTAGTTGCTGGAAAGAAATTTTGTTTTTTTATGTACTATCTAATATTAAAATCTGTAGATTGAAAATAATTGCTTTATCGTGTTAAGAGAATAAATAGCGTCAATTATTAATAATTTTAATATAATATCTAGTGCACTGAGAACGCTAACCCAGCCAGCCATGGCAACACTAAATTCAACGTCACCAACGAGGCCGAGTCAGTCAGACGACAGTCGAATAAATAGTCAACACGTCACTATGTCAACACGTCAACGGTATTAGTTAACATCTCCCCACGATGCAAAACTGCTGACGCCAGAGCTACATCGCAACATGAAATCAGAATCGCGAAAAATTGAAAATACAAGCGCTGCAGATTAAATATCGGCATAATTAAGAATTATTTATTTCAGTTCCATAGTAACTCGCGACAAATAGGGACGGGCCTTTTCCATAAAATCATATTTTCTTATTTAAAATCCGGGTTTTATTTGTTAACTTGTATTTGTTTCTAAATTGGAAATTATGAAGCAAGCAACAGTAATATTAATATCTGAAGTCCATGATCTCAGATATGCGAGTAGTACGGGTCCATATACCTTAGTTAACAACACCTTCCCACAAGCTCAGCAAAATACAGCAACGTGACCGAATACCTAGCCAACCAGACGAAATTCATCGAAATTCAAGCCATGGGAAAATGCAACATAAACATTTTTATCACATAAAATGAATCGTACTTGCAATGTAACTTCTCATTTTGTGTTTTAAATTCTATGCGATCATTAAAGTATTGTACCAAAGTGTTGTAAATATACTTTTTTAAACTTTACTTTACCGGATTTGTTATTTGGCGCCCGAGTAGGGGCTGCGAAGCTCGTCGTGAAAATTTACTGCAGAACGAAGCCTTAAATAAAGTTTCTTAAAACACTTTCCTGAGACTGGGAAGGTGATCCAGCAACGAACCAAGTAGTGCGGGAATAACATTTATTATTAAAAAGTACTGCCGCGAATTAAAAGCGCCCCGAAATAAAATAGAAACGGTCGTTATTCGTAAAGTGGTTCCAGCACGACGTCGCCCAAGGCAGCCTCCTTAGTAAGGCAGGACACGAAGCCTGTCCAAAAAGGAATACGGTCAATTGGAGCAGCTAAGCGGTCAACAAATCTAACGGAGGATACCCTGGAGGATAATAATCAAATTACTGCAATAAAAGGAGAAAAATCCATTAGCACCACCTAAAGGTCAGGACACATCCGGAAGCAGCAGCGATATCTAAATCCAGGAATCTCCACCAACCAGATGGAAGCAAATCCCTATCTCCTGATATTGTAAGTCTTCCACTGTTGTTTCATTTCAAAATATTTGCAATTTAAATTTGAATATTTGCAATTTTTATATTAAAAATAAGCATTAGCAATTTTCCAATTAAAAACAAATATTTGCAAATTCTAATCGATTCCAACTGAGTACATTTACATACATATATATATACCTATATACATATATATATATATATATATATATATATATATATATATATATATATATATATATATATATATATATATACATATATATATACAGGGTCTTTATAATAAGCAACGGGACTGAGCCTGCCCCGCGCCGTCAAAGCGTCTGCTAATCGGTATCTGATACTGTAGTGGTGGTGGGGGTCTAGGTAAAGGGAACCGGGCCTCCGAGCGCTTGGAGAGATAGCATCGAGCGAGAGCGGAGTGCATGTTCAGTTACGTCGTCGGAGTGAAAATGGAGCGTACGATCGAGCAACCGAACCAGAGTTTTTTAACCACGTTATTACAGGAGACGAGACGTGGGTTTTCGAATACGATCCTGAGACGAAGCGGCAGAGTTCGGAGTGGCACACACCGGCGTCACCACGACCGAAAAAAGCACGTATGAGCAAATCGAAGGTGAAGTCGATGCTCATTGCTTTCTTTGACGTGAAAGGCATTGTTCACAAAGAGTTTGTGCCGTCCGGCCAAACTGTAAACGGCCAGTACTACAGAGAGGGGCTCCGTCGACTTACCGCCCGGGATCGCCGAGTCCGTCCGGAGATTGCCGGTTCGTGGATCTTCCATCACGACAATGCTCCGTCGCACACCTGCCTGCTCGTCACCGAGCAGTTGGCCAAACAGTTGAGAGCAACGTTGCCACAGCTTCCTTACAGTCCGGATATGGCACCAGCGGACTTCTTTCTGTTCCCCAAGATCAAGAGACACCTTAAGGGGACGCGGTTCGGGACTCTGGAAAACGTTCAACGTGCTACGACGAGGGCTCTAGACAGCATCGATGTCACCGACTTCCAGGGAGCGTTCGGGGATTGTAAAATCCAGTATCAGCGTGTTATCGATTCCAATGGGGACTACTTTGAAGATTTTTAAAGAAAAATTGTACATACGAGTATTTTGCCAATAAAAAATTTCTTGAGGTCAGTCCGGTTACTTATTATTCCGACCCTGTATATATATATATATATATATATATATATATATATATATATATATATATATATATATATATATATATATATCTTTTTTATTTTCGCATTCTAATTGGTGATCTATGTGACAAATATTATTAGGTGAAGTGAAAAATTGTGATTGTTGTGGCAACATCTTCGAAGTTACGTTCAATTTAAAAATTGTTCTTGCGTGAAAATTCGTTTCCTTTTTCGAACGAAAATCTATAATTTGCTGAACCTTTCCGCTTTTGGTTTAAAAATCGGTTAATCCTAAGTACTTATTCCATACGGTGAATTTGTGTGTCAGTAAACTTGTCGAATCCCTTTTTCTAAATGGCTAACGAAAATAATCTTATCAGACCCTCTCGTCTCGAATTCACCGCCGGTGTCCCCTGTCGCACCAAATAATACACCTCAAAATCAAGTCGTAGGAGATGAAATGCGCCATATAAATGTAACTTAGAATTAAGTTTCAGTTGTTCGAGGTTCAATAAAGTCACTGGTTAAAATTAAAGTTAGTGTTTTTTTTTAACATAACTTAGAAGAAATTCCATAAGTGGCGCCCGAGCAGTGCAAAATGATAAAATTAAGTTTTAAAATAACCTAAAACAATCAGGGGACTTAACTGAGGCCCTCAAGTCCTTGAATCCTTGCAGAGGCCGGCAAGGAGCTGATTATAAAAAAAAAGTAGTGCAAAAAGTTTACTATAAAAAAGTGCAAAAGTAAAAAAGCACACGAACATAAAAAATCGATACTCACTATAAACAGTGGGAAAAAATAAAACTATAAACTGTGGAAAAATATGTGAAAGTTATATCAGAACATTGGAATATACCAAGAAAGGAAAGGAATTGAAGCGAACAATTTTCTGGAGGAAAATCTAACCAGATACAGGCTTGTGACCGCACCCGTGCCGCAGTACGTTTCCGCCAATCCTGAAAACGATCAACGGCGGGATCCAAAAAGGAATATCACGGACCGTCCAATATGCTACAGTATCTTACTATATTGTAAGTGATTTCTTTACAAAAATTGGAAGTTAAATTAAATACAAGATATTTAAATTATAATTCATTTTCAATCCGATTTTATTCAATCAAATTCAAATATTATTATCCTTAAATACTTAACTTTATTTTATTATTTTCCTTAAATACTTAACTTTCAGCAAGTGAGTGATAGTGTCTTAAAGTGAAAGTGATTTGTGAAAATAATTGTAAAAAACGAAATTCGCAACCGCGGATTCACACGTTCGTAATTTTTGATTCATTTTTAATCCTTAATTCGTTTTGCTAAATCCTTTTGTGTGTTCTCGCCCTGCCTTATTATTTAAAATGGAATTTCACGATACCCTCGTTCAACTGACCGGGGCGGTGAACGCTCAAATAGAGCAGCTTAAAGCATTCGAACAAAGGCTCGCAAAAATCCAACAAATAAATTCGCAAATTGAAAAACTTCAAAACCTTGAAATAAAGTTTCAGAGGATTGAAGCACTTATTTCGCGTGATAGTGAAATCGGTAATTTAGCATCAATTTCCGAACAAGCAAGGCACATTGAATGTAGGCTTAAATTGCTGGAAGAGGGTAACAGATCAGTGCCTCAGCATGCACCTACAATTTTAGCACGTCCTAGTACCGTTGAAGATCTTGACGCAATTAAAAAACTTCCCGACTGTGTAAGAGACCTTCAACCGTTTGAGGGAACCCCGTGCAATACGTGTCGTGGATCCACAGTGTGGAGACAATCCTGCAAGACTATAAGATAGTCCAGGATAAACCAATTTATAGGGCCATCCTCAGGCACGTAAGACAAAAAATACGAGGACCGGCAGATGCCGCCCTCATTTCTTACAATATTTTTGACGAGGATTGGCAGAGCATCAAAAGATGCTTATCATGACATTATGCTGATAAGCGTGATGTAAGGACGCTCGAGTACCAGCTTCATGCTATGCGCCAAAATAACTTGAGCGTTGACGAATTTTAATCACCAACTCTCGTTGCTGATTAACAAAATTAAATCTGAGGATTATTCCGCAGAAACAATTTCCGCTTTGACTGGGAGCTATCGAAATCGAGCTCTTGACGTGTTTATACGAGGTTTGAATGGACATTTATCCACAATACTCGTTTTTCAGAAACCTCAAACCTTACCCGAGGCATATGCATCTTGCCTCGAATTCCAAAATTTGAATTTCAGAAACTCATCAATTCATGACAGGATCTTCAAAAATACAGTGTCTGCACCAATCAATCAAATATTTCACCCACAGCCTGACAATGCCAGGCAACCTATCGTTACTCAACAGCACCAAACACTTTCAGATCGAATCAGAGCTTACAACATCCAAAGGAATAAGTACCCCCAAAAACAGCTTGTTTACAATAGACCACCGCCTCCAAGGCCGCATCAACCAAAACCTCCCGTACCAATGGACATAGACAAGACTATTCAAACTCGACAAATAGACTACCAAAACAAACTTACAAATTTCCAGCCAAACAAACGCCCTAAGGGTTCTTTGCAGTTCCCGCGGAAATCCCAGAAGCTTTTTAATATTGAAGCCCCAGAAGAGGACCAGAACACCCAAGCTGATTTCGAAATACCGGAGGACACCTACATTGAGGCTCTGCCTGAAAATGAAGTTCATGAAGAATCTGTCGAGGAAAATATTGATCTAAATTTTATGATGGACGTCTATCCAGCGTACCATACATAGAATATCGCGCTAAGGATGGAAGAATACTTAAATTTTTGTTGGACACGGGGGCCAACAAAAATTTTACTAGTTCTTCATTATCGCAAGGGGCTAACCTTTTAAGTAAACCCTTTGTTATTAATTGTGCAGCAGGTGCTATCACAATAAATTCAAAAATCAGTGGAGCTTTTTTCAGAAATGTTGGGAATGACACAATACTTGATTTTTACGTTCTTCCTGGTCTCTCATCCTTTGACGGCATAATTGGCGACGATACACTTAAATCATTAGAAGTTATTATTGACAGAAAACATAATATTCTCTTTTTAAGCCCTAACATAAAAATTTCTTTAAAATCTAAATTTTCTAAACAGGTGAATACTATTGAAATAAAATTTCAACACCTTACTCCCGAGTTAAATTCTAAATTAAACGAAACCCTCAAGGGATTTCCAAATATCTTCGGTCCAATATCCGACAGTGAAATGATCGAAATTAATGTCCGCGCTGAAATAAAAACAACTACTTCAGACCCAATTTATACCAAATCTTACCCTTACCCCATTAATTTGCGCCCGGAAGTCGAAAAACATATCGCCAAAATGCTTGAAGATGGCATAATTCGCAAATCAAAAAGTCCTTACAATTCACCACTTTGGGTGGTGCCAAAAAAGGCTAGTTCATCTGGGGAGAAACAATATAGGGTTGTAATTGATTTTAAGAGATTAAATGCTGTCACCGTCTCTGATACTTATCCTATTCCAGATATCACTAACACATTAGCCAGCCTTGGAAGTTGTAAGTACTTCACGACCTTAGACCTCACGTCTGGTTTTCATCAAATCCGCATGAAGGAAAAAGACATCCCCAAGACAGCATTCTCGACGGCAAATGGAAAATATGAGTTTACTCGGCTCCCATTCGGGCTTGAAAATGCACCCGCTATTTTCAAACGAGCAATAGACGACGTATTGAAGCCTTTTATTGGCAAAATTTGTTTCGTGTATATCGATGATATTATCATCCTGGGCCAAAATGAGGGCGAACATCTAATGAATCTTCGTACTATACTAATGCAGTTACAAAAGGCAAATTTCAAAGTGAATATCGAAAAATCTAAATTTCTTCAAACACAGGTAAAATTTCTGGGGTACATTGTATCGGAAGAAGGTATTCTCCCGGATCCAAGGAAAATTAGTGCTATCCAAAAGATTAAACCTCCAGATAATCTCAAGGATCTCAAGGCTTTTCTTGGGCTTGCTTCTTATTATAGGAAGTTTGTGAAGGATTTTGCTAAGGTAGCAAGGCCACTAACACAACTCACAAGGGGTGATAACGCCCAAATCAAGGCCGGCCAGTCCAAGAAAAAGAAAATAAGTCTAGGAAAATCGGAATTAAAGGCTTTCAACCACTTGAAAGCACTTCTAACTTCCACCGAAATTTTGACTTTCCCGATTTCAATAAACCATTCATCCTGACGACTGACGCATCTAATCACGCGATTGGAGCGGTTTTGTCACAAGGCGAAATCGGTAAAGACAGGCCAGTAACTTACATATCGAGGTCCCTAAAAAAGACTGAGGAAAGCTATGCGACTGGAGAAAAGGAAATGCTGGCGATTGTCTGGGCACTTGATAAACTTAGAACGTATTTGTATGGCGCAAAGAAAGTAAAAATCGTCACGGACCACCAACCACTCACATTTGCCTTAAGCAATAGGAATTTCGACGCGAAGCTAAAAAGATGGAAATCTCGTATAGAAGAGTTTAATTATGAGCTGCTCTATAAACCAGGGAAAACAAATCTTGTAGCTGACGCTCTTTCCAGATTACCCTTAGAGACTAACATGATCACCAACGACACCCTGACGGCTCACAGTGCTCAGGAGGACAAATCGTGACCTGATCCCATGCTGTGAAGCATCGATCAATGTTTTTCGGCGTCAGCTTATATTTTCAGAGGGAAATAACATTATTGCTCATGAAGAGCCTCACCCCAACTACCATCGATATAACATCCGACTCTCCACTATTAATAAGGAAACTCTACTTCCTGTCTTACGGCAGTATCTCAACCCGAATGTTATAAACGGAATCAAAATTCCTGAGGCTTACATACAAAATTTGCAAGAACTTTACCAGGACCACTTCCATAATTTCAAAATCCGTATAACCCAACGTGTAGTCGAAGATATTTCAAACGAGGATAATAAATTAAAAATCATACGCGAGATTCATCGTAGGGCTCATAGAAATAGTAAAGAAAATAAGGAGCAAATTTTGGAAAATTATTACTTCCCGGCCATGTCTCGGCTTACCAAATCTTATATCGCGGAGTGTGAAATCTGCAACACATGTAAATATGATCGTCATCTTCTTAAGCCTGAATTACAGGAAACTCCAATTCCAAAATACCCAACTGAAATCTTACATATGGACATATGTACTATTAACGGGGAAAAATTCTTAACATGTGTGGACAAATTTAGCAGATTCGTAAAATATTTTCGAATAAAAAATAAATCAGCACCTTATCTCCGCGACAAAATAGCCAGGTTGTTGCACTACTTCACTGTCCCCAGGATACTAGTTTCGGATAATGAAGGAAGCTTTATTAGTCCAACTGTCTTAAACTTCATTGAGGCACTCGGCATCCAAACGTATTTAGCTCCACCACAGCAAAGTGAAGTCAACGGTGCCATCAAGCGTGCTCATTCTACCATTTTGGAGATCATTAGATGCCTTAAAAAAGAAATGCCAAATTTGGGTCTAAGAGAAATTGTAGAGATCTCGGTAGATCGCTATAATAACACATTCCATTCAGTGATAAAAACCAAGCCTGCAGACATTTTCTTTGGTAGATCAGAACGTATTAATTATCAAAATTTGACAGACTACAGGACCCAACTGCAAGAAAATATAAAAACAGAAATAATGAGGAAACAGAAAATTCAATTAGAATCCAACAATAAATATCGTGATAAACCCAAAAACTACGAAGCAGGTGAGGTAGTGTTTAAACGCAATAAACAAATAAAAGCCAAAACTAAACCCCTCTATGAAAAAGAAATAATCAACAAAGACAATCGCGTTACTGTGACAACATCTACAGGAAAACGAATCCATAAATCCCACATTAAAAATAAACCCCTTAAGTCTCCCAAGTCCTAAAAAAATGCATTTTCTCTTTTTTTTAGAGTCATCCTCTGCACAGCAGACTCATTGGTCACTGTTCACGAGTATAAGGGTCCGCTCATGACAATGCACCAAGGCTATGGCAGAATTATCGACGGAAGTTTTAAAATTATTCATACCGTTAATATCTCCACATACCATGATATCCTCAACACTGCACGGCTAACCATACAACGAGATGTTAACAGGTCTAGCATACTCCTTCCACAACTACATCAATCCATGTCACAAATCAACGACCTATTGGACCAGTTAAGTTCAAGCAGGCCAAAGCGATCAATTAATTGGTTAGGATCAGCTTGGAAGTGGATTGCGGGTAGCCCGGATGAAACAGATTGGGACAGTATGCTCAAGACCCAAAATAATTTAATTGACAATAACAACAAACAGTACAAAATCAATCAACACTTAACACATCTCTCGACCAAGCTAATTGACAATTATAACAGAATAGTTTCGGACATTGATAATCATAACCATGACAAGTACGAGCAGTTACTGTTCAACCGATTAAATTTTCTAAAGGACGAAATTAAAGAAATTGTTTTGGCCTGTCAGCTTGCGAAGCGTGGTATTGTAAATTCGAACCTTTTGAATCATTTAGAACTTCAAGAAATTATGTCTCGAATCGAAACGTTACCGTATGAAAACGAGGTGCAGGCCATTGAATATGCAGAGCCCCTGGTTTTAATTAAGGAGTCACTTCTTCTCTATGTAATTTGCCTCCCCACAACAGGAAAAACTACCTTCAATAATATCTTGGTCAGACCTACAGTATCACAAAACAAAGCCATTCTTCTGAAGTTCTCAAATTTATTTGTTGCAGATGATTCACGGTACGGTGTAAAAGAAGGTTGTTCCAAAATGCAAAATGTTACGATTTGCAACAGGAATCAAATTCAACGATTGGACAAAAACGATTGCATCTCGCAAATCCTTACCGGATCACACGCCTTTTGTACTTATCAGTACCATGAAAAACAAATTGTAGAAGTCATAGGAGATAATGCATTATATGTTAGTAATTTCGCAGGTAAACTGCAGTTCCAAAATAAAACACAGCTCCTTAACGGATCCTTTATAGTAACCACTCAAAATGAAACAATCCATCTAAACGACATTACATATAAAAGTAGTAACATCGAAACCTTACATCTTTTACCTGAAATATTCCTAGAAAATCTTACTGAAAAGGATGTCCAACTCGATCTCCATTATTTGCATAAATTACATTTAGAAAATGTGAGATCAATAGAAAATTTTTCAACAAATAGCACAGTTTCAATCATTTCCGATCTAGCCATCATATTTACAGTAATTATCCTTGCTTCAATATACCTTGTTTGGAAATCAAATCGTTTTAACGCGAAAACGCAA
Organism: Odontomyia ornata; assembly: GCA_963969285.1. NCBI lineage: Eukaryota > Metazoa > Arthropoda > Insecta > Diptera > Stratiomyidae > Odontomyia > Odontomyia ornata. The sequence goes on along the minus strand of OZ017742.1, from coordinate 103,272,922 downwards.
ACCCAAATTTCTTACACTTACCCAAAGCTTGTAGAAATCGTCCCGAAAAAATTATAAATCTGTGGGACACAGATTTTTTAAGGAGGGCGGAGTTAACACACATTCCTTAAACCCTATCACTTTTCCATATTTCCCATCATCGCACATTCTTCCTACATCTGCATGTTGTCTATTAACCGTATATGCGAGCATTTTTCTACACGCGGGGCGTCCTATTTCGCTCTGTAAACGCGAACTCTGTTTAAGTTTCCCACATTTTGTAAACTCACGTGTTTTATTGTCAGCAAAAATCTAGAATAAATTCAAATGTAACTTAGAATTAAGTTTCAGTTGTTCGAGGTTCAATAAAGTGACTGGTTAAAATTAAAGTTAGTGTTTTTTTTTAACATAACTTAGAAGAAATTCCATAAGTTATATATATATATATATATATATATATATATATATATATATATATATATATATATATATATACACGAGTATATATATATATATATATATATATATATATATATATATATATATATATATATATATATATCTTTTTTATTTTCGCATTCTAATTGGTGATCTATGTGACAAATATTATTAAGTGAAGTGAAAAATTGTGATTGTTGTGGCAACATCTTCGAAGTTACGTTCAATTTAAAAATTGTTCTTGCATGAAAATTCGCTTCCTTTTTCGAACGAAAATCTATAATCTGCTGAACCTTTCCGCTTTTGGTTTAAAAATCGGTTAATCCTTAGTACTTATTCCATACGGTGAATTTGTGTGTCAGTAAACTTGTCGAATCCCTTTTTCTAAATGGCTAACGAAAATAATCTTATTAGACCCTCTCGTCTCGAATTCGGTGCGGATCCACCGAATCCACCGCTTGTGTCCCTTGTCGCATCAAATAATACACCCTGAAATCAAGTCTTAGTAGGTAAAATGCGCCATATAATCGCGCAAATAGTCGCAACTACCCTCCAAACGCAAGGTAGACAAATATTTAATTCCCTGCTTAACCCGGCTTCGGATATTAACAATGATGTTGATGTCCCAATCAACGTCGGAGTAGACCAGAATCTACCAGACTTTTCCGGAAATCGGTCGACCGTATCTTGAGAAGGTACGAACATTTGAAGTAATCACCGAAATACTATGGTTTCCTTTTGGTAATTCGAAATAAGGTAGTGGGGCACGCCGATATCGCCCTCGAATCGTACAACACTCCCCTTAATTGGGAGGAAATTTCAAGGTGCCTGACGCTGCAGTACGCAGATAAGCGCGACCTTGGTACGCTCGAGTACCAAATGACCACCTTGGTCCAAGGTACCAATTCCATCCCGGAGTTCTACCAAACGGTGTACCATCATCTGTCCCTTATTTTAAATAAGCTTGGATCCTTAGATTTGAATCAGGACCAACTTAATGTAATGACCCAACCATACAGGGACAAGGCATTAGATACCTTTGTGAGAGGACTTAGAGGCGACCTCCCTAGGCTTCTCAGCATCTGAGAGCCTGTGGACTTACCGCAGGCCTTACATCTTTGCCTAAAGCTTCAGAATATCGACTTCCATTCCCAGCATGCAAACAATTCACAGTACCGAATGCTGAAACATTCCAAGCACGCCCCACCAGTACCACCAAGGAGACAAATCGCAAATGTTCATAATTCAGTCCCAATTATAGCACCAAGACGACTATTTCATCCAGCCTCCTCGTTTCTATAACCGGCAACCATCTCAATTTTTCACTCAACAAGTACCCCAATACTTTCGTCAACAGGTACCTCGATTCTTTAACCAGCAACCACCCCCTTTTGCTCCAAATCCAAGGCAATTGCCTCCTAAACCCAATAGACCGGAACCAATGGACGTAGATCAAAGTATTCGATCTCGCAACGCAAATCATATCAATAGAACTCGTATTGAATACGGATTTGGACAGAAAAGACTACAAAACACACCGAATTTCCCTAACAAATACCAACGAACCCATTTTACGACCAACAACTATAACATAGAACCAGAAATTCACGAGGAACTGTTTGGTAACCCAAGACCAGCCGATGAAGAAGGTTTCTTAGACTACTTACAGCAAGGCGACACCGAACCTTTCCCGACGGATCTGAACGATCGACAACAGACGGACCAGAATGACAATAACCCTCCTGATATAAACAGTGAGACTCACAACCCAAATACAGATATGACCGAGCATCTAGATGACGTATATTTTTTAGATTGAAGCGCTCTTCGCTTCCCTAGTTCCAACTAAGATTGAGAAGTGGAGAGCAACTGAAATTCCTCGTAGATACCGGTTCAAACAAAACTACATCCAACCACGCCATTTAAAAAAGCCCTATCCCCAATAGTCGAGACTTCTTCGCAAAATCCGTAGCAGGCAGCGTAAAAATTACCCACCATTCATACATTCAACCTTTCGGATTATCCACACCTAAAATCAAATTCTTTATATTGCCTAGCCTCATTTCATTCGACGGAATCGTTGGTAATGATATTCTAAAAGACCAAAATGCTGTTATTCATACGAAGGGCAACTATATGACTATTAACAACGAAGTCACCGTTCCCCTAAAGCAACATATCTCTGAATCTGTAAACAATATTAGCATAAGAACGGAACATCTAAATAAAACAACTTCAATTAAACTGATAAACCTACTTAATCGTTTTCCCAACCTTCTCACCGATCCTGTCGAGAGCCTGACCTCCACCAACAGGGTTAAAGGCGAGATACGGACAACATCAAACGATCCCGTCTATTCAAAGTCATATCCCTATCCAATGGCTCTGAAGGACGAAATCGAAAAAGAAGTAAGAAAGTTACTCGCCGACGGGATCATTAGACCATCGAGATCTCCATACAATTCTCCTGTATGGATTGTTAATAAAAAGGAAGACGCATCGGACGAAAAAAAATACTGAATGGTGGTGGACTACCGCAAGTTGAATTCCATCACCATCCCCGATAGGTACTCTATACCTGAGATAAACGAAGTGTTATCTAATCTTGGGAAGAATGAGTTCTTTTCCATTATAGATCTCAAGAGTGATTTATTCAAGAAAACATAAAATCGATAAATCATACTATTACTAACAAAGTTGAGTGAATTGCGACTTCTCACGTCTTTGTTGTTGTTGTACTCATCAAGGCCTACATTCTTGTTTTTTTTCAGATTTTTCGGATCTCAGGTGTCCAATCGCGAGGGAGGGAACACAAATTTTTCGTGTATTTCCCCTCCCTGTGCGCCCCTCGAAGCAAACTTTGCCAAACTAAGACCTGTTTTGAAAAGTTCTTATCAAGACCTTTCATTTGATACCCATATCGACTACTTTCAATTTTTTTTTCGGGGGGTCACTCCCCTATATGGGGAGACCCCCCTTAAATGCCTTATAAATTTTTTTTATAATTGTACTTTAAAGAGAACACTACTTTACACCTACATACAAAATTTGATGTTTCTAGCTTAAGTAGTTTCCGAGAAAAACTGCTGTGACACACGGACGGACGGACGGACGGACAGACAGACGGACAGACGGACAGACATGACGCGATTTTAGTAGGGTTTTGTAAAATTATTTTACAAAACCCTAAAAATCAAACAGCAGGAAACTTCCGCAGTATCGTTTCAAGCATGCTCAACATTAGGATTACTGAGGACGTTACCACCGATGTAAAAATATATACCATCCTGGAAATAATCGTAATTAATTCAAAACAAGTTTTACTATTCTGTCAACGCGTAAATGAAATAAAATATTATGAGCACTATGCTAGCTTTAGAGTGGTCGCCAATTCCTACGGAGAATTTCGACTACTTCAAATTGAGGACTAGCCTAGCTATAGCCTCACAGCATAACAGAATACAACAAACAGGCTCCTTTTATACCAGCATTTCAAGCTTCGAAAACCCTGACCACAATGTGGAAATTCCCATCTGCTCGCCGATTTCTATCGCTCGAATATCTTCATCAGATGATAACTGTAATCGGATTTTTATTAAAGATAAGGATTTGAAGAACCTACTTTCGTCATGGGACTTGCCAGCCCTATATCCATATTTTTTGAGTAAGTCATCAGTTTCCTCTTGATTCAGATTATGGAATAATACTTTAATATTTCAGCACAAAGTGTTAATCTACAAATTTTGGAAAAACAGTGGAACATGGATAAGTACAACACGCTTACGTGCAAAATAAGCCTACATGCATCAAAAGCGCATGCACTGAATTATTTTTGCCATTTTTCATATATGTACTCGTATGTTTGGATAAGTGCACATTACATTTAAGTGCACATCTATTTTACAATGAATTAAACTTGATTCGTGCTAATTGACACGGATAAGTGCACATCTTCATCTCTATAAAAATACTTTTTATAAGAACGCAAACGAACAAACTCGATGACCGTTTAAACCACCATTTCCTCTTTGCGAATGAGTAGAAAAGGGAACTCCGGAGACTGTTTCGAGCACAAGATGACATGTTTACTTTAAATTTCAATGTATGGCTTACTCCCTACTCCAATTCGAAAGTGAAATTAGTGATATTTAGTGCATTTTGTGAATTTGTGCGTCCTGAAGTGGATAGCACCGTAGTTGTTGCTAGTTTCTTCGATATTAGTGTTCAATTGAAGTTAATTGTGTTAAACTTTTCAGCATGTCAACTAAAAGAAAACTAGTATTGCTGTCCATACAGCAAAAAATGGATATCTTAGGTTAACTGAGCACCAAGTCGATGAAAGAGCTGTCTATTGAGTATGGATGCGATGTGTTGACCATATTTAGATGCAAAAATAAAGCTGAAACAATCCGTCAAGCTGTTTTCGAAAACAAAAATGTAGAAAGAAAAAGAATTCGTAGTGGCCACTTCGAAGATTTAGAAAAAGCCAGAATTCGACTTTTTCAATATTTTGGAAACAATAGGGTCTTCTAACCAATATCCCGGTGCCACCTCCCCCATCACCTATTACCCTATCGTTTCTTACGAATGCAAAATCTTTGAATTCCATGGAATGCCATGAATTGAGGTGGGTTTCAGTGAGAAGTATGAAGTCAGGCTTTTGCTTAACAATAAATTCAAGGAGATAATCACGTCGATGTATAGCAACGATAGAGTTGACGTTGATCGAGGTGAGGCGAAGCCTATCCATGGGAATATGACTGGATGACAAGTTATTATTAGGCATTTGAAAGACGTAAACGCTGAAAAGCAAAGTTAATTTTTGAATCTTGTTTGTCGATTGTCTCCGATAAAGAATTAAGTTGCTGGTCAATTTTGAGAAGCAGCTCATTATTCCCACTTACATTATTTACATTATTTCCAGCATTTTCTGCTGGTCCTTTAGCGGCGAGTGCAAATGATACTCCGGGCTTGACGAAGTTGGAAGGTATGATATTACGGTGTACTTGTGTTTGCTTTGGAGCAAATTTATCTTTTGCATCTTGATATCGGGAGCATCCTCGATATGATGCTGGGTGACCAAAAACACCGCAGTTAACGCAGTATCATTTTTCTTTAGGCTCCGTCTGAGCCAATTTGCACTCACCGGGAGCATGAACGTCTTTGCATTTAACGCAACGATAGTGCATGGCACAATTGGCAGCCGAATGTCCAAATCTTTGACACCGGTAACACTGGTTGGCTTCTCTTTTTTGGAGGCGTTCCCACCTCACCACTCTGGAATTCAAGTACCTTATTTGTTGAAGGGCACTTGGACTGCTCTTATTTGCAATTTGTACCAGGTAAAGTGGTAAATTCTTCCTTTCTATGGTCGACCTTCTTGTCGCAAAGGCTTTGACTGAAACAAAATCAATATCTGGTGCAGCCTCCTTGAGCACCTGAAGAAGATCCACCGTATCCTCTCGGCTGTCCAAACCCCTTCAACAAGAAGGTCTGATTTTTTTCACCTTTTGGGGTATACGTGAAGTGTGGAACCTCCCCAGAAATCAGCGCATCTTTGGCCGACTTGAAATCAACCAGTGATTTCGTCCTTATAGTTAATTTTTCGGCATTAACTCTTTTGATTTCGAAATTGGCCAGTTTATTTTCGGCTGCCAATAGCCGAACCATATCTTTCCCGGTTTGTCCGAACACGTTGATTGGCGGAACTTTTTCTGTTTTGTTGGAAGCTTTTTCAGAGGAACCAGCAGAACTGCGGGCTGGTTTTTTCTCCTTATTTTTGTTCTTAAAATATTGAATAAAATTAACGTCATTATCTTGATTAAAATTACCTCCGATGTTTTCTTCGATTTCCATATCTTCGGCTAATCCCTCCAGCGCTGCAAAATAATTGTGGCTCTCGTTGGTGCCACCAGCACTTAGAACTTCCTCTGCGTTTACTTGCTTTGTACTTTTCTTCGGTTTTGTTACCTGTTGCCATTGATTTTATGGCTGTGTCTTCTGAGGCTTCATCCCTTTCTTGAAAAGAACCTTGAGAGACTGTATCTCTTGCCTTAGTTCATCATTTTCTTTCTGCAATTTGGCCATTTGTTGATTGTCCGCTATTATTTGCAGCTTGCACCCTCCATCTACAGAGTTTTCTTCGTTATGTTTCCTTTTGGTGATTGTCGCCAGTTTCGTATTCGTCGTTTCCCCAGGTTGCCCCAACGGTGGGAAGCCGTCGGGCTCCTCCATACCAGCGGCAAAATTTTCTTTGTGAATTTGTTTTTTGTTACCAATCGAAGTAAAAATATTCGATAGAAATTTCCTGAGTCGATTACTTCGACAATATAAGATTTTTTCCGATAAAAATTAACTTCGGACTAACGTTTTTAAAAAATTAATTTAATTTTTGAAAACTTTTGACAGGAGCGATTTAAAAGACGTCTACACGCAAAGACTACTACGATCTCAGCTTTACATGAGTTCGGAGCTAGTAGAATTGAAACGTTTTTCGGCAATGCACATGAAGCTCATAATAGAAAAGTAGATCGGAATAGAAATTTAATGAAACGCTTTATAGATACTACCATTTTGCTAGGTAAACAAGAATTAACTTTTCGCGGTCACGATGAAAGTCCGAATTCCGATAATCGCGGAAACTATATAGAAACTTTATTATATTTAAGCAAGTATGATACAGTAATAGACTCGCATTTGGAACAATGTTCTTCAATACAGAATCCCGCGTTTACTGGTCTTTCGAAAGATATTCAAAATGATTTAATACATAGCATTTCATCCGTTTTACGTGAACAGATAAGATTTGAAATCAATCAAGCTGATTTTGTATCAGTAATGATTGACGAAACTCCCGATGTCAGTCATAGGGAGCAACTGACTGTAATATTTCAGTATTTAACTAACTCTGGTATTGAAGAACGATTTCTAGGCTTTTACGATGTTAGCGGCAGTCGCACAGCCAAAGTTTTATCAAATCAGTTGCTAGGAATACTAGACCAATATCATTGTAGGAATAAGTTAATTGGGCAGTCTTACGATGGTGCGGCAGTTATGTCGGGTGAGTACGGTGGAGTGCAAGCGAAAGTTCGCGAGTCATGTCCTATGGCAATGTTCGTTCCGTGCTACGCGCATATATTTAATTTAGTACTTAGTCGATCACTTCAAAATATTCCGGAACTTAAACATTTTTTGGACGCGTAAATAGCATTGTTCGGTTTTTCAACAAGTCTTCTAAACGTTTGAACCATTTAAAGGAAATAGCAGACCGTCGTATGCCCGGAGTATCTGAAACCCGTTGGCACTATCACTCACGTATTATTAATGTAATTTTTAACTGTAGATTAGATATTATAAACACTTTTAATTCAATATAAGATAACCCGCAATCTTGGGACTCTGAATCTCTTTCTATGGCAGAATGTTTCCTAAGTAAATTAGAAAATATGGAGTTTTGTTTCTTTTTGCATATATTATCAGACATTTTTCAAAAAATCGACGTTCTTTTTAACTTATTGCAGTCAAAACAGGTTGATATCGATATAGCACACCGCGAATTAAATTCATTCAAAAATTGGCTATCAAATGATTTTTGAAACAATTTTGATATTATTTACGACGGTGTTCAGGAATTTTGTGAACCACCGCGACAACGTAGACGAGTTAATGCAGAATTAAACCCCAGAGCATTATATAGGCGTCTTTTCATTGAAATAATAGACAATGTAAATTCGCAAGTACAACAAAGATACCAATCGTTTTATCAAATGAATTTTCTCAATTTGCTTAATAAATCTAAGTATAGTTGTTATAGTAAATCATTTCCAGATGAAATAATATCTTCATTAATGTTGAAATTTCCGCAAATATTTGAATTCGCTGCTTTGAAAAATGAGCTGAAAGTTTTATATACAACGCCATCTTTAAATAAATTAGATGCTTACGAGCTTTACCTTCATTTGAAAAAATCATTACTAGGTGAAACTATTCCTCAAACTGCAACGTTGAGTAGCATATCCTTGACAATTCCTGTTACAGTTGTATCTGCGGAGAGATCGTTTACGGCTTTGAAACGGATTCATACATATATGCGTAATTCCCAAAAACAGGAACGATTATCTGATTTGGCCATTATTTCCATAAAAAAACATTTATTGCTAAAAATTAAGAATCAACCTGGGTTTTATGATAATGTCCTTGCGCATTTTGTTAAAAAGAATAGACGCATAGCTTTAGAGTATAAGTAGTAATGTACATAGTTAGTAATTTCGTTAGTCTAGTGTAGATCTCTTATTCATTCACATTGTCTCTCATAGTTCACCGCAGACGGCTTTTTTCAAAGCCACTGTTTAAATATATCAGTGCTTACACGTATAGTAAAAGAGGGTTAAAGCCATATCTACCAATACAAAATAGAGCCAGCCGCACCAATAGAGTGTAGAGGTAAGGAAACTACATGGGAAGACTTGTCCAAGGTAAGCATTTTTTGCTCCGGGTTACCTCCCACAAAAATTAACGCTCCGCCACTGCTGCTTGCCACAAATTTTCAGAAGAAACGCAGCTAAAAAGCGTAAAAATTGTTTTTCTGCCAGCTAATACGGCAGCACTTATTCAGCCATTAGATCAAGGGATCATCCGTACCTTCAAGGCTTATTAGCGGTAAAAAATAGTCCGGAAACAAATTTTATCCATTGAAAAAGGAGCTTGCAGTCAGAGCTTTGGGAAAAGCTTTGACAATTTTCAAGCAATGACCATGATAAAAAATTATGGTGGGTAGTTACGCCACAGACTATCCAAAACTGTTTCCGCAAAGCTGGATTTGATAAAAAGTCTTTAGAGGCAGTGCATGGAAGCTTTGAAGAAGTTTTTGAGCTACCGATACCGGAAGATCAATTCGATGAACTTTTGGCTTTCGACGATAATTCGGACTGCTATGGTGAGTTAAATGATGATGAAATCATTAAAGAAAAGCTTTCAGATAAACTAGAAGATTCCGATAGTGAAGAAGCCCTTGAAAAAAATTTAGTAGAGCCTATAGCTACATATACACTCCAAGAAGTATTGATTTCTCTATCAACAATTGGGCGATATCTCATGAACAAAGGAGCCGATGTATCATCTCTAGACAAAGTTGAAGATGTTATTTTTGAATGTTCGTGTAAAAACGTTGTTCAGAAAAATATATCTGATTTTTTTTAAGGTTAATAATATACATTTATTTTTATCATAACAACTCAAAAGCCATCGTGATACAGAGTAAATTTTTTATAGAATGTGTTTAGAGTAATCATTAGAATAGGATAGAATGTCTAAAATATTTAGAATTTTGTTTATAATTAATGTTAATTAACTAAGTAATGCTAATATATCGACGTACAATTATAAGATTGTGTAACTTAAACATTGTTTTGGTCAATTTACCGGGTTGCTAGTTCGAGCTCTAGAATGCTCAATTCATTTGCATTACAACAACCTCATTTTTCATGTCGATTGTATTTTGATGTCGTTACGGTAGGTCAAGGCTGGCATATCAGCAAGTTGTTCGTGCCAAGTTCATGCGGCACAGATATCCAGATACAATCGAGTTGTTTGTAATACGATCAAGCTCAAATGTAAGCAATTATGGTTCCGCATATGAATGGAGGCACCATGGTTGCATTAATGAGCGCATGAAGCATGTTGTGTGTCTTATTGCATGTAAACATAACATGACTTTAATTTCATTTATTGTTGTCATATAGAGGCAATATTGTTTTTGGGTTAATGTAAGCATTCATGGTATCGTGATTGATTTGTATGCCAATACCATGATTGCAAAGTTAGCAATAATTAACTATAAGTAGATACGGGTGAAATAAATGTAGATTATTCTTGGTTCAAGTAAGAATCGCGTTTTATTTCAATAACCATTACAGTGGAGGCATTATTTCCTTAGAGGGACCTAAGGGCTGTGCCACATTGTAAATATAAAGGAGGTCTTGTAGGTAACCTGCAAGTCCTAATTGAATTAAAAAGTGTCTTGGAACTAGAGAGACCTAGTTTCCAGAAACTATAGAATTATTGACAGCTAGAGTTACCTTGCCTCAATTTATTTCATTTCAGTGTTACAAGCACATTAAAGGATAAACATTTGGTGACCCCGATCGAAGGAGAACATTTGGTTTGGTTGCAAGGACAATTTCGTCAGAAGGAGATTCACGGAGTCGTCCAGAAAGTTTTTGAACGGGTGCAGATTTGCGGTTAAAAGCATTGTTCGAAATCAGTCAGTGAAGAGATTATTCAGTGCGATATGGCTGAATTGGTTGAAAGGCTGATTGCCTCGCAAAGTGCTGTTGGCAAGGATATCGAAAAATTGATAGGCCAATACAAAGAAGAGCAACCAGAGAAACGCACTATTCAAAATTTGACGGCCAGGCTCAAAAGTTTGAATGAGTTATGGAGAAACTTTGATAATACTGACGGAAGGATTAGGTCGCTGATTCCAATGGCGACAGGGCATGCCTATTTTACAAGCAATTATTATCAGAAAGTGAAACAGGGTTATGAGAAGACTGCGCAGGAAATCCAGGAACTTATAGCGTACGTAAACGAGGAGTCGAACCCTGGAAATATAACTACGGCCGATGCTGGTGAGGGGCCATCCACTATGGAAAGCCCAGCGAAAAAGCAGGTGTTAGTTGGAGATGACGAGCGATTAAAACGATCCATAAGGAGGCAAAGAACGTCATTGATGGCTTTGGATGGCATAATTAATGGTATTGACACAAGCCCACAACCACTACAGTATTATGAATTGAAACTTGAATGCATCGATCAATATTGGGCTGCCGTGCGACAGTCAAACACGGAGATTATAGAGGCGGTCGACGATCCTGAACGTTTTGGTTATGATCTACATAAGATTTTGGAGTTCGAACAAAAGGTTCAGACAGCAATGATCACATTAAGGCAAAAAAGGGATGAGTTAATATATACTGGTGCAAACTCAACATTGAGCGAAGTATATATTCCGAGGAACCAGGCTTTTGTAAAGTTGCCGAAGGTGGAGCTGCCAAAGTTCGACGGCGAATATCTGAAGTGGCAACAGTTTAAGGATTTGTATGTACAGATGGTGCATAATCAGAATATTGCTGATTCGCAGAAGATGTGGTACTTAAAAGCCCACTTGGTAGGAGAAGCTGAAAAAATAATTCGTCACTTGCCGTTGACAAATGATAATTATGCAATTGCGTGGGATACACTTAAAAGGCGGTTTGACAATAAAAGACTGTTAGTGAATGCACTTATCAACAAGTTAACGTCACAGCCAATGGTAGAGGATAGGTCAGCGGTAGCATTACGGCAGTTGCATGATAGCACGAGAGAATGTGTCGACGGCCTGCCGAACCTTGGAGTAGCAGTCCAGGAGCATTGGGACCCGATTATTATGAACATTTTATTGAAGAAAGTTGACGCAAGTACGCATGCTTTGTACGAACAGTCGTTGACATCGCCCCGAGAGCTACAGTCCGTTGAAAGCTTTCTTGCATTTATTGAAAAGCGGTTCCAGGCGCTCGAAACGCTTAATGGTCCAAAAGTTAAAAGCAATGAGCGAGCCAGTAAGCCAACCGTGTTAACCACCAGCAATACGGAACTTAAACTAGCATGTGCAATGTGCAATGGCAGCCATGCAATATATTGTTGTGACGCCTTTTTATCATTAAAAGTGGCCGAGAGAAGTGCAAAAGCCAGAGAGCTGAAATTGTGCATTAATTGTTTAAAGACGGGGCATTTTTATAATAAATGCAGTGCTAAACGATGTGCTGTATGCCGCAAAAGGCATAACACATTACTGCACTTCGCAAAGCCATCAACAAAGACCGTAACAAATGTCCAGGAAGATGAAATCAAACCTACGTTGTCAACAGCCACGAATCTAGCAGCTCAGACAAAGGAAGTTCAAAGTGGATATGTGTTCTTAGGTACCGCCATGGTACAAGTTTTTGACCAGAACGGCCAAGCGACAGTCTGTAGAGCATTGTTGGACTCGGGTTCGCAACTAAATTTCATGACTGAACGGTTGCGCAAGAAGTTACGCCTAGCAAACACGCAAGTCAATCTAACCATTTCGGGCATAGGGGATGCTCGCTCCAAGGTAACAGATCGTGTACAGGTCAGAATTGCTTCACTAGTTGGAAACAATTATGCGTCCAATATTGAGGTCTACGTAATAAAAGAAATTGCGGCGAATCAACCACAATATTTCATAAGGACTGAGCATTGGGAAATCCCAGAAAACGTGGCATTGGCTGATCCAGAATTTAACAAACCTCAAAAGCTGGACATGCTGCTAGGAGCTGAGCTTTATGGCGAGTTAATACGTTATGGGCAGATGAAGTTGAACGACGGCCTTCCCTCGCTGCAGAACACAACGCTTGGCTGGATTGTGTTGGGGAAGGTAACCGCACTTGATTATAATACACCATTTTGCGGGATTACGAATTTGGACCTGCAAAATCAACTTCAGAAGTTTTGGGAGCTTGAGGAATGGCCCCAGGAAATAGCACTGTCAGCGACTGACCAAAAGTGCCAAGATTTTTTTGAGGGTACGACGTTTCGTGATTCAACGGGGCGTTTTATTGTCAGTCTACCCATGCTCAGTGATCCTCGGTTAATTGGAGAGTCAAAGGATATTGCCTACAAGCGTTTTATCAACATCGAGAAGAAGTTACAAAGGGATCCGCATGTTTATGAGCAGTATCGCACTTTTATGCAAGAGTATATCGAGTTAGGACACATGCAAGAAGTTGGCGCTGAAGAAATAAAATCACCTCATTGTTTTCTGCCACACCATTTCGTGTTAAAGCCGTCTAGCAGTACAACTAAGCTACGGGTGGTTTTTGACGCCTCGGCGAAGACATCGAACAACATATCACTCAACGATTTACTTTTGAAGGGTCCTAAGATACAGGATGACTTATTTTCAGTACTGCTACGGTTCAGGATTCGGCGCTATGTGTTCACAGCTGATATTGTTAAGATGTATCGCCAAATTTTAGTAGCAGAGGAGGACCGCAACATGCAGTTAATCATGTGGCGTGATCGACCGGTACAAAGTTTGCCTCATATTTAGCCACCAAATGTCTGCAAAAGCTAGGAAAAGATGAGGCCGAACGATATCCTTTAGCATCAAGCGTGATGGGAGATTTTTATGTCGATGATATCATAACTGGTGGCGACGATCTGACAGCAGTTATAGAAATGCAGAATCAAGTACGACATTTGTTAAATGAAGCCGGGTTGCCTTTACGGAAATGGTGTGCTAATCATCCCAAGTTGATAGAAAACATTCCCAACCAAGATTTGGAGATTCAGTTGAATTTTTCAGAAATTGAAGACCACCATATCAAGACATTGGGTTTGGTGTGGCACCCAGTAACCGACATGTTTGCAGTAAGCGCAAGTGACAAAACTCATAAAGTCATCACGAAAAGGAGTGTTCTCCGAAATCTCGCAAATTTTTGATCCGCTTGGACTAATAAACCCTGTAGTGGTTAAGGGGAAGATATTTATGCAGCAGTTATGGAAGCTGGAACTAGGCTGGGATGATCAGCTGCCATTTGACTTACAATCTAGTTGGTTCAAGTTTCGCGAAGAGTTGAGCAAACTTACGACGCTCCGCATCCCAAGGCATGTACGCGGTGACCCATCCTGCAGCTCATTACAACTTCACGCTTTTGCAGACGCGAGCGAGAAAGCATACGGCACGGCGGTTTACATCCGGTCAAGAGATGGATCAGGAAAGGTGACAGTCAGGTTATTGTGTTCGAGATCTCGTGTGGCACCGGTAAAGCAAGTAACACTTCCAAGGCTTGAGCTTCGTGCGGCAAAATTAGCTTGTCAAACTGTGAAACACATATTAAGCGAAATTCAGTTCAAATTTGAAGAAATTTGGCTTTGGACCGATTCGGAAATTGTGCTGGCTTGGATCTTCTTCCTTAAAGACGTATGTGGCGAACCGTGTAAGTTCAATTTTAGAGACCACATCATCAGAACAATGGAAGCACGTAAGCTCTCATGAGAATCCGGCGGATATTGTGTCGAGGGGAGTGTTTCCTACGCAGTTGGTGGGCAATGCACTGTGGTTTGAGGGCCCCGATTTCCTGAAGCAAAGCAAGGCTCGCTGGCCTCGATCCGAGGAGACAGAAGTTTGCTTAGTAGAAGAAGAAAAAACCACAAGCTTTTCACTGGCGGTCACGGCAGTAACCGAGCACCCGATGTATGCAATCAACCACGGGAATTCGTTTGGGAAGCTGCGACGAGTGTTAGCATATGTACTTAGAGCTATACGACTATTTCGGAAGGCACCACGTACACAATTGTTTTTAAGCGTAGACGAAGTGAATACGGCAGAAAGAGTTATTCTCAAGGAATTACAGCAACAATATTTTAAGGGTGATATGAAGGAGCTTTCCAAGAACAACAGCGTCGTGACTACAAGTAAATTAAAAAATCTAGCACCGTTTTTGGATCATGGTCTGATGCGAGTAGGAGGAAGAATTCAACAGTCGGAAATTAGTGAAGAGACGAAACATCCAATTGTGGTTCCCGGCGAGAGTCCTATAGCCAGGTTACTCATGACCTATCTACATACAACCAATCTTCATGCAGGACCTTCGGCACTGATTGCGATTGCCCGACAACGATATTGGATTGTTAAAGGTAGAGAGTTGGCACGATCAGTTGTGTCAAACTGTGTAATGTGCACACGATTGAGGCCGCGTCTCGGTACTCAGCAAATGGGCAACTTGCCAGCGCATCGTGTAAGAGAGGGCAGACCTTTTCTTAATTGTGGAGTTGATTTTTGTGGGCCAGTTTATACACACTTCAAGCTCCGAGGAAAGCGCAAGGAGAAAACTTATCTTGCTGTATTCGTTTGCTTTGCAACAAAGGCGATTCATTTGGAAGTTGTGTCAGATTTGACTACTGAAGGATTTTTAGGGGCCCTAAAAAGATTCATTGCTAGACGAGGAATTTGTGAAAATATATACTGCCACAATGCACGCAACTTTGTCGGGGCCGAAGGACAGCTGAAGGAAGTTGAGCATATCTTTGAAGATCCTAAGTCGACAGAGCGAATTGCAAAAACATGCGCGGAGAGCCGAATCCAGTTTCACTTCATTCCACCAAGGTCGCCGCATTTTGGGGGTCTTTGGGAGGCGGCTGTAAAGAGCACAAAAACTCTTCTTCGCAAGGCACTAGTATCAATTGGACCAACTTACGAAGAGCTTTGCACGATTGCATGTGAAGTTGAGGCTATTTTAAATACCAGACCATTAGCACCGTTGTCATCTGATCCAAATGATTTAACTCCCTTGACACCAGCACATTTTTTAACCGGCGAACCGGTTTTGAATGGCATCAGCACACATACAGATGCAAATATATCGTTGCGTACAAGATGGGCCCTCGTAAGTCAAGTCCGCAGAGATTTTTGGAATCGGTGGCATCTGGAGTACCTCACAGAGCTCCAAAAGCGGGCGAAATGGACTACAACGCAACCTAATGTCAAGGAAGGCATGCTGGTAGTGGTGAAAGAAGACAACATTCCCCCTTGAAATGGCCAATGGGAAGAATTGTTGAAGTCGTTACTGGGGCTGATAAAAAGGTCCGCGTAGTTTGGGTTAAAACTGCGTCCGGAATCTATCGCAGAGCTATACATACTATAGCTCCATTACCAGTAGATATAGTAGAGCCAAAGCACGAGCAAAATATCGGACAGGCCAGCCAAGTAAATATTGACGATGCAATGCGGCCACAACAGGATTCTCAAACGTCACCGGTATCTCGGAAACGGAAAGGGTCGGCCAACATGACATCGCCACTGAAAGCTATACTTCTGACACTGTTAATGATGCCGGCCCTCTCAACCACTACGCCCACGGATGGATTGGTACAAATTGAGGAGTTCAACAATAATGCCGGTGTCTATTTCGAGAGCTTGGGGGAAGGAAGTCTGACGTCTGACAGTTGGCACGTCCTAGCGTATTACGATCTAAAGTCTTACTGGGCCACTATCAAGGCAGCAAGTGATGGAATTCAGCTATTAAAGAAATTATGCAGCGTGGTTCACCATAATGAGCATCATATTCAAGTTGTCGAGCAATACATACACCAACTTAATGGGATTCGAGAGAATAATATCTTATTAACTGAACGTAGTCATATTCAACCTATAAGAAGGAAGAGATCGCCATTTGACGTTATTGGCAATATTGCAAACAAATTGTTCGGCGTTCTAGACAGCTCTTACGAGGAACATATGTCTGAGACCATCGCCAAAGTGAAAGACGACGAGAATCATCTTGGGAAGCTGATTAGGTCACAAACTTCCATAATCGAAACCACCATTAACATAATTAAAATGGATGAACAGCAGCTACGTGATCAGGCCAACTCTGTGAATAAATCGTTCCACACAGTGTTCGACAATATACAGAATCTCAACGCAGAGCTAAAGGAGCAGAAATTAATCCAAACCTTCCACACTATGGCTATTTTCACCTCGTCATTATTAATTGAATGTCAAAATATTCAAGATGCAATACTGGCGTCACTATCCGACTCGCAGCATGGCAAAATCAACCCTCTCATAATTTCGATTAGCCAACTTCAAGAACAAGCTCGTGTCATCAAAAATCACCTACCAGAGATGAAAGCCCTACCATCGTACAACGGCACTATCGACCCTTTGCTATTGTATCGAACCATGGATATGCACGCCTCTAGAGTCAAAGACTACATCATATTTGGAATTGAGATTCCACTAATCACCAGCAATAGATTCGAACTGTTCCGGATCATCCCAGTACCGCATATGGACGGAACCAACTTCATAAGAATTGTACCCAAGGCGCCCTACATGATGGTAAATGAATACCGAGACAATTTTCATCTATTAACTGAGACTGAGTTTCATGCTTGCAAAACACTAACCAAATCTCACACGTTGTGCCAGCGGTATCAAACCGTTATAAAATTCAACCCCTCCAACAGCATATGTCAACTACATCTTTTCACCGAACGTCGAACTACACCTTTGTGTCCAAGGGAATTAATCGCGGCCAGTAGAACTTGGATCCAGCTTCGCACTCCTAATCGTTGGATTTTTGCGTTAAAAAAGGAAGAGGATTTTGACTTTTTATGCAGCGGACGAATCGTGCGGAAAGGTCTCAAGGGCTCTGGCTTGCTAGCCATGGATGCAGGTTGCAGTATGAGAAGCGCTGAGATTACTTTACTCCCCTCTATACAAGGAGTAACCACCGAGTTCCACGCCAAATCATTTTATCCCAAGGTCAACGTTACTATTGAGGAAGCCGATCCAACCACCATGTTGGCCTTTAATCCAGTTCACGCTACGAAGCATTTTGAGGCATTAACCAATCTAAGCTCAGAGATACAAAAGCTGAAGGCAAACATCGACTCACCCGGTACGTCGTCACATTACCTGCACTCGTTATCAGTAAGCTACACGTCAACGGGATGCGTCGCAGTGATGATCTTGTGTGCGTTTATTTACTACTGTCGCAAAAGGAGAGTATCTACACTACAACGCAGCAACGCCCACAACGCGAAAGATTTTACTTTTGAAGTTGTTTAACTTCAAGGCCGGCAGTATGTTTAGAGTAATCATTAGAATAGGATAGAATGTCTAAAATATTTAGAATTTTGTTTATAATTAATGTTAATTAACTAAGTAATGCTAATATATCGACGTACAATTATAAGATTGTGTAACTTAAACATTGTTTTGGTCAATTTACCGGGTTGCTAGTTCGAGCTCTAGAATGCTCAATTCATTTGCATTACAACAACCTCATTTTTCATGTCGATTGTATTTTGATGTCGTTACGGTAGGTCAAGGCTGGCATATCAGCAAGTTGTTCGTGCCAAGTGCATGCGGCACAGATATCCAGATACAATCGAGTTGTTTGTAATACGATCAAGCTCAAATGTAAGCAATTATGGTTCCGCATATGAATGGAGGCACCATGGTTGCATTAATGAGCGCATGAAGCATGTTGTGTGTCTTATTGCATGTAAACATAACATGACTTTAATTTCATTTATTGTTGTCATATAGAGGCAATATTGTTTTTGGGTTAATGTAAGCATTCATGGTATCGTGATTGATTTGTATGCCAATACCATGATTGCAAAGTTAGCAATAATTAACTATAAGTAGATACGGGTGAAATAAATGTAGATTATTCTTGGTTCAAGTAAGAATCGCGTTTTATTTCAATAACCATTACAGTGGAGGCATTATTTCCTTAGAGGGACCTAAGGGCTGTGCCACATTGTAAATATAAAGGAGGTCTTGTAGGTAACCTGCAAGTCCTAATTGAATTAAAAAGTATCTTGGAACTAGAGAGACCTAGTTTCCAGAAACTATAGAATTATTGACAGCTAGAGTTACCTAGCCTCAATTTATTTCATTTCAGTGTTACAAGCACATTAAAGGATAAACAGAATGTATTATGTTCAATAATTTAGACATGAAAATAGTTATTTTTCTTGCTTGTTTTGTTTTCCGGCGAATAAGTATTTAATTATTTTGCAAATGATTTGATTTATTATTCATGAAATGAGTAGAAAATTAAAACAGACAAGATAAGTGTTCAACACGCATAAGTGCATAATACGGATAAGTGCACAACATTTGTAGGCACCAATGGTGTGCACTTATTCGTGCTCTGCTGTAATCAAACGACACCATATACCGAAATTTCTGGAAAATTTCCTGTAGGGAACGGTAATTTGATTCGAACACTGCCTTGCAAATTAGAGAAACTCAATAAACAAACCGCTTCATGATGCGTCGAATTTTTTTTTCGCCTATTTGTGAGGATATTAGTAGAAGTGTGACACCTGCATCCATAAGGTCATCATCTCCTGAGGGCACACAAACGACTGTAGATAATATTATCACACTTGAAAAAATCTTTTAAGAATCACCGAAAGCCTGCTTTTTAAATGAATACTACAAGAAACATAAAAATTTTAATTCCGAATGCCGAAACACAATAATAGATTTAAAAGCACATTATTATGATGATCATCAGTTGCAATTAGATTTAAAAACTAGTTATAAATTGGAAAAACAAATCATCACCCGACTGAACAATTAGTATATGGTAGCCAAATTATACAATTAAAATCTTTATTATATAATTTTTTTTTTTTTGAAGGAGTTTTAAGGGTATGGTACTCGAGAAAAAATTCATTATAAATTTTGTAACATCAAAGCAAAATTTAAGCCCATGATCGATCAACCGAAGGACGAAGCTCAAAAACAACTAATAGGTAATAAAACATCACAAACTTTTTTAAGAAAAAATACCTAATAAAATATATTTTTCAGAAATGAACGACACTATTGAAGCCCAAATACAGGCTTTAAAATATGATAATTTAAGTGGAGAAGAATTTGAAAGAATTTGGATGGCATGTGCGCATTTCCGACTTGAAAATATTAAATTCAAAGGAACGGAAGAAATTTTTCATGAATGGCCCCAATATAAAAAACCTACCGGTTATCGGTTGGTAAGATATTAACTCGTAGTCTAGTAAACTATGTGATTTACGAGGTGTGAAAATTAAGTGAGACTGATTTTATTGCCGCGTTTATGGTAAACCTGCGACCTTGGAGTTCCCTTCCCCTTCCTCGGCATTCATCCCCTCTCCATTAATATATTTACTATTGCTATAGCTTGTTTAGTTCGCCTGCTGTGTCGTGTTGAGTAAACGTGTGTTGGTGGTGCTGGTCACGAAAATCGAGAAAAGAAATCAAGAGCAACGCGTCGCGATAAAATTTTGCGCCAGATTGGGCGAAACAGCTTCTGAAACGTACACTAAGAGTGCATGGTGATAGTGCTCTTAGTCGTGCCCAGGTGTTTCGATGGCATAAAGAGTTTAAGGAGGAGCGTAAAAACATGAAAGACGAGACGCGGAGCGGGAGACCAGTCGAGGTACGGACTGACGCGAATGGGCAGCATGTGCGCGCTAATCCGTGACGATCGGCGTTTAATAGTTCAAATGTTGGCCTCGGAACTGGGTATGAACCGTGAAACAGTCAGACAAATTTTAACCGACGGTTTTGGGATGAAAAACTTGTGCGCGAAGATGGTTCCAAAGAACTTTTCTGAGGAGCAAGGAGCATGTCCTAATATTTGGCCTCTAAAGGGATCGCCGTGTTGCAACAGCCTGATATGTTACCCTGTGACTTTTTTTTGTTAACTAGAACAAAATCGGTGGTCAGAGGAACCCATTTTGAGTCAATTGCGGACATCCCAGTCGAAGCGTTCCAGGAATGTTGCGAAGCATGGGAAACGCGCTGGAATCGTTGTATACCTGCCCAAGGGGACTACTTTGAAGTGGATGGCAGAGTTGTAGAATAACTTTTAAATATACGGTTTTCATGGAATTAGTCTCATTACTTAATTGTCACACCTCGTATCTTTAGTTTGTTATATAAACAAAAATTGTCCAACGTGATTCCTACTTCATTTATATTATGAAATACTATTAGTTTATCTAAACTGTTTGATATAATATTGCTTGGTTCGTGGGAACAAAAGATAAACATTTGAGAAGAATCAACTTGCGATTCTTAAAGACTCTGTTCAATTCAGTCAGTTCAATTTTATATATCGGAGCGATTAGTCTAAATTAAATTTTGTATTCAAAAAATAGTGATATTTAATAAATAAAAGTTTATTTAAAGATTGTGGAGTTCCTTTTTTCCTATTGTTTGAACAGATTTTGATATCTTTAACTTTACTTGGGCCGTCCAGAGGTGTTTTTAACGATTTTTTTATTTTGTTGTTGTAATAGCAAAATTAAGTTGCCCTTTCGTCCTCAAAAAACAGCAACACAAAAACAAAACACTCCAAAAAATAAAACTCTACGAATTCTTATTAATTTTCTTTTAACCATATACTGAAATGTGGACCAATCGACGGACAGACGACAGATGTGTATGCTATATAGTTGTAACTAAATGTGTGTTAGCTTAGCATAGCAGTTCTATCTGCAGAGAGAGGTAGGAGATAGTGTATTCAAGTTAGAACGAGTTAGAACAAGTCAGAAATTAGTAAGACAGTCTTGTTCGATACAGTGTAGCTGGATGTTTTAATTATTATTCGGTCTGAAATAATTTTACTTAAAATGAGTTTCTCAAGAGCAAATTTTACCAGGGGAAAAGTAGAATGCCCTATATTTGGGGCACCTAGCCAATTTAGCGGCATTGCAAAGAAGCTATGAAGCGCTATTTATATAAACGATACAGATTAAAAGAACATTGTGCGGGAGCGCAGGACCTGAACGTTTTTTTCAATTTGTAAATTAGTGTGTGACGAACTAATGAAAATCTGGGAAAAATCGTCCATTTCAACAATTTCGCGCAACCGATTTTGGAAAATGATTGGATCATATCATGATAAGTATATTAAATTATTAAATTATCCCAAGTCTAAAAAAATACCAATTATTATTTAAAACTTAGTAGTTTCAAGAGGAGTGTAAGAAAATATTTGACTTCATTGCATGCAAGTATGATAGTTTTAAGCAATGTGTTTGTGCAAGAAATTCCCGAATCCTTATACAGGAACAAGAATTCCTTATTGATCAAAGAAGTGTTAGAAAAATGTGTATTTTACGAATCGATGCGGAAGAAACTAAAAAGATAAAATAAAGAGAGGAAAGACAAGCAAAATCCATTAAGAAAATAGCCAGGATAGAAAATACTAGTCCAGCTGAAACTGAAAATGAGCAAATGGAGGATAGTAGTATTATTCCAGTTCAAATGGAGAATAGAGAAAATACTATTCATGAGGTACGCCTTGATGAAAAAATTGCAGGCACATCGGCAGAATACCAAAATATGCATTCAAGTAATCCAATTAGGCGGAATAGCTTAAGACTTCCTACACTTGCAAAAACTGCTGATCCTTATGGTGTTTCAGATGTATCGGCAGCAGCTATAGCGACCGCAGCCTTGAAAGAAGTCGGAATTATTTCAGAAGACGATACAACTGCAGTTCTTGATAAAAATAAATGAAGGAGAGCTAGGGTCGATTGCTGTAAACAAATAAAGGAAATCCATATATTTTGATGGCAGAGAAGACAAGACCATAGTTCAAGAAAAAGTAGCTGATAAATATTATAGAAGAAGTAAAGTTGAAGAACATATTTTTTTAATACTAGAACCAGGACCACCGTATAAAGACCATACAGTACCTTTTTCTGGTTTGAAAAAATGTATATTAGAAAGGTTTTTATTATTTTCCATTAGAATTTCTATAAGTGGTGGTATAGTGGTAGCCAAACATAAATTTTTTATTAATAATAAATACAGAAATATATATTTGCAAGTCTACAGATTCTAATTTCGGGTCATTTCGCAAATTACAGAACAAGTCTAGGGGCACAAAGATCGCTAGTAAAAAATTAAAAAAAATGGATTACAATTCTAGAACAAAAAGCAACTTTATTTTGCTATTACGATATCAAATTCAATTTTTTTTGACGGCCCACCCTATTATTCGTGTTCAGACTTGATAAGATAGTTAACATTCCCGTTAGAAAAGTACTTTGTGTAAAGATATAGGTTTACGCTTTTAATTCGAATTTCGATATGTTAATTAGGCTTATAAACATATTTTAGAATCATCTTGGAAAATAATATATAAGAATATCGCAAATAATTATAATTAACATTTTCGATTCACCTAAAGACATGCTCAGGACTTTGAGTATGCAATCTATCTAATAGCCTCATCTAATTCGCTTAGTGTGCACGCATTGTTAACCGATGGTTAGATTTTCCCCATGTTTCGTTTCGTTTCGTTAACAAATTATACGCACGACAATCAAACATAACCTTAATCGCATACAGCACACACCTACAATTGGCAACAGAAGCAACATCAACCCGGGCCCCACTTGAACAAATGCTGGAGAAATTGCACAGAGCGTACGAATGCGAAGTAATCAAGAAACGACGTATACATAAGAAAAGATGGAACCAACTATTAGGAAAACCAGAAAAAGCACTCGATGAATCTCCAATTCTACCGAGCTTCGTAGTAAACAAATCAGCTATTGAATTTATCCCCAAACAGCTCGAAATGTTAAATAACGGCCTTGGATTCGCTGTGCTCAACGCACCACGAGCAGAAGAAATCGCAGTAAACATCGAAGCAGACATCAGGGGACTCAGTAGCGAAACCAAGGAAGAAATTCGAAGTGGCCTGACCAAGATTATACAAAAAAGTGAAAACAGAAACCCAATAACGAACCAACGACTAATATCCACGATACACGAACTTAGAGATACACCTGCTTATATCCTGTAAGCCGACAAGGGAAACAATATAGCTGTAATGAATAAAACGACTATGATAACTTCCTCGAATTAAGGAAAGATCCATTGCCTGAATCCATTAAACGAGTCGACCGAGCACTGAAGGAAGCGCGCACCGTTTTTAAAGACATCAACAAGCTACGAATGCTAAATCCGTCCCTGCCCAGAATCAGATGCCAGCCCAAAATTCACAAGGAAGCCAATGAAATGACGGAAATCATCGCTGATTCAAACTCAACAACCTACAACATCGCTGAGTGGCTAATTCACCAATGGACGGCTCTAGGTGACTTGAAGAGTAAATTTGCAGTTAAAAACTCGGCCGAATTAATAAGTAAACTACATAACATTGGAGTAATAAACAACAACGAAGCCTTGGTCTCGTTTGACGTTAAAACTTTGTTCCCAAATACTCCAATTAAACATGCGATCTACCAACTAAAAGTTTGGCTCCATAAATTTGGTACAACAATAGAATGGAGAAAGAAAGTGAAAACCTACAAAAATCTAGCTCTTCTCTGTATGAACGAGAATTGCTTTACCTTCCGCGATAAATTTTATAAAACGACAGCAGGAGTTGCGATGGGTAATCCTCTATCACCATTAATAGCGGAAATATTCATGGAATATATAGAATCAGTGATCGAGGAAAGAGGATTAGTGCCGAAATTCTTCAGATATGTTGATGACGTTTACGCCATAGTGCAGAAAGACAAACTACACGATATTCTCAACGCAATCAATCAGGTACATCCTACGATAAAATTCACCATGGAACAGGAAAATAATGGAACACTACCGTTTCTTGACCTGCTCGTAATCAACAATTGTGGCCATCTCGAGTTTGAAATATATCGAAAACCCACCGCTACACAAAGGACCATAATGGCCAAGTCAGCACATCCGACCACGCTCAAATTGGCTGCATACGAGGTGTGTTCAAAAAATATCGCGAATTTTGTTTTTTTTTCAAAAATTATTTATTTATTCATGAATATCTATTTTGTCCCCTTCAAAGTAATCCCCATGAGATATTATACACTTATGCCAACGGTTTTTCCAATCTTCGAAGCACTTCAAAAAATCATTTTTTTTAATCTTGTTCAGCTCCTCCTTCGATGCCGTCTTTATCTCGTCAAGCGTAGCGTAACGTCGTCCTATCATGGGCTTCTTCAGTTTAGGAAACAAGAAAAAGTCACAGGGGGCCAGATCTGTGGAATACGGTGGCTGCGGCATCATTAGTGTGTTGTTTTTGGCCAAAAAGTCGCGCACAAGCAACGATGTGTGAGCAGGGGCGTTATCGTGGTGCAAAAGCCAATTTTTGTTCTCCCACAAATCCGGGCGTTTCTGGCGGATTGCTTCGCGCAAATTGCGCATAACTTGCAGGTAATATTCCTTATTGACCGTTCTTCCATGTGGCAAGAACTCATGATGCACCACGCCCCTGCAATCGAAGAAAACTGTCAGCAAAACTTTCACATTCGACCGAACTTGGTGCGCTTTTTTCGGTCTTGGTTCATGCGGCAGCTTCCATTGAGATGATTGAGCTTTGGTTTCCACGTCATAACCATAAACTCACGATTCGTCACCAGTTATGACCCTCTGGAGCAAATTTGGTTCGTCGCGGACAGAGTTTAACATCTCATTAGCAATGTTCATGCGTTGCTGTTTTTGGTCGCAATTGAGCAATTTTGGTACGAATTTCGCGGCGACCCGTCTCATGCCCAAATCGTTGATAAAAATCGAATGGCATGAGCCAATCGATATGTTTAGGTCCTCAGCAACTTCTCTAACGGTGATTCGACGATTGGCCAATACCATTTTCTCCACTTCATTAATTTTTTCGTCTGTTGTTGAAATGCTCGGGCGTCCGGCACGCTCTTCGTCGTTCACATCTTCTCGGCCTTCTAAAAAGCTAGCTTCTCCGTATGCCACAGTCAACATTCGGAATGCATCCGCGCACTTAATTTCGTTTTTCACACAAAATTTGATACACGTTCTTTGATCCATTTTTTTTGAATAAGTAAAAATCGAAGACGATTGAAAACACGTGCAAGTAAAGCAGCTATCACCAATCCAGTCACGATTCAAAATGGCCGAGCTGGTCGGCATGAGTGACAGACATGAGTACCAACATAACGCCACAAAAAAATCGAAATTCGAATATACGTAACCCGCGAAAATTCAAAATTCGTGATACTTTTTGAACACACCACGTACAATTGCATGGTACATCGCCTCATTACTTATCCATTAACACCAAATGGCTTCAATAAAGAGAAGTCGTATATCGTCGACACCGCCATTAAAAATGGATATGACCCAAATATGATAGATCGACGGATTAGAAAGAAGCAATACCAAATGTTCAAAAACCAGCATACAACTTTCTTCACGCAAGATAGCTTAGAAATCAAAAAATTTATAAGCATTCCAATTAGTGAGTCGTTTTATAAAATTAAATCTCTTCTTAGGCATTTCGATATCCGCGTCGTAGCATCCACCAGAAGCAGTACTCTCAAACACCGATTACGTAGCGAGAAAGACCCCCCTAAAAATTGCGGAAATGAGCAGGATCTACAAGATTAGCTGCAATGATTGCGAAGACTGTTACATCGGCCAGACAAAACGATTAATCAAAACGCGTTTCCAAGAGCACATCAACGAAGTGATTAGCCGAAACAAGCGAGGTCTCAACACCGTACGATCAGCGGTACCGATGCATATAATTGAGAAAGACCATACCATCGACGAAGACAATTTGAACCGCCTAAAGTACGTTAATCGACCCTACACATTAGACGCTTGGGAAAGCCTCTTCATTATCCGGCAAAATCCCGATAATCTTGTAAATACGGATCAAGGAAATTGTGCGTGCAAAATTATTAAAGTCCTCGCGAGAAAAACCCAATCATCCTAATCTTCTCTGATTACCTTTATTTATGTATGTAAGTTCATTCATATTGTTACCTTGTAAAATTTTCATCTCTAATTACCTTTTATTGTTGCATATAGTAATAAGTTCACATGTTTTGCTTAACCACCTAAACTATTTATAAGATTCAAAAAATTGTCAATGAATCAGTAGCTATTGTACTGAGGAAGGGAGTAAGTCGCTCCCGAAATGCCCATATACTAAAAATAAAAGTTATTGTAGAAAGGATTAGCTACGTGTTTTTTCACATTTTATTTCATGTCGTTTATCATCTGCCTTAAGAGTTTTTATATTTGTAGTGATAAAATTAAACTCAGTGATAGATTCAAAATACCTAATATAATGCAGTCTAGTGCATTGAAGATTAGTAGGAATAAAAACGAAGAAGAAATATAAAATGAATTTTGACTTAAAATATGTATTAAAAATAAAATTCCAATGCATATTTTAAATCAAAATTCCCTTTTTTGTTTCTTTTACATTTCTTCTCAAAAAAGGAAAATGTTCATCTTATTTCATTTCCAATGCTCAAAAATTTTACAGTTTCCAAACAATTCGATTTACAGATTTCCTCTGAATGAGCATATGAAAGCAATATGGCTTAACAGTATTGGGCATATGATGGAGCCTTTGACAAAAACGTCTAGAATATGTAGTGCTCATTTCATTTAAGAACATCTGTTCCGGATATAAATGGTTTTATGAATCTAATGAAAACTATCACTATTCACTAAATTATTTATTATTTGACACTTTAAAAATTGATTACAAATTTGTAAAGCAACTGGATTATCTATTTCTATATTTCAAATTTAAAACTTCCAATTGTTAATATTTCAACGTTCGACCGTTCACTTTCAAATTAGAAAAACTAATGAACAATTTGTTCATTTTTTCACTCTACCGCAATCTCCAAAACAAAGAAATTCGGTACTTTCTCCTTCACTTTCAGTGAATTTCAAATTGACAATTTCGTAACATCGAAATTCACAATATGTATATCATTTCTAATAAAATCACCACCGTGATCCTCAGTAATCGTTGACAATCAGCTGTCATGAACGTCTGTCAACATTGATTGGCAGTCAATAATATAAACAGTGAACACATCAACATAATGGTGAAGCCGCACGGCCATCAGATAAGTTTTCCATTTTAATATAAAAAAAACGATTCTTTGTGCCTTTATTTGTTTCAGGTTTCAGCGCTGGACTCGAAATAAGTAACAGAAAGACTTTAAACAGCATCTTTTCGACGGCAAAGACAGAAAATAACTGCATCTAGCCGCAGTTCCGAGCCTGACAACATATGCTTTGTCTGCGAAAATGACATTGGATTTAACAACGACATTATGAATGGAAATAATCACTTAGTAAGTTTTATTTACATTAATTTTTAGAAAAAGGAACCTTATTTTTAGAAAAAGGAACCTCCTCCGGATAATGCTAGTTCTACTGATGTAACGCTAAGTGATTTTCAAGGCCAAGAACAAAGTTTCCCGCAAATACACGTAAAATATGTCATTTCAGATTCTTTCAAATGAACTTGTGTCGATTGCAAATATCGGATGTAACGAGAATTTAAATATTGGTGCGCGACCTGTACTGGTAAGATTCTAAGTTTTCACATAACGAAATTACCAACTAAATTTTTCTAGCAGTTCTTGCTCTACTTGCTACAGATGAGTGCTGAATTATAGAATACATGGTAACTTCTAATGCGAATCTTCTCAGGAAAAACATTACATTTCCCATATATTATTTAGGATAACCCATTGAAGCAATTTTTTACAAGTTCGGAGATAATTGACTCTGCTAGTGAATGCTAGCTGTAGGTTGTATCATTGTGGGTGATATATTTGTATATTGAAATTTTTTTAAAGGTTTATATACAAAATAACCAGGAGTCAATTCCCCAGAGTATGGGTTGGTCGTCGGATGTAAGTATATTATATTTAATTGCGGATTTTGTGTTTGTTTGTCTTTTTTTGAATGTAATCCCAGCAAAGATATTAAATGGTAACTGTTAACCAAAAATTGTGTACAATGTCACCCGCAAATTTATTTTCGTCAGGCGACAAGATTGTGCGAATCCGATAAGCATATCCAAGTAGATTCTTGTCGGATAGCATGTCAAATATTTTCAAACCCGAGAGCTTTTTTCCCAGAGAAACGCACGATCAGCAATTTGTTGGGAGGGCAAGCTGCTCGTTTATATTAAGATTTGCTCGTTCTAGCATTATGTGTGCATGAGGTGTATCCAATGTTTTGGACGCGGATACATTTCGCGCGTGAGTTACGAAACCTGCACGATCCCCGGGATGCAACCCTTCCAACAGCAATGTCAGCAACTTCAGAAAATTCAATTCACACGAATTGTACTTTTGACATGACACCTGAAAATCATAACGTTTCACCTCATTTCAGATCTAACATATTTCACATATCCGGCAGATGTAATAGAGTCAGCACATTTTTCAACCTAAAATTAAATCAAACACTTCATGTACTTGCTCAGTCTTGATTTGTGATTAGTACGATAAAGTAATACTAAAGTTTTACATGAAAATTAAATCAACGTTTGTTTTTTTTTTTTGGACGATAGTATATTAAAGTTCTTCAGTAGCGCAGTCGTTCGGATAGTGGAAATTATAAGAAAATTTTGTTTGAGGATTGCTGGTTGTCCTAAGTGAAAGAACTACATTGTTCTTTCACCCGAGCATTTTAGCTATCAACATAATAGCATTATTCGCTCGATGGACTTCAGCTGGTTCCAGCATATAGGCTGGTTCCATTAAAAATCTCGCAGTTTCGTACGAGGTGACCGATATACTCCTCAGGAGCTGCCACATCAGTCACCTCGGGGCAGCTCGCGAATAATGCTATTATGTTGATAGCTAAAATGCTCGGGTGAAAGAACAATGTAGTTCTTTCACTTAGGACAACCAGCAATCCTCAAACAAAATTTTCTTATAAGTTCGCCACCACTGCGTAAATGTGGAAATTACTACTCGATAGAGCTTGCAGCACTGCCATGCTGCAACATATATATATATATGGGTTCGTGGTCATCTGGAACCCCGCAGTCGAGCTGCCCCGAGGTGACTGATGTGGCAGCTCCTGAGGAGTATATCGGTCACCTCGTACGAAACTGCGAGATTTTTAGTGGAAATTACCTACAGTCTTCGACGGATAATCGACTACGGTGATTTTTTATCGTCCCTCAATATTCGGCGGATTATCGAATTGGTTCGACTTGCTGTACTTGACGGAATATCGAGAAACGGCGCAATTCATTGTGTTCGAGTGAATATCGAACAAACAATTGCAGTGAAAACAGTAAAGTGACGAAAGACGAATGGATTATATCATAATGATAAATTGAATTATTTTGATCGCGTAAGTCAGTTGTTCACTATTCCTTTTAAAGAAAAAAATGGTATATGTGCAGGCAACAGTGCTTAAAGGTATTATGAATAGGTACACCCGTACCGATTGTACCCGTCTAGAGTACAGAATTACAATGTTGTCGAACTTCCGACTAAAAATCATAGTCGACAGGCTCGAGGCCCACGACTACATCATTAACCTACTTAAAAACACTGAAGCAGTGGGATATTCATTCACCCCAAAAGAAAGGAAAAAGTGTGTCGTGATACTGAGGGGTGTTAGTTCAGACTTTGGAGCTGAGGCGGTTCGAGAGGACATAGCTAGCCAAATTTCGGCGAGTCATGTATATGCCTACATCCGCATCACATAAAAGTAAATTTGACACCATAGATCCTTACCTGGAATCATTGCAAACGCGAAATAGCATTTCCCGGATAAAATACACGCGTACAGAAATTCTCAAGAGCGTCAGCAAATTAGCTTTCACACGCATTGTGTCATAAATATACAATCAGCAAATTGGAAACATAAAAAGAAAGCATATGCACCGCGGCGGCCCCCAGTCGAATTCGTAAGTGCTAACTCGTAAGTGATTCACTGTATAAATCGTGTATTAAAGTTAAAATCGTGTTATTAATTCGTAGTATTTGGTTTGCAAGTATTTTTTTTTTTTTGTTGAAGCTCCCACGGCATACACAAATGACTTTAGGCCTCGAGTCGGTAAGCCCACTTACCAATGCATGGTCGAGAGCAAGTAAGATCGACCTGGATTTATTTAGGCTAACAGCGGGATCAGAAGCTGATAAGAACCAAATGATTAAACTGTGCTACATTCTCAGCCTACGAGCCGTATGGAAACGCCCCAAAAGGGGCGATCTGGTTCAATGCTATCGGTGTTAAAGATTCGGGTACGTATCCACTAATTGTGGATTCAACATGCAATGTGTAGCATGTGGGGAGGAGCATACTTCAGAAAGGTGCCCCAGAAAAAATATGGACAAGCCAAAGCCGCTCCATTCTGCACTATGTGTAAGATACATGGGCATCCAGCCATTTTTTCTGGCTGCCCGGAACGAAACAGATTGTTGGACAGAGCAATCGAAGCTAAAGCCAAACGGATAGCGCCTCAGATCATATACTCACCGCTCACTAGCTATCAAAATAGTTCACCGACCCCTACAACCCCACACCACTTTGCTCCTCCTTCCAACCGGACCTCATATTCAAAAGTTTTAAGAAACGGAACTCCACCCCACACTTTTATTTCACCGACTCTTAATTCCGTCGAATGCTTACTATAGATAACAGTTGAGTAGCTGGGAGTCTCTCTCAGTGAACTCCTATCCAAGGTCAGGGCTTCCCTCTCATCCTTTGCCGCCACTCCTGCCCCAGAGAAGACAATGGCTCTCCTCAATTTCTATTTCAATCTTTATGGTTGTAAATAGACTTTTCTTTAAAGAATTTAAGAGCATAAATAAATCCACGCTTCGGTAAGTCCATTATTTCATGAGATATTAATTTTGTCCACCTGCATTGAGATTTTGACACACTGTGCGTCCGGAGCAACTTGAACCCGCGGTCCCAGTGGAACCCCCCAGATTGCGAGTCCGCCACGTTAGCATCTTTACTAGCTTCTGATATTCTTCCACTCATCAAACAGCAAGCAAATTTCACACACTTACGTGGATGACGTTAAAAGGGGCAATTGTACTCTTAACGAGTAGAAGCGTGGTGGAAGAACTAAATCATATAATGGTTTGATGATTTTGGGAAGGAATAAAATTTTATTAGTAGGAAGGAAAGAATGAGATTTTGTTAGTAAAAGGTAAAGAATGAAATTTCGTTAGTGGGAAAGATAAAATTATTATATTTTCTACTTAAAAGTAGGATAGGAAATGTAATATAAATTATGAGGGGAAATATCAAAATAAAATATATGATTAAACATTTTTATTTAAAAAAAAAAAAGAAAAGATTCTATGTGTGCAGGCAACAGTGCTTAAAGGCATTATGGATAGGTACACCCGTACCAATTGTACCCGTCTAGAGTACAGAATTACAAAATTGTCGTCTTTACGACTAAAAATCACAGTGGCCAGGCTCGAGGCCCATGACTACATAATGAACCTACTTAAAAACACTGAGGCAGTGGGATACTCGTTCACCCCCAAAGAAAGGAAAAAGTGTGTCGTGATACTAAGGGGTGTCAGTTCAGACTTTGGAGCTGAGGTGGTTCGAGAGGACATAGCCAGCCAAATTCCGATTTTAGGCCTCGAGTCGGTCAGCCCACTTACCACTGCATGGTCGAGAGCAAATAAGATTGACCTGAATTTATTTAGGCTAACAGTAGGATCGGAAGCTGATAAGAACAAGCCGTATGGGAACGCCCCAAAAGGAGCGATCTGGTCCAATGCTATCGGTGTCAAAGATTCGGGTACGTATCCACTAATTGTGGATTCAACATGCGCTGTATAGCATATGGGGAGGAGCATACTTCAGAAAGTAGCCCGAGAAAAAAAGGAAAAGCCGGAAATCGCTCAATTTTGCACTATGTATAAGATACATGGACACATAGCAAATTTTTCTGGCTGCCCGGAACGAAACAGATTGTTGGGCAGAGCAATTGAAACTAAAGCCAAACGGGCGCCACCTCAGATCATATACTCACCGCTCTTCAGCTATCAAAACAGTTCACCAACCCCACACCACTTTGCTCCTCCTTCCAATCGAACCATATATTCAGAAGTTTTAAGAAGCGAAGCCCCACCTCAGCTTTTATTTCCCCGAATCTTGATTCCGTCAAGTGCCTACAATAGATAACCGTCGAGTGGCTGGGAGGCTCTTTCAGTGAACTCCCATTCAAGATCAGGGCTTCCCTCCCAGCCTTTAACGCCACTCCTGACCAAGGGAAAGAGTCTTATCATTCTTCCCCTACATATTAACTCCCTAATTTCACATGATAAGAGGCTCTACATTACTAATTTAGTCAAATCCTCTCAACCCGACATCCTCCTTCGAAACGAGACAGTTCTCAATCCTCAACACAAAGTCCGTGTGGGGAACTACCATGAGCTTCGTAATGACAGTGGGAGAGGTACTACAATGCTGTTTCAGGATGATTTAGATATCCATCAAATCCCTTTTGAACAAAACCATTCCTCATGTACCCTAGCAACTCTTAACACCAAACGACTCAATGGAAACCCAGGCAAAATTCTCCCTATACGTTCCGTGCAAACTAGGTGCCCAGATCCCATTTACACTTAACCAAATCTTCACAACAGCCCCATCCCACGATTCATTTATACTCGGAGGAGACCTTAATGCCAGACACTGATGGGACTCCACAAGGAATACCAAGGCATACTACCTATTTGAATGGCTCAATGGGGACGCCTTCCTCTCAGCATCCATAGCAAATGCTGGGGTCCCAACATTTCCCAGAGGGAATTCGCTTTCAGATAACTTTATAATATCCTCTGACCTCAACGATCACACAAATCCTTTTACTTGCTCCACATTTCGCTCGTTATCTGACCATCATGGTCTCCAACTCAACATAACCCTTAGATCACATATACCAGTTCGTACTTGCCCACCTCACTACAGACCGTTTAATTCCATAGACTCG
This sequence comes from Odontomyia ornata, assembly GCA_963969285.1. Classification (NCBI taxonomy): domain Eukaryota; kingdom Metazoa; phylum Arthropoda; class Insecta; order Diptera; family Stratiomyidae; genus Odontomyia; species Odontomyia ornata. Next base: position 103,239,146 of record OZ017742.1, on the reverse strand, counting down.
CCATACTTCAGAAAAGACCTCAAAGACCTTCATCCGTATCTCCCACCGGAGAATATCATTCTCTCGAACGCAGAAATAGACTCTCATATAACATTTGCCATTAAAGAGTGTCTAGACCAGCATGCCCCTTTCCAAAAACCATGCAGCCCGCTTTACAGAGGTTTCCCTCCGGACACTCTTCAATTAATAAAAACTCGAAGCATATGCTCTAATGGCTTAAGCGTATTTATCATCGAAGCTTTTACCGATGGAATGATATTTGAAACTTAAAACGCAAATAACAAGCATTTCCCGTGAAATCCAAAAACGCATCAAATCCGAAATCAACAACTTCTATAAAAGCAGACTGATATCACTGCAACTATCTTCACCTCAAATATGTTTTATCCGTGGAGCAACACCCAAAAAAAATGAATCAACTGAATGCCATTTCAAAGAAGGCCATCTATGAAAAGGTTTAAACTTTTGGGATGCCTATTTTACAAGTATATTCGTGGGTACGGTTTATGGGCGCATAGTGCCTATCGGTAAAAATTTGGCAAGTAAGAGGATCTAAAGTAAAATCAATTGTGAGTGAGAGAAAAAAAACTATCCAAAAGAGATTTAAAAGTGAAGTGGCTCTCTTAGTCGATATCCCTACCCAAACGGCAAGCAACACAAATTATGGAAACACAGCTCACCGCTTCTATCGAAGTTCCGATAAAACCTCAGAAATAACGGGTATAGACCTAGATCTGATTAAACATTTTCATTTTATATTGGAAACAATCAACAGTGGCTATTCAATTGCCCCAGAAGCGTTCGAACAGTACATCAACGAGACACTACAGTTATACTTAAAATATTATACGTGGTATTATTTGCCAAGTAGTGTACCTAAGGTTTTATGCCATGGGGAAGCCATAATCACCTCATACGTCCTATTTATTGGCCAGCTTACTGAGGAAGCCCGAGAAACAAGAAATAAAGATATTAGGCAATACAGGGAGTCTTTCGCTACTGAGACGAAAATTGATTTAGTTCACAGACTACTAATTTCTTCAGACCCATGTATCACAAACCTGAATTAATAAATATATATTTTTATTTAAAAAAAGAAAAAATGGTTTGTGTGCAGGCAACAGTGCTTAAAGGCATTATGGATAGATACACCCCTGCCGATGGTACTAGTCTAGAGTACAGAATTACAAAGTTGTCTGCTTCCGACTAAGAATCACAGTGGACAGGCTCGAGACCCACGACTACATAATGAAAACACTGAAGCAGTGGGATACTCGTTCACCCTCCAAGGAAAGGAAAAAGTGTGTCGTGATACTAAGAGGTGTCAGTTCAGACTTTGGAGCTGAGGTGGTTCGAGAGGACATACCCATCTAAATTCCGATTTTAGGCCTCGAGTCTGTCAGCCCACTTACCACTGCATGGTCGAGAGCAAATCAGATCGACCTGGATATATTTAGGCTAACCTTGGGGTTGGAAGCTGATAAGAATGAAGTAATTAAACTGCGCAACATTCTAAACCAACGAGCCGTATGAGAACGCCCCAAAAGGAGCGATCTGGTTCAATGCTCTCGGTGTCAAAGATTCGAGTACGGATTCAATATGCGATATGTACTATGTGGAGAGGAGTATACTTCAGAAAGTTGTCTCAGGAAAAAATATGGACAAGCTGGAAACCGTTCCATTCTGCACTACGTGTAAGACAAATGGGCATCCAGCCAATTTTTTCCGGCTGCCCGGAACGAAAGAGATTGTTGGACAGAGCAATTGAAGCTAAAGCCAAACGGGCGGCGCCTCAGATCATATACTCACCACTCCCCAGCTGTAAAAATATTTCACCAAACCCCTACAACCCCACACCACTTTGCTCGTCTTTTCAACCGGGCCTCATATTCAGAAGTTTTAAGAAACGGAGGCACTTCGTCGGTTTCACTCATTACAAAAGAAATTAAACACCAACCCAAAACTAAAGGAAGAATATGCTAAAGTAATGCATGAGTACGTTGTTTCTAAGTACGATCTATTAATTCAAACGGTACAATTTTTATTAACCTATTGCGTTCTAAATCATGTGTCTCTCCGTTCAAAAAGGAAAATTATACCATCCCTCACCTCGAATTATGTGGCGCATTAACACTTTCTAGATTATACTATTCTTTAAAACCGGCATTCAATTTGAAAATTAATCGGGTCTTTTTATGGACGGACTCTACCATAGTATTGTAATGGCTGAAAAAATCCCCGCAAACAGTGTAAAATTTTGAATCAAATAAAGCACGTGATATTTAAAAGATCGAAGACGAAGTTGTTTGGAGACACCTGCGGACTCACGGTAAACCGGCCGACATGCTTCCAACAGGTCAGTTCCCCGACGGCTTCACCAGAAATGAATCCTGGTTTTCAGGGTTGTTTTGGTTGCATAAATCAGAGGATTTTTTGGCGGAATTTGGGAATTTAAAATTTTTAAAGCCGACTGCGACTGCACCTAATCTTAAAATTTTTATGGCTTAGGTAACATCGTGGACTTTTAAGAAAAATGGCTCAACGATAAAGGCAAAATCAAGAAGGGATCAGTCGTTGTTCTAGTTGATAAAAGGTTGTCGGCTGGAGAATGGGACTATGGCTTCGTAGACGAGCTTTTTCCTGCAAGGAAGCTTGATAAAAATTATTAGATTAAGTCCGAATCATGTGATAATTTTGTACAACACTTTTATTCACACACACATACATATGCGCTTAAATTCTTTATAAAGTCACAAGCCTCTCGAGAGTGTTTCATAGATCACGAAATTAACATATAAAGCTCCAAACAACGCTGTGAGCCGGCAACTCCAAGTTGCTGTACCAGTGCGCGTTTCCACCTCAATAAACAAGAAATAATAATTCTTTTTAAATCCACACACACATTTGCTCATCGCGAAACTAATACATTTAACGAATTGGTGTACACGTACGCAAAAAGACGCTGCCGAAGGAACCAAAATTCGTTTGTCTTGTGGCGACAACACAACGCATGCATCGCAACATTGCCCAAAGCTTCACACTGGCATGCAACCTTGTATGCGGCGCAACATTGTCCTGATGTTTCAGCCACCGCGATAATCATGCGATATCAGTTTACATGACCAGAACTCCACTCAGCATGTCTGCTGGTTGCGCGTGTGCATGGTCAGCGGTTATGCTGTGATTGGGAACGCTTTGATGGAGATTGTGTCGCGTCGACGAGTTGCGCGTGTGCATGCTCAGCGAATATGCTATGAATGCAAGCACTCAGTTGGGAATTTTGTTATCGAGTTGACGAGACGCTAACCACTTCACCTCGAACGATAGAAGAGTCAACATCTAAACAACAGATAGATTTAAATCAGTTTATCTTAGCGAGTGTTGATATAGTCAGTAGCAATTTTGTAAGACCAGTAGACAATAAATAGTTTTCCATATTGTTCTCTCGCGTTTCGAATTTCCACGGACCATAACTGGCGATCCTGCCTCCCGCGAGCGGAACATAGCGCCCGGCGTTATGTAACTGCCAATCTCACGTGTGTAGTGCTCGCTTTCCCATGTCAGCGTGAATGGGAAATAAGCCGGTGAAAGAGGTGACGGGTGAGGTAACGAACACCTTAGTGATAAATTCGGCGCTCGCGGTGCAAAGTGACCGTCTTGAGGTGACACTATTGTGCGTTCTCATCGTAAATATTGCGTCCCTAGTGTACATACTGTACAGGGACCACGTCCGCGGCGTAAAGCGGCGCGCGCAAGCGAATACCCCCCAAGCTCGACCGTAACAATTAAAATGTCAGACGAAGACAAAAACAACATCCCGGCAGCCACGCACGATAGGGCGGACCCCGAAGCCGGAGAGATAAGCGGTGTGAAAAATGCCACCTTCCGGATTCCGCCATTCTGGGAGGAGGACGTCGAACTGTGGTTCGAGCAAATCGAGGCTTACTTTGGGGCGAGCCGCATAACGGGAGACACAACGCGTTTCCTGCTGATCGTCGCCAGCCTAGACATTAGAGTCGTGAAGCAAGTGCGTAGTGCCGTGTCCAAGCCACCAGCGGAAGGAAAATATGACAACCTCAAGCGAGAAATCATTAGAGCCTTTGCGGAGTCCGCCCAGCAGCGTATCCAGAAACTGTTGTCGGAGGTCGAATTGGGCGATCAGCGACCGTCACAGCTGCTGAACCAAATGCGAACACTCGCCGCTGACAGCATTACGGAGGAGACGCTAAAACAGACTGGACATCACGTTACGCAGCATTCTGTCAGCAAACGACACCTCACTGCAGAATCTGGCAACGATTGCCGATAGGGTCCATGAGGTGACGAAAGGGTCCAAACCTTACACCATCGGATCAGTCTCGCATCACGACTCTGCGGAAGCCACTCTGCCAACAACGAGAATCCTGTCAGAGCTCTCCAAACTGACGGCAGAGGTTGTGAGGCTGGCACGCCGAATCGACGAAGACCACAGGAGCATAGCACAAAGGACCGAGTGCACGAGCCCATGTGCCGGTAATTCAGGGAAACCACGATTACCATCGCAATCACGCCCACAGTCGCCCAAACCTCCAACCGAAGCTTGCTGGTACCACACCCATTATGGATCAGACGCCACGAAATGCCGACCGCCATGCAAGTTCGGCAAACAGCAAAAAAACTAAAACCGTCCTCTCCGCAAAAACTGGCCGGCGCGCGATCAGTGCATCGCTTATACATTCGCGACAACAATGGCACTGGCGGGTCATGTCGACATCAACGTCGCCACCACTTCCACCACCAATACCGGACTCATCAATTCCTATTAACATAGATTGGTCAGCATAAGAACCTAAAAGTCAATATTCGAAAGCAACCCAGTTATAAATTTCTCAATCAATGCAATTGCATGTTCTGTAATACAATTGTTAATCATTTGCACAATATTGCTGATCAATACAATTGCACTGATCTATATTAAATACTTTTATGCTGATAACTTAGTTAAGCAATTAATAACACCAAATGTATTATCTAGGTCAAGAAAAGTGTTAAGCTGAAGAATTGTACTTCGTAGAGTTAGTCACTAAATTGCATTAATAAAGTTAATACTGAAAATTTAAACTCGAGGTGTTTTTTTTTATTAATTGGAATCGAACACCTACAAATGCTTTTGATCGACACCGGCGCAGACGTATCCGTGATCCCACCTACCATCCGAGATCGAAGTAACCCAGAATCTGGCACCCGCTTGTTAGCTGCTAACGGTTCTGTTATTCGCACCTACGGGAAGAGGAAGCTGACTTTAAATCTCGGCCTTCCGAGGCCTGTTACTTGGACTTTTATCATAGTGGACGTCAGCTCCCCAATCATCGGAGCTGATCTGCTCGAGCACCATGGACTACTCGTGGACATCAGAGGACGAAAACTCATCGAGCGACAAATTGCGACCGCAGCTGAGGTGAATGCCACATCAAAGAACCAACCACTGGTACAATTATCGACATCCGCAACAATCGCTAGTGAATACGCTGCAATTCTGGCAGAGTATCCCGAAATCACATCAACAGCACCTCGTCGCAACGTTAAGTGCACGACGACGCATCACATTGTGACAAAAGGCCCCCCTGTCACCGCGAAGGCACGCCGACTTCCTCCCGACAAACTCGCCGCTGCGAAAGCCGAGTTCGACAACATGATACAACTGGGAATCTGTCGACCATCCAAGAGTGCATGGAGCAGTCCTCTTCATATGGTACGTAAAGCCAACGGAGACTGGCGTCCATGCGGAGACTACCGAGCCCTCAACGCATGCACCGTTCCGGATCGATATCCAATCGGATTCCTGCAAGACTGCACTGCTGCTTTACACGGGATGAAGGTCTTTACTGTAATGGATCTACAAAAGACGTTTTATCAGATTCCAGTCGAGCCGAGTGATGTCCCGAAGACGGCGATTATCACGCCATTTGGATTGTTTAAGTTCATCTACATGACCTTTGGCCTATGCAACGCGGGCCAGACTTTCCAACGCTTCATGCACGAGGTGCTAAGGGGACTCAGTAATGTATTCGTCTACATAGACGACTTATTGGTGTTTTCACTGGACCCGCAGATACACCAACAGCATGTGTCGGAGGTGCTGAGCCGTCTACGCCAAAACGGACTTGCAATCAACAAAGAGAAGTGCCAATTTGGACTGGACGAGGTTCGATTTTTGGGGCACACGATTTCATCTGACGGAGTGAAACCTTTGCCTGAGAAGATGCAAGGCATATCCGCGATTTCGAAGCCCAGGACAGCACTGCAGCTAAAGTCATTCTTAGGAATGATTAACTTCTATAGAAGGTTCCTACCGCATGCCGCTCAGACCCAACGCCCGCTCCAACAGCTGATAGAGGGAAACAAAAAGCGCGATAAAACGGAGCTTCAGTGGACCGACGAGGCATCGGCAGCATTCGAGAGGTGCAAGTCGGAACTAACCAAGGTTCCGTCACTTGCGCATCCTGATCCAACAGCTACATGGTCCCTAACCGTGGACGCATCGGATGATGGGCTCGGAGCTGTCCTGCACCAGACAACGAGCACTGGAACAGAGCCTCTGGGATTTTTCTCACGCAAGCTGAACGACACCCAGCGACGCTACAGCACCTACGACCGAGAGTTGCCAGCGATTCACGAAGCCATCAAGCACTTCCGGTACATGTTGGAGGGCAGAGTCTTTACAGTCTTCTCCGACCACAAGCCATTACAGTTTGCGTTCCAGCAACGACCGGAGAAAGCATCACCGAGGCAACAACGTCAGCTGGATTTTATCTCCCAATTCACGGTTGACATCCGCCACATTCCGGGCCGGAATCACTCCGTCGCGGATTACTTGTCTCGGGTGAGTACAATTTCAAAGACCGACATCCTTTCTCTCGCTTCAGCTCAACAAACCGATCCAGAGCTCCAGGCTTTGTTGGAGGACCAGACAGACAAACTCGAGTGGAAGAAGCAGGAGCTTGCTACTTCCGACACGCCACTGCACTGCATAGTCACCGAAAACAAAGTTCGACTCTACGTACCGCAGCAGCTTAGGCAAACAATCATGCAGACGATGCATGGCCTAGCACACCCAGGCATACGAGCGACTAGACGACTCATCACCGACCGCTTTTTCTGGCCGGCCATGAATAAGGAGATCAATGACTTCGTGCGAGGCTGCATGGCCTGCCAGCGCAACAAGGTCGGACGTCACGTCAAGTCACCGCTCCAACGATACACCCCGCCGGACACCAGGTTCGAGCATATCAACATCGACCTCATCGGACCACTATCCCCGAGCGATGGTTACCGTTATTGCCTAACCATCATTGACAGGTTCACACTTTGGCCAGAAGCCGTTCCGCTCCAGAATATCACCGCAACAACAGTCGCCGAGGCGCTTATCAATGCATGGATAAGCCGTTTCGGAGTGCCAGCAAGAGTAACTACCGACCTGGGACGCCAGTTCGAGAGCCAAATCTTCGCCGAGCTGACCCGTATTCTGGGAATCAACCACCTGCGGACGACCCCATACCATCCTGCCACCAACGGAATCATTGAGAGATGGCATCGCACAGTCAAGGCCGCCATCCGCTGCTACGATACAGCCGAATGGACGAAGGTGCTTCCTCTTGTGCTCCTAGGACTGCGCGCCACATTGAAGGAGGATATTAACGCTACACCCGCAGACATGGTCTACGGCACCAGCCTACGGCTTCCGGGGGAGTTCTTCACCGCATCGCAGCCCAAAACCATCGAAACGGACTTCTTGCGTGATCTCAGGTCACGCATGACCAAACTGCGACCTCGAGACACGGCACACCACACCACCACCCAAACTTTCATACACCGAACGTTAGGCAGCAGCTCACACGTCTTTGTACGCAACGACAAAGTAAAATCATCGCTCGCACCACCATACGACGGCCCATACCCGGTCCTGAGCAGAAAGGACAAGTATTTCCGCATCAACATTAATGGACACCCCGCCTCGATTTCGATCGACCGGCTCAAGCCCGCATTCCTCACGCCAGAACCTACTTCGAAGGCGAGGCCCCTCATTAGCGAACCAACAACAACCACACGCAGTGGACGTAAGATCCGGCCACCCGTACGCTTCGAATAAAGTATCGTGGCCAAGCCACTGCTAGGGGAGTAGTGTGGCGACAATACAACGCATGCATCGCAACATTGCCCAAAGCTTCACACTGGCATACAACCTTGTATGCGGCGCAACATTGTCCTGATGTTTCAGCCAACGCGATAATCATGCGATATCAGTTTACATGACCAGAGCTCCACTCAGCATGTCTGCTGGTTGCGCGAGTTATGTATCACATTCCATAGAACTACCTGACACAGTTATGTATCGCATTCACAGAATCTACCTGACACTCCAGACATAGCATCATCATTTCCGACAAATGCAGAATTAATAAAATACAATTTCTCACCTTACTTACACACGCTGCTCAGTCAGCATAAAAATTGTTAACAAGTTAGCTAGATTAGAAAGTAAAGTCCAGTCCCTGATTATCTTTTGTTTCGGAAACAACTAAGTGTTCGAATAAATAATTTAAAAGATCAAAACCTTTGTTTTTTTTTATAAAACGGATGTAAAAGTTTTGTAACTCGCGTGTGCATGGTCAGCGGTTATGCTGTGATTGGGAACGCTCTGTTGGAGATTGTGCCGCGTCGACGAGTTGCGCGTGTGCATGCTCAGCGAATATGCTATGAATGCAAGCACTCAGTTGGGAATTTTGTTATCGCGTCGACGAGACGCTAACCACTTCACCTCGAACGATAGAAGAGTCAACATCTAAACAACAGATAGATTTAAATCAGTTTATCTTAGCGAGTGTTGATATAGTCAGTAGCAATTTTGTAAGATCAGTAGACAATAAATAGTTTTCTATATTGTTCTCTCGCGTTTCGAATTTCCACGGACCATAGTCTCATTCGGTTTTGGTTGGCCGTGATATCCACATGCAAATTGGGAAGCGTTCGACATTTTGAATTCAATGCAGTTTAATCGTGCAGTTTCATAATACAGTTAAATTCACGTGCAGTATATCCGATGCAGTAAATATAATGCAGTACATACGATGCAGTTAATTTAGTGCAGTTTAATAGTGCGGTTTCATAATACAGACACACCGACACACACCACTCACTATGTTTTGCCTCCTGGTTTGATTATAATCCAATTACTTGCAATTTTTCTTTCACGGAGGTTTTTTTTTATACCTTTCAAGGCTTTTTTCCCTCTAATTTTTCGGAGATTATAAGTCCGGAGTATTTACTCCCAAACGTGCATTTTATTTTACCATCACGTTTTTCTTTAAATACTTTGTAAGATGAACCCACAATTTCGGTCATACACAATACGCCAAATTGTATTTATAATAATAACCGCAGCATCTCGTCCTATTGTTCGCGTAGATGATATACCTTGAATTTGTTCGTAACCAATTCGAATAAGCAAATCGAAATCAATTAGCTTAACAAATTATCGCGAAATTTATATTTGTAAACAAATAAGGGAGATGGAATTTGCGGATGGAATTGTAAAATACACTGTTATAAACAAAAGGTCCTGTGGCACCTGGGAATTTTCCGACGTCAGCGCAAGCAAACTTCGGCCCCGCGGAAAATTTTCTCTTGCCAGCCAGATCCGCTTCACGCCTGATAGTGTCGCGACGTCTGGCTCCGTCATGGAGCAATTACACACAAGTTTGGTGCATTGAGTGCTGCCATTTATATAGAATATAGCGATAGAATGCAGCCATGAATTTTGTCACTTGTTACCCGACTTCGGCCAAATTCGGACGTGCTTGCGCGTACATATTGCAATCGATTCAATATTCTTGTATTTAACGTTTGTGCTGTTTCGTTAAATAAATCTTGTAAACTATCTAAGCCTCCTTCATAATTAGTAGTGCAAAATTCGGTACTAAATTCCATTTTCATAGTCCTACTAAAGGGCGATATGTAAATCAATTGAATTTAGTAAATCAGTTTTCAAGTTCGACTCTCGGGTCAATTTAAAAGAATTTGGTGTTCAATTGAAAAGGTTCAACATTGTGTTTCAATTCGGAAAGTCAAAATCTAGTTCAAAGTGTAAAACTTAAAGGTAACTCGTTTATTGTATAAATCATTTGTGAATTTAAGTTTGTAAACTAAAGTTTGTGATCAAATTATAAATGTGCGATCACCAACAAATTGTAAAGAGTCACAGAATTGGAAAAGAGATAGAGAAATAAAAGAATAAAATATTGTGAACGTTTAAACATTTTTGTGATTTTAATCTCCCGAAAAGAATCCATGACACTAGACCATCAATAACTAAGCCAGAACAGGTATACAGTTGGTGGCAAATGATTCTATGTCACCAACTGTTCAAAATACTACCAGAAACTCTTTGTGGAAGATCAGGAAATATATCTGGATAAGCGATGCTAAATAAGGGATCATGTATTTTTCTCATAAGAGAAGAAATTACAAATACTTTAGGTCTAAATGGTCATGCAATAATATTTACTCTATAGTAGTATGGTGATAGGAAAAAGACAGACTGACCAACTAGAGTTGTTCAGTCACTATTTTAGTTTTCTAATCAATCTAACAAGATTCATTGTCAACACATTTTCAGTGAACATGCTTAAAACACAGTGCACTATGCTTTTCAAATGTAATATAAAAACCAATAATATAAAGTGACATTTATTCAGTATTCAGCTTTCAACAGAAAGGTTTCTCCAATTTGGCAAAATAGTATGGTTTTTTTTTTTAGTTTTAGGGAATTCTGTTGTGAGCGAGTAAATACCGCCTACGTATTTACGAAGCGAGCGAGCACTGCCTATATACTCGCGCTTCACCAATCAATTTTTAAAAGCATGCACATAGGCCACTATCACCGAAGCATATACTTGTCGTTTAATGAGCGAGCAAGGGCTCGAGCAAATATCAATACACAATTCGCTTCACACGAATGATCACCACGTAGACGACATGCTTTGGGAGTACTCCCAGCTGAAGGGAAAATTGAAAGTTCAGGCGAAACCGTTCTCTCGCTCAATTTCCCCAGCTCCATCAATTCGCCTCAAGAAGCCGAAAGCTTAAGCGAAAGCGTTCTCTCGCTCAATTTCCCCAGTTTCACATATTCGTAAGCGAAACGGAGCGGGGAGGAAAAGTGCTTCGTGGAACGAGAACGCACGTGTTCGGCTATTCAGCACTTTTTGCGAGAATCGAGGCTAAAAGCTTACGAGAGAACGGTATTTAAAGTTCTTGGGCAAACATTAGTGAGTCAGTCGTGATACGTGCTGCGACAGTAAAACACGGTACAAGTTCCGGTTTTTAACACGATTTCCACTTACGTCAATCAACGAATTACTTATGGTGAGGTGTTGGCTCTCAGCGCCGTGTTCCTCCAAGGCTTTTAGCGTGTAAGCGCTGTGTGGCCACCATAAGTAATATAATTTTTCCTTCTTGCAGGCAACCCGAAGAGGTGGACAACCAGCAGCCGCAGTGGCCCCTTCAGGACGGCGTGAAAAGTGCCCTTCAACACCTGGTGGACCGTCATCGCGACCCAAGCTCGCCAGTACCTGCGTGCCGCTCTACCCGCTAGCCTCCAGGATAATTAAGGACCTCGGGCCAGCGAACCACCCCCGTCAGGCACCCGTTAGGACCCTAGATCAGGCGCTTCAGGCAGAGCCCCGAGCTGGTCCCCGACCCATATCCAAAGAGGAGTACCTCAGGAGGTTGAAGGCTCCCTTGAACACCACCGTCCATCCCCGCAAGCAACAACATCAGCGCGGAGGGAAGCGGGAACGCAAGAGGCGGGAGTTGGACGAGCTGAGGCGGCTAGCTCGCTTGTCAGTCACACCCACTGAGCGGGCTTTCTTCCGACGGAAAGCGAAGAAACTGCGCCGGGGGATACAGAAGGAGATCCAGGCACGTCATCGGACCAAGGCACGTGGAAGCGACTCAACTTGCTTTAGTAAAACCTGTAGTAGGACTTGCTGAAGAAATAAAGTAGAAAAAAGAAACGCAACATTTGGTGTTTTTGTTACAATTTTTCAGAGGGGTCTTCAGCTTCAAGAGTAATTCAGGTGCGAAGGTGAGTGTTTCTAAAAGGTAACACCCTAGGGATCCCCGGAAGTGGCCGGCAGAACCCCAGGTTGGAGACAAATTATATAACATTGGTGCAGCCGGTAATAAACATTGGCGCAGCCGGTTTTAGTTTCTGAGCAGCTCTAGTACGGCAACTCGCTGTGGAGCGGTCAATTTACTACCGATTAAATTGGTGAACCGTTCGAAACTGGAATTTTACACTTACACTCTCAGTATAAGCACACTCATCCACGCACCCTGTTTACTCGAGCTTCGTACTCCCGGAATTGTAACCAAAATCACCTAGTTAGCGCTTTAGGAACTTTAACTTATTTCGAAGAAAGGGTTTCATTGCTATATTCGGAATTAATGACCGGTCATTAAGTCAAGAGACGGTCAATATTTTTTATTGAGATTGCGCGAATGCATAATCAGAGCGAATTAACAGAAGGAATTCATCAGTCAACTCCAGAGCAAAACAAGGGGCTTGTATTACGAAGCGGTAGAACACTTTCAAGACCAAGAAGTAAGTCTGAATCTTTTTGTTTCAGCTCAAACCTACAGGTAAAGCGAGAATCCGAACCCACTGAATTAGACCCAGTTCTTGAATTAACTAATACCGTTGATCATTTACATACACATCGTTTAGAGCGAATTAATCAGTTCCGTGAACGAACAAAACAATTTAAGGAAGAGATTGAACATTTCGGTGGGGTCTCGCTAAACTCGACCAGTTTTTTCAATTTATCGCAATCATTGAAAACCCTGATTACGTCTCACGATTGGAATTTATCATTTGGGGCAAGCGCATTTTCAAACGATTCCGTTAGCCTAACCGATTCTTTGAATCCTGTTTGTATGGTTGATAAACGGGCGGAAGTTAAAATTCATCCAGTCAGTATGGCTGACTATGCAAGAGTAGCTAAGCTGATGGGACAGATGATCCCTGTGTTTTCAGGAGCTCCGAGCTCATCAATGGTTTTGGAACTGCAGACCTTTATAGGGTGCAGCAAACAAGTTTGGAAATGTTTAAATAGTCAGGAGCAAGTGGCTTTTATGCAGATTTTCCCAACCCGTCTTCGAGGAGAGGCATATCAGCTAATATCCTCTAGTTTTCCATCAACCTTAGAGGCAGCTGAGGAACTTTTGAATCGGGTATTTTTGCCGAGGGAAACTTATCAGGAATTGGTAACAGGGCTTATATCAGCTAAACAGAGTCCCACGGAGACAGTACTCGCCTACACATCACACCTAAGGCAAATCCTTAAGCGATGTCAAGAAGCTGCAATCATCAAATATGGGCCAGAAGGAGGTAAAATTGCGAGTACTCAGCTGGAGGATTTTGCCAAGAATGTCTTTAAGAGTGGGGTTAATAATCCTCATCTTTGCCAGTATCTTTTGTCACAGGAAACAACTACCTTTGAAGATCTAGTCACTAAAGGGTTGAATATGGAAAAACTGCAGCAAGGGGCTTGCCTCTTTCAGGGCAATCTAACACAATTATATCCACAAATGCCGCAGGTTCAACCCACTTTCAGTACTTGGATGCCTAACCAACATGCTTTTACGAGTACACCTCAGCAAGTTAGTTTCACACCTAGTCCGTCCACCGTACCTTTCCAGTCACAGGTAGTAGTAGCACCAGATCCGAACTCTGGACCGAGGCCACCTAAATTTACAAAGAGTCCGAAAATTACTTGTAATTTCTGTCATAAGCGTGGCCATACCTATACAGACTGCTATAGCCGCAAGAATACTCCTTATTGCCCGACGTGTAAGGAGTACGGCCATGATCAGAAGGATTGTAAGGCAAAGCCGGCTGCAACACCGGTTATAAACGGTGGCCCTAGGGTATATAGTATTCAGGTTAGATGTGACTTTTGTGGTCGGAGAGGTCATGCTATAGACGCGTGTTTCCAGAAGAAGAGATGGGAAGCCAGACAACAGGGAAACGAGATGCAGTCGAGTCGAAAATCCCCGACTCGACTCCAATAGAAACGGTGCAACAAAGGAGCCAAATTGGTGGTGGCAGGGCCGAACATAGGGTAACCCATAAAGGTACTGAAGGGCAAAACACGCTCAGTAATAGTTATGAAAAATCAAGCCTTGTTACAGCTTCCCTGCCATTAGATATTGGGAAGCAGGGTGAAACAAAATTTACTATTGATACAGGTGCAGAGGTGAGCATAATTACTAAATCAGCAATACAAGATACATGCCCGATAGATTCTAGTCTAGTTTGGGGAAGGAGAAACCCTTGGTACTACGCAGGGCAATTTTGAACTCCCTACGGGACTTCCTTGTACTTTTCAAGTAGTTGAAAAAATTCAGGGGACGTTCAACGATGGTTTACTGGGGAATGACTTCCTGGCAAAGAATTGTAATATAGAAGGTCCCGCACAAGCGCTAGTGTTTCCTCGCACGGAAGCGAATAGCACTGAGTTCAGGGTCCCTCTGGAGTCCCAGGGAGGTGCAGTCAGAACGGCTCAGTTTTCGGTTAAGGCGTCGAATGGCACTGACGCGTTGTCTATAGGAGTAACGCGAAGCGCGGCATCATTATCAAGCCAAACTGACGATGTGAGCTGCAACTCTGACGAAGGGCCAAGCATCAGCCAAATTGGTTCCAATGGAACTTATCAAGTCAATTTCAAGGAGGCTATCAAACTGTTGCCGCGGACGCAACATCTAGTGGGGGTTCCGATCCGGTTGGGCCAGGAAATGCTTAGTACCGCAAGCTCGATAGCGGATGGCGTTTTTCTAGCTAATGCTCTTCTAAGTCCGGAGAGTCCTGTAATAGGCATACTGAATTCGAGTGAGTCACCGGTCAAACTTGAACGGATTGATTTAGAACTCGAGAGATTAGATGAATATTTGGTGGATAATCTAGAGACTAACAATAAGGAGGAGCAGCCCTAGCAAACCTCCTGCATGAATTTCCCCGTGAAACATATAGGAAGTATATCAGCAACAACAGAAGGGTCACAATTGATAAGTAATGGTCGATCAGGAAACAATCCTGGACTAATGAATCAGGACCCGCCTATCGACATTATACGGAATGCATTACTAAAGCAAGAGCTTACGCTGTATGAGCATATTAATTCTGAGGAGAAGGCTGCTATTACCCAGCTGTGTCAGGAGTTTAATGATGTTTTCTTCCTGCCAGGGGATAAGTTAAGTTACACGGAGGCTATCACACATGAGATTCCGTTGGTGACAGACCAAGCACCCATAAATCAAAAAATGTACCGTTTGAGTCAGCCCCAAAAGGACATTATTAACGAGCAGCTCAAGGTGATGTTAGACAATGACATTGTCCAGCCAAGCAAAAGCCCATGGAACTCCCCCCTCTTGGTTGTGCCCAAGAAGGCTGGAGCCGATGGAGCAAAGAAATGGAGAGTTTGACTTCAGGAAACTGAATGAGAAGACAATAGGTGACGCTTTCCCATTACCCCGTATTGAGGATATTCTGGACCAGCTAGGGCATTCACGGTATTTTAGTACGTTAGATTTGGCCAGCGGATATCACCAGGTCTTGGTAGATCCAAAGGATCGGCCGAAAACTGCTTTTAGCACCAATTATGGGCACTATGAGTTCAAACGGATGCCTTTTGGTTTGAAGGGGGCACCTGCTACTTTTCAGAGGCTAATGAATTACATATTGACAGGTTTACAAGGTTTTGACTGTTTTGTGTACTTGGATGACCATAAACCACTATTTATGGGAAAAACTTGGGAGATCACATCGATAAACTACGGAAAATTTTTGTCCGACTGAGAATGAATAATCTAAAGCTTCAACCGGAGAAATGCCAGTTTTTACGACCAGAAGTGGTATATCTGGGACACATTTGCTCTCAAACGGGTGCGCGGCCAGATCCGAGTAAGACTAGTTGCGTGCGAGATTTTCCCGTTCCCACAACTGTGCGTAGGTTACAGTCCTTTTTAGGTTTAGTTAATTACTATCGGAAGTTTATCCCTAATTTCTCGAAAATAGCCAAACCCCTTACGAATTTGTTGCGAAAGGATGTTCGTTTTACATGGACAGATAAGTGTATGGAGGCATTTCAGCTCCTAAAGAATTCGTTGGTAGAACCACCATTGCTGGCGTATCCTGATTTTACCAAGCCGTTTAATCTTACCACTGATGCAAGTAACGAGGCCCTGGGGGCTGTTTTATCCCAAGGGGAAATTGGCAAGGACCACCCCATAGCCTATGCAAGTCGAACCCTGAACAAGGCGGAGCGGAATTACTCCACAATAGAGAAGGAACTACTTGCGATGGTTTGGGCCGCCAAAAATTTCAGGTGTTATTTGCAGGGAAGACGTTTTACCATCTACACGGATCATAAACCTTTAAAGGGTGTATTTAACGTAAAAGATCCCACCACTCGGTTGGTAAGGTTTCACCATAAGTTATCGGAATTCGATTACCACATTGAGTATAAGCCGGGCAAGTACAATACCAATGCTGATGCCTTGAGTAGGATTCCCCAGGACCCTGCCGACGAGGCAAGTAATAAATATCAGTGTAATGTCCTCACTCGGGCACAGAAGCAGCGGCAACTACTTGATCAAGATCTAGAAGGTTCCTCGGCAGAGCCGTTGCAATGTCAGACCAGTGGTGGTAATCCAACTGATGATACGGATGTATTGATTGAAACCGCGCGTGTGCAGCAGCAGTTAATTGAGTCATCCCTGAAAGACCTTGTCACAGATCCGGTATCAGGAGGGTCACAAGTGCTCGATGGTAAACATGCGACTAGTAGTGAGGATAACGTTAAGGTTATATCCTCCCCGACACAGCAGGAGATCCTGACCCTCACTACCCCGGAAGAGGTGAGGGGGGTTTTATTGGAATATCACGATTCCCCTTTTGGAGGTCATCAGGGGGTCGCAAAAACCTACAGGAAGATCCGGAAGAAATATAAATGGAAGAATATGCTTTCAGACATCAAAAAATATGTTAGGGCCTGCAAGAAGTGTCAAGTTATGAAGGCCTGCCTTCAACATCGCATGCCGATGGTTATCACTGATATAGCGGAGAGGCCATTTGATAAAGTGTATCTGGATATCGTGGGGCCTCTCATTGAGACAACTTCCAGGAATAAATACATTTTGACCTTTCAGGACAATTTGACGAAATTCATAGATTGGTACACTTTACCGAACGCTGAGGCCGAGACAATAGCCAAAGTGTTCTTTAATGAGATCATTGCTAGGTATAGAATACCTAAGCAGCTAGTTACTGATCAGGGGGCTAATTTTGTGGGGAAACTATTCAAGCAAATATGTAAGTTATTAAATATAAAGAAAATTCAAACTACCGCCTACCACCCGCAATCCAATGGAGCCTTGGAGCGAGCCCATAGACCCCTGGTAGAATATTTGAGATCTATGGTGGATGACAATCCGCAGGTTTGGGATCAGTTTTTACGTACGGCCGCGTTCGTGTACAATACCAGTGAGCATGATAGCACGAAACTCACTCCTATGGATTGTCTCTATGGATTCACGGCGGACGTTCCGTCGAACCTAAAGAGGGAGCCAACCCCTCTCTATGACCATGAGAACTATTATCTATTATTAAAGCACAAACTACAAAAAATTTACACCTTGGCACGTAAGAATATACTAGAGAGTAAGTTAAAATGCAAGGCTCATTATGATAACAACGTCAGACCAGTTACTTTCCATATAGGGGATAAGGTGTTGTTAAAAAATGAGAATCGTAAGCACAAGCTTGCGCAGGTATGGGTTGGTCCATATGAGGTCAAAGCCATTACTTCCCCCGTAAATACTACGATTGCGATAAAGAAAAAACTGGTCAATGTTCATAACAACCGGCTTAAGCCGTACTATGAATAAATTGTCCTAACTCCTCCCTTTTTCTTTTGTTTTTTTTTTTTGTATTTCTAGTAATGGATATCGGCATCGTTATCCTAGTCTTGCTCAGCGTTGGCGTTTTGGCAATCCCGAACGAGGATCTGAAACCATATTCACTGGAGAGCATAGCAAACACGGGAATACTATTTGAGAATGTAGGTGGTCTGTTGAGCTATCACAGCACCTGGAATATCGTGATGGAGTTAAATCTAGGGGAAATACAGGATCAAATAGACGTAGCCGAACGAGCCGAACACCTGATTAAGATGCTCTGTGCAGGGAAGGGCTTGGGATGTGCGGAGCAGTTAAGGCACGTCCATAGCCTAGTGGAAAATCTTAAGATTCGCTCTCAAGCTTTGTTTGAGTCACTGATGCCTAAAAGGGTTAAAAGATCATTTATTGATGGAGTCGGGAGAGCATTACATTCGTTATTTGGCACCATGGATGACGAGAATGAAAAAGAGCTGTACAGTAGGTTAGACAATCTGGAGGACAAGGAAAGGGAATTAGTTAAATTGGAAAAGCAAAGGATTAGTATTGTAAATATATCCTTGGAGGAAATCCATAAACCGCTATCAGATGTGATTAACAGGCAAACAGAACTCGGTTTACAGATGAAAGATATCTCTCTAATGTCGGATAAATTGCAAGCAGCAGAACGGAGGAATGTAGTTCTAACATCTTTGTTAGCGCAGCTTATGGAAATCGAAACGCGTCAACGCACCATAATCGACATTGCTGTAGCAGTTCAAAGCAACAGAATTCATCCCTTACTAATTTCTAGTAAAAGATTGCACGGAATTTATGTTAAACCGGGCAATAAATGTCCTGAATTCTGTGAAGAAATCCTTGCACAGACGGCGGAACTACACTATTTCAGGCGGAAGACCAAACTAGTGGTGATAATAACGCTTCCTCTTTTCCAGCTACCCTTGATGAAGCTATATCAAATACACCTATTCCCCATCAAAACTAACAGGACCCTATTCTTGTTACCCTCCGTGGAATTCTCGTTTATAGCGGGGGACGTCACAACTCAACAGTTTTTACTTCTGACTGATAATTCAGGTCATAAGAAAATTAAACATCCACAACCTGGTGACCTATATGTGGCCCCATTATCTACGCCAATTATTCAATCCCCACCTTCAGTAAATGAAATAATATCACTTTTACATAACCCACTCAATCTGAAGATAGAGCTACCTCTACGAGTGAGCACATCAATAACTGATTCCCTCATTAAGCTAAGCAAACCTAACAGTTGGATATATTTTCTACCGCATGAAACACCCATCCATATCCGCTGCGATGCTAGCATCACGACACACAAACTAATTGGTCAAGGAATTTTAACTCTCCATCTCCCCTGCACAATTCAGATCAACGAAATGACCATACATTATGAAGCCGAAAGTACTCACCCGTTCGATATAGTTCAACCGCAGTATTTCCCCAAAGTAGGCCCGAGGATTTTAGAACGAGACGTTGCTGATCTTAGGTGTAACCACAGCATGCCACAAATGAAGATTGTAACAGCCAAAAACGGAGGCATTCATTTCGCAGCCAGCACCCACGCCCTAAATGAAATCTATTCGCACCTCGAGCGGATCAAATTTGAGGAGACTGCCAGAAGGCATGCGCATCTATCCACGGCCTCGGCCAGCTTGGCGGTGATCTCAGTGTTCATTTTCGGGACATATTTTGTGATCAGGCTCATTAAGGGGCGTTGTCGGACGAAAGCAAACAATCGATGTTCTACAGAGGTGTCGAACCCTGGTATTGCTTTGGAAATCCATACTGGGGAGACGAGTCGGCGGGTTTCACCAGTATCGCTAGCAACTGATAATTCACACTCCGTCGTCCACAAGGAGCAACTTGTAACCAAGCGTATTCCAAAAGCACAGGCACCCAAAACCCCAAGTGTTACCCAATCCCAAATCCCCACGCATTATCCCGCCCGTTCCTTTCAACTAGTCTAGTTATACCAAAAAAAAAATAAAAATAATAACAAGTAAAAATTTAAAAAAATTTAAAAAAAAATAATAAGCAAAAAAAAGAGGGTTGAATTACCCCCCCCCCCAAAAAAAAAACAAAACAAAACGAATAAGAGACTAATAAAAAAAAGAAAAAAAATAAAACAAGAAGCAAAAACAACATAAAGCAAAGAAAAAATGAACAATCCATTTTATTCAACGCATGCTATAACCGGCTAAAAACTACTAACCAAATAACAACATGCATTCATTTCCCTCGCACCTCGCACACTAAATGCATGAAGCCATAATTCATTAGCAGCGAAGCTAGTCCCATACAGAAGATACGACCGACCAGTAATTGGTATCGATCGTACCCATATCTTTAAGCTCCGTATTAGTCAACCGGGCTACGGTTTCTTGCGGCAAATCGTCAGATTCAATTTGCACGTATGCGCTGAAAAAACAAACCACATTATTCACTGTTATCAAGCTTAAGTGAGCACGCAAACTTTCAGACCGAAGTTTAGTTGCTAGAAGAGCGAACATACCCGACACAATTCCCCATCTCGATAAAAGCTTTTCTCTTGGCTGAAACAATCCGAAAGATAACCAAGCGACCAGCGTTGACGTCGGCGCAGCCGTACGAATGTGGGTAAACGAAATACCTCTAAGCCCGACCTACCTACCTTTCATATGTTAAATACACACACATACCTTTCCAATTAAAACTAATTTGTAACCTCCCACCTACTAACGAATATCCACAAATATATATTGGCACATTAGTTAAAATGGTGGAGATATTAAGAAAATTAGATATAGATGTAATAGATGTTTAAGCATGTTAAATAGATTATTCATTTTAAAGGTGTTATAGAAAAATCTCCGTAATGTAAGGAATAGTAAGAAATACATGAACAAAAGAAAATATAAACATACAAAGATAAAATGAAGAAACAGAGTGTGGCGTTAAAGTAAAAATGTACATATACATATTGGTATGAGAATAGTAATAACCAAATATAAAATTAAAAGTAAATGCCAAACTTAAGTAGGAATAAATAAAAAGCCAAAAGCAGCACAATGAAAAGTAAAATAAGAAAATAAAAAGTGCCATTGCACCTACACCTTTTGCACCAAATCCCAACTAACGCTGACTGGTCATAATTTGCTAACACCTGTACTACATACTAATCACACAGAAGCAGGTAAACCAGTAACGTAAAGCTTTGATTAAAAGAAAAATTGGCATTGAATATGGATGTTAAAACAAAATGTAAAGTATTATTAAGTAAAGTCGATTAAAAGCCAAATTGAATTCCGGCATCCTTCAAATGTAAAGAATAATTTTATAGTCAATGATATTCAGTAAACTCTTCAGCATTATAGCAAAACAAAACATTAATTTATATTCCTGTAACTATAATGATTACATCAAACGCAACATTATTCTATTATTGTATAGTATCAAATGTAAAATTAACTTATAAATTCATGTTTGTATAAATTGAAACAAGGAATATTAACTATATCGAATCAAACAAATCATCAGTGCATAATTGCATAGATTAACTTGTCAAGATAGGGTCAAGCAAAAAAAAAAAACATTAGTGGATAATTACGCAGATTAATGACTAAACAAAATAAATCATCACAATATTATAGAATCAAATCGAATATGAACTAATTAATTTGGAAATTTCAACGAATTACTTGTAGTAACGAAATTAACTGATAGAATTACGTTAGCAAATAGTAAATAAATTACGCGCAAACCGGCAGCGGAACAACGATCAACAGTAATCAGCAAGAAGTACAGCGGATAACAGCACACAGTAAGAGCGCAAAATATAAGTATAACCGACCTGCATAAAAGGAAATATAAAGGAAATCAGCTAGCAACCCAAATTTACGACAGAACAAAGGCTAAAAGAAACAATTAGAGATATGTTTGGTTAATCCGGATAATCGTAGTAGAGCAACGATTTATTGTACTCTCCAAGTAAAATAAATCCAATTTTCAACCGCCGGAAGAAATGTTGTGAGCGAGTAAATACCGCCTACGTATTTACGAAGCGAGCGAGCACTGCCTATATACTCGCGCTTCACCAATCAATTTTTAAAAGCATGCACATAGGCCACTATCACCGAAGCATATACTTGTCGTTTAATGAGCGAGCAAGGGCTCGAGCAAATATCAATACACAATTCGCTTCACACGAATGATCACCACGTAGACGACATGCTTTGGGTGTACTCCCAGCTGAAGGGAAAATTGAAAGTTCAGGCGAAACCGTTCTTTCGCTCAATTTCCCCAGCTCCATCAATTCGCCTCAAGAAGCCGAAAGCTTAAGCGAAAGCGTTCTCTCGCTCAATTTCCCCAGTTTCACATATTCGTAAGCGAAACGGAGCGGGGAGGAAAAGTGCTTCGTGGAACGAGAACGCACGTGTTCGGCTATTCAGCACTTTTTTGCGAGAATCGAGGCTAAAAGCTTACGAGAGAACGGTATTTAAAGTTCTTGGGCAAACATTAGTGAGTCAGTCGTGATACGTGCTGCGACAGTAAAACACGGTACAAGTTCCGGTTTTTAACACGATTTCCACTTACGTCAATCAACGAATTACTTATGGTGAGGTGTTGGCTCTTAGCGCCGTGTTCCTCCAAGGCTTTTAGCGTGTAAGCGCTGTGTGGCCACCATAAGTAATATAATTTTTCCTTCTTGCAGGCAACCCGAAGAGGTGGACAACCAGCAGCCGCAGTGGCCCCTTCAGGACGGCGTGAAAAGTGCCCTTCAACACCTGGTGGACCGTCATCGCGACCCAAGCTCGCCAGTACCTGCGTGCCGCTCTACCCGCTAGCCTCCAGGATAATTAAGGACCTCGGGCCAGCGAACCACCCCCGTCAGGCACCCGTTAGGACCCTAGATCAGGCGCTTCAGGCAGAGCCCCGAGCTGGTCCCCGACCCATATCCAAAGAGGAGTACCTCAGGAGGTTGAAGGCTCCCTTGAACACCACCGTCCATCCCCGCAAGCAACAACATCAGCGCGGAGGGCAGCGGGAACGCAAGAGGCGGGAGTTGGACGAGCTGGGGCGGCTAGCTCGCTTGTCAGTCACACCCACTGAGCGGGCTTTCTTCCGACGGAAAGCGAAGGAACTGCGCCGGGGAATACAGAAGGAGATCCAGGCACGTCATCGAACCAAGGCACGTGGAAGCGACTCAACTTGCTTTAGTAAAACCTGTAGTAGGACTTGCTGAAGAAATAAAGTAGAAAAAAGAAACGCAACATTTGGTGTTTTTGTTACAATTTTTCAGAGGGGTCTTCAGCTTCAAGAGTAATTCAGGTGCGAAGGTGAGTGTTTCTAAAAGGTAACACCCTAGGGATCCCCGGAAGTGGCCGGCAGAACCCCAGGTTGGAGACAAAGGATATAACAATTCGTTAAACATTTCAGATATTGTGTTGTCAGCCATCAGCTTGGAACTTAGCTAACTTGAAATTATATATAACTGACTACCAGAGAGGGTTTCACTAAAAATAGAAGGAGATTATAAGAACGCTCCCTCGTTCATCTTAAACAACATCCATACCATCAGAGATCTGGGTCTTCCGCTCCAAACTCTGAAACAAGCAAGTCTTAGTCATGCTTTTTCATTGTGTAGTAATAGGGCAATTCGTGCATGTGAACTGCTCGAGACACTTCCTAGTGCTTTAAAAAATGAAACAATACTACCTGGTCATATATGTAGAGAGCATCATTAAGTTTAGCAAAGAGAACGAAATCGGCAATCAGAAACTTAAATTTTGATTATTTGTAGAGGAAGTCGTTTTTTGGAACATTACAGTAACTACTTTGTTATTACTCTATCCTTATTTCCTGTCCCGAAGAAAATATTGAAGCTACTTCGTAAACCCAAAAATTTTTTTTTTTATTTTTAATATTCTATATAGAATTGAAAACAAATCTAATAAACAAATAAATTTATAGATCGGGAAGTAGGTTTTATTTCCGTGAAACATATGTGACTCACGGGCTTGAAGAGACGTTGTCGGCTCAGCACGTTCGTGACCCATATATAATTCACAATACATTTTCACATTCCGCGTTACTTTGTGTCGTTATTTTATGGCTATTATGTGTATACTAGTATATTTTTAGCATGGTAACATTATTATAAGAAATATTATAACGGGATACATTGCTTGTAGTTGTCAGTTGTGTGATAAGTGCTTTGGTTTTGCGCGGTGTGGTTTACGGTTTTGTGGTCAAAAATTTTGTGATTTGTTTCAAGATGTCTCGTAATTGTGTTATAGAGGATAGGGACTTTGACTTTAGAGAAAACGAGTCGGGTTCAGATGAAGATGTTCGAGAAGAAAGTATTTTTTGTGATGACGACGTCGCCGATCCCGATTTTGTTCCGGGTGATATTTCTGACTCAGACAGTGTTATCTCAACAAATGACATGCCATTTGTTGATGGAACAAAAAATGTCTCTATTGCAGAAGTAAACAGGAGCGATCATTCTGAAAACTTTGCCGTACGACCTACTAACTCAAAGAAATTGACAGCTAAGGAAGTCATCCAGCTAACTGCGCAAGAGATAAATCAAATAGACGAAGAAAATGGTTGGAGTGAAACCACTGTCGCGACAGCAGCATAATGTCGAATCTCCAACCATTCATCTCCAGGGCGAACATTCTATAGTATCACCTTATAGAAAATTTTTGACATGAGGTTTTAGATCTTATGATAAAGCAAACTAACTTTGACCAAAGAATATAAAGCATAAAGAAATCTAATTCTATACAAAATTTTCGCCCCCAAAATTTCATACCGTGGGTTCTGGCGCTAGAACCCAGAGCTTTCATTTATCTCTTTGCTAACAAGAGCTTTTGCCAAGAGCTTAAGCCATTGACATTTCGTACGAGAAAATTTCATCGATGATGGGCATGTGGGGGCGACGTTGAGGAGAGAAGTAGAACTTTTGCCTTGTTGGTTTCTGCTTTGCTTGAGACGATTTTTCATCTCAACGAATAAATTGGCTCTTCGCGAAAATGATTTTTCAAGATAGTTTTATCACCTATTTTAGGGTATATTTGATATATGTTTATATGTATATTTGAAATGCATGCATTTTAAGTAAAGAAAACATTTTTAATTTTTATATTCTAAAAAACCTGGATTCCCAAATTTTTTTCGTGATTTTTCGCCATCGAATAATAAGCGAAACCTTAAAACCTGCTCGCAAGGTTTAATATCTGAGGAAATGGCCCCTCAGATATTAAACCTTGCGAGCAGGTT
Organism: Odontomyia ornata; assembly: GCA_963969285.1. Taxonomy (NCBI): domain Eukaryota; kingdom Metazoa; phylum Arthropoda; class Insecta; order Diptera; family Stratiomyidae; genus Odontomyia; species Odontomyia ornata. The sequence continues at coordinate 103,213,868 of OZ017742.1, read as the reverse complement.
TTAAGGTACAATTCTCCGAATAAAAATGGTACTTCAAACACTAGCAATAATAAAGTATTGTAGATCATGGTATGTGGTATATTGCTTCGACCATTTTCAAAATCAACAGCAGGATTTTTGTTGCATTTTAGTACAATTCCAATAATATGGTTCATGTTACTGGCTTATTAAAAATTCTTCATTGCTCATCTTCTCAGAAATATTAGTTTCAAAGTTGAACGAAAAATTAGAATTCTGTTAACATGATGATGCATGAAGAAGAATTTTGAAGAATGCCAGTGTGAAAAATATATGATGCAGTAAATCCATCATGCATTTCAATTTATCTGCTTTTATGCCGTTGATGTTAAATTAAAACCTATTTAAACTTCTACCTTAAGGGTAACCTTAAGTAAGTTACCGTAAATTTTCCTCAATGTACTGTTTTTACTGTACGACCATTTGATCATTATTGATCAAATGTCTGGGTTTAGTTTGCTAACCAGCAAAATCGGACAATAAATCTCGGAATGTCGTCCAATTATGTCGAAAAAAGGTTATTTCTGATTCGCATAGACGATGAATTTCGATCTGAAAGAAGTTATGTTTTGTGAAGTATTTTTTTAAGCTAGTCAAACAAAATAATCATGTGGTATTTCAGCTTGGAAAATTTAATATCCTGAGCTCTTATGCAAGGTAAATCTCTTTGTATCTCTTTGTGCGAAAGAGCATTCACTTAAAAGCTTGTGGTATACTTATGATGAAATTAAATGCATCACTTCATTTCGTATTGAATTTTGTTAAAGTGACAGTGTTTTTACGAAAAATGAATGTAAATAAATTAAAGTCTGGGCTACGATGCAGTTTGGAGCATTGTGGAAAGTCCAGAAGACAAACCAATGTTCGATTGTTTAAGTTCCCGCCATACGACTCCCCAATGGGTATTTTATGGCGGAAAACTTGCAATTTGAAAGAAGTAGCGGCAGACAAGAATCTACGGATTTGTCATCATCATTTCGCAGAAGAGTTCATAGGACCACGCAGATTGAAGGTAGGTGCTATTCCAACTTTGTTTTTGTTGAAAGAGGATGCAAGTGAGCAGATGATTTTAAATATGTTAACGACTCCACCACGGAAAAGACGGAGGTCGTCAACAGATTCAATAATTGATTTTTTTTGTAATTGCCAAAAACATGTTTCGAACGAACAGTTTTATATAAAAAAGTGCCAAAAACTGCAAGTGGAATGTGCAAAGTTAAAAAGTGATTTGATGAAGTGTAGGAAAGCAAAAAGTAATTTCCGGAGAGTTTCTAATTACAAGAAGAAATCACCTAAAAAAGTAGCAATTAAAGACTTCATCAATGCACAAAACATTAAGAAAACAAAATATTACAAGGAAGAAAAGAATTTGGTACAAAATATTTTTTATATTTCCCTATCAACATACAAATTTTTAAGAAACAGCCTAAATATTAATTTACCTCATCCATCAACAGTGTACTCCTGGGCGCCTGTCAAACAATTCCAACCAGGTTTAAGTAATAATTCGTTTCCAGTCATAAAAGACAAATGTCTATTATTAAGTGAAGTGGAAAAATATGTTGTTCTAATTTTTGATGAAATCGCCATAAGGAAAGTGTTGTATTCATAATGAACATATTAATTATTTGAATATCGTTACTTTTAAATTGCTCACTTTTATACTCTATTACAAATTTTTATTACATCTGATAGTTGGCAGTACTTGAAAAGCTTAGCTGTCATTCATGCATATGTGATTCAGTGCACATCCTCTTGTGAACATCCGCGTGTCATAGCTCGCACATAACCATGTGACTTCTAGTTCAATAAATAATAAGTTAATAATTTGAATTTAAATAAAGTGTTTTAGTTTTTACGCCCTCACGATATAACATTTGGTGTCAGAAAAAAGTGATTCGAGCACACGTAAATTGAGCCCATAATGAATGTGTTTTCAAAGTGCAAATACTGAAGAAAATAAAACCCTGCAATGAATCATGGTTCTTTCGGAGGAATTGAGAGAGTTAGTCGAAGCTCTTGCCACTGCTTTGAAAAATGCTAATTCTACAGCACTTGCATCTACAGGCGATGCCGGGCAGTCCAAGCCGCCACCATTTTCATTTCAAGAATTCCGTTCAAGTGAAGGTGCCACAGTTACAGACTACTTCAAACGGTTTCTGTGGGCCTTAAATCTAAGCAAAATCCCGGAAGAAATCCATGCAGATTACGTTCGAGTGCACATGGGCACCGAACTAAATGATGCCTTGAAATTCTTAATAGCACCAAAAACTCCGGAATCTTGTTCATTCAACGAGATAGTACAAGCGCTTACAAAACATTTCGACAGCGAGAAAAATAAATACGCTGAAAGCGTTAAATTCAGACATACCATGCAGAAGAAAGATGAATCGATTGCCAACTTTGCTCTACGGTTGAAGCAAGGAGCAGCGCATTGCGAATACGATTCTTTTCTTGATAGAATGCTCATCGAGCAAATGCTTCATGGTCTTTGTGATCGCTCCATGTGCGATGTGATTATTGCAAAGAAACCAACTACATTCGCAGAAGCTTACGCGGCCGCTCACGCTCTTGAGTCGACGCACAAAACATCGGAGGAGGTTAAGCTACAATCACTGCCATCGGAAACTATACACACACTACTATCAACAACACAGAAATACAAGCAAAATAAAGGCACTGCAAAAGTTAAACCGAAAACGCGCGGACAGAGAAAAATTGCACCAAATACTGCTAATCATAACTCACACCAAAGTCTTCAAAAAAACAACCGAAAACCCCTCTACTGCTACGGATGTGGAGATGCACATTTACGTGCTCAATGTCCATTCTTAAATAGTGAGTGTCGTTTTTGTAAGAAGAAGGGGCATATTGCTAAAGTGTGTAGAGCCAAAATTAAACAACGCAACGTTAACCAAATTCAAGATACTCGTACAGTTTCACAACAAATCAACACGACAGTTCGATTAAATGGAATTGATCAAATCGAAGATTTTCATGCTGCAAAATTAGTAGATCGAAAAATGATCAGTGTTAAAATCGATGGAGTGGAGTTGGAAATGGAGCTTGTCACGGGAGCACCTTGTGGCATCATTAGCAGTAATTCATTACGAAAGATAAAGCAGAATTTCCACTTAAAGCCAACAGACAGACAATTTGCAAGTTACACGAATCATCGTCTCAACTGCATTGGACGGCTCCCTGTAAATGTGACGGTAGGGAATCTTACACGCCGACTTAATCTCTATGTAGTCGAAGGGTCTTATGACTCGTTATTCGGTCGAGAGTGGCTCGCAGAATTCATATCCGAACTTAACATGAATGAAATGTTCGCTCCAATGGATGTACATAACCTTACTGTCGCATCTCCGGAACTTACGAAAGAGCAAATTGATCGTTTAGATATGTTGCTAAAAAGGCACGAAGATATTTTCAATCTTTCAGCTGGCAAACTTTCGGGCCCGCCAGTAAAAATGCATTTAAAACCAGGAGCCACACCGGTTTTTGCACGCGCCCGAGATATTCCATACGCTCTTCGAGATGCATATGCAAAAGCAATTGATGCAAAACTAGAAGCTGGTCACTACGTAAGAGTTGATCACTCGGAGTGGGCTTCTACTACGCATGTTGTCACCAAGAAAACTACTGGCAAACTTCGCATTACTGGCAACTACAAACCCACTTTGAATCCGCGAATGATCATAGACGAACATCCAATTCCCAAGCAAGAGCATATATTCAACAAAATGAAAGGAGCGAAAATATATTGTCATTTGGATATCACAGATGCATACACACATTTGGTTGTCGATGAAGAGTTTAGTAAAGCACTAACACTCAACACTCCTACACATGGTTTAATACGACCAACTCGAGTAGTTTATGGAGCAGCAAACATACCTGCAATTTGGCAACGCAGAATGGAGTCGATTATATAAGATATGCCTTCTGTCTTGAATTTTTTTGATGATCTGCTTGTCTTTTCAGATTCATTTGATGCTTTACTGATAGTTCTTGACGTTATACTCTCCAAACTCAAGGAAAATGGTATTCACCTAAACCGCTCAAAATGTACTTTCGCTGCTTCCGCAGTCGAGTTTCTTGGTCATAAAATTGATGCACAAGGAGTTCACAAATCTGACGAACACATTAAAGCAGTAAGAGATGCGCCTAAACCAAGCACACCAAAAGGTTTACAACTGTTCATTGGAAAAGCAACGTACTACAACGCATTCATACCCGACTTGGCGACTAGAGCACGAACGCTACGGGATATGCTTCTAAAGGAAACTTTTCAATGGACGGACGAAGCAGAAAAAGCATATGCTGACTTGAAAAATATTCTAATTTTGCCTCAAGTCCTGATGCCTTATGATCCAGCACTACCAGTGGTCCTCGCTACAGATGCTAGCCAGGTAGGCTTAGGCGCAGTATTATCTCATCGACTTAGTGACGGGACAGAACGTCCAATAGCATACGCTAGCCGAACAATGACCGCAACAGAACAAAAATATCCACAGATCGACAAAGAGGCACTTTCTATAGTCTGGGGTTGTCAGAAGTTCTTTTACTATTTATATGCACGGCATTTTTTTCTTATAACAGACCACAAACCATTAACGCAGATTCTTCATCCAGAGAAATCACTTCCAATTTTATGCATAAGTAGAATGATCAACTACGCAGATTACTTAGCTAATTTTAACTACTCAGTGGAATTCAAAAATACAAAGCTAATGCTAACGCAGATTACTGTTCTAGAGCTCTTCATAAGCCACAACTTGTTCGTAAAATCACTTCACAAAGGGAGGAAGAAGTTATGGATCTGGATGGGATGGACATATTCATCCTACGTCAAATCAATCAACTTCCTGTAGGAGCGGAACTTATCGCCAAAGAAACGAAGAAAGACCCACATCTTGGAAAAATAGTACAAATGCTACTAGATGGACACGACTTGACTCGAAGTGGACTCAAAGCTCCAGAAAGTAATTATTCATTTTCATCCGGATGCCTCCTGTTTGAGCATCGAGTTGTAATTCCTACTTCATTACGTCAACCTATACTACAAGATCTGCATGCAGCACACATTGGAATAACCAAAATGAAAGGTTTAGCTCGATCATATGTTTATTGGCCAGGTCTGGACGCTGATATAGAACGGATCGCAAAAGCGTGTACTGAGTGTGCTAAATTTGCGCATGCTCCAGCAAAATTTCGTGAGCATCATTGGGAGTATCCAAAGGGTCCATGGCAACGTATCCATATCGATTACACAGGACCTGTTGCTGGTACAATGCTACTTATCGTGGTTGACGCCTACAGTAAATGGGTAGAAGTAAAAGCGACAAATTCAACTACCAGCACTGCAACTATTTCAATTATGGATGAGCTTTTTGCTGCGTATGACTCTCCTGTTACTGTAGTAACCGACAATGGCCGTCAATTCGTTTCTGATGAATTTATTACATTCCTCAAGATGAACGGAGTTAAATATCACAAACTAACTGCTCCATAACATCCTTCTACAAACGGCCAGGCTGAAAGATCTGTTGGTACAGTTAAGGATTCTGTTTACAAAATGCAAACCACGAAAGCTACTCTACAACAAGATCTAAATAAATTCTTGAAGCAGTATAGAAGAGCCCCTCATTCTACAACTGGACAATCTCCTGCACAGCTGTTTCTTGGTAGAAACATTCGGACCCGGTTAGATCTGGTACGCCCTGAAAACATTCACACACAAATGACTGAGAAGCAACAATCTAAATTCAACTCAAATTTTCGAGAATTCCAGCCCGGGCAGATGGTCTACTTCATGTCTAATAACTTCAGAATGGACAAATGGATCTACGGAGTTGTGTCTGCGGAAATTGGTGACCTACACTATCACATCAGTCACGATGGAAAAACCTTCAAACGACATGTTGATCAAATGCGAAGCTTTCGACCACTTGATCAACAACAAAAAAACAAACTGGAATCCAAAGAAGTTAACAACAAACCGGCAGAATCAAACAGACAGTTTCATCTCTATGAAAATCACGAGCAACCAGTAGCGGCAGATTTTGTTGATCAACCAGCACCAAAGGTAAAACAAGGTCAAGAAGCTCCAGTACAATTTCCGCCAACCGGTGAACCACCAGGTATCGAAAATAACCAGCCAAATGCAGTTCTACGAAGATCGATGCGACAACGTCATCCACCAAACTTCTACAAACCAACTTGAAGATCAAAAACTCTCTAAAGGAGGGAGAAAATGCTGTATTCATAATGAACATATTAATTATTTGAATATCGTTACTTTTAAATTGCTCACTTTTATACTCTATTACAAATTTTTATTACATCTGATAGTTGGCAGTACTTGAAAAGCTTAGCTGTCATTCATGCATATGTGATTCAGTGCACATCCTCTTGTGAACATCCGCGTGTCATAGCTCGCACATAACCATGTGACTTCTAGTTCAATAAATAATAAGTTAATAATTTGAATTTAAATAAAGTGTTTTAGTATTTACGCCCTCACAATATAACAGAAAGAATTGAGGTATAATGTTTCACATGATTTGATAGACGGTTTGGAAGACATCGGCTTCTGTAGGAAAAACGCTATTGGGAAACAAGTATGTGTATTTATGGTCAGAGGGCTTATTAGTAACTGGAAATGCGTAGTCAATTACTTTGTTTCCGAAAATGGTATTAAGGGTGACTGCTTGAAAGAAATTCTGCAAGAAAACATAAAAAGTCTTTCAAGTTGGAGTCTTAAAGTCAAGGCTATAACTTGTGACCAGGGTTCTAACAACAGAAAGTGTTATTCAGATTTGGGAGTTTCCACTGAGAAGCCATTTTGGCTTGTTAATGGAGAAAAAATCATGTGTCTTTTTGATTTTCCCCATTTGATTAAATCTCTTAGGAACCTTCTTTTAAATAACATCATTTGTACACCTGATGGTCGAGCATCCTGGGACGTGGTAAAAGAATTATGGGAGCTTGAGCAAAAAAAAGCTACGAAAATGTGCACAAAGCTAACTTTTCAGCACATCCAACCGATTCCAATGGATTCTAGTAATGAACATAAAATCAAATTATTGGAGTTTATGATTTTAGTTTTATTGAGGAAGAATTGTAGCTGGACTGTAACGAAGAGTGAAAAAAAATCTAACAAAAAACTTCAAATAATTATAGATTAGAAGTCAACGTAAAGAAACAATAAATTATTTCCTGTTATTAGAACCTTGCTCATTAGACTTGATTATACGACACCAAGTTGAAAGTGTATTTATATTCGCTTCCGAATTTTTTCTAAAAAAATCCTAGTTCATTCCATTTTCAGACACTAAATAACATACAACGAATTTCCAATGACTGATGAACCTTTTTGATATGAATATGCATTCTTGTTTCGGATTGTGTTATTACTGGTGCAGCCGGTATCTTTTAGTCCGTCAAAATGATCATGCAAAGGACTAGATCTCTAATTCCTTTGCTCGAAAATTTCGACGAGTTTAATATATATTTTTTCATTTCACAAAGTTATTGACATTTTCTCTAAATGTGTTATTCACTAATCCGAATTGCAATTGCCAAGTTGTAAATTGTTGATGGATGTGGCAGATTTATTGTAATTTTTTAAAAAAACTTGTGGGCTGACTGAGCAATATTAAAAAATTTGGGACAAGTACTCGTTCTTCTTTATTGTATTTCCCATTTTTGCATTTAGAATTATTTTGCCCGTTACATTGGACTCATCACTGGTGTTTTGGAAATAAATGATGATTTTTAATCGCGACTTTTAAGTTTTTTTTGGAAGCATATATTCCGTTTTGTTATGCTACTTGCTTCGACAGTTTTGTTGTCTTTATGTTCGTGATAATCGCTTTTTGTGTTACTTAACTTTCAGTTTTTTTTATATTTTCATATAAAATAATTCGTTTTTATAATTTTTGGCACATTCACAAAAGTCGGTAACGGAATTTGTAGAAGATTGTCTTTTTCGTCGTAGAGATGCTATTTGTTTAAAATATAAGTTGCAATCTTCATTTTCTATTGATGGAAGCAAGTTGGAAACGGCCCTTACCTTTCAATTCTAGGCTCTCATCTGTGAAATTACAGTTTTAAATCCTCAGGTTCTTTTCTGCTTTTACTGATTTCAACATATTGCATTCTTGCCATATGATTTTGAGTGGCAAATTTAAACATCCTTGCTTTGGGTTATTTTTGTAGGCTAAAATGATAACCTATTTTCCGTATTTCTGAATACAAAACACTACTTTATATTCTTTGCTTTTACGCAAACCAACTGAAGCGGAAAAATGAATTTTCAAGATTTAGCCGCATGAACAGATGGACAAATGTGACACAGGAAGAAATGCTGAAATTTATAGGTTTGTACCATGCTAATGGGTATTGTGAAATTTCCTAGTTTAGAATCATATTGGAAACTAGATCCTGTTAAGAAAATATTGGATTTGCCAAAAGTACAGCCATAATTGTTTAATCTAAAGTAGAATCATAATCAAAGTACAATAAATTAATGTAAAGTTAATCAAATAAGAATCATTCACCTTTAACTTCAATTAAAATGCAAAATTGCTTTAAGTTCAATGTACTAATTTAAATCCAATTCATTCTTGCATAAGAAATCAATAAACAATATTCTTAAGAATTAAAAGTTGCTTTAGTTGCAAATACGCGCCAGAAAAATAATGTTATGGAAAATGTATGCACGCGCAAGAAGAAAATTGCACATATGCAATAATTATCATTATACAAAGAAAGGTAGCCAATCAATAAACCATTGTTTATCAAGCAATTACTAATATCATTTCATTTATCATTAATAGGAAAGAGATTTCACGTTGGATTTACAGATCCAATATATTATCATCCAATATTTCATAACGTAAACATGTCATATAACCGCTTCAGTACAATACCTCGCTGTTGGCACATTGTTGATGATACAGCACCCAGAGATGTAACAGACCGACTTTTCAAAATAAAGTCACTTCGTCAACCAGTTATCAATAACTGGAAAAATTTACCAACACTAGGAGAATGTGTAGTCATCGATGAATCTATGATGCTTTTTAGAGGCAGAATATCTTTTCGACAGTAGAAACCTTCGAAAGCTCATAAATATGGTGTTATGGACCATATCCATCCTACACTCACCTACAGCGCAGATTCCCTTGACCAAGGCAATACCTTACTCCGCTATCGCAAAAGTCACGTCATTTCACAATTGCGCAATTTATTCAAATTATATGTTATTCTCTTAATTTGCCTTTTCATCAATAGTCTTAATGATAAACAAACTGGTATAATCAATTCTATGAATTGATTTCTTAAATTCAATTATCTTAATCGTTTCAAGGAAATATTAAAATCAATCAAAAGCTAATATAAGCAAAAATCCTTTCAGAAGTTAAATCATGCCAAACACCGGAAATAAACAACCGAAAGATATCCCATACCAAAGGTTACGCTATCGCGACTATTGTTCTTCCCAAAACCATAACACAACAGATTGCAATAAACAAAATCGCGATAATAAATCATCGCGAAATCCAAACGATGCGAAAAAATAAAGATTACGGGAGAAGGTTCTTAAGATGTCGCGTACGCGAAATTTAATGCATTTGTAAACAACAGTTGAATTTGCTTTGGTGATTGATATTTTTGGTGGAATTGTTAATATTTGATTGATATTGCTAATTGATGTGAACTAAACAAATATTCCCTATAAAAGGGATTGCGAATTTATACTCAGCACTCAGTCAATTTTAATTGTTAAAGATTTGGTTCAGTTCAGTTAATCCAGTCGTCCTTAAGATCAGTTGTAATCAGTGCTAAAGTTTAAGTTTTAGTAGCTCCTACAAAGAAAAGTTGTTGCAGTAAAGTTTATTTAGAAGAAGATTTTGTGAATAGTGTGTGTAAGAAAGTGTAATAAAACAAAAAGGAAAATAAAGGACTTGTATTTCATTTAGCCCATAACAGGCTAAATTCAATTTGGTGTCAGAAGTGGGATGATTCGAAAGACAGAATCATCCAGTGAACGAACTTGTTTAAACCTTTCCTTTTTTTACACTTATAGGAGATTCATTGTTTCCTTGATCTTAGGATCATCTGCACGTGCAAGGAAGTTTTCTTTTTACTGAATCAGAAGCCGAAACGTAGAGTGGCACACGTTTCAATTGGCGCATCATCTCATCATAGTGAGGAACTCTTATGCGACTGCTGGGTGCTGAAAACCAGACGAAAAATATCATCAGGAATAAAAGCGGAGAAAAACAAATCATCAAGAATAAAAACGGAGAGCCGAATCATCAAATCAAAACCAGAAGAACGAGTCATAAAATTGGAAATCAAACAGAATCAACATAAACCATCAACACATCTATCCGGCATACAAGAACAACACATCAAACCAGCACTTTCACTAAAGAAACAGAGTGAGTTGTAGAAATTAAAACATTACACACACAATATTTTTTTTTGGTAAAAGAGAAAAATTTTAGAAACATATTCTTTTTATTTATATTGTTACATGTACAAATAATTCTGCGAGCTACTGTCGCAATTGTTTTCACAACAATGAAGAACACGAATTCACTCGAAATCACGAGAACCCAACAAGCATGATCAACATCTGCAAGTGACGTCACTCCATTCATGAATTTGCTCGAACGTACCAGGTACCTCTCGGTCGAACATTCGCCCATGGGCGAGAAATGGGTGAGTAGGTAGAGACCCTATATAAAGGCGAGCTGAATGAATGGGGGGATCATTCATTCGACCGCGATAAGAACTGCGAAAGTGTGTGGAAGTGTGTTTCGTAATATTGAAGTGATTTAGAAGACAATTGCGATAAGAAATTTATGGACAAGTGTTAGATTTTATTTTAATAGTGAAAATTAAAATTAGTGAAAGTATTAAACTGATTATTGTGCATTTTCTTGGATTAAATAAACACTTTTAACTTAAATTAAAAGACATTGCGTTTTCACTTTCCCGGAACATTAAAATTATTGGCCGCGAACCAATAACACGCGACAATGGTGTCAAGAAGTGCGAAAGAAAAATTTTGAAAGTGAAAATTTGAACATTTTTATAGTGCACAATAGTAAAATTTAAAGAAACATTAAAAATGCCACGAAGCTTAAACTTAAAAATTAATGAATTGACCATATCGGAGCTCAAGGAGGAGTTGGAACAGCGGAATCTGGCCACACAAGGTACAAAGGCCATACTGATTGCACGCTTGCGTGACGCGATCGAGTCGGAAGGCGTGAATCTGGATTCGGGTGAGCTCTCCGATGCGGAAAAAGGCGCAGAAGGTGGAGAAGTGGACACACCAAAATCAAAGGAGCCAGAAAATGCGCTGATGCAAATGTTGATGCTAATGTCATCGAGTCTGACTGCGAAGCTAGATGAACAATCAACGAAGCTAGGTGAACAGTCATCCAATTTAACTGCGAAGCTCAATGAGCAGTCATCCAACTTAACGACGAAGCTAGATGAACAATCAGTGAAGCTGGACCAACAAGCGATCGTAATCAAGGAAGTGCAAAAACAGTCAACCGAAATAAAAGTGGAGCTCGGTAGCCTGAACAATCAAATTAAATGCGTCGAGGAAAAGGTTTACCAGGTCGAGGAGAAGGTCAGCCAGGTTGAGGAGAAAATTAACTATGAGATCAGCCAGGTCGAAGAGAGAATGAACCATGAGATGGAAAAAGTGAAAAAAGAATTGGAAGCAGCAAAGGCAGTAGTAACCGCCCCACCTGCCCCGCTTGTAACCGCAGCGCAAAGCACATCCAGAAATGTGCCAGCACCAATATTCGATGGGCAAACGGTCTGGAGTATTTACAAGACTCAGTTTGAAGCTGCCGCAAGGGCAAATCACTGGAACGAGCAGGAACGAGCAACTGCACTGATTCTTGCTCTAAGAGGCCCAGCTGCCGAGCTTTTGCAGACGATCCCCGATGAATTGCACTCAAACCCGAATGCTATAATGAATGCGCTCGACATGCGTTATGGAGACGATCATCTAAAGCAGATTTACCGGGCGCAGCTACGGCATCGGATGCAGAAGTCTGGCGAAACCTTGCAGCAGCTAGCACAAGACATTGAGCGACTGGCAGTGTTGGCTTACCCAGCGTACGACCCAGAACATCGAGATGACGTAGCAGCAGAAGCATTCGTCAGCGCCTTAAAGGACAAGGAATTGCAACAAGCCGTGCGGTTAGCTCAAAAGCAAACAGTCAAGGATGCATTGGCTTATAGTTTAAATTTTGAGGCAGCCAAAAATGTGACCCGTACCACTGCCCGGGTTCGCGAGGTACTGGCAGATAATTGCAGGTGTGAGCGCGTGGGAATTGAGCGTGAGCTGCAGGTGAATGGTGCGCCTAGATGCTGGAATTGCGGGGAAAAAGGGCACCTGCAAAGAGACTGCAAGAAGGGAAGAAGACCGAGCTATTGTCCAGGGTGGTGGAGATCCAGACCGTGCCAGGAGCCTAGAATGGAGGCCCATCAAACTGCAAGGGCCAACTTCGTGGGGCGAACGTTGGCTAGGAGTATCGACATCCCCAGCACCGTGCCAAGGCAACATCGTGGAGAAGCAGACAGATGCCTTCCTGGTCAAGTTGATGAAGAACAATGCACCCTAACAAACGACACTGGTGCAACCCGATCTACGATCCGACCAGACCTAGTGAGGCCCCAACTGCTCCACAAGGGCAGAGTTCATGGAATTGCTGACGCCCTATCTCGTCATCCATGTCCAGCTAACTGCAAACATTGCCAACGGATTGAGGAAAAGGATCCGCCCGTTGATCTGCGAGTGATAACGGCCGAATTCGATGAAGGTTGGTCATCGGAGGAGATTCGAAATGCCCAGTTAGCCGATGAAGATATCGGACCATTGCTCGTATGGAAGGAGACGACTGGGCGACCGGAGTGGAAGGACGTTTCAATGCATGGCGCAACCCTGAAAAGCTATTGGGCACAATGGAACTCCCTACAGGTGGAGGGTGGCGTACTCAAGCGGAAATGGGAAACGGCGGATGGCAGCTCCTATAGGATGCAAACTATACTACCCAAAAGCCGAATCCACGATGTGGTTAAGGAAATGCATGAAGGATCCTCGGGAGGCCACCTTGGTGTTAACAAGACCTTAGCGAAATTGCGGGAACGGTTCTACTGGCTCCACGCTCGAGAAGACGTAGAGGACTGGTGTCGCAGATGCACAATTTGCGCTTCCGTCAAAGGCCCAAAGCGACGACTGAGAGGACAAATGCAAACCTATAACGTAGGCGTGCCATTCGAAAGGATTGCTGTTGACATCGCAGGACCCTTTCCTGAATCCGATTGGGGAAATCGATATACGCTGGTTGTAGCCGATTATTTCAGCAAGTGGCCCGAGGTCTACCCCATTCCCAACCAGGAAGCAACTACCGTAGCTGAACAGCTAGTGTTAAATTGGGTCAGTAGGTACGGCGTACCCTGCGAATTACATTCGGATCAAGGCCGAAACTTTGAGTCACTAGTTTTTGGCGAAATGTGCGAGCTGCTCGGAATACGGAAAACGAGGACAACACCGCTGCATCCCCAATCCGATGGAATGGTCGAACGTTTCAACGGCACGCTCAATAAACACCTTGCCAAGATGGTTGACGAGAACCAAAGGGACTGGGACCGACATATCCCACTATTTTTGTTGGCGTACAGAGCTGCCGAACATGCATCAACGGGCCAAGCTCCAGCCAAAGTCATTTTTGGAAAGACTATTCGTCTGCCAGCTGATATAAAGTTTGGAACACCCCCCGAGAAACCCCAAACGATCTCGGAGTACGCAAGTGATCTAAGACAACGGTTGAACCAGATACATCGGACAGTGCGAAAATACCTCGAATCGGCTACTGACCGCATGAAGACCAGGTATGATCTAAAGGCTAATTCTACTGGCTTCCAGCAAGATGACTTGGTGTGGCTATATAACCCGCAACGGCGAAAGGGTAGGTCTCCAAAGTTGCAACATAACTGGGAGGGACCATACCGAGTCACAAAGCGAATCAACGATGTCGTATATCGCATACAGGAACACCGTAAACCGAGAGCCAAAATGAAAATCGTGCATCTAGACCGTCTTGCCCCATATTACATCCAGGGAGAATTGACTACAACTGGCGACACATCTTTTCGGGGCGAAAAGAACTGAGGTGGGGGCAGTGTTACATGTACAAATAATTCTGCGAGCTACTGTCGCAATTGTTTTCACAACAATGAAGAACACGAATTCACTCGAAATCACGAGAACCCAACAAGCATGATCAACATCTGCAAGTGACGTCACTCCATTCATGAATTTGCTCGAACGTACCAGGTACCTCTCGGTCGAACATTCGCCCATGGGCGAGAAATGGGTGAGTAGGTAGAGACCCTATATAAAGGCGAGCTGAATGAATGGGGGGATCATTCATTCGACCGCGATAAGAACTGCGAAAGTGTGTGGAAGTGTGTTTCGTAATATTGAAGTGATTTAGAAGACAATTGCGATAAGAAATTTATGGACAAGTGTTAGATTTTATTTTAATAGTGAAAATTAAAATTAGTGAAAGTATTAAACTGATTATTGTGCATTTTCTTGGATTAAATAAACACTTTTAACTTAAATTAAAAGACATTGCGTTTTCACTTTCCCGGAACATTAAAATTATTGGCCGCGAACCAATAACACGCGACAATATATTTGTTATCAATAATTTTCAGCAAGTGAAATTAATTGTTCAGTGCTTCATAGAGGCATAATTTTCTTTGGAAAAGTTTTGTTAGAAATTAATTTTCAGAGAGTGTTGTTGATTATTTGGTGTATTGTGAAAAATAATAGTTCTGTAAACAATGGCCAACGCAAATTCGACTCAGAACGAAATCGATTCACAAAATAGTGTTTCCGAAGAAATGACCGCGGAAAAAGTAAACCTCTCAATTTTCCTTAAGTTTATTAAACCATTTAATGGTGACCGTGACAAGTTGAATTCGTACATTACCGGGTGTAATCGTGCCTTTAAACTCGCGTATCCCGAGCAAGCACCTGTCTTGTTAGACTACGCGATAACTCAATTAGAGGGAAAAGCGGAATTGGCTGCGTCCAATCATACGTTTGAGGATTGGACAGATCTATGCGATTTTCTGAAATTGCTTTATGGTGATAAAAAACATTATAATCACCTTCTGCTCGAGTTGCAGCAATGCAAACAATTGCAGAAGGAGACAATATCTCAATTTATAGTTCGTATCGAAACTGCCACGAAAAATTTAATCGTTTGCGTAAAACAATCAATCGATGACCAAAGTGAACTCAAAGGTCGAATAGCCGCAATGGATGACCTTATCCTGCATACGTTCATCCTTAATATAGATCCCTCAATCAGTAGTATTCTCCGCGCAAGAAACGTGAAAAATCCAACTGAAGCAATGCAAATCGCAATTGAGGAGGAGAAACTCTCTAACCTTATAAAATCAAAAAGTGTTCCCTCAACAAGTAAACCCACAAAATTTTGTAAAATCTGTAAAATGGAAAATCATGATACATCTGAGTGTTACCGTAAAATAAATAAAAATACGCCTGGTCATGTTAATCTCGTGAATGAGAAGGTATGCAACTATTGCAAAAAGAAGGGACATTTGATTCAAGAGTGTCGAAAACGCGCTTTTAACAATAGCAAAAATAAAACTGTCGAAACTCCTAATTCTTCAACAAATCCAAAAAACGGGGTAACACCTCCGAACCAAGGTGTTCGGACAGTCTCAGAAATTCTGAGCTCAATGTAAAGTTCCCTGGAATATTTTATGATAAGGGAGGTCGGATCCCCTACATTACTCTCCATAGTCCAAATTCAAAGTCTACTCTATTTCGATTTCTGGTTGATACAGGCGCATCATGTTCAATTATCAAGGGCCGATCATTAGCGGGAGATACTGTTGTGACTGTTGGGGACGGGAAAGACTTCTTTGGGATAAATGGATTCCTTTCAGCATTGGGGTCTTCCCAGATAAGTCTGGAATTTCCACAACAGACCTTGCAGCAGAAATTCTACGTAGTCTTCGAAGAAAATAACATACCTGGCGACGGAGTACTAGGGTGCGATTTTATGTGTAATCACGGTTGCATCCTGGACTTCTCGCGAAATCTTCTGATAGCTGGAGAGGACTTATTGGGAATAGATATATATGACCAATACAATAAACCACAGCAAAAATGTGTAAAAAATCAGGGATCTCCCGAATTCTTAAAATCTGAAACTACTCAATTAGAAAAACCAACAATATTTACAATCAGATCGCGATCAATAAGCTTTGCCAGGGTTAATATCCAAAACCCTCAAATCAAAGAAGGCATTGTTAACCGGAGGGAATTATCCCCGGGAATTTTTCTTAGCGAGACAATAACTGCCGTTGATCAAAACAATAAGGCATTTGTGTCTGTCCTAAATATCAACGAATATGACGAAGACATAGTCTTACCAAAGATATGTCTAGAGGAAATTGATGATTTGGATGGTGTGATCAAAATCAAAGAATCTCATCAAAATCTTTTCCATTTCAACTCATCATCTGAATCAGAAACAAAATCTCTAAATAATCAAAATCATTCAAAATCTCTAAATCAAATGCAAAATCAAAATCATTCAAAATCTCTAAATCAAATACAAAATCAAAATCATTCGAAATCTCTAAATCAAATACAAAATCAAAATCATTCGAAATCTCTAAATCAAATACAAAATCATTCAGAACCTCCAAATCAATTTCTAAATCAAAACAATTCAAGTAAATCAAATCCAAATCCAAATCTTACTAACTCTCCAAATCGAAAAAACTTACTTGAAAAATCATTACGATTAGATCACCTCAATAAAGAAGAAAAGAAGTCGATTCAAGATATTACAAATGAATATGCAGACATATTCTACCTCGAAAACGATCAACTTACAAGCACAAATTTGTGCTATCACGAAATCAACCTAACCGATTCCAGACCTGTTTCAGCAAAAACTTATCGATATCCCGAGGTTCACAAGGACGAGGTGAACGCACAAATAGAGAAAATGCTTGATCAAAACATAATCCAACCCTCTAATAGTCCATGGTCAGCACCACTTTGGGTAGTCCCCAAAAAACAAGATGCTTCTGGAAAAACTAAATGGAGAGTGGTGATTGACTATAGGAAACTTAATAACGTCACAGAATCTGATGTCTTCCCCATACCAAATATAACAGACATCTTAGATCAACTTGGGCACTCTAAATATTTTACCACTTTGGATTTGGCGAGTGGTTTCCACCAAATAAATATGCGTCCAGAAGATCGACCCAAGACTGCTTTTAACTCACCCTTGGGGCATTACGAATACGTCAGGATGCCTTTTGGCTTGAAAAACGCCCCGGCGACTTTTCAACGCCTCATGAACACGGTATTGTCTGGATTGCAAGGAATTCAATGCTTTGTTTATCTAGATGATATTGTCATATACGCAAGTTCCATCGAAGATCACGAATTGAAGCTTAAAAATGTGTTCAGGAGAATTCGTGGTAGCGGCTTAAAACTAGAACCTTTAAAGTGTGAGTTCATGCGACACGAAGTCGTATATCTGGGTCACGTTATTTCGGGTGATGGTGTTCTTCCGAATCCAGACAAAATCAAAGCTGTCAAGGAATTTCCAATTCCAAAGAATCCGAAAGGAATAAAATCATTTCTTGGGCTCTGCGAATACTACAGACGTTTTATTGAAAATTTTTCCAAAATCACTAAGCCATTAACTAAACTCCTGACAAAGGACATTAAATTCGAGTGGTCAGAGGAACAGAATATAGCATTTGAAGAATTAAAATCAAAACTAATTTCAGCTCCAATCCTTCAATATCCCGATTTCTCAAAAGAATTCATTTTGACGACTGATGCATCAAATTTCGCGATTGGCGCAGTTTTAAGTCAGATGGGCAATCAAAAAGTAGACCTTCTAGTTTCATACGCTAGCCGTACACTTAATCGATCCGAATCAAACTATAATACTACCGAAAGAGAACTATTGGCAATTATTTGGGCAGTCCAAACATTTCGACCATACTTGTATGGAAGAAAATTCAAAATTGTTACAGATCATCGTCCTCTTGTCTGGCTACAGAATTGTAAAGACCCAGGCAGCAAACTTATTAGATGGAGATTGAAACTCGAGGAATTTGACTATGAAATAGTATACAAACAAGGCAGAGTTAATTCAAACGCAGATGCACTATCTCGAATAGAAATAGATGCTGACAAATCTCAGATAAACATTCTTCAAAACAAAATGGATGATACATTCCAAGACTATGTAAAATTCTATTACAATTCAATGACTCCTACAGTCTTCAATTATAACGATCTCAATAATGCCATTGATTCTACTAAATCACCGATTGCATATTTCACCGCAATAGATAAAGATGACCAAAATCCTCATACAACCCTATTCCTCGACAGAAGTTTAAATAAAGAAATTATTCTCAATAAAAGTTATGAACTCTATGAGGTCGAAAAATCAACCACAATCTATAAGCAAATCATATACCATTGCTTTCTCAAATATTCATTCTTCGAAAAACCCACTTATCAAGATTTCTTTTATTGTATGCAGAATCTCAAAAACTTACTCATTAAAGACAAAATATCTGAAATTAATATACCAAATCCTGTTGATTCATTCAATCAGTACAACTACAACAAACTCAGAGATATAATTCAGTTCATATTCAGAAAAGAAAAAATCAAAATCAATATTTATCATAACAAGATCACTGTTCCAAGTGAGGACCAAATCTTTGATATCCTTGTTCAATTCCATGACTCCCCAACTGCCGGACATAACGGATTCCACAAAACTTACAATAAAATAAAACAATATTACAAGTGGAAAAACATGAAAAAAGACATCAAATCTCATATTAAAGCCTGTGCGTCATGTCAAATCAACAAAACTTCCAGGAAGTTAACGAAAGCTCCAATGGAGATAACTTCTACAGCTGACGCTCCATTTGAAAAAATTAGTCTTGATATCGTAGGACCCCTACCTATTACAGAAAACCGAAACCGATTTATTCTAACTCTTCAAGATGATCTCACTAAGTTTTCAGATGCATTTCCCATACCAAATCACGAAGCAACTACGGTAGCGAATAATCTACTACAATTCATAACTAGGTTCGGAATTCCAAAACAAATTCTAACAGACCAAAGTCAGATTTCGCCTCAAATCTAATGAAGGAAGTAGCAAAACTTTTTCACATAAAACTCCTTCACACTACTATTTATCATCCCCAAACGAATGGTGCACTCGAAAGATCCCATTCAACATTAAAAGATTACCTAAAACATTATATAAATAATTAGCAAAACGATTGGGACGAATATGTTCCATTAGCCATGTTTGCTTACAATACAGCTGTCCATTCAACAACAAAATTCACTCCATATGAATTGATTTTTGGAACAAAACCAATTCTACCAAACTCTATAACAAATATTCCGGAATTTCGATACACATATGATTCATACGCAGATCAGCTCAAATACAAGCTTAATAAATCCTTCCAAATAGCAAAACAAAACATTATAAATTCCAAAGAAACAAGCAAAATCTATTATGACCAGAAAATTCATAACCATGAATACGAAAAAGGTGATTTCGTATTAATGAAAAATAACGCTAACAAACCAGGAACTTCTAAAAAACTCTCACCAAACTGGAAAGGACCTTACGAAATAGTAGAAATCTGTGACAATAATAAGAATATCATAATTAAACTCAAAAACAATAAACGTCTCAAAGTCAATACGAATCAACTAAAACCTACCTCTCTTACAGGATGATCCTCTTTACTTCAGTAATCTTCTCCTGCATATTAATGCATCAGACACAAGCCAATGAATATAAAATCGAAAAAATAGAAGCGGGAAGCGGACTCTTCTACGAGCACTTAGGAAATATTAAACTGTATTCAGATTACTTTAAAATTGTAACTCACATAGAAATTAAATCATATAGTGAAAGATTAGGTCTGATTAAAAGAATAGCGAAACAATCATTCCAACTTTGTGATAAAATAAATAAAGATCATGTAAAATTGTACTGTACCCAGAACTTTAACATATTCAACATAAAAATGCCTCAGATATCAAGTCAAGAAGAATCTATTCGAACTATAATCGGAAACCCGAAATCCCGACGAGGAATACTATTTACCGTTGGATCAGTATCTGAATTTCTATTCGGTACAATGGATTCTAATGATGCAGAATATTACGATAAAGTCATAAATAAAGTTGAACATGATGAATTAGAGTTACAGTTATTAATAAAAGATCAAATTAACGTAGTAAAAACCACAATTACGAATTTCAATACTACTATCTCTCAACTCCAACTTTCAGAAAAAGAATTAAACAAAAATATTGATAAATTTAATGCGTTCTTAGCTAACCAAAACAAATTTAACTCTGAAACCAATCTTAACCAAGAAATTATTGAACATTTAAACATACTTGCCTTTTTGTTGAACGAAATCGATCTTAGATTGGAAGAAATCATTGATATCATAATGGCAGCTCGAAAGGATGCCCTTCACCCTAGCTTAATGAGTCCCAAGAGATTACTGCAGGAGCTAAACAATTTCAACCAACACTTAAAAAATGGATTGGAATATGCAATCGGACCTGATATTAAGAATGTAAATCAAATTCTAGACATAGTGAAGATGCAATATTCTTTCAGAAACCAAAGAATGATATTTGTTCTATCATTCCCATTGGTAGACAGTACCGATTTCAATCTCTACCATCTAATACCACTGCCAATACCCCATGCGGAAAGGAAAACTTACGCATATATTGACCCCAGCTTCAAATATCTAACCATCTTAACAAACAAACTACAATATGCCCAATTTCAATCCCTTGATTCATGTAGACAGCTCCAATATAACCAATACATTTGCGAAAACTACATTATATACTCAACTCTTAATAAACCTATCTGTGAAATTGCACTACTCACAAAAATAAATAAATCCCAATAGACTGTGCAACTAAATTCTTAACCGGGAAGATAAAAATCTGGCAGAACCTCATTAATAATAAATGGATATTCGTAGTCAGTGAATCGCATATGCTCACGGTGCAATGCAATGACACAATTAAAGATGTCGAAATTTCCAAAACAGGAGTGTTAACCTTGGTCAAAAACTGCAAAGCCTACTCTTCTCAAACTCAACTGTTCACCCAAAATGAAATTATTTCCTATTACGAAAATATGATCCCTAGCTTGAACATAGTGGAAGACGACTGTTGCGAGGAACATAAAATAAATAAAACTGATTTCAATTATTACCTCGACCAGATTCATTTATCCAACATTAAGTTGGATGACCTCAATATTGCATCCCACAAGTTGGATGATCTAAATGAGCAAGTTAATCGCTTACATTCTCAACCCCATTTCTATAAGTACGGAAATATTTATAAATACATCATCACCATAGTATCAGTTATCGTTTTTGGATACATTCTGTACAAGTTATATAATTGCATAAAACCAATACTCCCTAGATCTATGAGAATAGACCGTAGTTGTTGTTGTCGTGGAATAACAATAAACCAGTATAATTCACAAACTCCTTCATTAAGACATAACATCGGTATGGAACTTACCACTATCCCGGATAACGCACCTGCCATTTTACCAGAGGCTTTACCATTGAGAACATCAAAATCGAGATCAAGACTCAGATCATCCGTAGGTAAACTTAACTACGACGAATTCTGAATTAAAAAATATGAATTCGTCTTTTCCAAGGGGGGTGTTGTTATGGACCATATCCATCCTACACTCACCTACAGCGCAGATTCCCTTGACCAAGGCAATACCTTACTCCGCTATCGCAAAAGTCACGTCATTTTACAACTGCGCAATTTTTTCAAATTATATGTTATTCTCTTAATTTGCCTTTTCATCAATAGTCTTAATGATAAACAAACTGGTATAATCAATTCTATGAATTGATTTCTTAAATTCAATTATCTTAATCGTTTCAAGGAAATATTAAAATCAATCAAAAGCTCATATAAGCAAAAATCCTTTCAGAAGTTAAATCATGCCAACCACCGGATATAAACAACCGAAAGATATCCCATACCAAAGGTTACGCTATCGCGACTATTGTTCTTCCCAAAACCATAACACAACAGATTGCAATAAACAAAATCGCGATAATAAATCATCGCGAAATCCAAACGATGCGAAAAAATAAAGATTACGGGAGACGGTTCTTAAGATGTCGCGTACGCGAAATTTAATGCATTTGTAAACAACAGTTGAATTTGCTTTGGTGATTGATATTTTTGGTGGAATTGTTAATATTTGATTGATATTGCTAATTGATGTGAACTAAACAAATATTCCCTATAAAAGGGATTGCGAATTTATACTCAGCACTCAGTCAATTTTAATTGTTAAAGATTTGGTTCAGTTCAGTTAATCCAGTCGTTCTTAAGATCAGTTGTAATCAGTGCTAAAGTTTAAGTTTTAGTAGCTCCTACAAAGAAAAGTTGTTGTAGTAAAGTTTATTTAGAAGAAGATTTTGTGAATTGTGTGTGTAAGAAAGTGTAATAAAACAAAAAGGAAAATAAAGGACTTGTATTTCATTTAGCCCATAACAATGGTTTCAAGATACACAAACTGTGCACACAAGAAGGATATGTCTTGGATTATATAGTCTACGTAGGACGTGACCCTGAATTGTAGTAGCGATTTTGTGCAATGACTTATAATGGCATTATTGTGTCCGACAATTTTGACAACAGCGTTGGTTTAGCTAAATACTTATTGCAGCAAAAAACTGGCACTCGGCGCGAAAATGGGGTGGATTTTCCTTGGGCCATAAGGAAAGAAAATGAGGCCCAGAAAGGGCGAAGTTATTGCACGTCAGAAAGAAAATATAACGGTTTTGAGGAGAAAAGACAAAAGAGATGTCGTTATGATTTCTACTTGCCACGGATATGAGGTGCAAATCTTAGGTGGATATCAGCCAAAAATGAAGCCGAAGGCTGTTCTTGACTACAATGAACGAAAGAAAGGTATATATGTATCAGACCAACTTTCCACCTATTACGACCCAAGGGAAAGTCACTCACGTGGTATAAAAAAATTGCCCTTGATGTACTGATATGTGAATGAGTAACAAATGCCACATTGTTATATCAACAATTGTAAGAATGATCGTGATGCAGGCGCAACAAAATATCATACTGGAATTTCCAAAATTAGGTCATCAACCTGGTGCCAGTACATCTATACCACGAGTGCCTAGATTCGTTTCATTTGATCATTTTCTGTCGAAAATTGAGCGGAAAGATGATGGCAAAATTGTAAGAAAACGTTGTTCTGGGTGCTATGACAATTGTAATGTATATTAAATGATATTATCATTTTTCCCTATAAATTAACTATAATGTATATTAAATAATATTACCATTTTTTTCCTATAAATTAATCTCACAACACACTCACCTATCATATGTAAAATTAAACAATAAGATCTATTATTTTGCAACACACTCACCTAGCATACAAAACCCATAATCGAGTTGACACACATTCGACCCAAAACATATCAAATTACACATGTGCACTTTCACTTTCACCAAGTATGCAATTGCATCATGGGAAAATGAACATGTGAACTAGCGAGCATTTCTCGATGCGTGTGGCGCGTTGGGTATGGGAATGCATGCTGAGTGTGTAAATTAATGCACTTTTAGAATGTAAGCAAATTGTGAAAATTAGGTTGTAAGAATGATATAAAAGAAATGTTATCGAAAATAAAGAATCAATTCTAAACTGGAATTCAAAGAGTTATTTCGCTGCAGTCTCGTGGCGCCTCTATCATCTTCGAATTTACATAACGCGTATTAACTACAATCCTCGCAAGATTATCCTTGCACAGGATTAGAATCAGCACGGCAAGTACTCAATCGTTAGGATGAGCATGTGGCCAACAATAACTGCGGCCTCGCCGCTTATGTAAGGTTATTCAATTAAATAGAATTTCTCCATAATCAAAATGAACCTAATATTATAGCCCTGCAACAACAAGGAAGACACTTTACAATTTACGAAAATCGGGTGAAAATAGAGAAAGATCTACAAAAAAAGTAAAAAGAATTGATACAGAATGTGTGACATGTAAGAAAAGTTATTGTTTACCTTGCTTTAAGATTAAACATATGTAATATAATTATAATCAGTGTCGCCAAAATTCCATTTTTTGTATTTTGAGTTTTCCGCAAGTAATAAACAATTTTCACGGTATTTTTTACTTTATTTCTAAACGTGGTTACCGTCCTAGTAAGCCCAACCCAAAAACAATAGAGTCCTTGCAAGTTTCATACAAATATTCACTATAAAAATTGTATGCGACTCGTGAACCCCATGTGTGTCACGAACGTAGTCAGACGTTAAGATGGCAAGCTTTGTGAAACATACATATATGGCTCACAGGACATGGAACGTGTTAAACGCCAGTCTTCTTTCTACGCTTTGAAATGGGTACTGAACTGCCACGTGAGGAACTACATCTTCGGAGGTGAGCCCCCATAAGGCTGTCCTAATATTTTCGTGGATTTCAGGAGTATTCACGCCAGGGGATGATAGGTCCCTCAAGATATTTGACCCAGATAGGCGGGTGCGTGGGAGCAACAAATTTACCCGGTCGCCCAATTTTCGAGTATTTTTCCTTATCCGTTCAAACCGGAAAGATGACTTCTGTTATAAGCAGATTAGGCAAGAACAAATACACCCTTTTCGGTTTTACTCAGGCCAAACAAAATTCAATTTGGTATACGCGTATAAATTTTTTCTAGGGTATTTTGCACTACCCGCCCCATGACTCTGCCGAAGCTACCTCTCAGCGTACGTACGCGTCGTCAGGCAAAGTCATTCCAGCAAGACCAAATCTGAACTCGCTGAGGCAGTTAACATCGCTGCTGTACTTTACGGACTTAACAATATTTCAAAACATAAACACTACAATTGCCTGGAACTGATTATTACAATGCCAGGCCAATCCTGTTACTGGATTTGGATGATTCAACCTTGGGCGTATATTGAAATGTAATCGAGAATGTGTAGTAATCAAGCAGTCCGCCTAGGCAAACTGCTCGAGGGATCTTCACGAAAGAAACCTGCATAGAAAATTTAAATCAAGTATAAACGTATAGTTAAATCACAGCATAGACGACACATCCACAAAGTCATGTAATCACCACAATTCGAACCGAAACGGCCACACAACAGCAACAAATCAGATACCACCCCACCAAGCAAAAAGAATAAACCAGCCAAGAAGTCAACCCAATCATCATCTTACTTCTCTAATCAAAAATAAGCTCCAACATCCTCATCAACATCTTCCACATCATCATGGCAATAATTGATTTGGATGCATCAACTTATTTAATGCTCTGCGATAATCTGTTGAGTACAACGGTGTTGTTGGCAATATGCAAATACTTTGAGTAAATTTAATGCAGACCTTAAAATGTATCATATGCAAGCGCAATATTTATGTCCCAGTTACCAACCATGGTCAAAGACTTCGGAGCTTTGCAAACAGATCAGCAAAAAGTGCTCGATCATCTGGGAGTAGCCTTAACTGCACGAGGCAAATTTGCTGCTATGAGACTTTTTATAGCAGCAGCTATTTCATTTGGTTACGTAACGTCCCCACAGCGAGAAAGTTCGATAACAGTTTTTGCATTCCACTTGCGGCGCGAGAAGCAAAACGAACGAAAAAGCTGATTTCATTGACAACGGTTAGCTGTGCGCTTGGCAACAACGGGGAGTCGGACAGAAAACGCGAACGCGACAAAATCATCCCACAGCTTTGTTAGTTCTTTATCATTCCAGAACAATACTGCCAACAATGAGCAGGCCATGTGTGACTTGTTTGCTGACTTTTTTTCTTCAGTCTATATCTTATCCTCTCCCTCAATCGTCACCAACTCTAGGGCTTACCTGAACATGTTAAGTGTTTTTTCGACGTGCCCTTCTGAAGTTGCCGCTGTAATCGCGTCGCTAAACGCTAGCAGCGCAGTTGGTCCGGACGGGATCCCACAAGTTTTCATTAAATCGCTCGCTTCTTCCTTGAGTGTCCCACTTGCCCTTATCTTTAATACGAGTCTAGCTTCAGGGATTTTCCCAGACACCTGGAAGCGAGCCAACATTCTCTCTATCCATAAGGCAGGAGACCGCTCCCTTGCTCATAATTATCGACCCACTTCTCTGTTATCCTGCTTTGGCAAAATCCTAGAACGTATTGTGCATTTGAGGATTTATGATGCTTTACGGCTAAATTTCTCCAATAGCCAACATGGTTTGCATTGAGGCCTCTATATGATCCTAAAAATTTTCAGGATTTACCCCCCTACGAGCACAGGCTGCAAATTTTGAATATGCCATCACTTGCTTCCCGGAGAATTACGATAACCTGCTGTTTCGCGTTTGATGTCCTCAGAGGTTCGATAAATGTTCCATTTTTAACTAATAAAATAAAAGTACATGAGCCCTTGCGAGTCACTAGGCACTCTCGTCTGTTGGTGGAAGAGCGGCACCACACAATCTATGCCGATAATGAGCCTATCAATAGATGTTGCAAAACGTTTAATTCACACGGTGCGCATTACTCCCAAGACATGTCCAGAACCCATTTCAAAGCTCTGCTATCAAATGCCCTAGCATCTTAATCCCATCATGTATCCAACCCTGACACCATATTTTTATGGTATCAATCTAATTAATTTTAATTTGTATTTTTTAAGTAATTATTGTGAGTTAGCGTACAAAATTTGTATATTTTTATTTCTTGTACCAGTGCCTTGCTTGGCTAATAAATAAATAAATAAAGGGGCGTTCCACTGTAACCAATTTACTTGAAATTATAGATACTATTGCCTCTGCACTTGACTCAGGTGGTCAAGTCGATGTGATTTACACAGATTTCGCTAAAGCATTTGATAGCGTAGATCACAACATTCTGATTGCAAAACTCCAACAATTTGGCATTAGTGGCCCCCTCCTGGCATGGCTGGACTCGTTTTTCAAAAATAGATCCTGTACAGTGATTTGGGGTGGAAAAGCTTCATATTCTTTCAGTCCCACTTCTGGCGTTCCACAAGGTTCTATTCTAAGTCCTCTCCTCTTCAATCTATTCATTAATGATCTCCCGTCTATTTTTACTTCTAAAGCCCAATTATATGCGGACGACATGAACATTTTTAGAGTCATCAGATCAAATCAAGATTGCCTGGATCTTCAAAATGACTTAGACCTCTTAAACAAATCGCATTCCTTTCGCTTTCGAAAGCAAATCGACCACTCAGTGCTCGTTTGCGTCGATAGGTTTAAGGATTTAGGCGTAACGTTTGACCCCCATCTGAAGTTCGACATCCACATACTTCAAATGACATCTAACGCCTCGAGAGTTGCAGGCTTTGTTTTACGCTCTTCTCATAAATATTTCAGTATTCAAACCGGAATACGTCTGTTCTCTATGCTGGTGCGCCCGATTCTAGAATATGCATGTCAGGTGTGGTCACCGCACCTAATTTATCTCCCAGACGCAGTGGAATCTGTTCAGCGAAAATTCACACGCACGCTCCTCTTCAAGCATAAGGTTCCATATCGTCCTTACAATGACCGCCTAAGTTTTCTGTTCATGCCTTCGCTTCAAGCGACGAGGCTCTTCCTCGACCAATGCTTTCTCTTTAAACTTGCCAGTGGTTTACTTTCATCTAACCTAATCAACGCGATAAGCGTTGACGTATCGTCAATCTCCGTTAGTTCGAATGGTTAGAGATCATCATCGTCTCCAACTTGGTCCTCCTTTAGACTCGATTGCGAGCTACAAATTAAATCTGCGGAGAATACTCTACCATCTAGAAATTTAATTCTTTTTTGTCTTTTTATAATGTAAGTATCTCTTTTTCCTTGAAATGTGCTTAATTTTTATGGATTTTTTCTTTTTAAACTTCTTTTTTCTTAGAAACTACCTTGTAATTGGAATTTCATTCTGTAAGATAGTTTTGTAAATAAATAAAATTAAAAAAAAAATAAAAAGATGGGATTAGCGCGTGCGGAATGGGTTGAATTGTGAGGTCATCCCATATAAATTTGTTTGATTATTGTTTCGCGTCCCAGATTAATTTGTTTATATCGATTCGCGTCCCTGGGAATTAACGAGTTGGAGACTGTGAAACGACACGGAATGTCCGCAATTAAAGAATTTTCGTTCGAGTTGAGTGTCAGGTAGCGGTAATAAGCTGTCGCTAATCATGTGAAGTAGTGTATTTCATATCGCGTGGGCGGATAGACGCACGAAACTCACAATGCCTTTTAGACCTGACCGAAGTGACCGCGGTTGGTAACGGAGTCGGAACTTTGTGGGAATCTGCAGTTGTGGTTTCTCGACCGAATTTATTATACGATTGGCATCTTATTGAATCAGCATTTATTAATTTATTATCACCATAGTAACTGGATTGACTTTAACGCTAACAGAATAAAATAAGGAATTAAATGAGCGGTTTCTCGGAAAACTTGATTTTAAGATTTGGAAACATATGATTTTTGTTCAGCGTTTGATACCGACATGGCAACCAATGTATCGAAGCCCTAAACATATAAGAACAGGCGTTGAATTATAATAATTTCGCTCTGGTCGGTCATTTTCTCGTTTGGACCACCTTTTGAAGGCTCGGTGGATCGAACCAGTGACGCTCACGTCCGTCTTGGGGTGAGTTTGTAGGGTCAGTGGAGCCTCAGCCCGAGTAGCCCCAATAAATCGGTGGGCGGCAACGAAATTGGTAATATTTGAAAGTGAGTGAAAATTAAATTGTAGAGGCTTCAAAAGATAATTTCATTGGATTAACAAGGCTCAAACTATTGGATTTATGATTTAACGTCAACAACAAAATTGAAAATAAATTGTTCTCAGAAATAAAATCTCTCAAGAGATCAATTTAATTGGCAACGCAATGACTGAAATCTCTGATAAATTGTTCAGTAATGGAACCTACGAACATCTGGAATATTTGCTCCTAGGTCAAAACATAATCGAATTATTAGGAAGATTAAGTGAATTGAAGAGTGTTAATAATCAGCTGACAATTATATAATATCAAATATATCATCAGTGTGAAAACTACAAAAGATATCTTTCCAAGAAAATTCCTGGCAATGCGCATGTTTAGATGAAATCATGAATGTTCTTGCTCGTGAGCATGTAAATTACGTTGATGGTTCAAGCTCAAACGGTGAGAAGCCAATACTCGTATGTGTTCAAACAGCGACAATACATTGCTTAACTGATTCACAACAAATCAAAGAAGAAACTCCAAAGTCAGAACAGTTCAATTGATTATGATGAGTAACGGTTGCAACTATTGAACATCTTACCTCCTCTACTGACTGGCTAGCGACCTCGATGACCGACTGGCTAGCGACCTCGATGACGAAATCCGATGACCGGAATAACGGGAAATTGGTGGATAAGTACCGCGCACGACACACCACGCATTGGCACAACGATACAACGGGGACAAGAAAGACTAAAAATATTAACAAATCGGCTCATAAAAGAGTAAAATGCGAGGATTATCGATGAAATTCTCAACTTGCGTCGAGATGTAAATAAACATTACTGACAGTTCGAACTGCCATTCAAATGGATTCAGCGCGTAATTTACTTTATTCTCGCCAGGATCGCCATCGAGTGGAACTCGTTGTGAGTAAAATCGAAGCGAGGAGAACTACTCCCATGAACGACAAAAGTCAGTCTTGGAGGGTGGTGAGCCCTGAAAAAAGATTTTCCCAGTGGATGGTAAGAAATGTTTAGCGGAAGTTATTTAAGCCCGGGAAGGTTGGCACGCTTTCTCTTTTTCCGCGTTTTTCATCTACTGGCGGAGGGATAAGACGGAGCTGAAGTACGACGAAATCAATTCCCGGAGTGGAAGTAGCAAGTGAAGTGAAAAGTCTGACGAATTCAAAGGAAGGATCGGATAGAAGGAAGCAAACTTCAAGGAATTTGTACGAGACGACTGAGGAGTCCCTGCAGAAAGTAACTACCTGCGGTGGCTATATCAAGGAGAGGAAGAAAGGGGCCGTTTACTAGCGTAGGAAATAAACGAATGTAAGTGGCTTGTATTTAGTCTGAAGAAAGTTTGTGTTTGAGCAAATTGATAAAAACAAAAGAAATATAAGTGATAAAAATAGAATTCGAGTACCATAAAAACTAGATTTTCTTTTCTTCCTACCATATAATAACGATTTTTTTTTTGAAATCATTTTTAAATGAATACAACTTTTGATACGATTGACGAAATACAAAACTGTCCGTAAGAAAATTGTAGACTGGAATGTCACCTTTCAAACGTATGTCAGTTTAACTCAATCTGATTAGTATTGCCCGATATATGCCAACGAACACCATCTAGTGACAAAAAAGGCTCATTACTTTTTAGACTATCCAATATTTCATTCACTTTCAGCGTGTGAAAAGTGTGGCTCGGTAATTCTTTTCACGGGACGAGAATCAGGCAGAGCGGCCTGGGGAGCTATTTATGGTGGTAGTGTTCAGTGGGTGAAGTGTACGATAGGATGGGTTTTAAATTCTAATTTCACGTGTTATCGGTGCTAAGTGATAAGGGAGTCATTAATTTCTGTTTCCCCGGTGAGGAAAACTGCGGTTTTTGTGTGGTGGTGGTACTTCGTGGTAGGGTGTTTCGAAGGTGCCCTCCGCGGCTAGGTGGGTGCGAGCGGCAAACGTTTTCAGGGTAATAGTTTCCTTCTGGTCGGTCGTTTCCTTGAATCACCTGGGACTTGTGTGAGCGCATCTGATTGTTGAGGTTAGTATAATTTGTGTCAAAAATTCTAGCTATTTAATAATTGATAATACACAGCTCAAACGACAAACCGTTGCATCTGAGTTCACTCGCCAGTGGAGCCATGCTTCATTCAAGTGCAATTTATGTGGAAAGTCATTCTCATGGAAGTGCATAAAGTTGTGCATTCAAATTCGAATTCATTTAAAAGCGATCAATATGGGAGGTCGCTCGAAATAGTGCGGGGTTATAATGAGCTTACAGCTCAACATCCCAATCCCAGAGTATTTAAATGTAAGTTATGTAACATATCATTTAGAAATA
Organism: Odontomyia ornata; assembly: GCA_963969285.1. Classification (NCBI taxonomy): domain Eukaryota; kingdom Metazoa; phylum Arthropoda; class Insecta; order Diptera; family Stratiomyidae; genus Odontomyia; species Odontomyia ornata. The sequence continues at coordinate 103,182,553 of OZ017742.1, read as the reverse complement.
TGTAGAAATCGAAAACCTATAGGGCGTCCCATTTAAATTTAGATAAATTTAAATGTACGGAATGCGTGGTCATATGCCAGCAAGAAAAAAAACTAAAAGTGCATATAGCGCGTGATTCTCATCCCGTTTGTGTTGTCCTTCTATTTGTTTCAAATAGTGTAAATTGTCAGTGTTGAACAAACCCCTGTGAAATATATTTGTGGATTCAGAATTAAAAATTAGAATGAAATACACACTACGGAGAGTACTTGACTAACTATTGCTAACACATAGAAAACATATTTGAATTTTCTCAAAAGCCACCGCCGCGTACGGACGTATTGAAATTGCTCCGCAATTCAATTTGTAATATTGATTGTGTTCTTAATATTGAATGTGTTTAATTTAATTCTTTAAACAGTGAATCATATTTTTCCCAGTGACCCGTTAAACTTTATAAGAAACTAAACCCATTGAAATATATTGTGTTAATTATTAATTGCGTCGAATGTTAGCCGCTTAATGAATTCGTTAATCAATAAACTCAAATGTGATAAATGTGCCATATAGTACAATCGTGTCGTAAAAATAAGCATGTGTCAGCTGAAAATTAAAAATTAAGTGTGCCAGTACTCATTTAAATCAATGAAATCAAAGTGTCGATTCTCAAAAAATTAAAATCAATATAAATACTTTACAATTTCACAACTGTTTACTATTGTGCTTATGTGGACAATTTAATTTAATTGCATGAAGTGCAAAATCATTGTTTATGGACGTATAGGGCAAGGTCAAGTTCTTGTTGGCTTTTATTTTTTCTTCGTGGTCTCAAGGTTGTTTTGAAAATTAAATAAAACCATAAAAACAATGAAAATGTCCAAAAAGTGCAGTATGGCAAATTATGTGGCCTCCGATAACACCCTTAAGCTTGTTTCGTGCAAGGCTTTTTGTAATAGGCAGTTTCATATATGGATGAGCACTTTATTTGTTCGGATTGCCAAAACACGAGTAGGCTATCAAAGTGTATGTACGACAACATCATAGGGCATATCGATCAATTAATGCAGGAAACAGCTCAACTTGTTTCTAAGCATCAAGCCCAAACGCGAGCTAATGACGAAAGCTTCACAGAAATGGCTAACTGCTTGGACGGTCTGGCAAGCAAGATCTCAACAAACAACAATAGCCTAGCAGTTGAGAGAATTTTTGATAAATTCGAGAGAAAGCTCAACGCAATCGAGGATTCATTATCTTTGATGAATAAATCTATGGCGCCTACACTCTCCTCCCACAGTTTATCTGTTCAAAACAACACGGATCTTGAAAATCATTTGACGAAACTTTTCCGGACTCAAAGCTTACAATTGGAGGAACAACAATCTATTTGGCTCGCATCTGCTGGTAGCAACTGGACCATCAATCCGATTACCAACATGAACACTCAAAGGATACATCCTCTTATGGTGTGTTATGGTGTCATTAAATGAGGAAATGCTAGAGGCCAATAATACTGTGTTAGTAAACGAAAACCAGCATGTAACAAACGTTGATGAGGTAACATCTGTATGTGACTTATCTCTAAATGGAATTTCTGAAGACACATCTAACATGATATCAAAATTTGGCACTCTCTGGTCCGAGGATGAATGGCGCAAACGGGTAGCCAGAATTCATGAGGCAAACGCAAAGTCGACGAGTACAACTTGTCAACTACACAACGCAAAGAGCAATTACGAGAAGTTTTTCGTTCAAGGTGCACAATCAGCTGCTGATGAGGCTTGGGTTCTTCGTTTTATTCGGGACGAGTTTTGCATTAGTGACTGCTATGTCGAATCTCTCCCTAGAAAGAAAAAACCCATCGACCAACGTTCAAACTTCACATTCCAACGCAGTATGCTTGGTTGTTCAGCAATCATCAGGGAGAAATTACATATCTATCATGGAATGGCATCAAGTTCTTCAAGTGGCGTTACCAGAATAATGTGAAGAAAAGTAGTAAGCAAAGTATTAAAAATAAGCTTAATTCTAATATAAAATGTAAACCCTCACCTTTGAGCAATATTCTTTTATCCAACAAATCCATCAACAAATCGCCTGCAGCTCAAAGTAACATAATAGATAAAAATTTCAAAATTCAACAAAAAGCCATCACAACTAATAATTCAAACCCATGACCAAAAGCCATCTTCTTCTGGATATATTAATATACCAGAAGCTCCACCTGTTGAATCAGCAATGACGCAAACAGTATTTGATCCGCTAGTACCTCCTAGAGTTAAGGCCACGATCAACTCTCAATGTGATCTAGAGAGTAAATGCCTTATATCACGTTTGCGAGACCCCAACATTTATAATGATGTTCGTCTTTTTCTTTCCTATCTGCACCATTCTCCTGAAACTACATGTGTCGAAGGGAAGACAAAAACCAACTTAAAGGTTAAAATACAACAGGAAGGGCTTCCTACTGACCTTAAAACCTTGACACTTGTCTTCCCACGTTTCCATGAGCAATTTAGTGTGAGCTCCGACCAGGTAAAAAAGGATTTAGAAACCTATAGATCGTATGTGAGATCAAAACACATCGCTGCTCTTCAAAAATCTCGAGATGACTTTTTTTTGTGGTAGGGAGGTGAAGGCATTTACGCCCGCCGAGTCTGGCAGTGTGGGACTCCCATGGAGGATACCCTTGGACTACCCACTAAACACCTCCCCTGTCAAATTGAGAACCCAGCCTGGAACCGTTTGACACATTACTTCGGGCCAGGTCTCGTTTTGTTACGCCGTGGGGCGCCTTCAAGCTGGGGAGTCCCTTTCCTAGCGGGAGGGGAGAGGGGAAGAGGAAATGCCAGAAGAGCGATCCCCCAGCCCCAGCACCTCCGGCTGCTGCGAGTCCCTTTTATATTTTAGGACTGCCCGAGCATAATGTGCCGCCTGGTTCCATTTGTCAACCGATTCGAGCATCACCGCAACTATATTATCCGGGGTGAGCTCTCCCGTCTCCCTGGCACCTTTGGTACACGCAAAAAATGTGTGACAGGCATTGTCCTCCTCTCCTGGGCAAAACCGACAATCGGGAGACCGTGACTTACCGATCTTGTGCAGGTAAGACTGAAAACACCCATGCCCGCTCAAAAGCTGGGTCAGATAGAAGTCAGTCTCACCATGCCTTCGATTTAGCCACGGTCTCACATCCGGGATGAGGCGCGCAGTCCACCTTCCCTTCGTGCAATTCACCCAAGACTGCTGCCAATCGTTGAGCGAGCGTTGTCTCTCCTCGCGGACAACCATCTCCCTCGCATCCTTGTTTCGGCGCATGTAAATAGCGCGGCGCTCTCTAGCAAGGAGGGCGACAGGTATTACGCCTGCAATCACTCTCACTGCCGAGTCGGAGACTGTTGGATACGAAGATGCAATTCTCAGTGCTCCTCTTCTCTGTACCTGTGCCAATCGTTTTCGGTATAACTCCTTGCTGAGAGCGTCGCCCCATACCTCTGCTCCGTACAGTAGCACTGACCCTACAGCACTCATCAAGAGGCGTCTTCTTGATGGGCTGGGTCCCCCTACGTTGGCCATAAGTCGACTCAGGGCCAATATTCCCGAAGCAGCCTTCTCAGCCGTTGCCCTGATTTGCTCAGAGAAACTCATCTTCGAGTCGATCAGTAGCCCCAGGTACTTCACCGCTGGCTTTGATTCGATTTGTATATCTCCAATACTGATCATCCTTACTCTAGGGATTCTCTTTTTTGTCAAGATGACCACTTCGGTTTTCTCCACTGCTAAACTGAGCCCGCGAGCGGTCATCTAGTCTCTCACTCGGCGCGTTAGCATACCTAGCCTAAGTTGCGCTTGTTCAACGGTGCGTCCGGCGACCAGAGCCGCAACATCATTCGCTTAGCCGACCAAGCGCGACTCATCGTGCATCTCAAGTCTCAGTAGCCCGTCGTAAGACACGTTCCACAGGTCCGGACCAAGGATAGATCTCTGGGCAACACCCGATGTAATTTCCATCCTTCGTTGGCCCTGTGTCGTGTCGTAGAGCAGGCTTCGGTCCTTTAGGTAGTTCCTCAAAAGCCGCATTAGATATTCTGGAACTTGAAAAGAGTTTTTCAGCGTGTCCAGAATATCCACCCATCTAGCGGAGTTGAAGGCATTCCTGACGTCGAGTGTCACCAACAGGACGATCCGTCGCTTGGTGCGACTATATGCCTCTGCCCTTTGGACCGCGTTCACCACCTCTGCAATCGCATCAATGGTAGAACGTCCTGCTCTAAAGCCGTACTGCCGAGGAGATAGATCCCCAGCAGCACGAATCGCGTCAGTGAGTCTTCCCTTGATGAATTTCTCAAGCACTTTCCCAGCCGTGTCTAGCATGCATAACGGGCGGTATGCAGACGGCGATTCGGGATTTTCCTTCCCCTTGCTGACCAGCACGAGCCTCGCCACCTTCCATCGTACCGGGGAAAACCCCGTTGCATAGGCAAGCGTTAAATGTGCTGAGCAGCAAGTCAGGACAATGGTGATAGACGAGCTGCAAAACCTCAGCTGGAACACCATCTGGACCTGGAGCCTTCCTCGCTTTCAGGGAGAGGACTGCCTCCTCCAGTTCCAGCTGTGTGAAGAGTGGGCACTCGACTGCTGTTTCACCATGGACAGCGTCAACACGGACGGGATGGGCGGGGAAGAGTCCCCGCACTATCGCGTCCATCTTTTCCGCGTCATGTATACAAGGCTTCCGTAGGGCACCAAGTTTCCCCATGACCAGCTTGTAGCCAAGGCCCCACGGATCCCTATTTACATCGTCCACGAGGTTTTGCCAGCATCGGGCCTTGCTCTTGTTAATAAGCCTGCGAAGATATTTCCTGCTGGACCTGTATGCTGCTAGCCTAGTGTCTGCCTCCTCCCGTGTTCGCGCCCGCTGGGCCTCTCGCCGAAGTTTGTGACACTTGCTTCTTTGTTCGGCGATCTCGTTTGACCACCAGTATACTGGAGGCTTACCGTGTCGGGGTCTCCGACGGGGCATGGAAGACTCGCAAGCAGCTATGATGGTACTCATAGTTGAGTTCACCAAGTCCTTGGCTGTAGGCCCTCCACTCCCTGGCGGAGCTCCCAGCAACGGTGCGCCGAGATGACTTTAAGAAATATCATTCCTAACCAAAGTCTGACTTCAAGGCGCATTAAACTCTTCTACCACGATTGCGGTGGTATAAGAGGAAAATTAAATTATTTATTTATTGACGCCAAATCCTGCCACTTTAATGTTATTACCATCACCGAGACTTGGTTGAATAGCTCGTATACAAATACGGAAATTCTTGACGATAGTTGGACTATCCACCGCTGTGATCGAGACTATCAGCGCACTGGTCAATTTAGAGGAGGTGGAGTTCTAATTGCTATAAAAAATTTCTTATCATGTGAAGTGGTTCCAACTGCATCCTCTAAAGACTTCGAACATATATTTGTGCGAGTTATCCTTGGTCATGTGTTTTTATACATCGGTGTAGTGTATATACCTCCCTATTCTGACGAAACTATTTACAACGACTTCTTTGAAGTAGCTTCTTCAGTCATGTCATCCCTTAATTTTCATTAAGGGATGACATGACTGAAGAAGAATCATCATTTTAGGTGACTTCAATCGTCCTCAGTTATCCTTTGTTGTTGACGAAAATGAAAAATATCTCCTTCCTTTGAACCTTGAAGACTCCGTTGACAATAAATTAGTCGATACATTTTATGGCAATGATTTGCAGCAAACTGTTCCAACCCCAAACCCAAATGGCAACTGGTTAGATTTAATTATCATGAATTTTGTTGACGAAGTAGTAGTATGTCCAACGACTGACGAAGAAAACTTGTTTTCTAATACTAAACATCATAGAGCTTTTTCTGTTGAACTTTCTGCATCTGATCTGAAAACATCGAATTTATACAATGATGAAATTGTATATGACTTTAAAAATGCAGACTATGTAGGTATTAGAGCCTATTTAGAAACTATAGAATGGATAGAAACTCTTTCAATGTTAGACGTAGATGATGCAGTATCATCATTCTATCAGATATTATTTGATGGCGTTGAAAATTTTGTCCCTAAAATAAAGAAAAAAAATAAGAAATCTTAACCATGGCTAGATAGAGAGCTTAGACAATTACGAAATCATAGAAATAAACTCTACAAGATCTTAAAAAATAGTCCAAACCCAAACGAACGAATCAGGGTAAGTTATGAAAACTTGGCCAACGAATTTTCTCAAAAGTCTCGAGAGGGATACGATCTCTGCGTTAATATAACAGGAGAAAATATAATGCGTGACCCTAAGAAATTCTATGATTTTGTTAATACTAAAAGAAAATCGTCTGGGTATCCAGCAACAATGACTAAGGGAGAAACTACTTCCTCTGATTGTAAAACAATTTGTGATATGTTTGCTGAATACTTCCAGGAAGTTTTTCTGCCTGCTAGCTCACCGGTACATCATCAGACGCAAATACCTCATAATGGTGGTCCAGACCATATCCCTCCATGTTTTTTATTTCAGTGTCTAACACAGGTATCCAAACCGCTGCACATAATTTTTAATAAATCTCTCTCATAAGGTCTCTTTCCGACTGTGTGGAAATTATCCAACCTTACACCTATCCAGAAACGTGGAGACAAAAAATCAGTACAGAATTACAGAGGCATCGCACTACTATCCACTATACCAAAACTATTTGAAAAAAAGATACATGATAGGCTCGCCACCTTTGTTGATCCATTCCTTAACGACCAGCAACATGGTTTCCGTAAAGGTCGCTCAACTGCCACTAATCTCATAATCATGGTTTTTGATGCTCTTAATGCCATGGAAAAAGTCCAGCAGGTTGATGCAGTATACACTGATTTTAATAAGGCTTTTGATCAAGTAAATCATTCTGTAATAACCGAGCTGTTAAAAGGTTAAAGAAAACCCCAAAATGTCCCAGATCAATCGAAACGATCGAACCGGTACGAGTGCAGATTGAATCGGAACAATTTCCGATTGATCTAGCACAATTTGCAATCGAACCGGTTTGAGATTGATCTGGTACGACGAAATACCTCGGACATGGCAGTTGTCATTTGGAGGAAGGAGACTGGCGGGAAACCCACAGGTGGGAATGATTGCTGTGCGGACTAAAGTTCAGGTATTGATTTTGATAATTAAATTACATTAACGTGACATATCTGCAACACCCAAACAGGAACCCACGTCAAGTAGGAGTTTTGCTTGGGCGGACGCAGGAGTCTGTTTTAATCGCCACACGTTGCGCACGTCGGAGGAAACGCGCCGACAACGAATTAACGTGATCATCATTTTCGCGGTCTCAAGTGCTTTCAATTGTTGCTCAATGTGAACGGATAAAAGTCCTCAAATTACATCCACTAAGATTGGAATTTTCAACTTTGATAACGACTACGAGATTTAAATGCGCATATGTGCAAGTCATAAACAGTTAATATTACATTGTAAATATGCTGGATTCTTCCGGCCTGGTGGTTATAAACCATTAATCTTTTTATTCTGGCTGTTCTTAAATCAACAATACAGTGGAATTTATATCACACTTTGCTGCTCGGTTACATTCTTACAGAATCGAAATTACAGGACCATCTGCATCTTTGGCGAGCGCTCGGAAGACCATGCGGGTGAGTACCCTCTTATTGCATCATATATACGTATATTTCGTTTGCATGTTCCTTTTTCATTTTTAAAATATTGCAAAAACAAAGCCTGATAAAAATACAAAAAATTCACTAATAACGTTGAAAATTACCGAGTATATACATTACGCCTGACACTGGAATTACATCTTGAATGTGTAAACGTAGTTGCAATAAGTTTTTATGATAAACAAAATACTATAATAGAAAAGTGAATGCGCAGCATTTATGGAAAATGTTCGTTGTTCTGTAAACATAAGAATCCGTCGCTGATCCCATTTCAGCTAGTTAATTAAAAGAGTTATAAACAAATTAAGAAAAAAAAATCAATACAAACACAATTGTAATAGTGCTAAAAAGTCTTGAAAATATTTAGTAAAACAATTTAATAATTAACACAAACTTTAAATTGATTTTCACACAGAGCCTTAGCATTAAAATTAAATGATTTTTAATATCGATTTGATATAACTTAAAATATTGTTACATGTACAAATAATTACATGTACAAATAATTCTGCGAGCTACTGTCGCAATTGTTTTCACGTCAACAAATGAACTTACTCGAACCCACGAGAACCCAACAAGCATGATCAACATCTGCAAGTGACGTCACTCCATTCATTAATTTGCTCGATTCTACCAGGTACCTCTCGGTAGAACATTCGCCAATGTACGAGAAATGGGTGAATGGGTAGAGACCCTATATAAAGGCGAGCTGAATGAATGGGGGGATCATTCATTCGACCGCGAAAAGAACTGCGATAGTGTGTTTCGTAATAGTGAAGTAATTTAGAAGACAATTGCGATAATAAATTCATGGACAAGTGTTAGATTTTTTTATAGTGACAATTAAAATTAGTGAAAGTGTAAATTGATCATTGTACATTTTATTTAATTAAATAAACTCTTTTAACTTAAATTAAAAGACATTGCGTTTTCACTTTCCCGGAACGTTAAAATTATAGGCCGCGAACCAATAACACGCGACAATATATATTAAAAGCATTAATGGTAAAAGTGAAAATATATCCAACTCAAAGTAAATAGAATAATACCAAATTGAGGGAAGGTGTTGTATTCAACTTAACCAGGAATCAAACACTTTATGGAGGAAATACCGAATTTTGTGGGTACTTGCTTTGAAATTTATTGTATGTGCATGGTTGCCGCTGGCATTTTTCCCGTAACGTAATTTGATGTTTAATAGTAAGAATTTTGTATCAGATGAATAAACGAAAAATTATTTGAATTTAGATAATCAAATGCAAAAACCGCATAAAAGAACAAGGAAGTTAGAAAGAGTAGAAATGATAAAATAGTTTGATGGAAATGATAAAACAAAAATATATTTGATTTTGGATCATGAAAAATTTTAAACTTATAATTAAATAAAACGATAAAACGTTTAATAGGATAGGCATGTTTGAAAATTATTTAGACCAAGAATTTCAAATCAGCGTTTGATCTATAATAAGTAACATCCGTTACACGCGTTTGGATAGAATACGAACGAAAAAGATTATTCTAATCACTTCGAATTCACGTTATTAATTGGAATGGATGAATGTATATAAATATTTTCTGTAGTAATTTCTTGAAAAAAAAAAAAATTGGTATTTCTAATATCCTACATGTTCGATTATTTTTTTTGTGAAGAAATGGAGATGCCTCATTAACGGTGAAACCATCGGTCTTTCCTTTCCCAAATTCTGACCGAGTTTAGGACCCGGTACGGTGGCAGGCTGCCCCCTAAAAACATGAGCCAGCCGCCGGGTACAGTTTAATCCCTTGTTTTCTCTTTGTTTCAGGTGACGTCGCGGGTTGAGTGGCCCAAGCAGAGTGCCTCTTTATGGCATAGAGTTATGCAATCAAATTGGTCACCGGGTTACTCCCCTTCTGATGGGAAAGTTCATGCAATTCAAGTTGTATGAGTTTTCCACTCAGAAGAGGAATACCTGGCCACTACAACAAAATATATATGGATTTATTCCGGTTGGGTGGGTGCGAAGGGGCTCCACCATCACCCGTTTGCCCCTCTTTCATTTGTGGGCCATGAACTTCGTCGGGTAATGACGAGGTTACCCCCAAGTCCGCCTTTCTTCTCAGATTCCTCTTGTTCTCGAAACAAGTACTATCTCCCTCGACGTAGTTATTTACACTTTTTGCGAGTTCGGTTGCCCCTGGATCTCCAGCAGTCAAATTCGTGAGTGCGAAATTTTTTTGTAGTGGGTCCACGTGCTGGGGAAATGAACCCGCCCCACGACACCGCAATGCTAGCCTGCCAGCGCATTCACGCGTCTCCAGACGAGGGCATTCTCGGCACATACCGACACCTTCTTCTGCCGAGGCAGCAGAACATCGCTGCAGTCCTTTACGGACTTATTGAACATCCTAATTTCACTAAAACTCCATTTTGATAACAAAATTGCAAAACTTTGGGATCTCTGAGTCTCTTCTGAATCGACTTATATCCGACCTTTTTCATCGCACTCAAACTGTAAAATTTCAGGGTTACTATTCAAAGAAAATTGTAGCATCATCGGGTGTGCCACAAGGTAGTCACCTCGGACCTCTCCTGTTTAACATGTTCATATCTGATCTATCAACAGAACTGGCGGGTATACCACACCTATTGTATGCTGATGACCTAAAAATTTACCACGCTATTGGCTCACAAACTGAAGCGAGCTTTCTTCAAACTAAACTTTTTTGCCTTCAACAATGGGATGAGATTTATAAATATCAGGTCATAAGTTCTTCTCGCAAAAAGAACTTCGTTAGCAGTACCTACTTCCTTAATAATGTCGAACTGGCAAGAGTTGAGCATGTTAATGATCTTGGTGTCATCTTGGATCACAAGCTGCGTTTTAATTTACATTATGATAAAATTTTAGCGAAGGCTAATAAGTAGCTAGGCTTCATTAAAAGACGTGCGAAGGAGTTCAAGAATATATGGGTAACAAAATCTTTGTACACGGCCCTTGTTCGCCCAATGTTAGAATATGCGAGCATTGTCTGGGACCCTATCTTTGAAATACACTCAAATAGACTTGAGTCTATCCAGAAGCAGTTTGTACTATTTGCCTTAAGGGATGTTTCCGATCCCAGTCAATTCTCAACCTTACCAGAATACTCGCAAAGGCTTAAACAACTAAACATGGCTTCTCTGTCATTAAGAAGACAAATCTCATCTTGCTGCTTCGCCTTTTTAAAAATCAAAAAAGGTATTCAGATTGAATCACTCTCCATGAAGTTTAATTTTAATAATGCAACGAGACAAACTAGGCATACTCCTTTTCTCAAAGTAACCCATCATAGAACTGTCTAGGCAGATAGTGAGCCTATTAATAAATGCTGCAGAATCTTTAACAACGTGAAGAATTGCTATACACCAGGCATTTCGAAGGCCACTTTTAAAACAAGCTTACTTAAAACCTTGAATCCTTAAATATCCTCTGTCCTGGAATTCCTTAGCTCATTTCCCCCCAATTGTAATTGTTAAGAAAATAAAATGGAACTATAATGCAATGTAAATATTTTGTACCTTGTTTGGTTCATGAATAAATAAATAAATAAAAGAAAGGAAGCTAATATTAAATGTTACTCTAATATTAAATAATACTCAGCATTATGAAAGCACATTTTTTCCGTCAATAACGTCTTTTACAGTATTGCGCTTCCTTGATTATGATGCACATATTATGGATGGGAAAAACCGCTCCAGTTCCTCCCGGTTTAAACCGGGTTTTTTGACAGTTCACCAGAGCGAAGTAAATTTCTATATTTGATTAGGTCTTGGTATTAGTTGTTTATATTTCTGTTTAAAGTGAAGGACTCTATGTAGAGCGCAAAGTGAAGATAGCAGACGATACACAATAAATACAAAATGTTTGGAGACTGAACTTAAGGTTCTTTCATCCTTCTAGAGTACTGTATATGCATTATTTAGCTTAATAGTAAGCTATCGGCTTGGATTTAAATACGTTAGTCTCTCATTTTTAACACAAAGACGAAATGTCCTTCAGTTCATTTTGATTTAAATAATTTAGTGAGTAAAAAAGCGAAAAACCATTTACACATAAAGCTAATCAATGAACATAAAAATATTCATTTAATTTTGGTTCATGTTTTTTTATTTGAAAAATTTGCTAAGATAAAAAACCGAAGAAGCGATTCTTCCAAAGACCGGGTTTTCGGCTGTAAAAAACTAGCTGGTTAAACAGAAGATGACAAAACCTGGAAAACCGAGGAACCGGTTTTTTACCAAAAACCGCCATCTCTAGCACATGGGCGTAATCTTTCTTTATGCATCTTTCTAATAACTACCAGAGTACGAGATCAATTTTATTCTTATAGTAAACTCAATTCTCTTTCTAAATTACTTACATAGAAGCCTCAAAAAACTAGAATCCTCTACAGCTTTCGCAGGCAAATACTCGTATATCTAAATCAATAAACGCGGAAGAAACTTGAATTCTAAATCTACCACTATACAGCCTTTGCCAAAAGTATAAGCCCAACCTATTTTTCAGCTGCATATTTAAAAAACTGGAATGCTAGTAATACACCATTTGATCTTCATCTGTGAGGCTACCTGTTAATTGCAATAAAATGACTTTGGATAGTTTCTTTAAAAACCCTGTGTAGTGAATTATGTAGGTAGAAATGACCGTGAACGACTACAGCGATGGTCTGCTGCCTCGGCGAGAGAGGATGGTGGTGTTCGCCAAGGTTGGCCTTGTCGGAGGACGTATGAATGCGCTGGCAGACTAGCGTTGCGGTGTCATGGGGCGGGTTCTTTTCCCCAGCACAAGGACCCACTGTAAAAAAATTTTGCATTCAGGAATTTAAAAGATACAAGTACGTATCGACCGGAGTCAAGGCCGAGGTAACCTACTAAGGGTCGAAAATTGCTCAAGAAAACGGCAAACTGGGCCTAGCGAAAACAGACGAGACTTGAGAGGACTTTGTCGTTACCAACGATACTTATTGCCCCCAAATAAGAGTGGGACATCCAGGTGAAAGCGAAATATAACAAGAGCAATGAAAAAAATTAAACTGTCCTAGCTAACTGTGAAGCTTCCAATAAAATTTGCAAACTTCCAACAAATATTGGATAAATATTCTTTCGCGGCGGATCAACACAGACTCCCGGGCACAACCCAAATTGAAATTTTTAGCGACTTGCACAATTTCCACGGCGGCGGATAGCAAATTCCGCGTTAAAGTTCGCGCAAGTCATGTATACGGTAACCGAAAACCCCTTTAAAAATAATATTTCCATAGAGAACTAGCTGCAAACGTTGCATTTACCTTATTCAGGAAAATGCAACGATAAAATTTCATAAACGACACATGTCTAATCGCAGACAGAGTGTCAGCATAATTTAATTATTTAAGTTCCCTCGATACATGACCTCGCCCCAGTCGTTTTGATCTATACTTTGTAAGCGCACGCATGTACTCGTAAATTCCGTTAAAAAAAAAGTTTGATTAGTTTATTATGAAGTAAAATGTGTTTAAGTGAATTTGTATTTGTGGACAAATAAATTATATTTTTAACTTCGGACACCTCGCGATACAAAACTGATGCAGTCGGTAAACGCGATTATGAAAAGATTCGGCATCCGCGATCGAAAGTAATCGTGAAAATAAAAAATAAGGGTATTGCAATGCCCTAGGCAGAATCTTAGAAGGATTCGCCTCTGACATCAATCAAAGAATTGTGAGTCAGCTAATCACTATTAATACGAACTTAATTATCGTGATTTAATAGAATTATCTGTTTTGGGGGATCAATTAAGCCTAAAACGATCCTCAAACTTATGAGTGAGGCTGCTCATATTCCCAACACAAAATAAACACTTTAACCAACTAGTGACTATTAACGGAACAGTTTTAAAAGTGCATGTGAATGAACAGTTACAAAAGATTTAGTGCTTTTTGTGATCGGCGCAACAGTTTAATAAATGATATGGCGGCACAAGTAGAACAGTTGCAACATAAAATTGCGAAACGAGAAAATCAAATCGCACAATTAGCGGATGCATTGAGGCGACTTCAATTAGAAAAAGAAGCAGCAGACGCGAAAGTGCGCGAAAATCTAATGAAAGAAATTCGTTATATGGCAAATTTTCCTGGCACATCCGGCGTAACCATAAATAGTTTTATTGCCAGTACGGAATACTACCTCGGAGGAATCCCGAATGAAGAAGCCAGAAAAGCTGCCACAAGAACGAGGAAATACAGGGAGAAGCGAAGGAAGGCATAATCAATATGGAAGGAACAGACAACTGGGAAGAGATCAAACAAGAACTCAAGCAGCTATATCGACCAGATACGGAACCAGCAGATATTACAGGAGTGCAAGTGATCTTGCGTTTCATATACAAAAAATTAAAATTAAATCAGACGAAATAAAGCTTTTTCATAAGAATTCATTGCATGTGGATTTAAGTAGTGTCAATTCCTTACTAGTAAGTACATGGAAGGAAATGACGCAAGGAATTCTGTATGAAAAGATATACGAACAACAAGATATTAATCAAATATTAGCAATTATAAAAGAAAGGAGATTTGAAGATTCCTGCATTAGGCCAGAATTTCGCATTAAACATTTTAAAAATAACAGAAATTTTTCTAAATATAATCAAAACTCATCACTTATAATGAATGATTGCAACAACCAAAGACACGATTCTGATAACAGCAAACCAGTACCTGACAATACACACAACAAATTTCAGAAAAAAATTCCGACAAACAATCGTTTTCAAGAACAAAAAAAAAAATTATAAGCAGCATTTAGAAAATTCTAGCGATCAATATAGAGGAGCGAATGATTACAATACTAACTACCAAAATTCTGGTAGACGGAACTTTAAAAAACAATCTAGTACCTCCAATAATTATAAGCAACAAAATTATTCATTTGGCAGTGGACGAAATTCTCACCCACAAAAACAATTCTATACCGAACCTATGGAGGTTGATAATATTCAAGGTTCTGTAGTAATCGAGCAGTTAAGGGTTAAAGGAAATTCAGGCATAAAATGTCCCAGATCAACTAAACAAACGAACGCAGCGATTTCAGATTGAACTGGAACAATTTCAGATTGAACTGGAACAATTTACGATCGAACTGGTACGATTTCAGATTGAACTGGAACAATTTCAGATTGAACTGGAACGATTTACGATCGAACTGGTACGATTTCAGATTGAACTGGAACAATGTCAGATTGACCTGGAACGATTTACGATCGGACTGGTACGATTTAAGATTGATCTGGGACGATTGAATATTTTTGAGAGCAGTTGCCATTGGACGGAGGAGTGATAGGAAAGATTTTTCTTCAAGTGCAAAAAACAGCGCATGTCCATCGAGAAGTTGCAAAACTTTGACCCCTTTGCTGATGCAAGGAATTGTGCTGAGGATACGGTACAGGACGGACTTGCGTTGGAGTAGGAAAGTCACTATTTCGTCAACCATTCCTATGGATGGAAATTAGCAAGGGCAGCAACGATCAAAGAACAGCTGTTTGCCATTAATCTCCGATAATTTTGGTTGGAATTTTTGTTGGAATCTCAGTATTCGTCGATGCATGTTAACGTTAGAAGTAGATTTAACGACCAGAAAGTTGCATTACAGGACCACCCACATCGTCAGCGGGCGCCCGACGAGGATGTATGGGTGAGTACCCTTTTTGTTTCATTTTTATATATGCCTATTATTTCAAACATTTTTATAAAGATATTTTACATTTGGTTTGTTTACCTAAAGATAAATTACATTTCAACCGATTTATTTAATATAAATAAAACTGGAGAAATGATGAATTGGTAGAAAGAAAATTACGGTCTTTCCTTTCCCAACATTCTGACCGGGTATAGGACCCGGTACGGTGGCAGGCTGCCCCCTAAAAACATGAGCCAGCCGCCGGGTACTTAATTAATCCTTTTTGTTTCAGGTGACATCACGGGTTGAGTGGCCCAAGCAGAGTGCCTCTTTATGGCATAGAGTTCTGCAATCGAATTGCATAGTTCCATAGCATAAATTGGTCACCGGGGTACTTCCCTTCTGATGGGAAAGTTCATACAAGTCAAGTTGTATGAGTTTTCCACTCAGAAGAGGAATACCGGGCCACTGCAACAAAATATGGATTTATTCCGGTTGGGTGGGTGCGAAGGGGCTCCATCACCACCCGGTTGCCCCTCTTTCATTTGTGGGCCACGAGCTTCGTCGGGTAATGACGAGGTTACCCCAAGTCCGCCTTTCTTCTCAGGTTCTTCTTGTTCTCGAAACAAGTACTATCTCCCTCGGTGTAGTTATCTACACTTTTTGCGACTTCGGTCGCCTCTTGAGCAACATCAAATTCGTGAGTGCGAAATTTTTTTGTAGTGGGTCCTCGTGCTGGGGAAATGAACCCGCCCCACGACACCGCAATGCTAGCCTGCCAGCGCATTCATGCGTCTCCAGACGAGGGCATTCTCGGCAGATATTGTCATCTTCTTCTGCCGAGGCAGCAGAACATCGCTGCTGTCTTTTACGGACTTTTGAAACTACTGAATTCACTACAGTTCTCAAAAATTTGCAGATAGGGAAAAATACAATGAAAATAATCCAGAAAGTGGCTTTAACACGAGTCCAGAGGTTAATCACATGGGAAAAAACGAACCATTTTTTCTCAACTAGCCTCGGACAACCTACCCCTTATCAAAATTAATATTGGAAATCAGCAATTTATAGCCTTAGTGGATACAGGATCCTCTTTCAGTCTTATTGACGAATCAATACAAATCTTTCCTAAAATAAAATTTAATCCAATTTTTTTTTATACACAGAAAATTTCGCATGACATTTTGTCCTATTTTGTATAGCGCACTTATTGTGGCGAAATTCCCTATGAAAATAGTTACAGAGCTTATCTACACAGTAGCCTCTCCAAAAATTTATAGCATTGATCCCTAAAACTATAAAGGAATATTAATTTTTCAATGCATAGGAAATAATCCTATAATTGTAGGATTAAGTTCATTGCAAATGGGAATATATGAAGAATAGAACCCAGAATATAGGTTCTATGATTAAACTGCATTCATATAGCGATGTATCCTATGCACAAAATACCAAGCAAGCCCTTTTTATTATTTTTGCTGTTTTGCTTTTTTCCATATGCGGCTTTGCGCATTGGAACTAAATATAATGTAAACAACCGCGCGCAACCAAGTCGACAAAAGCCGTCACGTTAAACATTGCTATAAGGAGCATATGAAATACAAAAGTTTTGTATATTGCATAAGGTAAACAATAGGACTGTCCGAAATGTCTACCGCGAAATATGTAAGTCATCGTCAAATATCTGATATTGCGGAATTATATTTCAGTTTAGTCGTGAAGTAGCTATCCGGGAGTGAGTTACGGAGTATATTAATTGTGCGTGCAATAATTGGTTAAAGTGAGTGCATTCTTTAAATTCGATGAAAGTGTAAAAATATATGACAATGCAGCAAGCACTTATGGATTGGGGGTTTCCCGAGCTGATAAGCAAATTTCAAGGTAAGTTCAAGTTCTTTATATATTTTATCATTGATTGGATCGGCGAGAAAATTTTATATCCACGGCCGCGTGTGAATTTAGAGGTTAAAAATCATGAGTTTAGGATATATATTATATCTGCGGCCGCGTGTGAATTTAGAGGCAAAAATCGTGTGTTTATAGGAGATTTGTGCGAAAAATCTTTAGTTTTCAAGATGATGAAGGATAAAGTTGTGTTCTCGGAAACTTTATCCTTTACCCTTCATCATCTTGAGAACTGAAGATTTTTCGCACAAAGCTCCTGAACATACGATTTTTGCCGCTAAATTCACGCGATTTAGATGAAAGTGCAAACATTTTTCGGGAAGTATCGCGCATAATATTATTCTCGCGGCCATGTGTGAATTTAGAGGCAAAAATCGTGTGTTAAGGATATATATTTTATGTGGAGCCGTTAACAACCCGATTCTTCGAAAAAATATAATATATTCAACTTTGAGAACAACCGATTTACTTGTTACCGTTTCGTGAAATTTGATTTAAGGATTTTTTGACATTAAATTAGAGAAAATTTAATTTATTTCATCTACTTGTTGTATTAACTAGAGTTTGTCATTCACAGAGGAAGAAATAACCGACGACGCTTTCTCACAATTACAGTATGAGATTGTAAAAGACCTTATACCTAAAGCCGGGCCTCGACAGGCATTTTGGATTAAATACAAGAAAGAGATGAAAGGATCTTTTGAGGCAAGAAATTAAAATTTTCCCCCAAATCACAAAGAATAAGCTATTAACTTTCATTTAGACTCACTCATGTATTACGGCTCGCGACACTAATGATCAAATATCATTCGATACTCATTATCCAGGCGAAATTCAATTTTCTAGTTCACAGGGCTCAAAAACGTCTTCGAATTGCACAATTGTCAGTGCCACAGCAAGTAAAGTAGCTGAACGTTCGAAACCAATTTCAGACACAACGTTTACAACGGTGTGTACCGATTATGAAGTTATTGACTTAGTTTACCTGAATCGAAAACTTTTGCAGCTTCATTCTAAATAATTGTGAGATGGATGTATGTCTTAATGCTTGATATCATAACAGTTAAAAATTTTGCAATAGTCTTCGATTTTGGTGAATTCCTTCAGTATTAGTATATTATTGATAGCATACTTTCCTGGGCATGCCTTACTTTGAATATTACATGATGAGTCTCATTTTAATACTGTACTTACATTTTTATATACAATTTTTAACTAGGTATCTCAAGCGCCTTCTTTGGTTCCTTACGCCAGTAAAGTAAAAGGTTACTTAAAGTGCGCAAATGGTCTTATCGTGGAAAATTTCTATAAAAAACATAAAAAACTTGAACGTAGGGAAAGAAATCTCCTATCCAATACTATAATTCAAAAAGAATTTGAAGCTGTCGGGCAAGAAAATTTCAAAATAACGACAGAAAGGTTTAAAACATTAGTTCAGGGAGTTGTGGAAATATTTCCTACGGAAAATCCTACGATTCATACCAACCTGGAACCAAATCTTTGGCATCTGGAAAACTTTGGGAGTGCTCCAATAGACTAAAAAAAAATTCAGAGCATGCAAAACAATCCCAGTCGAAGAACCGATCACAATAACAGAAGACATAACAGGAAAAATTTTTTTCCTTAAAAGTAATTTAGAACCCTGGGACAAAGTTAAAAGTTACTGGAAAGAAACTTACGAGTACAGGATAAATTTGTTGAAGTCACCCACATCGAATTTTACGATAAATTCGTATATAAACGCTTTTCCTGCATTGAAAGGGTCTAAAGGTTGCTTCTTGTTGGCAGACGATTTTGATGCTGTTTACTCTTCATGCAGCAACAACTTATTCATTCATTGGCCGGAAATAAACAGAAAGTTGATTGACAAGGCAAAATTGACATTCCCAGAGGAAATATTAGCAATACCAGAAAATGAATTGGCTGGATTTTTACTTCTACCACGTTTTTTTTGTGGTTCAACCTATGGAAAAAAGCGCAACTATGGAAAAGTTCGAATAAAATTTACCAAACACGAAATTTTAGACTCATTCATATTACATGTGAAGGTGAAATTCATTTTTATTCATTTTTGCCGAAATACGGAAATCTTTTTTTTTCAGAACGGAAATTTGCTGACAGAAAAAATCCTGAAAATTCGGAAAGACCTTGCTATCTGTAAACTAACACTTCAGCCAACTGTCGTTGTTGTAGGTGAGAGTTTAGGTAAATATTTGACGAATTGCCAAACTGTAACGGTATTAAAGGATAATATACATATTACAGATAATATTACAAAATGCTATGTGGCCATCGAAGATATTCTGTATGAAGTTGAAAATTTCATAACGGGTATTGACATTTGCTTTAAAAGCTTCACATCATTGAACGCCAAGTTTCCACAAGCAAGTGAAGCCATCTGGACTTTCATTCAACAACGAGTGTACAACATCAAGACGCCATTTGACAAGTCTTTTACGGCAGTAAGTTCTCTACGAGCAGATACTGCATAAATTTAAAATACGGAATCAAAACCGGTCTTGCTTGTATAAATTAAATACAATAAAGAAACGTTGTTTATCTTCAATCAATCAAATCAATATAAATAATAGAAATTATAATAACTGATTCATGTTTCATAACATTCTATAAATTATTGAAATTATAACAATTGATTCACGTTTCATAAACTTTATATAAATCGTAGATGAAAATTATAATTGAATTGAATCTATGAAAATTACAATTGAATTGAATCCTTTACATATATGTTTGCAATTGAATTATAGAATGAACTTATTTTTTTAGATTTTGAAGGATATCAATTAATTTGCTACTTGATTAAAAAATCTAGTATAAGGTGTCAGAAGTTAAGTATGTAAGTTTAAGTATGTTTTTGATATGGAATGATACGAACCTACAATAAAGAAACGTTGCTTATCTTCAATCAATCAAATTAATATAAATAATAGAAATTAAAATAACTGATTCATGTTTCATAACATTCTATAAATTATTGAAATTATAACAATTGATTCACGTTTCATAAACTTTATATAAATCGTAGATGAAAATTATAATTGAATTGAATCTATGAAAATTATAATTGAATTGAATCCTTTACATATATGTTTGCAATTGAATTATAGAATGAACTTATTGTTTTACATTTTGAAGGATATCAATTAATTTCCTACTTGATTAAAAAATTTAGTATAAGGTGTCAGAAGTTAAGTATGTAAGTTTAAGTATGTTTCTGATTTGGAATGATTTGTGTTATTCTTTTAAATTAACTATAATGAAGAATTTTAACTAATTACGAATATTGAAAACATAAGCGCCACAGAATCATGGATGTTTTAAATGTAAAAAAATTCAACATGACGCTAATTCATACTTATTACATATCAGAATGTATCATAAACTTGAAGATGTTTTAGAATGTCATTCCTGCCAAGTAAGTCGATATTTTCGAACAACTAATGCCTTTAAAAAACATATTTCCTTACATTTTTCACTGAACCAAACAAATATAGAAAATAATGCCGGTAGTATACCAAAAATAAAAGAACTGCCAGAAACTGTAGTTTTTCCAGACTTAGATACTCAAACTACCCTACTTGTATCTAATAATTTAAAAACTCAATTGAAAAAAGATTTTTTAGATTTTATTGCCGATATTTACAGCAATGAAAATATTTGCAGAAAATCTGCTCAAACTATAATTGACACATTTTCGAGTTTTCTGTGTACCGCATTGTTTCCTAAAACCCAAGATATGTTTTTAAAATATGCAGAGCTAAATGTAGTAAATTTGCAAACATGTATCAAAAACACTTTTGGCGATCTACAAGACTGCCTTGATGAATTTAAAACAGAGCACAGAAGGAAATCATTATTACGTTCCAAAAAATTGCTCCACTCTTCCACTTCTATTGTGATTGGTGAGCGAATGGATTCTATCAGGACTGAAACGGGCGTTTTTCTGAAAACAATAGACCTCAAAGTAGATTACATTTCTATAAAAAAAACACTCAATACTTTTTTTGAATTTTCAGACATTTTCAAGGAAACCATTGCTTACGTAGACTTTTTAAAAAAACAAAATACATGCACATCAAATATAATGCGAACAAGCTTTTGGAAGGAAAAGGTGCAAAACTATGATAGGAATTGTATTATTTTACCTTTATTTGTGTATTTTGATGAGTTTGAGGTAAACAATCCTCTAGGATCAAGAGCTGGCTTACAAAATCTTGGCGGTGTTTATATTTCATTGCCCTGTCTTCCACCTAATTACAGATCGAAATTGGAAAGTATTTTTCTTGTTATGCTTTTCAACAGTTTAGATAGAAAATGCGTTGGAAACAGAGTATTTCAACCGCTCGTATCAGAGCTTAAGGAGCTGCAAAGTGAGGGTGTTATGATTTCAAACAGTAAAGTTTATTTTGTTCTTGGATTATGCATTGGTGACAACAAAGGACTGAATGGTATGTTGGGCTTTACGAAAAGTTTTTCCGCAAATTTTTTTTGCCGTTTTTGTAAAATGCACAAACGAGAATCCAAATCAGCAAATAAAATTCCAATTCATCTACTTCGAACACGTGAATCGTATCAGCAAGATTGTGAGGCACCTGAAGTTTCAGCGTCAGGTATCTCATCTATTTGCGTGTTCAATCAGCTTCCTAGTTTTCATGCAATAGAAAACTATTCCGTGGATATCATGCATGACATACTTGAAGGAATTCTTAACTTTGAACTTGCTCTGATCATAAAACACTTTATTTACAATGAAATTTGTTTTGATCTTTGTAGCCTAAACAATCGCATTAGTTTTTTTGACTTTGGTAATACCTACGGTAAAAATAGGCCTCCAGAAATTTTCGAAGAGCATTTGAAGAAAAATAAACTTGAGTATTCTGCATCAGAGGTACTCCTTTTCGCAAAATATTTAGGTTTACTAATCGGTGAATGGGTGCCAGAGAACAATGAGGTATGGGAAATTTTTTCGACTCTTTTGGACATACTGGACATTTTACTAAAAGATGAGGTATCCGAAAGTATGATTGAACGTTTAGATTTTCTTATACAATTTCATCACGAGCTCCTTCAAGTTAAGTTCAAAATTAACTTAAAACCTAAACACCATCTAATGTGCCATTATGCAATGATAGCTAAGAAAATTGGTCCATTGAAGCATTTGTGGTCGATGCGATTCGAATCAAAACATAAACAGTTGAAAAAAATTGCGAATTCAACTACATCACGCAAAAATATAACATACACTATTGTTCAAAGATACTTACTAAGTGAGGCTCATAAAATTAAAAATAATCAATTCTACAGCAAAAATATTCAGTATGGAAAATCAGTTAATATTTTCAAGAAAAGCGCTGAAGCTTTAGCAAAACAAATTAAGTATTCTATCCCCAATTGTAAATTTGTAAAGTGGGTAAGAACGTATAATTTTTCATATGCAACAGTAGTTATAGGAAGTGATGGAGACTATCCTATATTTGGTATAATTGAATATATTGCAATATCTGAAAGTAAAACTTGCGTGATTATTTCTGTTCTTAAAACAATTCTTTTCGACAGGCATAAATATGTTCACTCTGTAGTTAAAACAGATACTTTCATCGAAAAAGAAGTACTAAACAGGTTCTCTCCATCATATTCTTTAGTTAGTATTGATTCAAATCTCTATGTTGTTTAAGTTTGCGTTTCGTATTCCGTATTCCTATATATATTTCATACTGAAGGCAACGGCCGCGTTTTTTTTTTTGCAATTAATGAATTTAATCCTTTAATTACGTATGAAATCATGAATTACGACGTTGAGAGAGATACGTACAGTAAAGTCAGCAGTTTTTCAGTCATATTTTTATGCAGCTTTTAGTTTTTAAGGCGAACCATCGATAGGGTTAGATTCCATATAGTTGCTTAACGAATAAAGGGTTCATAGTAGAACCTCATTTGGAGGTATTAGTCATATGAATTTGGACTACAGGAACCCTATCAAACAAATTATTTCTCCATATGTTGTATAAATTATTAATTGGATCAAAACCTTCAAAATGTTGGATTGAAAAAGTATGCTTATAACTCAAATTTTTTGTTAAAGCAATGTATTTAAAAAACACCAAATATATCACAAATACTTTGAAGATATGTGAAATATAGAATTTTGAATTTTGTAAGAAAAAACACCAAATGTATCATAAATTATTATATGAAATGTGAAATATATTATTTTGAATTGGAAATCGATTGCCCATTTTTTCCTATCTTTCACTGTATATTTTTGTAAGTTATTGCGCAAATACTTTTTTCGTTTTGTAGATTTTCCAGATACTTATATAGTCTTCATAAAAAGTGTTGACATAGTGCCTGAAAAATTCGATTAGGAAATCATTTCCTGCAAATGAGAAAATTAAACACAAACAAAAAATAGTTGCAACAAACCTAGAAGAAATTGTGCAGAAACTTTTTTCAAAATTGTTGGAAACATAATATTTTAAAATTGACTTGAATCTTTTAAATATTTTTTGATGCTTTTTTTTGCTATTGCTGCAAAGAAGGCTTTGATTATTTTTATTGTTTCCTATATTGATATATGAAGTAATTTTTCCACGATTTGTATACAATTTCAGGAAGTAAATCCAAATAAAACAATCCATTTCAGTAATACAACGTCTTAAATGGTAGCCGATGGTGCCATGAGGCACAGTACTTGTTAATATGAATATAGTAAGAATGCATATGCTATTCGGTTATAGGTGCTGTAAAATATGGTATTAAACACAGCAGTTTATAGTATTCCAACCAATAATTTAAGGGTGGTTTCATATATTCAATTGTTCAAAGCACTATGACATATACAATATATTCAAATGAACAAAGTGAATGGGCCCGCACTAGACGGCTCCATTTACTATAAAATATAGCAATTACCTATATATATTTTACGTCGCCGGGTTATAAGTTTAGGGTATTCTCAGATATTGCATAACTTAAAATGCAGTACTGTACAGCATTTTACGCATTTTAAAATGGTATAGAGACCTATAATTTACAGAGTCTTTGGCTATAAAATATAGTTGCTACTGTTATTTTATATTGGTTAATGGACTAAAAAGTGTCAAACACCATGTAGACATTATTGGTTCATTGTCTACACTATATAGTACGATATCCTATAATCTATGGTAGGCTTTATTGTGGTGTCCCGCGCCATAATTTATTACTGTCACGAAATCGATTATGCATATGGTACTGGTAATATATAAATTATGGTCTTTTGTGCTAAAATTTTTCTCAGTGACAATAACGGGAAAAGACACTTTTGAATTTGAAGTCCACACTCCACCACCAACAGAGTTTAAAGCTCCAGATAATGCTTTGGTCAGATGGAAAGTGAAAGCTTTAAAAAGGAAATATAAATTTACCATCGGAATTGACCTCCTTATCAATTTAGGTACTCTTGTCGATTTTGAAGAAAAGACGATTACGGTTAATGGACAACCTAATAAATTTATGAACAACGCCTTTTTTTTCACGAAATTTCTTATCTAGAAACAATAGAACCAGATTTTCTTAATCGTTTAAAATTAAACCATTTAAATTCCGAAGAAAGAGGAGAATTATCCAAAATTCTTAAAAAGTTTGAGGGTATATTTTTCAACCAGGGGGATAAACTAACGAGCACCCCAACAATTGAACATAAAATAAAAACTACTACGGACCAGCAAATTAATGCAAAGTCGTATCGATACCCGATACAATTGAATCAATTTTAGACAAATTAGGAAGGGCACAACACTTTTCAATCATTGACTTGGCCAAGGGATATCACCAAATATTGAGAGAGTAAGGAAGACCGTCACAAAACAGCATTCGTAAGACCGCATGGCTTGTACGAATATGTTAGAATGCCATTTGGACTGAAAAATGCTCCGGCAACTTTTCAGCGTTTGATGAACGATGTCCTCCGTGACTACATCAACAAAAGTTGCGTAGTTTATCTTGATGATCTACTCGTGTTTAGCACATCTCTAGAAGAACATATCAAATCTTTAACCCAAATATTTAAAACTCTAGAAAAACATCAACTAAAATTTCAAGTCGACAAATGTTCGTTCATGCAAAAAGAAACCTCATTTTTAGGACATATTGTCACTCCTGAAGGCGTTAAACCCAACCCAGAAAAAGTCCTTGCAATTCAAAAATTGCAGCTTCCAAAAACAGAAAAAGATCTAAGAAGTTTCTTAGGAGCAACAGGGTATTTTAGAAAGTTTATCCGGGACTATGCAAAAGTTGCTCAGCATCTAACAAAAACCTTAAAAAGGATGTTAAAATTAACACTAAGTACCCTAACTACATCCCAGTACACTTCCAAAAGAACCATTGGTGTTTAGCCGTAATAAATTTCAAAGATAGTTCTATAAAATACCATGATAATTCTATTACTTTGTCCGCTTTAGAAAATTATATAGCCGAAGAATCACTTGATAAATTAAATCAGCCCTTAGAAACAACAAAATTTGTTAAGGAACATGTAACGAATATTCCACGACAAAACAATAGTAGTGACTGCGGAGTGTTCAGTTGCATATTTGCAGAATATATTAGTAGAAATCAGGAATTTAATTTTTCACAAGAGAGAATGCCTTACTTTCGACAGAAAATGATTATTGAAATAGTTCAAGCGAAGCTTCTTTAAATAATTTACAGATCCTAATTGCAATACTTATCAGCATTTTTGCATTCGGTCAGCCGGCCGCTGGGACACTCTTACTAAATCCAATCGAGACAAAAAACGGATACACAACGGTAAACTTGGGACAAACAGAAATGATAACTACGACTAGGACTATTTTACACATCATAAACGTTGACAAGATTAAATCAACAATAGACACATTTGAAGAAAACTTGCAAAACTTAGGAATTATTAATGATTCTTCGTTAAAAAGATATTGCCGTGTCCAAATTTTAATTGCAAATTTATATAATTATTTTTTTAAATTTGGATCAGCATTATGGAGGTTTTCGAGCAATTTTTTTAGGCGACTGCTCGATTACGACACCGGACATAGGATTGGTAATAATGGCAAATTCACGAATTTTCGTATGTAGACCTTGCACTGTGTTGGTCTGTTACAGTTCGCGTACGCTACTTTAACGGTTAACATTGATTCATTTAGTAAGATAGAATTCCTCGTTCTCAGAAATGGCCAAAGCAAAGGAAATAAATTCAGAAACACGTGCCAAATTCAATCGCTACATGAAGAAGGATCCAGCTCGAGAAAAGTTGCTCGACGACTTGAATGTTCTCGCGGGGCGGTTCGGTTGGCTATTGA
The DNA here is from genome assembly GCA_963969285.1 of Odontomyia ornata. Classification (NCBI taxonomy): domain Eukaryota; kingdom Metazoa; phylum Arthropoda; class Insecta; order Diptera; family Stratiomyidae; genus Odontomyia; species Odontomyia ornata. The sequence goes on along the minus strand of OZ017742.1, from coordinate 103,155,960 downwards.
ACGATTTAAGAAAACCAGTTCACATATAAATATACCAAGAAGCGATCGAAAAAAGTAACAACCGTACAAGGGGATAGATTTATTGTACGTGCTTCTTTGAAGGATCGGAAAAAAAACAACTGTCACGGTAGCTGCTGAACTTTCAGAAAAGTTCAGAAAGAAATTGCCCTCCAGAACCGTAAGAAGACATCTATGCGAAAAAGGCCTTAGAGGCTGTGAGGCGAGACGAAAGCCGTGGTTGCCAGAAAAAAATAAGAAAGTTCGACTAGAATGGGCTCGGAGGCACCAACGTTTCACCGAAGAAGATTGGCAAAATATCATATGGTAGTGATGTGCAAAAAGTAACGATTCGTTACTTAGTACTCGTTACTTGCAATGAGTACTCAGTAACGAATACTCATTTAGAAAAGTATTCGTTACTATTCGATACCAAAATCTTCTCATTCATTCATAGATCTACTCAAACGTGTGTAGATTTCTGTTTTTCCCATTCTCTTTTACTTGAGATTCGTTCTCGACTTCAAGCATTCAAGCCAGCGTCACTGATGAGTTGCGATGGTGTTCTTTGCTTGTGGGGAGTAACGAGTAGTGACTCGTTTTTGAGTACTCACTTTCGAGTATTCGCTACTTACGAGTGAATGATCTGAATAGATACTCATTTTGAGAAGTATTCGTTGTGTACTCAAATTTTGAGTACTCATTTAATGAAACATAAATTTTCAAATTTTTGATAATTTGTGCATTAAATGATGGATAAATAGCGAAGCATTTAAGCACAGAGTAACATTTTGAGAATTCCGATATTTATAATAATATTTAGAGGTAACTTTTGGAAGGGATGATCGACTTATTCATTTTGAGTATAAGTTTTCCATTGATATGTTTCACTCATTTTCAGTTTTCCTTTACTTATTTTTCAAACTGAAAGCACACAAAGCCGGAAAATCAAGGGTTTTTCGGGAATTCCCGATAATGAACTATTCTTCATCATCATCATTGTAGCGAATGTTCAGTTTTGAATTGCTGATATTTCGGTTATACGTAGTGTTGATTGATTTGTGATTAGTGTTTGTTCATAACGTTTTTAGTTAAGTAAATTTCAAAAAGTTTAGTGTATAAGACAGCAATTGAAAAGGTGAAATTTAGTAAACATCTGTTTAAAGTAAACATCTGTTTAAAGTACGACAAAAATTTGTTTAATAGATTTAAGTGGCTGACCAATATATGAAGAAAAGGAGTAGTATTTGGCTGCATTTTTCAATATCTGGAGAAGGAAAAGCGATATGCGATGTGTGCAAAAAAACATTTCTTTTAAAGGCGGTTTAACGTTAAATTTATCCAAACACATCAAACCTGTGCACCCGATGCTTGAAATTGGAGAAAGATCTCACCCCGGAAGCCTTAGCAATGGAGTTGAACTACAAAGTTCACCTCAATCTTCCACAAATATCGTTCATGATGGCGGAAGCCACTCGTGTACATCAGAACAAGCTAGGATTTGCTTGATATCCCGTAATGCGAGCATTCGGAATCAGCCAAAAATAACGAACTACGCATCTCGTCCCTTAACTCTCAGTCGAGAAAAAAAAGATAACGAATTGTATATTCAATATGATCATCAAAGATCTACAACCATTTTCTCTAGTTGAGGACGAAAGATTTAAAGAACTGTTAGCAGAGTTAGAGCCAACATACAAAATACCAGCCAGAACAACTTTCAGTCGAAATTTGTTGGAGCAACATTATGATCATTCAAAGCAAGCAGTGGCGAAAATCATTCAAAATCCTCCAGAAGTAACTCTCACAACAGATACATGGACATCTACTGTAACGGAGAGTTATATTGCAGTCACTGCTCATTTCATCGATAAAGATTGGAGTATGAAGTCATTTTTAATTAGATTGCTTCCAATTTTGCGATCTACACACGGCAGTAAACATTCGAAGTAAACTTTCCGACGTTGTTGCCAACTATGGCATTTCAGAAAAAATAAATGCTATAGTTACAGATAATGCCGCTGATGTCATTGCAGCAGCAAAACTTACAAATTGGGATCATCTCTCATGTCTGGCCCACTCTCTCAACCTTGTGCAAGCGACTCTTCTCCGAATTGAAGTGATCCATAAAAAGGTAAAAAAAAATAGTCGAATATTTCCACCGCAGTGTACTAGCCACAGAAAAGCTGCAATCACTACAGGCTCAAATTGGAGGGAATCAGCCTCTCTAAAGATTATCAATGATGTGATTACTCGCTGGAATTCAACATATTATATGTTTGAACGAATGTGTACACTCAGAGAAAAATTTAAACCTTAAAAATTGAGTATTGAGTGTTTGAATTAAGCCTGATCGAAGTTTCTTAAATTAAGTCGCACTCGCGCCGGTTCTGCTAAAGTTGAGCATTTTTTTGTTTGAATGTGCATCAATACACTCGCATTTTTCAGAGTGAAACCCCAAAACATACGTTTTGCCATGTTCAACAATATTTCTGGCTGAGTCGTAGCTTATGTTTGGTATTTTCGTGGTGTTATTAAGTATAGAATGCTTGATTTGAGCATTGTTTTGCCTGATCATGGACTCAGTTTAGCAGCTGTTGTTTGATCTCAGTGCTAAGTTTGAGCATACATGCTTGTATTTACGATAAAATATTCCTAAAATGTTGATTTTCCTTCGGTGTTTACCTTAAACATCTGTTAAAAGTGAACTTGCGACTGGCCGCTTATTTAGCATTACTGTCGAGATCGTTGGTCAGACGTGAAGTGTTTTTCTAGTGAATTTAGGTTGTGGTGCGTTTTGAAACACAAGTGTAAAATTGAAGTGATTATTTTCAATTAAGAATAATTTACATATTAGATAAGAATGCTTTAAAACTTGTTGAATTTGTGGTCTAAGGTTTCAATATTTCGGTTCTACTCTGTGCAGAAATAGAATTACAAAGTTACTACATGTTTTGTAATGCTGAGTTCGGTTTCAAATCTTTAAGGAGATATTCTAGACATTCATGAATCGTGACTTATTGTTTAAGTAATTGTATAAATAAAGATTATCCTTGTGCTATGCTGCTGACCCAAAAAATCTTCCATCTAGATTTTCTTATTAAACTACGCCTTCTTCCTTTTGTCAACCTTTCTAAAATTCTTAGGGTGCCTTGTTTCCTCCGCAAAATCTATCTTTTGAACGTTTTCTATTAACTGTTCTTTTCAGCAACAATGCATAAAAATATGAGTTCTGCAAATTCAAGGCCTTTAAATTTTCGAACTGTTTTTTTTTTTTTGAAATTTTAAGGCCTTTAATTTGCAGAGCTAATATCTTTATACATTGGTATTTAAAGCAATAGTTAACAGAAAACACCCAAAAGATGGATTTCGCGGAGGAAACAATGTGTTATTCAAGTATTGTTGAAAGTTTGGAAACAGGAAAAGGCATGGTTTAATAAAAAACTTGGGTGGTAGAATATTTGGGTCAGTAGCATAGCACAAGGATAATTTTTTTTACAATTTTTTTCTTTCTTTCATTTTCAGTCGATAATTTTGTAAATTTTTTAGCATCGCATAAATAATGGCGTCGTATAATGATTGTCATAGCAACGTCCTTTTCGATTGCGATCGCAATCAAATCATTATGCCTGGACAAATAGAAACAGGAAATCTGTTTTTAAGTGAAAACGAAAATCAACAAAGTATCTCGCGTTCATGCAGTTTTGACGTTGACAATACCATCACATCCGAAGCCAAATCTGAATTTGAATCTTTATTGACTTCGTGGGGAATGAGAAGTGATTGTATTGCTAAACTTTTTGGTAAATTTGGAGCATGTTTTAACGTGTGAATGGATTAAATATCTTCCAAACATAGACTCAGGTTTAACAACATGGCATTTGAAACATGTTTGTGATTCCGATATCAATGAACTTTTTCCAGTATGGCAAATGGGAGATCGCGTTCGTTTCAAAACCTTCCTTAATTTGTGGCGTAAAGCTCAAATCATTGAAGAAAATGATTTACAAATACCAATATCTGAGGATACACACAAACAATCGCCATCTAATTCAATTGTTTCATCAAAAAGCATGGCAGTTACTCCAATGAGCTCTTCAACACCAGTAAAACAAACATTCATATTTCACTTAAAGATTACATCTATTTATTTTAGGAGCTCATAACATTACTTCAATCCTGCTCTTATGGACAGCGAGTACTCAATAACATCAATGTTAATAAAATGTTAACTGAAGCCGACGAAAAACTTTTGATCGATATAATTACGGAAAATTTCATGAGCAAAAAAGAAACCATGACACTCAATCAAATCAAATACTATTCCGAACAAATTCTAGCACTGTTTCCTACTAAAAATCTAGTACGTTTTCTTTACAAAATTCAAAATTTCTCTGATAAAATTTGAACAATCTATTAGTTTAAAACAGTTCTAATTTAATTTTTAATGAATATTAGCCCAATAACATAAGAATCATCATGTTACAGCAAACGTACTATATCCCCCGGACAAACGGAGGATGACAGACATAGGAACAAAGCAAGGAAATTGCGTACCAAAGGCTTACTTGAGAGAAAAGCAAAGAAAGGTAACCCTACTGTTCAAGTGACGGAGTCATCAAATTTGTCGAATACGACGGAAGGTAAAGCTACAAAAACTCTGCATCAACCTTAAATGCCAAACAGAATATAGCAAACCAAAGGCTTGGCTACAATACAATTACAGCTCAGAGGAGTCTCGTCTAAAATATAGGCAAACCGCCCAGAACAGACTTCAAGAATATCGCGTATCTCCACTTAGGGAAATATTTACAGATTGGCCTTTGCTGAAAAGTGCCAACGCAAATATTTTTGTGAGATAAACATTAATAATATAAATATGAATTACAACGGTTAATTTCTTACAGATTGAAATTGACTTTGATGTTTTATATTCAGACAAAAGGGACTGCCTATTTCTAAAATGGAAACAATTTATTACTGGGCTGAAACCAATTTTAAAAAATGATCTGCGAGATGCTTCTTGTATAAAGTTGCTATCTTTACTTGAAAAAGATTGTGAAGATGGTAGATGATATTTATGAAATTGAAATTATTTAATCTTAGTTTTATCTTTTAGATACAATCAATTTTCTTCTTTTAACTGCTTTACATGGACTACTAAAACCAACCGTCCAAACAGATGCCAAAGGAATATTGACTTCGCCAAACGGTTCACGGTGGAAACCTAGCATTAAAGATTCTCAGGATAGTTTCGCTCTGAGTTTAACAACAATAAACGATTTAGAAAAAAAAGTAGGTGAAAAAAGGAGGAAATGTGAAGAACTTAAAAGAACTCTCCAGCCATTTATTATTGTTGATGGCGAAAACGTGACAAAAATAAATAATTTCTACATATACTTTGACAATGTTTACTTGAAGCTTGATAATTTTGTTCAATGCATAGATATTTGCTTTAAGATATTTCAAGTTTTTGCATTGAAATATCCAGCAGAATGCGAACAAGTTTGGACTTTCGTACAACACTTTTTTTATAATATATCTACAATTTATGACAAAAAAAGTCCTCAAATATTTAATTTGGTATCTCGGTTAAATGCTGTTCAGAATTGAAAAATTATATTTTTGGATGATTATCAAGTTATCTATATGCATCTAACTTATTATTTTTAAGTGTTTTAAATATGTGAATATGCTAGAAAGCAAATTATTTTTAAGCGAAATACTTTGGTATTACTTTAGATTTAATTGAAACAGTAATGCATTGCAAAATGTCCTATATCTGCTACATTTGTTCACAAAGCTTAAATGAAATTAGTTCTTTGATTTGCCACTTAAAGAATGTTCGTGGTAGAAAAACCGACAACTTCTACTTATGTAAACAGAATCCATGTTCCCAAAGATTCACATGTAGAAATAGTTTTAAGAAACATTTGCTAAGAAAATATAGAAAATCAATTAAAATCAATCAATCAATAGAGAATAGTTCAGCAAAAATTTTAGAAAGTACATTACCCGAATCAATTACCGAAAATACTTGCAGCACAACTTATATATCAGAAGTTGAAACTCCCAAACTGTATCACTAAGCCGACTTGGGAAAAATTGCCGAAAACATTAAAAAAGCAGCATTAGATTTTACATTAGATTTGCACAGCACTAATAATTTAACTCGAAAGGATGTTTTGCATATTCAACGTCTTCTATCTGATACAATCTTTAAGGAAATAAATTCTACTTTCAAATCATTGATAACTGAAGATCATAATGATCATGGTTTTCTGGAGATGTTGGATGAATATTTTTCAAATCCTTTTATAGACTTCAATACAGAATACAAACTCCTTAAACTTTTACGGCAGATTGATGCCTTGCAATTACCGAAACTATTTACAATCAATAATCAAATAAGTGAAATGATTATTTCGGGGATTCTTTCTCTAGCAGAAGAAAATATCGTTGGTGTTCTCATGCCTTTACGTTTTCAATTAAAAAAATATCTTGAATCAGAAGGTGTTTGGCAAGTAATAGATAATAATGTTTCTTTTCACAAAAATGATAATAATAATACAACAATTTCTTACTGGATAAACGGTTATTTATGGAAAAAGAAAGAATTTATGTTTAAAGGGAAGGAAATAATTCCCCTTTTTGTCTACTTTGACGATTTTGGTATTAATAATCCATTAGGAGCGCATCAGAGCTCGGTTTGTGCAATTTATTATTCTATTCCTGTAATGCCACAATTTTTCCTTTCAAAACTTGATCACATCTTTTTAGCTGGCATAGTAAACAGTACAGATGTCTCTAATTTTGGGAATTCAGCTTGTTTTCGCGCATTGATAGAAGAACTTATTGAATTGGAGGAAAACGGAATTGATTTAACAGTTAAGGGAAAGAAGATGAAAGTTTATCCTACTTTGGGTCTTATTTTGGGTGACAATTTAGCACTTAACAGCATTCTAGGTTACACAAAATCTTTTGATTCAAACTTTTATTGTCGACTTTATAAAAGAACAAAATATGAGATGAAAAAAGATGTTACTCATTACGATATTTCCCTTCGAAATGTGGAAAACTACAATGAAGACCTCGGCATAAATCCCGTCGACATTAGGATAAGCCTTAGCGGCATCCGGGAACATTCAATTTTTAATAAACTTCCATCATTTCATGTAACAGAGAATTTTGCGTTCCATATTATGCATGATATTTACGAAGGAATCTGTCATTATGATTTAGATGAAATATTAAATATGTTTATTTATAAAGTGGAAGAAATAGCTTTGTCGATGATACATGGATGTATGTGTGTGAGCGGCGCTGCAAACGTTTGGTCTCGCCACCGCGATTGAACAAGAACGCGGGTGTGGAGTTAGTCTTTTAGTAAGCGGCGGTCCGAGCGCATCGTAGTGGCAGTGCGGAAGATAAACAAAACTAAAATATGTTATAAGAGTTACAGATTATAATAAACTAATAAAGTTAAAGAGTGTTAACAAGAAACAGTGTTTTTAATTTTATCTCGCAACACAACAGCCACCTAATTCATGGGTGTACCGATTCACTCCTACATGGTAGCAGAGCTATAAAGGTCTACATTGCACCAGGGTGGCATGTTCAGTGATTTTAATTGAGTTCAGTGAATCATAAAGGAGAAGTGTTCAAAAAATTACTTAAAGAGACATATAGAAGCCGGCTGACTGACGTGCTGGAAAGGCGGGAAGAAGCATAGACGCTGCATTCCAGAGGGTCACCATTTTGTTATACCAAGCGTCTCACAAGAAAAAGAGTAAGTTGAGTGTTTGCTAGTGTTAAACTTACATGTGTAGAGTCATACGGGAATTCCGTGAGCAGCGTGTCTCTGTGTGTGTTTCCGCGCTTGTCTCGACATGTCGCGCGACGTACGCCGCCATTTTCCGAGATAGATGTGCTTCAGAGAAATACGATTCGTATTTATCTGAACGGAGGGAGTTTAGACGGCACTCACGATCCTGGGCTGATGCAAAATAAAGGGGTTCTCATCTGCAATCAAGCAAAAATTTAATGAATGTATTTAAGATGTAGCGATGATATCCAATAAAGAGGATACATAACAGGGAGGTTATACTGCAGAAGGTAGTAAGTTGTGGTTGATAAGAAGTTTTCTCGCATCTTATTATTAAGAAGTTTAAAAAAAAAAAAAAAAAATAATTTGGTACAAATGCTGAGGAATAAATTTCGTCAGTATTTTATTGAAAGAAAATAAATAATAAAAATTTATTTTTATTACAATCATTCAGAGAGAATTTGACGAGTGAAATAAAGTTTTTTTAACTTTATCAGGGAATCAGAGTAGAAAGAAGATGGCATAAGAGGTTATAAGACGAAGAGAAATTTAGTCAAATTCAGAATTTAGCTCAAATAACTATCGAATTAAGTGCTAAAGGTGGTTTGCATTTGTTCATTTGAGTTTGGTGTCCTGTTCCGGCTTGCCTTGCGGTCGGATACCGGACTACTGGCTTCTGTGGATTTTTGTTCACTGCATAAATTAGAGTTCGGTTCATAAATAAAAATACGAGCAAATTCTATAAATTCCAGGGTCAATGTTCGGCTGAAACTTGTGTTCGGTGTAGGCTGCTCGTTGACTAGGGACATTGGTAGGATCTCATTCGAGACCCACGTGTGTGCTTGCGCAACCTAAAACCGACCAGATTTCGTGGTAACGCGCGGAGCTGAACCTCGGCGAGTGGTGTACATGCGTGGTGGTGCTCGGTGGGAGAATCTGATTTCTCGCTTCGAATTAAAATTAGTAGTGTTCGGTGTTTTGGTTCAGAAGCAAGAGACATTACTCAGTTAATTAAAATACAGAGATTACCTGGTATTGGAGGGTAAAATAAGAGGTTAAAAAGAGAAATGCGTAAGAGTTAAAGATTCCAGAGAAATTTATCAGTAAAGTTGACAAAATAAATAAGTAATAAAATAAGTTTAAAAATATATAAATGAATAAAAACTAATTGAGAATGTTTCATAATCCTGGAACAGATGGCTAGTAATCTTATTAAAGTCAACGACGATATGAGTCAAGAATATGCTGAGTATATGAGAATCAGGCTTGGAGAAGAAGTTACAGGTTCTCATCGTGCTATTCAAACAGCCACAACAATAAGAGCTTCAGAGGGTATGAGTGGGACCGATAGTCAAAATTCAGAGAAGAGAGCTACGACTGAGAGAACACACAACAATCAAGCAAATTTAGAGGCGTTGCAGACGACAATTGCTAATGTTAATAAATTAGTAGCGACAATTGGTGCAAGTGACATTTCAACTAATAAAACAACCGGAAATCTATTGAAGGAAGTGGTGGACAATTTGTACAAAATTCACAACCGCGTACTTGAATCAGAGAGGGCTAAATTAAACAGCAAAGAAGCCGAGCAAAGAGTAAAAATGCAATCTCAAGAGTTTCCAGGAGGCAACAGCGTAAACAACATGAGACCAAAAATTCAGAGGCAATACAAGTTGACATCTAAGGCAAGTTTTGAAGTATGGTTAGACTGCTTAAAAACCGAACTTACAAGTTGGAGTTTATTTGACATGATTGAAACAAATCATCCATCACCAACTGGAATTTCAGAGTCTGAGATTATGCTAAGAAAGAACTCGGTGAAAGACATCATTATCAGTCACATAGACGAAGACTATCATAAGAGAATTTTAGGTCTAACGGAGCCTATTGAAATCCTGAAGAGTTTAAGAGATAGCAGAAAAGGAGAAGTTAGCTCAACTCCAACATCCATCAGAACTCGACTGTATAATCTGAGAATGTTGAAAGATGAAAGAGTTCACAAATTCTGTGAAAGATTTGACCAGATAATAAAAGAACATGAATTAAGTGATGATCCTCATAAGCTCACTGAACAAGAGAAGCGCTCAACGTTCTATCAAGCCATCACCGGAGCTATGCCAGAAGTACGACGCACAGATTCGGCTGTGATATCAACTACAGGCAATGAAATGAATATGACAGCATTGAGAAAGACTATGTATCGTATACAAGAAGATAATGATGCAGTTAGAGAAAATTCAGATGGGCAAATTGTTACAGCCTCAAGAGCAATGATGCCGAAATTTAAGAGTAACAAAAACAAGTGCTATAGATGCAACAGAGACGGTCACTGGCAAAATCGTTGCCCATTAAGAGACACAAATAAATGGTTTTGTTATGTTTGCAATTATACAACAGATCATAAAGGAGATGATTGCTCTGGGAACTCAACCCAGCGATACAAGAGGCCGTTCAACAATAGTAACGGCTATGAACCTCCTGCCAAGAGAAGCAGATCTACTCCAAATCAACAAATAAGAGGTAGAGGCTCGAGCAGTTCCAGAGGAACAGGTAGCAACCTTAGAGCTAACACCAGAGGCAACTTCAGAGGTAATTTCAAAGGTAAAAAGGCCAATAGAGGATCCAATAATAATTCAGCGGCTAGAAGAGCTGAAGTTTATAATGAACAGGAGAACTACGAGAACAATACTGCAGAGCATGATGAGTATTCAGAGTCAGAAGGTAAGAAAACTTTTAATAAAGATTTAAATGATGACAATCAAATAGAGTTTATTGCCGATTCAGGAGATACTAATCATATTGTTAATAAAAGTTTTATTTTAAGTAATTTTAAAAAATCTGAAAATGGAGTTATAAAAAGTGCAAATAAAAATGATTTTGCTGATATTGTTATAGATGGCAGAGGTAATCTTTTGCTTAAAAATAATAAAATAGATAAGAGTCATATTAAATTAACGAATGTAATTGCAGCAAAAGACATATCAGAGAATTTATTGTCATTACGTAAACTAGTAGATGCAGGGTTTTGTATATACTTAGATGATAAAATTTTCCGAGTCTATGCTAAAGAAAATAATAAGACGATTTTTGAAGGAGTTTATGACAAACCTAATTGGACAGTTAAATTTGAAGTCCAGAAGCTTAAATATGATAACAATAATGTGATAAATGAGTATGATGATTATTGTTGCACTGCATCCTTAGCAGTCGACAATGAGTTTTCCGAGCAATCGCAAACTGATAAACTTGGTGAAATTTCACATTCGGAGGGAGTTAATTCAGAGTCTGTTAATATGCTTGTGACAAATGTAGGGTCTGCGATTGAGAGGGAGAGTTTGGAAGAACTCATTGTCTCTGATATTCAGATAAATTCAGAGGTATCAAATTCAGAGTGTGCAAGCGACTTGATACCGTATAAAACAGTAAACATAGATGAGTTGAAGACTGGAGAGAGTCTACAAGGCTTACTAGATGAAAATCCGGCAGGAAATATGAATTCAGAGGCCAATCAGAGTGAAGCCATGTTATGGCATCGTAGATTCGGACATGCTTCTTTAAATTATCTGAAAATGTTACAAAAGAAAGAAAAGAGATTAGAGCGTGTTAAATTTGATGATTCAATAAAAGACTGTGAAGTATGCATATTGTCGAAAATGGAAAAACTTCCATTTAAACAAAACAGAAGTAGAGCAGAGAGGCCACTTCAAATAATTCATTCAGATGTAATGGGGCCAATCAAACCTTCCTCATGGCCTGGTCAAAAGAGGTATATAATTGTATTTGTAGATGATTATTCTCGATATGCTAGAGTATATTGTTTAAAATCTAAAGATGAATCGGGTCAAGCGTTTGAGAGGTATTTGAGTTCTACCCGAAACCTGCTGGGTTCAGACGTCAAAGTTTGCTATGTTAGGTCAGATAAAGGAACTGAGTTTACAGGTGGAAAATTTGCAGAGATAATGAAACAGGAAAAGATTGAGTCAGATAGTGGTCCACCATATACTCCAGAACTTAATGGCACAGCTGAAAGATTCAACAAATCTATACAGAGAACGATAAGAGCGTATATGTGTGATTCGGGCTTACCAGCAAGTATGTGGGAGTTAGCTGCAGAAACAGCTGTACATACGTATAACATAACTCCACATAAGTCAATTGATTATGAAGTTCCTTTGTTAAGATTCTCACCAAAATCAAACTGTCATTTAGAGAAAATAAGAAGATTTGGTTGTATGGCTTACGCTAAATTACCTGCTGTTGAAACAAAGTTTAGTAATGTAGCTATAAAAACTGTATTAGTAGGACACACACCCACAGGGTATATTTTGTGGCATCCTAGCACAAGAAAACTCTTAGAATCTAGACATGTAAGATTTGTAGAAAGATTAGTTAATAAAGATGTATACCTGAAAAATCAGAGTCAAGTATTAGATGAGAAAAGTAAATCAGACGAGATGACAGAATTTACTGTATGTGAAGAAACAACAGAAAACGATCATTCAGAGGCAAATAAAATTCAGCCTAGAAATAAAGGCAGGCCAAAGAAAATACATTCAGAGGAAAATGATAAACATTCAGAGAAAGAAAATAAAGCGAAAATGTCAGAGATACCAATAAATAAAACTGATGGTCCAGTTACCAGAAGTAAAGCTAAAAAAATCGAAGACATAAGTTTTGCTCGTTACACGAGAGGCTCAGAGACCAAAGAGTTAGACGAAGATGAATTGAGCTATGTTCTATTAGCGTCAATTCATAAAGACCCAACTACTTTTGAAGAAGCAATGAATTCAGAGAATAACGAGTTATGGAAACAAGCCATTAGAGAAGAGTTAGACTCTATGAAAGAAAATACAGTTTGGATCTTAGTAGATCGACCGAAAGAAGACAATCATGGTAAGAGGCCTAATATTATTGACTCCAAATGGGTGTTTAAAAAGAAAATTGAGAGCAATGGGTCAATCAAATACAAGGCACGACTAGTCTCAAGAGGTTTTAAAGATAAAAATGTATATGGGCTCAAAGAAATTCTCAGATGAAGCTCGAAAACTTGGGCTAGAAAACGATCTTCATGATCCTTGTCTGTTCACTTGGAGGTGGAACGGAAAAATGGCTATAGTGATTTTATATGTAGATGATATGTTGATAGCCAGCAATGATCCTGAGAAACTTATCCAAATAAAAACACATTTAGGTAAAGCATTTCAGATGAAAGATTTAGGTGAACCTCAAAATTTCTTGGGTATGACTATTCAGAGAGACAGGAAAGAGAAAAGTATATTCATACATCAAACAGCATATGCAGAGAAAGTTTTACAGAGATTTAATATGCTTGAGTCGAAACCACAGAGTACACCTATGGTAACCCGTCAGGTAGATCATAGGAATAAAAAGTTTAAAAGCGACTCCGAAAATTCAGAGAAACAAAACGAAACCAAAAGAGTGCCATTTAGAGAAGCCATTGGTAGTTTAATGTACCTGGCAAATGCAACTCGACCAGACATAGCTTATGCAGTGAACTATCTGGCAAGAAAACAGATGAATCCAACTGAAGATGATTGGGTAGATGTTAAAAGAGTGTTCAGATATTTAAGAGGTACAACCAGTCTAGGAATTAAGTTCCTGTCTAATTCAGAGAGTCTGGAAGCTCTTTCAGATGCAAGTTTCAGAGACTGTGAAGATTCTAAATCAACAGGGGGATACATAATTAAGTTGTTTGGAGATGTAATAACTTGGAGAAGTCATAAACAATCTATTGTTACGACTTCTACGTGTCAAGCAGAGTACTTAGCGATGAGTGACGCGTGCCAAGAACTGATATCACTTGATAAATCAATTAGGTATATAATTGGACGTACGTTTTATCCTATTACCTTATGGTGTGATAACAAATCTGCCAGAGATTGTACAGAGAAAGATGGAAGCCACAAGCTCAAAACTTTTGATCAGAGTGTAGAAGAAATTAAAATTGAGTTGGCATTTAGAGAAAAAACTGGAAATAGGAAAAATATGGCAATCACTCATGGAGACTTTGTAAAACAGTGTGTAGAGGAAAAAAAAATTAGAGTCCGTTGGGTATCTACTGACGAAAACTTAGCCGATATAATGACAAAACCCTTATCTCAAAATAGGCATGTTTATTTAAGAGACATAATTACCAATACAGTAGTGAGATGAATCTTCAGAGAAACATTAAATAAATTCAGGCGAGAAACAGAAACTAAATTGGAATTCAGATAAATCTTTAGAGAAAATATTAAGATGTATAAATTCTTGTTTGAATTTTCTACAGGCAAAGAATGATTGCGTAATCCCTTTAGGGAATGTATACCAAAATTCAAGTCTAGTGAAATTAGTCATATCATTCTTTAATAACTTTTATATTTAATTTTAATGTTTGTTTCTTTTCAAATTGCTTATTTAATGATTTAAACATTGTTTATATATTCGACAAAGGGAGGGAGTGGAAGAAATAGCTTTGTCGATGATACATGGATGTATGTGTGTGAGCGGCGCTACAAACGTTTGGTCTCGCCACCGCGATTGAACAAGAACGCGGGTGTGGAGTTAGTCTTTTAGTAAGCGGCGGTCCGAGCGCATCGTAGTGGCAGTGCGGAAGATAAACAAAACTAAAATATGTTATAAGAGTTACAGATTATAATAAACTAATAAAGTTAAAGAGTGTTAAGAAGAAACAGTGTTTTTAATTTTATCTCGCAACACAACAGCCACCTAATTCATGGGTGTACCGATTCACTCCTACATAAAGAAGAAAAAATTTTTTAACATTGAAATTCTTAACAGCCGTAAGCAACTTTTTGCTTATGGTGAAACTGAAATTTACAACAGAGGAAATACCATTCAAAAAGAACATTTGTAGACCAAACACTTTAAAATGACTGCCCGAGAGATGGCAACATTCATTCATTTCTTGCCTCTTATAATAGGCGATTTAGGGCCAGAAAAAAACAAAGCATGGATTTTTTTATGCTCCTTAATAGACATAATAGATTTACTACATTTGCCATCTTTTCATAACGCCCATTTGGTGCGATTAGATTGCCTTGTAAAAAAACATAACAAAATGTATCAAACTCTATTCAACGAGACTTTAAAACCAAAACATCATTTTCTAGTGCATTATGTGAATACTATTAAAATGTCTGGTCTTATTAAATATTTATGGACTATTCGATATGAAGATAAACATCAAGAGCTGAAGCGTTTTGCTAAAAATACAAATTCCCGTAAGAATATTCCTTTGACATTAGCTATGAAATGGTCCTTTAAGTTTGCCTCATTTATTCTGAAAGGAAATGTAATTTTGCCAGATTTTATTTTTGCAAAAAATAAATCACAAATCGAGCCTGTTGAAAATAAATTTTATTTAACAATGTTACAAGAAACAGAAAATATTTTTCATAATTTACCTGTGTATTTTAATAGCGAGTGTTCATATAGAGGGAAGAAATACAAAAAAAAGGGTATTTAGTTGCTATTTCTAATGATACAAAATTTAACTTTTATGAAATAATTGAATGCCTTTTCAATTCAATATATTTAGCTATTCAGCACTACAAAGTAAGAAAATTTGACGAACATTTTAGAGCTTATGAAGTCGAAAAAAATTAGAAAAGTTTCCATTTATTCTATTAAGATCTTTACGACACCTCCTATTCATATATGTCTTTTGTCGAATGGCGAACAATTTATTAGAAATAAGCATTTTTATTAATCAATAATCACGTTAAGATATAAGTAAGAATTAACGAATTTAAATAAATGGAATTTTCATTGTGAAAAATATCCGCTGGTTTACTTTATTTGCTGTCCCTTAGTCGCCTGTCGAAAATAAAATAGGATCTGTCCACAAAGGTACACCTACTTATTTAAGCAATTGTCATTCGTCATATAAAAGCGTGTATTCTAAATCTAAGCATTTGCGAAAAGTGTAGGTATTCCAAATTTAAACCATTACGTACTTGCTTTTAGAATGTGTTAATTGTAACATTCTTAAATTAACAATATTATGTGGTTGAACTAAGTATTGTTACATGTACAAATGATTACATGTACAAATAATTCTGCGAGCTACTATCGCAATTGTTTTCATAATCATTCATTCGACCGCGATAAGAACTGCGATAGTGTGTTTCGTAATAGTGAAGTAATTTAGAAGACAATTGCGATAATAAATTTATGGACAAGTGTTAGATTTTTTTAATAGTGACAATTAAAATTAGTGAAAGTGTTAACTGATTATTGTGCATTTTATTAAATTAAATAAACTCTTTTAGACTTAAATTAAAAGACATTGCTTTTTCACTTTCCCGGAACATTAAAACCAAAAACACGCGACAGTGGTGTCAGAAGTGGGATAGAAAAATTTTGAAAGTGAATATTTGAACATTTTTATAGTGCACAATAGTAAAATTTAAAGAAACATTAAAAATGCCACGAAGCTTAAACTTAAAAATTAATGAATTGACCATGTTGGAGCTTTCGGAAGAGTTGCAACAGCGAAACCTGGCTACGCAAGGTACAAAGGCCACACTGATTGCACGCTTGCGTGACGCGATCGAGTCGGAAGGCGTGAATCTGGATTCGGGTGAGTTCTCAGATGCGGAAAAAGGCGCAGAAGGTGGAGAAGTAGAAACACCAAAATCAAAGGAGCCAGAAAATACGCTAATGCAGATGTTAATGCTGATGTCATCAAGTCTGACTGCGAAGCTAGATGAACAATCAGCGAAGCTAAATGAACAGTCATCCAGTCTGACTGCGAAGCTGGATGAACAATCAGCGCAGCTTAATGAACAATCAGCGAAGCTGGACCAACAAGCAATCGAAATCAAGGCAGACATCAAGGCAGACATCGCACAGAAGCTGGAGAAACAGTCAACCGAAATAAAAGCGGAGCTCGGTAGTCTCAACAAACAAATTAAAGGCGTCGAGGAAAAGGTTGACCAGGTCGAGGAAAAGGTTTACCAGGTCGAGGAAAAGGTCAGCCAGGTCGAGGAGAGAATCAACAATGAGATGGAAAACATGAAAAAGGAATTGGAAGCAGCGAAGGCAGTAGTAACCACCTCACCAGCCCCGCTTATAACCGCAGCGCAAAGCACATCCAGAAATGTGCAAGTACCAATATTCGATGGGCAAACGGTCTGGAGTATTTACAAGACCCAGTTTGAAGCTGCCACAAGGGCAAATCACTGGAATGAGCAGGAACGAGCAACTGCACTGATTCTTGCTCTAAGAGGCCCAGCTGCCGAGCTGCTGCAGACGATCCCCGTTGAATTGCACTCAAACCCGAATGCTATAATGAATGCGCTCGACATGCGTTATGGAGACGATCATCTAAAGTAGATTTATCGGTCACAGCTAAGGCATCGGGTGCAGAAGTCTGGTGAAACCCTACAGCAGCTAGCCCAAGACATTGAGCGACTAGCACTTTTGGCTTACCCAGCCTACGATCCAGAACATCGAGATGATGCAGCGACAGAAGCATTCATCAGCGCCCTGAAGGACCCGGAATTGCAACAACCCGTGCGTTTAGCCCAAAAGCAAACGGTTAAGGACGCATTGGCTTACAGTCTGAACTTTGAGGCAGCGAAGAATGCGACTCGTACCACTGCCCGGGTCCGTGAGGTAGTGGCAGACGAGTGCAGGTGTGAGCGCGTGGAAATTGAGCGAGACCCGCATGTAAATGGTGCGCCTAGATGCTGGAATTGCGGAGAGAAGGGGCACCTGCAAAGAAACTGCAAGAAGCGGCGAAAACCGAGCTATTGTCCAGGGTGTGCAGCTAGGAGGAGATCTAGACCGAGTCAGGAGCCCAGAATGGAAGCCCTTCAAACAGAGGGGTCGGGAAACATGTAAGAGCCAACTTCGTGGGGCAGAGGTTGGCTAGGAGGATCGACGTCCCCAGCACCACCATCACCGTGTCAAGACTACATCGTGGAGATGCCTTCCGGGCAAGATTGACGGAGAACACTGCACCATAACAATCGACACTGTTGCAACCCGATCGATTATCCGACCAGACCTAGTTAGACAGCAACAACTTCACAAGGGCAGAATTTGCTCACTACGGACAGCTACAGGAGAAACTGCACCTGTTCATGGAGAGGTCAACCTCCAGATACAGTTGGGAGACCTTGTGTTCCGACATAATTTTCTGGTCGCGAACATTATGGATGACTGCATTCTCGGAATGGATTTTCTGCGACCACATGGAATCACGTTGGATTTGGGCAAACGTGTATTAAAATGGCAGAATGTCGAACATACTGATGGAGGATCCCAGCGTCCAAATTCCCAAGATGAATGTAGTGGTATGTACTGACACTGATGTACCGAATTCTTCCGAAAGCATTGTATGGGCCAAGCTTGATGGTGATTCTGGAGACCACCAATCTTATCTGATAGAGCCAACGAAGACGTCCGCATTGCGCAGTTTGATTGTAGGACGAAGCCTTGTAAGATCTTTAAGGAACGGATATGTGCCGGTTAGAGTCCTTAACACCGCAGACTCAACCACGAGCATCAAAGCGGGATAAGTCATCGGCAGCTGCCAGCCTATTTCCACCATCACCTCTTTGGAAGCTACTCACGACCATCATTGGAAAAGGAGGCAAGACACAGACAAAGCCCGGGAATCCACGTCTGCAATATTGAAGCAAGTCAAATTGCCAGTGTAGCTATTCAAACGAGCCTCTGATCTGGTCACCAAGTACAGTGACATCTTCTCAACAAGCCCGGATGACCAAGGCCGAACGAGTCTGGTAACTCACGTCATAGATACACAGGGAGCCAAGCCGATTCGACAAGCACCGAGACGTCTCCCTATAGCCAAACAAGGAGAAGTGAGCGCGCTGATCTCAGACATGGAAAAACAAGGCGTTATTGAACCTTCTGTCAGTCCATGGGCCACGCCTGTAGTTCTAGTAAAGAAAAAGGATGGTAGCACTCGTTTTTGTGTCGACTATAGGCAGCTTAACGACGTCACTAAGAAAGATAGTTACCCGCTTCCACGTATCGATGACATCATGGACACTTTAGCCGACGCAAAATGGTTTTCTACACTCGATCTCAAGAGTGGCTACTGGCAGGTAGAAATCGACAAGAAGGACCGAGAGAAGACCTCATTTTCAGTTGGGACCGGATTGTGGCAGTTTGTAGTGATGCCATTTGGGCTTTGCAATGCTCCAGCCACTTTCGAACGCTTGATGGAATACGTGCTACGTGGTCTAACCTGGAAAACCTGCTTGGTGTACCTAGATGACATCATCGTCATCGGGAGAACGTTCGAAGAGCATGTGCGGAACTTAGAAGAGGTTTTCTCCCGACTGCGACTGGCGAATTTGAAACTTAGTCCCGACAAGTGTACCCTTTTCGCAGCTGAAGTAAAATACCTGGGACACGTCGTATCAGCAGAAGGGGTCAAAACAGACCCTGAGAAGATTGAAGCCGTGAAAAGCTGGCCAACACCAAACAACAAGCGCCAACTACGAAGTTTCCTGGGTCTGGCAACCTACTATCGAAGATTCGTCGAAGACTTTGCCAAAATAGCTAAGTGTCTCCATCAGCTTACCGAGAAAAATCGTCCTTATGTCTGGAACGAACAATGCCAAACAGCCTTTGAGACCCTGAAGGAAAAGCTGTGTGAATCACCCGTGCTGGCGTATCCGAAACCCGGAAAAATGTTTGTAGTTGACACTGATGCAAGCAACGGCGGTATTGGAGCTGTACTCTCCCAGCAGATCAATGGCGAAGAAAGAGTCCTCTCGTATTACAGTCAAGTTCTTTCAAAAAGTGAGAGGAACTACTGTGTGACCAGGAAGGAGCTATTGGCTATAATAGAGGCCACCAAGCAGTTCCACAAGTACCTATATGGCCAGAAATTTGTTCTTCGAACGGACCATGCATCGCTGAGATGGCTACTTAACTTCAAAAACCCCCAGGGACAGTCGTACGACTACGAAATTGTTCATCGAAAGGGCGGAGTTCATGGAAATGCTGACGCCCTATCTCGTCGCCCATGTCCAGCTAACTGCAAGCATTGCCGACGGATTGAGGAAAAGGAGCCGCCTGTTGATCTGCGACTGATAACGGCTGAATTCGATGAAGGTTGGTCATCGGAGAAGATTCGAAATGCCCAGCTAGCCGATGAGGACATCGGACCATTGCTCGTATGGAAGGAGACGACTGGGCGACCTGAGTGGAAGGACGTTTCAAAAGCATGGCGCAACCCTGAAAAGCTATCGGGCACAATGGAACTCCCTTCAGGTGGAGGGTGGTGTACTCAAGCGGAAATGGGAAACGGCGGATGGCAGCTCTTATAGGATGCAAACTATGCTACCCAAAAACCGAATCCACGATGTGGTTAAGGAAATGCATGAAGGATCCTCGGGAGGCCATCTTGGTGTTAACAAAACCTTAGCGAAATTGCGGGAAAGATTCTATTGGCTCCACGCTCGAGAAGACGTAGAGGGCTGGTGTCGCAGATGCACAATTTGCGCTTCCGTCAAAGGCCCATAACGACGACTGAGAGGACAAATGCAAACCTATAACGTGGGGGTACCGTTTGAAAGGATTGCTGTTGAGATCGCTGGACCCTTTCCTGAATCTGAATGGGGAAATCGATACACGCTGGTTGTAGCTGATTATTTCAGCAAGTGGCCCGAGGTCTACCCCATTCCCAACCAGGAAGCAACTACAGTAGCCGAACAGCTAGTGTTAAATTGGGTCAGCAGGTACGGCGTGCCTTGTGAACTACATTCGGATCAAGGCCGAAACTTTGAGTCACTAGTTTTTAGCGAAATGTGCGAGCAGCTGGGAATACGGAAAACGAGGACAACACCGCTGCATCCCCAATCCGATGGAATGGTCGAACGTTTCAACGGCACGCTCAATAAACACCTTGCCAAAATGGTTGACGAGAACCAAAGGGACTGGGACCGACATATCCCACTATTTTTAATGGCGTATAGAGCCGCTGAACATGCGTTGACGGGCCAAGCCCCAGCCAAAGTCATTTTTGGAAAGACTATTCGTTTGCCAGCCGATATAAAGTTCGGAACACCCCCTGAGAAACCCCAAACGGTCTCGGAGTACGCAAGTGATCTAAGACAACGGTTGAACCAGATACATCGGACAGTGCGAAAACACCTCGAATCGGCTACTGACCGCATGAAGACCAGGTATGATCTAAAGGCTAATTCTACTGGCTTCCAGCAAGATGACTTGGTGTGGCTTTATAACCCGCAACGGCGAAAGGGTAGGTCTCCAAAGTTGCAACATAATTGGGAGGGACCATACCGAGTTACAAAGCGAATCAACGACGTCGTATACCGAATACAGGAACATCGTAAGCCGAGAGCTAAAATGAAAATCGTGCATCTGGACCGTCTTGCCCCATATTACACCCAGGGAGAATTGACTACAAATAGCGACACATCTTTTCGGGGCGAAAAGAACTGAGGTGGGGGCAGTGTTAAATGTACAAATAATTACATGTACAAATAATTCTGCGAGCTACTGTCGCAATTGTTTTCATAATCATTCATTCGACCGCGATAAGAACTGCGATAGTGTGTTTCGTAATAGTGAAGTAATTTAGAAGACAATTGCGATAATAAATTTATGGACAAGTGTTAGATTTTTTTAATAGTGACAATTAAAATTAGTGAAAGTGTTAACTGATTATTGTGCATTTTATTTAATTAAATAAACTCTTTTAACTTAAATTAACAGACATTGCGTTTTCACTTTCCCGGAACGTTAAAATTATAGGCCGCGAACCAATAACACGCGACAGTATACATTCTCATTTAATCCGACAACATAAAAAGCTTGATTTAAAAAAGTTCATACTTGTTTTAAGCATTTTAAGTTTCATTTTTAAGTATAGGGTATACTTAAAGTATTACACACATTAGGGCTCAATTCAAGAAATTTTAAAAGTGCATAGATTCAGCATGGTATTATCTTAGAGCAAGTAAGCAGCGTTGTTGACTGAAAATCATTACTGCATTTGCTTCAGTTAAACCACGTTTTTGCTTAATGGGAGCAAAGTTTTTTCTGAGTGTAATATACAGGAGGCAATAAAAGCAGCTATTGGAGTCTTACATAGCCCCGTTGAGACTCTAAAAAACGAGGAATGAATCGGTCTGAAAGAATGCTGCCTCGTCCTTAAGCCCTTCGAAATTATAACAACATAGCTCAGCGCAGAGCAAACAGTTACAATATTGAAGGTGATTCCTCTGATCGTTTTTCTGCGCAGAGCTATTGAAAAAATAAATGTTGAATCAGATGTAGCGAAATCACTCAAAGTATCACTTCTTGAAGGATTAAACAAAAGATTTAATCGGATTCAATATAACAATATATATTCCAGGGCAACATTATTGGATCCTCGTTTCAAAAAAAAGGATTTGACGACACGAATGCATTAATATAAATGCAGCAGACTTTGAAGACTGATATTTCTAATATGATAAAAATGCGCCCCCCGACAAGATAATACCTCCTCAGAAAACAGACCATTGATCGAGCCACAAGAACAACATCCTATTTGGGGAGAGTTAGATATTGATTATGATTCTGACGATTGTGAACCAGGATCAGAAGGCGTCGAAAAAATTCGGCAGTACACCGAAGAAAAAACTATTCCTCGTCAACAAAATCCGTTAGAATGGTGGAAATCAAGACAAATTATTTATCCTAATTTGTCTAATTTGGCGCGAAAATATTTGGGTATAGTTTCCACCTCTGTGCCCTGTGAGCGTATTTTTTCAACAGCTGGGCAGGTGATATCTGAAAAAAAAAATCGTTTAAAAGCCCATAATGCCCAGAAAATCATATTTCTAAATGCAAATTGGAAGCACGTTCAAGGATAAGCTGCTTATTTTGGTTACATTTGCATTTTTCTTTATGACATTGGAGTACTTAGTCTTTCGGTTCATCAATTGTTTTCGTTTGCATTTATTTTTTTCTTCACATACCCATGTACTATAACTAGGATTAATAATTAACAACCTATAATTTTTGTCTGTGATGAATTCTTATTTATTTTAAAATTTTATAAAAGCAATATTCATATAATAAAGATGTATTTAACCTAACATTCTACTTTATACTTTATTAATTTTTTGCATAAATGAAACCATCGAACCAGCACTTTCATTCATGTTCTACAACAAAAATTGGAACGAAATTTTGTGCATGGAAAAAAGCTTGTTTGCTAAGCTCATAGTTACCTGCATTGCGATTGCCTTAAGTTTTACTACATTTTATTATTTAAATTTTTTCAACCGGACTAACATCTACAAAAAATACTCATAATCAGTAATGAATTTACTCGCATCGAACACTCGGTAACTTATACTGAGTAACGAATACTGAGTAACGAGTACCGAGTAACGAATACTCATTTCGAAGTAATCAGTAACGATTCGGTACTCAGAAGTAATCAAATTGCAAATCACTATCATATGGTCAGGCGAATCTAACTTTGAAGTAAGTTTTTGGAATGTTGTGTATTTGCATCTAAAAGCGTCTTATCGATTCAGGGATAGATTCATTTTATGTTATGCACTATTTAAAGAAAAAAATTTTTCCAAATTTTAGACTTTTGGAACCTTTGTGCGACGCGGAATTGTTGAAGTATATCAGCCGCAGTGCGTGGTACCAACTATCATGCACGGAGAGGACAGCATAATGGTTTGAGGTTGCATGGCTTCGAGTGGAGTAGGAAATTTGCATGTTTGTGAAGGTTGGATGGACTCTTCGAAATACATTTCAGTGCTTGAAAACAGACGCTTCGAATCGGCTGTAAAAATTTTTGGCGAAACCAACCTTCATAATCTACGATTTCAGCAAGACAACGCACCTTGTCACAAGTGTGGCGCTGCTATGAGGTGGTTTCGTGATCATAGTGTAAATTTGTTGGGATGGCCCCCTCAGTCTCCAGATCTTAACCCAATCGAACATTTATAGAGTATTCTGAAAAGAAGGATGCATAACTGTTCCATAACTTCCAAAACAAGTTTGATTTGTGCCTTGAAAGAAGAACGGGAAGCAATAACTTCCGAAGAATGCGAAAACCTTATTTCCATTATGCCAAGAAGAATTGCTGCGGTTATTAAAGCCAAAGCAGGTTCAACCAAGTAATGCTAAAATAAAATGAAAAACAATTATATTTGCTCTTTTCTTTGAACCAATGTTAATATGCTGTGAGATCTGTTACTTTTCTGGGGTGGGCTTATACTTTTGGCCAAGGCAGTATATTAGTTGCCATTTGAGCAATATACCGTTTTAATCCTTTTTGTAGCTTGTAAGCACGGATCTTAAGTTGTGTTTTCAGATTGTGGGTAGGTATGTCACATTTATATATTTAATTAATGTGTTATATACTAAGTTCAAAGGAATAGTGAAGCAAAAAATAGAAGTAAATTGCGATTAGCACATACGTACACAAATTGTAAGAGTGTTGTATCGACAGTAGTGAAACACGAACTGATTTGAATAATATATAATTATAGTCGAAAAAACCTTGAAATATTCTTCTGTGAAATTTCCAATAAGAAAATATTTGTTAGCCTTTTTATTTGGTTAGAATTTGTACAGTGCGATCGTACTTATTGATCAAGGTACTCTTGTGATTGTAGTTTGTTTTGAGTAGTTAAACGAACTCATTACTAACGATATTTTGTCCAAAAACTACAAAATAATCAAATATTTTATTGCAAAAACGTACAAAATTGTTTCCAAGTGCAATGATCTGACTATGATACAATTCAAGCCATCTTGAATAGTATACTTTGAATTGTAGAACAATGAGATTGAAATTGATTGTGCTTTTGTTTAGCGTGAACGGACAAAGTAGTTGCATCTCTCTCTTTCTCTTTAAACGAACATCACTGAAGCAAGAATTGGACTTACTTATTTTTTTGTGTCTTCCCCCAACACCAAACCACTCGATCTTTTTATTTAGAGAATTTTTAACTGTTGTGGGACGCGCCACGGTGGCTGGACACTCCTCTTCTGTGCTAGCCTTCAGGCTGTAGCCCCTTCCAATCTTAGTAGTGACAGGTGCTTCTGCTTGGTAGAGTGGCCTTCTGCACGAGTTTTTTATTTATGTTAAAGTTTTATATGGTTCGATCATATAAAATTTTGATATAAATCTGAAACATTTTCTTTTGCATTTACCGGAAAGGTTCATAAAAATTGTTTTGTATGTATTTTCCTTGTAAATGTAAAATAAACGGCCTCGTCTACAATGGATCTTGATCCAGATGGGGAGTGCGAAGGGGCACCGCTTCCACCTGCATACTCCACTCTTAGTTGGGGGTCGTAAGTGCTCAGAGTAAAGACGAAATCGTCTCGAGTCCGCTCAGTCGCGTTTCCGATAGTTCATTCCTTCGATAGGTTACCTCAGCCTCGACACTGCCAAACTCGAAAAATTCGTGAAGGCGCAATTTTTTGTAGTGGGCCCTTATGCTGGGGGAAAGAACCCACCCCACGACACCGCAACGCTAGCCTGCAAAGGCATTCACGCGTCCTCAGAGTAGGCCAATTCCGGCGAGCACGAGTATCTTCATTAGCTGAGGCAGGAGACCATCGCTGCAGTTCTTTACGGACAATTGAACATTCAGAAAACACTACATAAGGCCAATCCAGCTGAGCACTGATTTTTCGGTCGCTGCGGCATCAGAATACCGCTGCAGTACTTAACGGACATCTTACATCTTGAAAATCACTACAAATGAACCTCAATAACTTATTGCAGCAGAAAAAAACACTAGGCTGGGTCGTTTGTGGGCCTGTCAGTCAAACGAAGGACATGAGTACTATACTGTTAAATATCAAAGAAAGTCAGCCATCTATGAGGTTGTGTAAGTTAGTCGAGAAATATTCATCAATTAGAGCTTTTGTTACGAAGCAAGTTACGTAACCAATATATAATAATTAAATAACGTACTAGCTAGCACTATCTACAAATTAGCATTTACATCAACTAATTTATAACAAACACAATAGATTAGCATTTTATACAAACAATATATTAACTAATAAATAGTATATTACTTAAGTAACTAACACTATTAACAGAACAGCAATAGTATAGCCAAGAAATAACATTACAATTAAAGTAACATTAACCGAAAATATCAATAGAATAGCATTTTATACAAACAATAGAATAACCAAGAAATGGCATACGAATAACTAGCGCCATCAATGTAATAGCACTTACATACATAAGAAGCCTACAACCAATACAATAACCAATGAATAACAATTAAAATAGCTCAATCGATAACGCAACCAATAAGTGAAAACTAGAATAAATACAGCTATTGGCAACTCAAAGAAATCAATAAAAGACACACGACACCAAACATAAACAATTATCTTTCTCGCTACCTTCACCTGCTACTTCAAGATCAAGGAAATCCATTCATGACGAGTGAAATCCGAGTACTCATGTGTAGGTTACCGCATACTTAATTAATAGTAACTGAAATGCTGAAATATCATTATCTTCAAACATATGGACAACTAAAGTAACTTGACGACATTGAGAAAGACCATCAACAATGAAAGATATATGATACCCTTCAATAATAACAAAAATGAATTAATAGCATTCTGTACTATTGATGTATAAATAGCGTTCCATGTATGTTGATATGGAAAGACCAATGAAAAAAAATACAAAATAATGCACTGACAGCACTTCGTGTGAATAGCGTTTTTTTTTTTGGTTAACTACCTGGTCGATAGAATTGGGGTGGGCGCACGGAAATTGGTCCGTCAGCATTTTGCCCCATTCACCGTACCAGGTATTGACTATGGCAAAAGCTGCCCAATCAGCAATTAATTCAGATAAAAGTCCAAAAAGCGCCTGAAGAAGCGGATTTCGTCACCAGACGCATCCAAAGTGGAACTCAAGCTTTAGCAGGCTTTCCAGAAACGTCTCAAAATCAACTCCTAGTGGAACTTAGGCTGCGGAAGCGCCCTCCAAGGTTGAAGAACAGGACTCGTACGGCCTAGGGGGAACACAGGCTACTCGCGCGCCTTCCCTCATACTAGAGCAGGTCAACAAAGATATTTCTAAGTGGAACCTAGGGTGTCCCAGCCCTCCAGAAATACCTCGACGACGCTTGCCAAAGCGGCACTTAGGCTTTTAACAAGCCCGCCAATTGTAAGGAACTTTTGAACAAAAGTCCTGCTCTAGATTCTAACATCTTTAACTTTTTCTCACTATCTCTTGAACTCTTTACATTCCACATCTACCAACAAGAACCCCCGGGAGCGCTCGGAGGCTCCACATGCGGTCCACCCTATCGGACCGACTAAATCCCTCTCCTCCCCAAACCTACACCAGAGAAAACGCTTCGCCAAAATCCCCGTGCTGCACCTCGGCCGCTGACTCTGGAAGAACGCCAGGTACGCCACCAAGCAGTATCCAGCGCAAACGTGATACCAGTGGCATCTCCCGCGATACCGTGTAAATGCCACAGGGACGACCTAAGAAGCAAAATCGACAAGTAGGTGGCGGAGTTCCTCCGAGTAACATTGATCGCCGTCACTCCAGAGGAGCGGGACTTCAGCGAGACTACCACTGGACTCAACGGACTAAACGCGCACAAAGCTATGAAATGGCCGAAACTCACCTGAGGAAAATTTAAGTCAAAATGCTAAAAATTCCTCATTCGCAAAGAAATGCAAAAAGAAGATAACAAAATATATTGAGAAGGGGTACGCCAAACTGCTGTCACCAGAAAAAATAAATATAAATGATCCATGAAATGGGCTTTGGATTTTCTACTCCTAACATCTCGATGCAGCTAGTACCGCGTCCAATAAATCAATTATTTCAGTATTGCTCAAGGGACCGGAGCGTGCCCAGTCGTTAGTACCTATAGTATTCAAATTTCGACAAGGTTTCATTCCAGTCGCCAATGACATCTAAGAGATGTTTTCCCAATTACGAATCCAGTCAGCTAATCAGAACGCACAGTGCTTTCTTTGACGATATGAAATGAAGTCGATGATATTTGGAGCACCCTGCTCCCCATGCTGTGCCGAGTACGTGAAGAACGTTAATGCCAGTGGTTATAAGACCCCAATGCCTAGGAGTTGTAAAGTGATTATAGAAAAACCGATGCCGATAATCTGGTATGCAGCATTGAAAGTGAACGGAAAGCTGCGGAAACTATCGCTGAAGCCGAAAGAACGAATGGTATGGCTAGCTTTAAACTACGAAATTTCATGTCCAATTCGCATACCTTACAAGAAACTTTCAACTACCATAATCTAGGCCAAAATCTTTCATTCTGACTGGAATACCAGAAGACCTTTGACAAAGTATTAGGATTGTTCTAGAATTCCGAGTCAGATACTTTAAGAGTTCCATTTCGAATTTCATGGTATTCGATCAGAAACCATGCAATTTCAACGAACACCAACTAAACAAGAAATGTTGGGCATAATAATTTATGTATTTGATCCGCTCGGTCTTTTAGCTCACTTAACAAATGGATCTAAAATTTTGCAGTAAACGGTATGGAAACATTAATAGAGACTAGCGTGAAGAGCTTGCACATCAGTTATTTGTATCTTGAAGCAAGTGATGCAAGGAGTTTGATAAGGTTAAAGGTTTCAGAATTCTGTGATGCTCTTTCACGTTATTATCAAGTGCGGATGACATGCAGCTTCACATATTTGTTGGTGCTAGTTCAAATGCCTATGTTTCAGTTGCCTATGAGTTGGATCAGGATCCAATGCTAATTTCACCTTCGTTTTTATGAAAACCAGATGCACCCAATTGAAAACTGTCGTAATTTCTCGCCTCGAATTACAAGCCACCGTTTTACTTGTTGCCTAAAGGAGTTAATTCTTCAGAGCCTGGATGTAACATATGTCTCCATTCGCTGGCTTGTACCCGAGCTTATTTTATACCAAGCACTCAGCCCGGGATAAGCGAATCAAGAATACATTCAACTGCATACTCATAGCATCTGCCCGAGTATTAGCGCCCCAAGGCAGTCACGCCCGAGGCCTGCAGTTGAACGAATGATTGATTTATCAATACTCATACATACATGCATACTCAAGGCGTCAGCCGGAGTATAAGGGTCCCAAGCCTTTGCGCCCGAGGCCAGCAGTTGGATTATTTATCAATGGATTCATAAATATAACTGCGTACTCAAGGCATCAGCCCAAGCATTAGCATTCTAGAGTAGTAGTCTATCTCTCAACCTCTGGTTCGTTGAACGTCATACTTTTCTGCTCGCTAGTAACTTAATCTTTTAATGTCTATAAACCGAATGAAACTTTTTAAATATAATTTCCGGTTGTGCCGTGCGTTTTGGACAATCTGTGTGCTATCTTAACCTGCATAGTGCGTTTTGAAGTGCTAAAACATTGAAACATTTTTCATCTTCATTCAAATTGAGGAGTGTGATACCACTTATAAAATGATTTGTTTTGCTTTAACTGCTCCTGTAGCATCAGCTTCTTGTGAACATTCATTTAGCAAACTGAAGATAGTTGAATTCTTTAATGTTGCTTTTTTCTTCGAAAGATAAAGTAAATAAACTGAACTTTCGCGAAATTATTGAGAAATGGTCTCTATTAAAACACCGCAAAGTTAAAATATGCATCTTTTATCTAGTATTCGATATGAACCTATAATATTTTTATAAGTTCAGTGAATTGTTTTTCGTTTTTGTATATTTTCAAGTAAATTGATAGTCAAATTATTTAGACGTCTTCATCATTATATTTTTATTTTCAAAGCATTCTTTTAGGCAATTAAATTCATTACTTTTCTCGTTATTTCATTTTACATGCAAAACCTATGCAACGTTTTTCAGCAAGTTGACAAATAAATGAGTGTTACCCCCCTTTTTGCATGAGTATCGCTATACCCCTGTCCTTGATTGGTTCTAAAAAGCATACATTCCCAAATCTAATAATTTTTTAGAAGTATGAACAATGCCAAATACCGGACACGATCCATTCAAAAGTACCAACATCCCATACGAGAGATTGTACTTTTACGATGCTTGCAAATCTAATCAATACAATACGCCAAATTGTGTTTATAATAAAACTCACGATATTTCGTGCTATTTTGCGCGTAAATAATACAGTGTACGCTCCCTATACGGACACTCCTCATAACAGGACACGTATTATAACCGGACAATTTTTACAATCCCGTTCATTTACGATCCTGTTTTCAAACAAATGACACTTCATTAATCGGACGCTCTACTACCCGGACACAGCCACACATTTTTCACTATTCACACTACGAAAGCTTTAACAACCGTTTCGCGTTTTAAGTTCAAGGCCACAAAACGCAACACGTTCTTTGTGTTATTCGTCTCTATGCTATGGACATCATTTTTAACTAATCAAACACATGTGACAACGCATTTCGATCAAAACATTAGTACTAATATTGTCGGCGTAGGATGTAAAGTGACTGTTTTGCTTATCGTTCAAGGTATGTTAGGATGAAAAATGTAATGCTTAGATTGTCTACCGACATATACAATTTGACACATTTCAGAAGCTGCAAACATAATTATGCTAGTACTATCGCACCGAAAAAATTATTGACACTTCCCGAAAAAAACACCGTTATTTATTTGAAAAACGAGAAAAACTGTTCTGTACATGAATTAGCAGCGCATTTTCATATAAGTAAGAGTCAAGCGGCAGATATTGTCAGAAACAAGAATGAAATCCAACGAAAATGGACACTAACCGAAGTTAGGTCTACAATTAAGCGAAATTTCACTTCACAATCTTGGAGTTTAATAGACCAACGCGTATTGGAGTGGTTTACACAGGCAACACATAAAAATATTCCATTGCCGGGACTTATTATTCAAGCGAAGGCAATTGATATTGCAAAAGAGCTCAACATAAACGAATTCAAAGCATAAAGCGGTTGGCTTGGAAAATTAAAAAAAAGGCACAGTATTTCATTTAGCACCGTCATAGGAGAGTCGGCTGACGTAAATTTCCAAGATCTTACGGACATTAGACAAAAACTACGTGACGTTCTCAAGAAGTACAACCCTGATTCCATTCAGAACGCGAACGGAAAAGGACTTTTCTTTCAAGCCTTGCCGAGCGAGACAAGTTCCGTGTGCGAATACATTTTGAAACGGAACTCTGGAGTACACTGGTTCTGTGAAGCTTGTAGAAGTGCGCTTTATCTGTTCATGCGACTTATCTGCAAAGTACGAAGCACACTGTAGATACTTTGGCAAATGAATTCAAGAAGCTGCAGCAGAAATTTGACAATTCAAAAAGTATAATCAATGAACTACTAGTAGCGGCCACGAACCAGCCGCCAACTTCGTCTAAAACGAAAGGTAAAAAATCGTATTCTAATGTGGCTTCACCAAAAATAACAACGCGTAGTATGGTTTCGCAGTTGGAGCAACTTGGCCCTCAGACTTGTTTAACGCCTTCTGGTCCTATGAATTCAACCACTTTTGGCGTTGTGGATCCAGCTCCTCTCCCACAACCTGACGAGCAAGTTTCAAATCCCATGCGTGATTGCATTGAATGTGAAACATCATTGCACCATCAAAGGCCCCATGATCTGCAGGCGCCTGACATATGTATAGTGAAGCCGCCGATCCAGATTTTTGTTTCCCGCATTGCATATGATGCCTCGGAAGAGCAACTTAAAGCATACGTTGAGTTTAAGCTCAATAAACTGAATAAGCATGGTGTTATTAGCTGCATTAAACTTACGAAGGAGAATATACCGAATCGGATTGTTGCTTTTTTTAAATTAACTGTGCCTGAGGAGTGCGCGTTAGTTGCTCAGAGCGATTTTTGGCCACCTGGAACTTTAGTGAAAAATTACACGCCCCTCAGAAAGAACGTTCGTGCAGCAGAGCAACGTCTCACCAACAACTAAACCTGTTAGGAACTCTACATATCAATCTATTACCATGTACTATCAAAACGTCAGGGGCTTAAGAACCAAGCACGAGGACTTATCACTTTCCTGCCAACTAGCAAATGACTCTGTCATTTGTTTAACTGAAACATGGCTGAATGGAAATGTTTCCAATTCAGAATTTCTGCCTGACCATATAGTCTACCGGTGTGATCGTGATCCTGGTGCAACAAATAAATCGGATGGTGGTGGGGTTTTAATTGCTGTTTGTAACTCCTTTGTAAACTCACTATGTGCTGACTTCTGTTTTGCTCTTGCTGTTGAATGTGTAATTGTGAAAATTTCCCTTCCGCATAATACATCCTTATTAGTTTGTACAGTGTACATTCTCTGCAATTCTCCTTTAGTTGTGTATGAATCCTTCTTTGATGAACTTTCCTCCTATCTTCTTGTTCGTCACCCTCATTCAAAAATCGTAGTTTGTGGGGATTTCAATCTACCCTCCGTTGAATGGGACACTCGCACAATTCCTTCTATTTTTTCTACAAATAATATATCTTTGCTGCTTTCTTATTTTCTTTCCCTCTGTTCTTGTTCACAATTTAACCATATCCGTAACCCTAATTGCCGTCTACTTGACCTTGTCCTTTCAAATGTCCAAGCTCATTGTATCTCTGTCTCTCATGCCTTGTTTCCTTATATAAATCATCCACCTTTGTCTCAAGATCTAGCGATTGAAACCTTCCAACCTCTGCCTTTCGGTTCAACTTTTTCAGAGCTAATTATGAGGCGATTAAAACTAATATGGACTCTGTCGACTGGTGTGCCTTTTTCTCTGGTCTTGACTGCGATAGTGTCATAGGTAAATTCTACGAGTACTTCGATAATTTGATTACCGAATATACTCCTCCGCAATCTTCTCGTAAGGCTGAAACGAAGCCTTGGCTCACTAACAGAGTTATATGTGCCTTAAAAGCAAAAGACAGGGAGCATCAGCGCTTCAAACTAACTGGATCTGAAGAAGCCAGATCTGAGTTTTGTAGACTAAGATCCATTGCTAAAGGCGAAATAAGGACTGCCATGAGCCAGCTTAGAGACCTCCCTTATGACAAATAATGTCAAGCCCTTTTGGTCCTATATCCGATCCTTAAAATCTTCCTCTACTATCCCCTGTAATGTTACATGGAACAATATTGAAGCATCTTCTCCACAGGATATTTCAAACCTATTTGCTCAATTCTTTTCCTCAACATTTTTACCTCGTGACACAATATATTCTTCCACCAAATCTAATGAAGTCAGTCCAATCCTTATTGCATCGTACTCTACTAATCCTCTTGAAGTCGAATCCCTTATTAATTTACTCGATCCTAATGTCAGTCCCGGTCCTGATGGATTGCCAAATATATTTGTGAAATCACTCAGTTCCTCTATATGTTTTCCCTTATCCCTTATTTTCAACCTCAGCCTTAGCTCTGGTATCTTTCCCAATTATTGGAATGATGCAAACGTTGTTCCAATCTTTAAAAATGGTGATCTGTCTATTGTTTCTAACTATCGTCCCATATCTCTGCTCTCCTGTTTCCCTAAACTGCTTGAACGCCTTGTACAGAACAGACTTTCAGAATCATTGAGCTCAGTTATAAATCTGCAGCAACACGGCTTCCTGAAAGGCCGTTCCACTTCATCAAAATTAGCTGAATTCACAGACTATATCGCAAAAGCTCTGGACAAACAGTACCAAGTGGATGCCATCTTTACTGACTTCTCCAAAGCTTTTGATTGTGTGAACCATTGTATTCTTTGCCAAAAGCTAGCCATGCTTGGTATCTCCAGTTCCCTACTCGCCTGGATTTCGTCATATCTTTCCAATCGTTGGGGCCGTGTTGTTCTTAATGGAACAGCTTCCTCTCCTTTTTCCCCATCTTCCGGTGTCCCTCAAGGGTCAATCCTCGGGCCTCTCCTTTTCCTACTGTTTTTTAATGATCTCCCCTCTGTAATATCCTCTCCCTGCCTCCTATATGCTGATGATTTCAAAGTGTTTCGTATAATGACTCTTGACGATTGTTAGTTTCTCCAAAAGGACCTACTTAATCTGTGTAGCTGATGTTTGTCAAATTCCCTTTGTTTAAATGTTTCAAAATGTTTTAAGATGAGTTTTACTCTCAAAACAGTTACTTTAACGTACAACTACTTCCTTTGTGATGTTATTCTCTCTTCAGTGGACTCATGCAAAGACCTTGGTGTAATTTTTAATACCAAGCTCAAATTCGATATCCATATCCTTAGTATAACTGCCAGAGCATCGAAGACTTCCGGATTTATTCTGCGACATCTCCATAAATTTGGAAGCATTCCAACCGCTGTTCGTTTATTTGCCTGTCTTGTTCGCCCACTTCTTGAGTACTGTTCAGTTGTGTGGTCTCCTCGGCAACAGTATTTAGTGACCTCACTAGAAACTGTCCAGCGAAAATTTACCAGTGTTTTGTTCTATAAATTTAATTTGCCGTATGAATCCTATGATCGTCGGTTGTCTATACTTCGTCTTCCTTCTTTGTCGTCACGTAGAAAGTTTTTAGATCAATGTTTCCTATACAAACTGTACCACCATCATATTGCATCCGCTCTTAGCGACGATTTGCACTTCAGGCAGATTGCACGTACTACCCGTTCCAGTAGTCTTTTTGAGGTTCCATATGCTCGGACAGAACTATATTTCCACTAATTAATGCCGCGAATCATCAGGAAACATAATGAGCTCGAGCTTGGATCTTTTTCCTCATCTTACTATGATTTCCAAATAAGATTACGAACTTTGGTAATTACGAATTCCATTTAATTAATAATAATACTGTATGTAACTTTTAAATTTTAAATTATTATATTCTATTTTCATATTGTTCCTTTGCAAGGAATAACATTTCCACTCAATTTTTCGCTTACTTTCTTCAAATTTATTAAGTTATTAAGTCTATTTTGTAATTGGACTTCTTAGTCTGTAAAATGAATCAATAATTAAAAAAAAAGACATTCGCCTTTAAGAACGAGAAGTGTGCAAGTGGAAAATTGGCAAAGCGCGAATGTGGCTAGAGAAGAAGAGACACCTTTCGTGATTGAAAAAGCTGCAAGGCCACGAGCCTTTAAAAACTTTGATTATATACAACTTCCAGTCATATGGCGGAGTAATGCAAAGTCTTGGATGACCACCGAAATTATGCACGATTGGCTAACATCATTCAATAACCGAGTGAGACGACGAAAAAACATGTATGATGCACGAACTATCTCGTTCGACGAGATGGTACATCACACACGATTATTTCAACGGACCAAAAGTTTTGCGGTTAAATGATAAATATTTAATTAATGAATTGAAAGCCTTATGGCTCCTACCTTTAATTGAACACTTTTATAACTCACATTAAACAAATTACAACTTCACTATATTTTGTTTTCTTCCAACTTTATACTTTATTATCTATGTCACAAATTCTATTCTTTAATGTTTCTATCATCACTGTTTCTATGCAACTGACTTTCTGTTAGCAGCTAACATTTAGCTAGCAACTAACCGGTACTTTTTTCCTCTATTCCCAATTCAATTTTCTCTAACATTCCAATTCAATTTTAACTAAAAAATAATCTATTACAATTACATATTATGTTTTGCTATTACATTTCTATTGGTGCAACCCATTAAACGTCAGATTGGCAATAATAGTAAATAAGTATGACGGTTCTTGTCATACAAGTAAGTGTAATCATTCAAAACCCCCGACATGCTGCATCGCTCCCGTCAGATAAGTACCAATACATTTCCATTAGCAATTTGGTTCTTTGTATTTCCTTTTCCTCCTTTGCAGGTCTTGCAGCAGACTCAGGAGATTCAGGAAAGGAAATCCACCAAACGACATGCAATAAAACAAGTGTTGCCTTTTCTCGATAATGCCGGTTCGCATCCAAAGAATGTGAACCTATTCGACAGAATAATATTTTTGCCTCCTAATACAACTAGTGAGTCTCAACCATTGGATCAGTGTATTATGAAAAATTTTAAATTTCACTATCAATCCATGGTGTTGAACCGCTTGTTGGAGGCGATATTGTTCATCAGCGCTATCAAGAAAAACCAATTTTTTGGATGCTATTTACCAATCCGCCATGGGAAAAGGTAAATTCCGAAACCATAGGAAATTGCTTCCGAAAATCAGGATTTAATATAAATTCAAATAAAGCCGATGAAGATACTGATCATGCGGATAATATTTCATTAAGTTTGTGGAGGAATATGACAATGGCTTTGGATGGGAGTGGCCAATCTGCCATACAAACCGGGTGTTTCATATTAATGGACAATGGTCTCTCTATCGAAGAAGCTGCATACCAAAGTTTCAATTATCAAAGTTATGCTATTTCATTAGATCCAAACGACCAGCAAAACCATGATGACATTGAAGCTGAAAATGACGGCGCGGAACCGAGATATCGCATTCAAACATACGCTGATGCCTTCTTATGCCTACAACAATACAATTGAAAATCTTCGCTTGTAATAAGAACGCATCTGTCCAATCTATTACTGAATAACAAATTCAATTTCCAGAATAATCCTTCAAATCCAAAAAAGGAACTTCTATAACTAATGACTTTTGAAGCTTATATGGTATCATGAAGTTCAAGAAAAGTAATTATGTTACGAGCGATATACAATAAGCCAACCAAGCACACACCTTCATTGTCGTCGAATCATATACCTGACGACCAATGAGCAAGCGAAAAGACTTCGCAGATCGCTTTACATAAGCAATCACAAATGTTACAAGCGATCTACGACGATATACATATACGTTCACGCTCCGCCAACCAAGCAGATAACACCATGGTCGTCGAATCATACCTGTATGCCGGATGACCAATGAAGAAGCCCAAAGACTTCGCAAATCGCTTTACATAAGTGATCGAATCGACAAAGACGCACACGTTAAGCTCTGGGGAATGCTACCAGCGGGGTAAAGTAGGAGAGAGAGCCGAAAGAAAAGCTTTAAAGAAAAGCTCTCCCTCACTCACCAATTCGCCGCAAAAGCTTCACCATCCGAACAAGTGAGACGGAGCCGGGAGGAAAGAGCTTTTCTAAATTGAGAGCAACACGTTTCGGTTACTCAGCATTTTAAGAGTGAATCGCGGCCGATAGCTTGCTGGAGAACCATTTAAAACCAGCCGAATGAGCCAGTAGCAGTAAGTAGTCATACGATACTACCACCGTGTCCGAGTGAGCAGTGATAGCAAATTCAGTTTCCAACAAGTCATCAGATCGAGTCATCAGGGCAGTAGTGCGTGTTGCAGTTGTTGTAAAGCTGTTGTAGTGGTTCCAGTCCTGAAATTAGTTAGATGGTGAGGTGTTGGCTCAAGCCGCGAACCTCCTTCGGCTGGATTGCTTATTACGCTGTGTAGCCAACATCAGCTAATCCTTTTCTACTTTTTTCAGACATCTCAGCAAGGGAAAGTTGCGGCCAGCCGCACGAGGGATTCATGCCCAGCAAGCCCCTTCGAGTGGAGCAGGAGCCAGGCCTGCGACAGCGTCCCAACGAGGCCCCCGCTCTCCAGCGTGTGCATCCCAGTTTTCCGAGTGGTAGCCAGAGCGACACCAACGCGGAGCCCAGGTGCACGTCCCCATAGGACACCCCCGAGGAGCCTAGAAGAAGCACTCCGGGAAACCCCCAAGGCAAGTCCTCGACCCATCTCCCGTGAGGAGTACCCCGCCAGGTTGAAGGCACCGCTTGACACCTCAGTCCACGAGAATAAGCCCGAGCGACGGCGTGGGGGACGTCGGGAGCAGTTGAGGCAGCAACTCTGCGAGTATAGGCGGCTAGCGCGCATATCGGTCACCGAAGCAGAGAGGACCAACTTCCAACGGAAGGTTTCGGAGCTGCGGCGTCAAATCAAGACCGAAATCAAGGATCGCTTACGTGCGGCCAAACGAACTAGAACAACTGTAATTAAAAAGGCTAAAATAAACAACAATTAACTTATAACCAGGTGTTTCTTTTGGAAGATTCCAAGGGTTTGAGCTAGAAAGATAAGCTATAGGTAGCGTGGTTGTAAAGTGTTTACAGGATAAAATCAGGACACCCTGGAAGAGGCCGGGAGGATCCCGAGGGTTACACTACACAATTAACATGGCGAAGCGCCAGGTTCGATTCGTACATATGCGTATATGCGTTGAAAAGCAAAGAACATTATTCCCTGATATGGAACTTAAATGAGCATGCAAACTTTCAGCCTGAAGTTTAGGTGTTATCACACCATGAGAAGCAAGTAAAACGAACGTACCCGATAAATTTCCCCATCTCGCATAAACTCAATAAAAGCTTTTTCTCTCTGCTGGAATAATAACGAAGCTAATCGAGTGATTAGCGTTGACATCGTATCAACCGTACGAGTATGGGCAAATAGAATGCCATCAAGCTCAACTTTCTATCCCTATGAAAATACCCACACATTCCATCCCATTAAAAACTAATTAATTACGTTCCGCCTTCATACTAACAAAAATTCCCACTAACCTATTGGGACAATAATTAAGATGGAGAACTATAAGAAAGTTTAATTTAATAATATAAGAAAAATATCAGTAATATTAAAAAAAGTAAGAAACAATTGAGCAATGAAAAAATGAACATACACAAATAAAGAGAAAGACCAGAATGTAGAGTAAAAAAAAAACAATAATAGGAACAGGAATAAGTATAGTGATAATCAAATATAAAATTAAAAGAAAAAATGCCAAATATAAGAAGAAATAAATATAAGGACAAAAAAAGTGTTAATCAAATATAAAATTAAAAGAAAAAAATCCAAATATGAGTAGAAATAAATACAAAGACAAAAAGAACACAAAGAAAAGGTAAAGGAGAAAATGAAAAGCGCCATTTCACCTGCACCACTCACATTAAATCCCAACTAACGCTAACCGTTTATAATTTACTAACACCTGTACTACAGACTAATAATGCACAAATTTGTATGAAATGTATACCTTTGATTAAAAGAAAAATCGGCATTGGATATGCATGTTAAAAGAAAATGTACTGTATTATTAAGTAAAGCCGATTATATACCTTTTGCAAAGAAAATTGAATACCGATGTTATCCAAATGTAAAAAATAATAGTTTAACCTCAAGAGAAAATGATTTAAGACCGGAAAATTGTTTTTAAGCCTACAATTCAACATCTGTGTCAAACGAAACATTAACTTATGGTACCCAAGGAAATATTAAAATATGATTATATTAATTTAAGATTGAATCAAACAAAATATGGCAACGAATCAAACCTCAAATTATATTTTAATTGTAGCAATTCATGCAACATTGGCCTGTAATACATAATAATTAGTATGAACATTAACTTATGGTACCAAACGAAATATTATTATATTAATTTATGATTGAATCGAACAAAAAATTGTATAGAATTAAACCAGATATTCATTTACAAATTTTTAAATGGGGAAATTTACTATCACAACGTTGACGTGTAAAATAACACATTAAGCATCGTCAATTATAAGCATTAATACACGAAATTAAGCGATGGAATTACGTAGCACCCAGTAAATTACGCAGAACAATCAACAATAAGCAGCAGCGGCAGATACACTAAGTGATTCGCATCATGGGAACAGAGCAACGATTTATTGTACTCTCCAAGTACACAAAATTCCATTTTCAACCCCCGGAAGAAATGTTACGAGCGATATACAATAAGCCAACCAAGCACACACCTCCATTGTCGCCGAATCATATACCTGACGACAAATGAGCAAGCGAAAGGACTTCGCAGATCGCTTTACATAAGTGATTGAATCGACGAAGACGCACACGTTAAGCTTCGGAGAATGCTACCAGCGGGGTAAAGCTGGAGAGAGAGCCGAAAGAAAAGCTTTAAAGAAAAGCTCTCCCTCACTCACCAATTCGCCGCAAAAGCTTCACCATCCGAACAAGTGAGACGGAGCGGGGAGGAAAGAGCTTTTCTAAATTGAGAGCAACACGTTTCGGTAACTCAGCATTTTAAGAGTGAATCGAGGCCGAAAGCATGCTGGAGAACCATTTAAAACCGGCCGAACGAGCCAGTAGCAGTGAGTAGTGGTACAATACTACCACCGTGTCCGAGTGAGCAGTGATAGCAAATTCAGTTTCCAACAAGTAATCAGATCGAGTCATCAGGGCAGTAGTGCGTGTTGCAGTTGTTGTAAAGCTGTTGTAGTGGTTCCAGTCCTGAAATTAGTTAGATGGTGAGGTGTTGGCTCAAGCCGCGAACCTCCTTCGGCTTGATTGCGTATTACGCTGTGTAGCCACCATCAGCTAATCCTTTCCTACTTTTTCCAGACATCTTCGCAAGGGAAAGTTGCGGCCAGCCGCACGAGGGATTCGTGCCCAGCAAGCCCCTTGGAGTGGAGCAAGAACCAGGCCTGCGACAGCGTCCCAACGAGGCCCCCGCTCGCCAGCGTGTGCGACATCAACGCGGAGCTCAGGTGCACGTCCCCATAGGACACCCC
The DNA here is from genome assembly GCA_963969285.1 of Odontomyia ornata. NCBI lineage: Eukaryota > Metazoa > Arthropoda > Insecta > Diptera > Stratiomyidae > Odontomyia > Odontomyia ornata. The sequence goes on along the minus strand of OZ017742.1, from coordinate 103,115,645 downwards.
CGAGGAGCCTAGAAGAAGCACTCCGGGAAAACCCCAAGGCAGGTCCTCGACCCATCTCCCGTGAGGAGTACCTTGCCAGGTTGAAGGCACCGCTTGACACCTCAGTCCACGAGAATAAGCCCGAGCGACGGCGTGGGGGACGTCGGGAGCAGTTGAGGCAGCAGCTCTACGAGTATAGGCGGCCAGCGCGCATATCGGTCACCGAAGCAGAGAGGACCAACTTCCAACGGAAGGTTTCGGAGCTGTAGCGTCAAATTAAGACCGAAATCAAGGATCGCTTACGTGCGGCCAAACGAACTAGAACAACTGTAATTTAAAAGGCTAAAATAAACGACAGTTAACTTATAACCAGGTGTTTCTTTTGGACGATTCCAAGGGTTTGAGCTAGAAAGGTAAGCTACAGGTGGCGTGGTTGGAAAGTGTTTGCAGGATAAAATCAGGACACCCCGGAAGAGGCCGGGTGGATCCTGAGGGTTACACTACACAATTAACAATTAGTTATAGAAGTTTGTTTCATTTTATACGTAGAAGCTATGCAGAAGAAGCATATTTAATTTATTAACGCTGTGTAATTTGTTTTTTTGAATAAACTGATCAAGTTTTGTATTAAAAAAAATGCTAGGTAAAAGCGTAATAGAAGATTAATTAAGTAATAACACTGAAGAAGGGAACAAGTAGTTCCCGACATACGTAGTTGTTATAGTAAAATAAAATAAATTCACTGAAATAAAGGGTATTTTGAGATAAGAATAAAAACAATTAAATAGATTAATTTTTTCCCAAAGCTTTATGAGAGTTTTGAAGAATTTCCTAATGAATGCAAGTAGTGCATTCATGGGTGCATTCACTACTCTATGGTTCGCTGGGTATGTTGTGTTGAATTGTGTGTATGTTTACAAACAAATAAAGCCGGCTTTTGTGTAAGTAAACACAAAGTAATATCGTTCGATGTATAACCGTTTGTCAGTTTAATAAGATCGAAAAGTGAGTGTGCGATTTTGGCCACGACAAGGCCAAATCGTTCAAATTGGAATTGTTAGTCTGGTGAACAATATCGAGAAGTGAGTGTATTTGATTTGAGTTTTATAAAAATTATTAATTCGTATTTTTTTTCTCTCAAAAAAAAGCAGCCTTTGAAAATCAAAATAAGACGAACTATCATCGACGAATTGATTTATTTTTGTTGGTTATTTTTGTTGATTCAAGTAATTGCTATGTTAAACGTTGTGATGAACCTTTTTTTTATACATTTTTGAAAATGTTTTGATTTGATAGAATGTTAAAAAGAGCTTATGGTAAAAATTACAAACGTAACGTCGAGCAAAGCGAGCGGGTTGGTAGCAGTGCTTTATTAAAATAAAAATTACAAAGAATTTTGAAAATTTATTATTATTTATTATATTTTATACTTTATTAAAATAAAAATTAATAAGAATTTTGAAAAATGTTTAAGCTAATTTTCTACATCTAATCAAAGAAGGAAATGACACCGAGATTTTAACCTTTAACTTGTGACGTACGGTCTATCAGACCGCTTAATATGCGAGCCACACTTCTACTAGTAATACAAGACATAAAGTATAACATATTGTTACATGTACAAATAATTCTGCGAGCTACTGTCGCAATTGTTTTCACAACAATTAAGAACATCAACAAAACGAATTTACTCGAAACCACGAGAACCTAACAAGCATGAACAACATCTGAAAGTGAGTCACTGCTCCATTCATTCATGCTGGAATGTTCCCGCTAATTCACCAATGTACAAGAACTGAGTTGAATGATTAGACACCCTTTATAAAGGCGAGCTGAATGAATGGGGGGATCATTCATTACAACCGCGATAGAAAACTGCGATACGCGAAGTACAGGCGATATTGATTGTTTGAGTGTGAAGTGATTTTAAGTAGACAATTGCGATAGAAATTTATGGACAAGTGGAAGGTAGAGTTTTAATAGTGAAAATTAAAGTTGTGAAATTGTTAGTGAAGCGATTGTGCTTTTTTGACGAATCAAATAAACTCTTTTAATTTAATTTAAAAGACATTGCGTTTTCACTTTCCCGGAACATTAAAATTATTGGCCGCGAACCAAAAACACGCAACAATATTCCTAGTACCTTCAAGTTCAGTAGCATTCATAACGTGAGTGATATATAGTATGTTGCGAAATATAGTGGAAATTTGGTGAGTCATTTTGTTTCAAAGTTCGAGAGCAATCTATGCGACTGCACATCACAATTTACGTAAGTTTTTAGAAATTACTAGACTTTTTTTTATTATTTCCAGTAGAAAAAGCTAGTTTTTTTTGCAATGGATTTGCCTGGACCATTTGCTACAAAAATTAGAAAGATTCAGGAAAGTAGCAAAGACTTTGCTGAAGTTATTTCGTCATGGTTGGCGGAGGAAGAATCGGATTGCTCCGAAATTGAAATTAGCGGAGACGACTTTGTTCCCGAGCAAAGTAATCATAAGACGAACACAAACGCAGGTGAATCCGACTATGAGCTTGAACCACTTCCAGATCCAGAAGAGGCACTCTCGTCCGTCGGAAATTATTATTATGGAAAAAATAAAAACAAATAGGCAAAGAGCTCTACAAACACTGCAGTAAGAACTTCACATCAAAATGTAGTGTTTCGCTTGCCATCTTCTAAGTAAATTAATAAAAGAGGACGTTCAAACGATAAAAAAATTCTAAAAATAAGAAATTGTAAATATTGTTTTAATATACATATTGAGCATAAATTCATTATGGAGCACATTCTTTACTTAAATAATCACCTATAAAATCCAGTGAAAATTGCATTCCTTATCATTATCATAAAATCATTTCCACACTCGTTCGACCTTGATGCCATGTGCACATTTGCCGTAGGTCAAGTCGTGAGCTGCAATTCTGCAACATATCGTTTACACGGAAGAATTGCATAAGAGTCAACGAGTGTTATTGTTTTGCCGCGTAGAACATTGACTCAAGCAAAATAAATAAATAAAAATGAGTCAATGCTCTACCCGAATAATTAAAACGTGTAAGCAATTATGATACCTTGAGCTTACTCAAGAAAGTTGACAGCTATCATAATTGCAATTGATTATTTTTTCCTTTTTTTTCTATGATAAGCATGCTTGATACTTTAAGCAAATAAATAAGTATTGTACAGATGAGTCAATGATCTATACGAACAATTAAAACATGTAAGCATATATGATTTCTGGAGCTCACTCAAGAAAGGTTGCCAGGTATCATGATTGCAATTAATTGTTCTTGTTTGTAAGCATGTTTGGTACTTTCACCTTTCCATATGCGTATGAAAAGTACCAAGCATGCATTTTCAATCAATAATTATTCTGTACAGTGGTAAAATTATCTGTTGTAAGCATTCTTGGTACTTTGACTTGTTTGAAGTAAGGTGCAAGGTACCATGAATGCAATTTAGCTAACATCAACAAAATTTTGTTAGAAATTGATCCGATATAGAATAAATTATCATCAGTTGTGTTTTTAACTCCAAGTGTATTAATATTGACAACAGTTTTTTAATTTTAAAAGTGAATTTACATTTTTTGGGTAAGTTACACATTGATCCGTCTTCTTAGGAAACCCAAGGAGACGTATATTATATCGTTATTCTCCTTGTGCACTAGAGGTACCTAGTGCAGAAGGATACAAGAATTGTGGTTGCATGTAGAGAGACCTATTTGCAGCCCAATTCTATTTTTGCTTTGACTTGTCCTCCTAGAAGGCTTTCCTGTTCATTCTATCCTCTATTGGCACTAGAGGTACCTAGTGTGAAAGGGTACAAGAATTGTGGTTGCGCATAGAGAAACCTATGTGCAACTCAATTCTATCATATTGAGTTGAATTGCCAGAAAAGGCAATTACTCAGATCTGTACTAGAGTTACCTAGTGACAGAATCCAAAAAGGATATTTTTACGAAAAGAGTAACCTATCCGTGGAAATTTATTCCTTTTGCTTTCAGTGGTCCATCCACTTAAAATATAAACAGAGGAAATAAATAAACCGTTTAGCATTTGGAAGAAAATTATATGCCAGGAAATATTAGATGAAGTTCTACTTTGGACCAATAAGAACATGACAATGTATAGAAAAAAAATTTCTATTGAAATTTGACCGGAGCTACACAATGTCGATATGACTGAGCTTTTAGCTTTCTTTGGGCTGTTTTTAAATCTAAAAACGAAAATTTTGACTTTATTTTCGCTGCTGATGGTACAAGTGTTGAAATATTTAGGTGCGTCATGTCAAAGAAGCAATTTTTAAATGTGCTTTGCTGCTTACGATTCGATAATGGTTCTGACCGGGAACAACGAGGAAAAACTGATAAGTTGACACCAATATCAAATATTTTCAAGAAATTTGTCTCTAATTGTCAGAGTTTATACAACATCAGAGTCTGTGCTACAATAGATGAAATGTTGATTCACACAATACGTCGAACAGAGTGGACGCGTTTTTCTGTGCTCCGTAAAAATTAATTAGTTCGTTCGTTAAAATATATTAATTTGCTATTTTTAAACTTTAATCAAAAACAATTACCATTGATTTATTAAGTTACCGCGATTTGATCTGGATAGTGTACGAGGTTGTTTATTTAATTGAAAGTATTGGGGACACGAAATGTTTCACTAAAATATAAATTAATCGTGAAAAGTGCAAAAGTGCGTGTTGTGCAGCTAAATGCAATCCCCTCAATGCAATGCATTTTATGTATGCGACTTAAATGTGTTTAAATGTGTTTAGCGTTTAATTTAATTTGAAGTAACAGTAACTGCATACATGCAACTCTATAACTGTGGCCCATAATGTGCTTAAATGTGTTTAACGCTTAGTTTAAAATAACAGTAACTGCACACACGCAACTCTCTAACTGTGGCCCATAATTTTATCATACTCTAATGAAAGTGCAGTTGTAATCGTAATCGTAATTTATTGACTGTGGAATTATTGCTTATTTGACCTTGAACCATATTGGTTTGTATTTGAATTCTTTGAATCATTTTTGCTGTTTTTGCATCTCGCTCGAACGACCTTGATTTTCCGTTTCCGTGCCAACAACTGATCGGGTAATTAAATTAAATATGAGTTTTAGGTGTAGCCTTCCGAATTGTGTGGCATTTGACCACACTTTTAAACATGTCATCTGCAAAGGCTTCTGTTCTCGGAAATTACATGGTGCCTGAATGGACGCACCGAGGGATTGGTACAATCCATATATTGAAGCCCACTTCATTTACACCGATTGCCAAAGCTATGAGCAAGCACTTAATTGCATGTATGATCGCATAATTGGCAAAATAGAATCTTTAATTGCAGAAAGAGATCAATTAATAGCTCGCCACCAATCAAAGTCGAAAGCGAATGACGAAAGCTTCGTTGAAATGGCTAGCTGTTTTGATGACCTTTCTTCATCACTGGCATGCAGCAACAAAAAGATTCACAAAGCACTTGAATTGGTGGATAGACAAATGATTTCAATGAAAGAACTAATAGCTACAATTCAACACCCAAGCATTGAAGGTCTTAGTAAAGAATCCATCGAGGAAATGGCTACCAAAGTTTTCAACAGACTTTCAGTACATGGAAGCCATGAACAAGAAACCAAGCTTTCAGCCATTACAACAAAACTAGACAGCATTGATCAAAAGCTCTCAAGCTTGAAGGCAAAACTACTGGATAAAGATGCTGGTCATATAGCTTTCAACAATCCTGAAAGTCATATAGCTTTCAACAATCCTGAAAGTCAAATGAAGGAAAACAGAGAGTCGAAACTCAAACACAGCGTGCATCCCTCTATGCCATCAGCTCCAGTTCCAGTGATGACCACAGCCAAGTTCTTCAAGCTAGGAGCTATCTGGTCGGAGGAAGAGTGAAACAACAGATTATCTAAACTGGAGGCAGGAAACTCATCAGCGAACAGAACATCATGCGACCTATTCTATTTAAGGAAAGTTCCCCATCATCTTAATGCAGGCGGAGTTCAGCGAAAACTTGAAACGGATTTCCTGATTAATGGATGCAAAGTAGAGGATATACCACATCGCAACAAACGAAGACGTGCCTTGAAAGTTTTTGTGCCGCACAGGTATGCATGGCTTTTCACCAATTTAAAAACGCATAACGGAGTCTACATCTGGGATGATATGGTTTTTAAAAAGTGGAGAGAACCCAGAACCTCTAGTAAAATCAATTTAAATAATAATTGTAATAAATATTACTCTGCCATTATCCCACAAACCATAAAAAAGCCCAATCCTAGTGATATCCCACAAAATTTAACTCCGAATATAGTTGCGGAAATTGCACCTCCATCTCCCAGTGTTAAGAACACAACTAACAAGCCTATTTCGTTGGAATCTGAAAGTACTAACGAAAATTGACTGCAGCCGAATATTCTTCGAGGAGAAAAATCTACACAAGTTGTCAAGGCTGACAAGGGTTTCTAGCACTCCAGCGTAAACATCGACCACACATGACAAATTTTTATAGACCACTCCACGAGGTGAAGAGCCGGTAGGAACTTTAATTGTAATTTTATTTCTTTTGACTTCCTGAACATGAATTGTACTTAGAAATAGTAAGTTAAAGTAAAGTAAGAATTATGATTGTAAATTTATCTATTCATTTTGAATTATACTCAGAGATAATAAGCTAAAGTAAGTAAAGGAAAGTAAACTTTTTGCTCCAAGACTAAGAATTAAGTAGGACTATAATATATGGCCAACAACCAACCGATATCTAGTATGCATAACGCACATCTAGCTGGTATCGCCGCGCAGCATTTATTCAACAACGTTTTCGTATTTCAAATTCTGAAATCTTACTATGTCTCGTCACAGCATTCGCTCCATCTAGAACGAACTACAAAGAAAAGTTTCCAAGTGAATCGACATTTGTCGCCCAATTATTTGTCGTGAAGTACCTGAAATAATGCATTTAATCCAAATGTTCTACTCAGCGCCGCCAATCTACCTGTGAACATGGAGGTGGCGATAGTCTTACAAGTATTCCTAAAATCTCCAGTTAAAGGTGTAATAGATGTTTGAACTGCAAATTCGGGAGAATACTGAAGCGCCACTATGCTGAAGGTTGGTTTGTGACCTCACTAAGGCTGAAGGTTGAGCAACAGTGCCGACGAAAACTCAGCCTTAGACTTGAACGTAGCCGTTGAAGAAGAGCCGTTGCGGGAAAGGTGATAAAAGGGCCAGCGACGGTGGAAGCGCTCTCTTTCTTTGTGGTTAACTCAACGGGTGGATTTTGATACCCGGAAACCGGAGCTGAGCTGATACAAGTGAGCGGACAAGAAGTAACTTTCTACATTATTCAATCGTTGGGCGAACAGGATTGTGATGGAGGTCGGATCGCGTGGATATTCATTCTATATGGAATCGGTTCCTCGTTCAACAAAAAGGGGCCCCTAACGTGCTGCACAGGTCATGTTTTATAGAACCAAGAAAAACGAGGTATCTAGAATAACCCTAAAATTTTTTTTTTATGAAGATAATTGAAGAATTAATAGCCTCTTTCCTTTTTGGTTGTAATTATATTAACTTTCATGCACTAGAATTTCTTGCGTTTCTTTTTTTTTCATAAACAGAGTATTAATTTTCAACCAGCGAACTCCCCTGTGGAGTGGTTGCAACGATTTTCCGCGTAAAGGACGCAGGTGGAGTGCGGAATCCCGAGAAGTGAAGGGACAAAGAAAGGAACGGAAAAGTAGTTGATTTTGAAGCGTTGGGTTTCCTCTAATTTTTTTAGTGTACGGAAAACTAGAAATTGCTTAATCTTGGTTCATTTAGCTTTCCCCTAGTTCATGTGTCTGCTTTGTAATTTCCCGTTGCGCTTCTCTTCTTTAGTGCTTCGTTCCGGGAGCTCAAACTCGTCAGTGGCTCCGGGGGCATATTACGGGTTGACGAGTGGCGCCAACCTACCCCGTCTCCACGGGTTAGCCGGGACCCCAAGGCCCTCACCGGAACGCCCAATTAAGCCATCATTACAAACCTACTCGGGAGCAATTCCAAGGCGATAATTGCTTAATTGGAAATATCGTCTTGAAATCAAGACGTGTAACAAAGTATGTGCCCCACAGTCCAAACAACTGGTGGTACGAAGGAAATGTGTAAATATAAGAATTTTGTACACGGTGGTGTTCAAATTCCTTCCTCTTCACCTTCCATTCTGCTACCAACCTCAACAATTCACTCTTCAAACACCAAAGGCACATTTTTAAATCCTCTTATACCACCAGTTGTGAAAGCTACCATCAACGCTAGTGTGGATCTAGAAAGCAGATACATCTTATCAAGGCTTAGAGACCATAAATTCTATGAATACGTCAGACCTTTTCTAGCGTACTTGCACAAAGCTCCAGAGACAACGTGTATCGATGGAAAGACGAAGACTAATTTGAAAGTGATGATCCAGCGCGAAGGTCTTCCAATAGAAGTTGATGCCCTTCGTGGCCTTTACTTAAGATTCTACGAAGAATTAGGCGTGTCCTCGGACCAAGTCAAAAAAGATTTTGATACTTACGCCTCCCATATAAGCTCTAACTATATATCCTCACTTCAGAGATCAAGAGAGCAACACCAAAAATTTTTTCATCCCCAATAATAAACTTTCATCCCGTAGCCTAAAACTCTTCTACCACAACTGCGGTGGCATAAGAGGTAAAGTGAACAAACTCTTTCTTGACGCCAAATCGGGTCATTTCAATGTTCTGTGCCTTACAGAAACATGGTTGAATGACTCATTTCGTAACGAAGAGATTCTTGATTCTAATTGGATTATTTACCGAGATGATCGAGATTTTTTAACCACTGGGCAGACACGGGGAGGGGGTGTTTTACTCGCTGTGCACACGAATTTCCCAAATGAGCTCATCCCTACTGCTACGAACAAATCTTTCCAGCATAAACTTGTTCGCATTAAAATATTCAAATTCAATATATATATTGGTGTTTTTTACATTCCACCCAAATCCAGCGAAGCAACATACAATGATGTTTGCAGTGTTATTTCCTCTCTTGCGGGATCCATCGACGAGGAAGACAAGATTTTAATTGCGGGAGACATTAATCGACCCAATTTAACATTCATCATTGAACCTGATGATAAGTGTCTTATTCTAGTTAATCTCCTAGATCACAGCGACTTCAACCTTGTTAGTGGCAATTGGCTTGATCTTATTTTTAGTAATGCTTATGACGAAGTAGTGGTCAATCCAACTAGGGATGTGGACAACTTATTCTCTAATAGTCTACACCATAACGCATTCTCTGTTGAATTGCCCAATGCTGATGAAACGTATACATTCTCATACAATAACTTAATTGTATATGACTTTCATAATGCTGACTACCAGGGCATTAATAATTATTTAAGTAATATTGACTGGACCGGTACACTGACAACTTTAGGTATAAACGATGCGATAGATCGTTTCTATAAGATAATCATTGACGCCGTTGAAAGTTATGTACCTAGGATTAAGACAAAAGACAAATTGTCTGAACCTTGGCTTGGTAGGGACCTACGATATTTACGAAACCAAAGAAACAAACTTCATAAAATCATACAAAAAAGATCAAATGTAAGCAATGAATTGAAAAGCAAATATGATCATCTGGCAGAAGAATTTCAATCAAAATCTAGAGAAGCTTATGAATCATATGTAAACACTATTGGAGAGAATATAATCCGGAATCCAAGGAATTTTTTTGACTTCGTAAATACTCAACGTAAATCAAAGGGGTACTCCAAGTCAATGGTATATGGTGACTTAAGATCATCATCGCCTGCAGAAATCTGTGATTTTTTCGCGAGTCATTTTCAATCTATTTATTCTACTAATAGCACCTCGTCCTATACTCCTTCTCCATCCACATGTTCAGCAGCTCTAATTAACGAGATGTTTATTTCTGAAGAAGAAATATTGAAAGCTATTGAGGAGCTTGATTTGAGCAAAGGACCAGGCCCTGATTTGCTTCCTCCCTGGTTTTTGTTCCACTGCAAGGAGAAACTGCTTTTACCACTTTACATTATTTTCAATAAGTCTCTTTCCTCAGGAATATTCCTAACATACTGGAAATCATCCCATCTGATTCCAATTCACAAATGCAGTGACAAAGGGTCCGTTAAAAATTATAGAGGAATTGCTATATTATCGACCACTCCGAAACTATTTGAAAAAATTATCTGCTCCAAACTATCTCCAATCGTAGAGCCTCACCTTAATAACCAACAGCATGGCTTCCGAAAAAATCACTCGACAACCACTAACCTCACCGTGATGGCGTCTACTACGCTATGTGAAATGGAAAAAGGACACCAAATTGATGCTATATACACCGATTTTAGTAAAGCTTTCGATCGTGTTAACCACAAAATACTGTGTAAGAAGTTGCAGAAATTTGGAATCACTGGCTCATTATCATATGTAATCACTGGCTCATTATCATATGTCTAAAGAAATAAATGCCTATTCTGGAGTACCTCAAGGGAGTCATCTCGGTCCTCTTGTTTATATATATTCATCTCAGATCTGTCAGATCTGTCAGATCTGTCAGATCTGTCAGAAACCTTATCGGATATATCCCACTTATTTTATGCGGATGATCACATGATACAGTTCATGTGATTACCTCTCTAAACGACTCACTATTCCTTCAAAGCAAGATAAACTCTCTGTTTGAATGTTCTTCCATAAACCAGCTTCATTTGAATTTGGAAAAATGTCAGGTGATTACCTTTTCCCGCAAAAATTCAGTCTTCAAAGCTGATTATCACCTGAACAATACAAAACTGGCTAGAGTCGATAGTGTCAAAGACCTTGGTGTTATCCTGGATACAAAGATGCGGTTTAAGTTGCATTACGATGAAATAATTTCCAGAGCTAATAAGATCGTAGGTTTCATCAAGCGAAGAGCGAAGGAATTTATGAACATATGGGTGACCAAAACCTTATATCTTTCTTTAGTCCGCCCCATACTGGAGTATGGATGTTTCATTTGGAACCCTGATTTCGATGTGTATATAGACAGAATTGAATCTGTTCAGAAACAGTTTCTGTTATTTGCTCTGAGATGTTTATATGATCCTAAAAACTACCAGACTTTACCTTCATATGCACAAAGACTCCAAATTCTAAATATGACATCACTTTCCTCCCGAAGATCAATGATAATTTGCTGCGTCGCTTTCGACGTGCTTAGAGGCACCATTAGCATACCATACATAACTAATAAAATAAAATTGAATGAAACATCACGAACCACTAGGCATGCGCGTATGCTGATAGAAGAGCGGCATCATACTAGGTATGCAGACAGCGAGCCAATAAATAGATGTTGCAAAACATTTAACTCATTGAGTGCTCACTACTCTTCAACAATCTCCAGAGTCCAATTCAAATCCATTATCCTAAACGCCTTGTCCTCCCTAGTCCAATAAACTTAATCTAATTAAATATTTTGTAATTTTTAACTATGTAATGATTTAATAATTGTTATTTATGTATATCAATGTATTATATGTATGCCTTGTTTGGTAATAATAATAAATAAATAAATTTTCGAGGCCGTTCTTATCTTGTCATGTACATGCCAAACAAACCAGCAAAATATGGCATTAAATTAATGTCTATGTGATACTAAGCCAAGGTGCTTCTAGAATGGCTACATTTACTGCGGTAGAGGTTCCATGGGTGAAGAAAAGAAGAGATTGTCACAAACCTTAATTGGGAGCAACAGAAACATTCCTTGCGACAACTGGTTTACGTCCATCGAATTGATTGACGCATTGAAGACGCGAGGATTGACATGTGTAGGGACGTTGAAAAAAAACAAAAGGGAGATCTCCAAAGAATTCGTGGAACCAAAAAGTAGAATTTTAGGATCTTCTCTTTACGGTTTTACTGGTCGAACAACTTTGTTACCTTACTACGCGAAGAGGGGAAAAACGGTTCTTCTGGCTTCATCAATGCATCATTCTCAGTCGAATGATAATATTACTGGGAAACCAGAAATAATAGCATACTTTAACAATACAAAAGAAGGAGTTGACGATATCGATAGAAAATGCTCTGTATATACCTGCAGTCGCCGTACACGGCATTGGCCTATGGCCATATTTTTTGGGATGTTGGACATAAGTACAGTAAATCCACACGTCCTGTATCAATCTGATTGCCAACAAATAATGGAACGAAATATTTTCATCAAAACTTTGGCCCGAGATTTGGTACTTAGCCAAATGAAAAGAAGATGTTATGATTTACGAATACCGAGAGAAATAAGGACGACACTGCCAAGAATTTTGGGAGCAGATGCGCCTATCATGACCCAAATACCACAAGATGCCGAAAAAAACGAAAAACATGTATAACCTGTCCTCCAAAATCAAAGAGAAAATCATCCTATACTTACTTATTCTGCCAAAGATACATTTGCTTGCAATGTGCCAAACAAATATGTTCCAAATGTGAATAAATTTCTACTATTTTGAGCTTGTAATTTTTTTCTGTTAAATTGTTAGAAAAATTTTTTTGCTGCTGAAATTTGAATTAGACTTTAGATTAAGACCTTAGTTAAAAATTTTTCCTCAAAATTCTTTTTTTTTTGGCTTTTCTTGATATTAACTGGACCCAGGTCCTTTTGAACTTAAACTATGAACTGAAAGACTGTAATTATTAATTATAATTTTAAATACACAATTAAAGAATGTCAAATGTCTTTTATATGATGAAAACACCTTCTTGTAACAAATAATAAAAACATCGTTGGCAAAATTCATCTAGAATTCCGGGAATAAATTCAGGAAGTGTCGCGGTCTAATATATCACATGTCATTAAATACGTTGCATAAATTCTACGTCACCAGTTAAAAGTTAAGTAACTTGTACCAGCTATCGCAAGGGGCATATATATTTTATAAATTTTTTTTTTTGTATATTTTTCTTTATTTTCCTTTGTCTCTGGCAGGGGCTGTAGTTACGTCAGATAGTACTCCACCTACCACCTCATAATCCCATACACCTAAATTACCCACTGTGCATCCCATATTTGTATAAACAAAACTTAACTTATTTTAATCTTTCAATACATACTTATCACTTTAAAGTTCTTTTCCCATAAAAACATTTAAGACATAAAAACACTTACCACTTTAATGCCTCTTTACCCTAACATTCTTACATATCCTATAATTCATCGTCCATAAAATGCCGAATATGCACAAGTGCATGGTAATAAAGAATAAGCATTTGAATCCCTTATCGTGCATCGTTAATAAGATGCTGAATACGCACAAGTGCATGGCAATAGAGATTGAGATTGATGGAGATTTGAATTCATATTCTTTATCTTGTTATGTAAACAATCCTACGTGGTTCCCACTTCATTTTTATGAAATAGTTTTTGCTTATCTAAATTGCTGAATATCATATTGCTTGATTCGTGGGAACGAAATATAAACATTTGAGAAGAATCAACTTGTGATTCTAAAAAGACTCAGTTCAATTCACCCCAGTTGATTTTTATACGTCGAAGTGACTAGTTAAAATTAAATTTTAAATTTTGCATTGAGTATATTTTCAAATAAATAAAAGTTTGTGAAGTTCTTTTTTTTTGTTGTTTTTCAAGATCGATACCTTCAACCATTACTGTCGGCGTCACTAGGTATTGAGCCGAGGACACAGTGCAGTCATCACCAGTACTTTGCTACGAGTCTTTAATACGCGTCGTTGTCACTAGGCATTGAGCCGGGGACATAGTGCAGTTTTAATGAATCTGCCCTAAGCTACTGCCGATAATTAATCATTCGTTATTGACGTCGACGGTTCGGAACGTACCCTCTAACCTCTCGCTGTCACTGAACCGCGTTTTGACAGCTGACAGGAAGGTGAACGTGTGTGAGTGGACTTTAGAAGCGGAAGACACGGATACAGATGGCAGGACGGTCATGCGGATTTTTTTATTTGTCATCGGGATCGGGAAGGAAGTAAAAGTATCCGCGAACGTTTAAAAAAATAAAAATTTCCGCAAGGACTAAATTCCGTAACGCAAGCAGCACTACTCCGAGAACCATTTAGAAAAGTGTTATGTCAACTGAGTCGTTAGCACATACCTCGGGTCTTAGGAAAACGTTCAGGGGAATGGAAAATCCGGACAAAGGGCGGAGTACCTAACCTCAAAGTAAGTAAATTGTGAGATCTCGAGTACATACCTAAATGGAGTACCTAACCAACATTTTTTGTCAGTGCAGATCAACTTTCGGTGGTCATGGCGCATCGGACACCCAAGGTCAACCAATTATATACGTTTTTGGTTGGTGTACGGAATAAAGTAAGGATAGGTTTCTCTTCCGTATGTTACTGTAACCGATGCGTTTTTAAAACAGGCATGTGAACCGTTGGCTGAATTTTTTATTCCGGACTTAGTCTGCTCGCGCAAGACCCGCGACCGAACTCCTCTCCGAACTAGCTAGCCAGCCCGCAGCTACCTCGGAGTAGACTAAGGTTGTCCGAACTTGTTGACCTTTAGGGTACAGTCCGTTGTCACGTCCCAAGACTTTACGTCTAGAACCGGTGAGAGGTCGGTTCAGATTTCGTTCGAGCGAAGTGAAACAAAAAATCATTACACAGTCTTCTCCAGTATTGTGCTACGTCTTTTATACGCGTCGGTGCCACTAGGCACTGAGGCGAGAATACAGTGCACTCATCTTTAGCATTTTGCTACGAGTTTTTTACATGCGTCGGTGTCACTAGGCATTGAGCCGAGGACACAGTGGTTAGTTAGTTCTGGCGTGATACCTGTGTTGCAGATTTTTCTACGCGCCGGTGTTAGTGTGATACGGCATTGAGCCGAGGACAGGTACTCACTCCCAAGGACTGGTAGAAACATAATTGTAGTTTCATTGTGAAAACTTTTAATATCTTGTGAAATACATTGTAGAATCGTTGCGTACAATTGGTGTTTCATTCCGAAAGGTGGAGTATTCATGGCAGTGAACTTACTGAAAAATGACACCGGTCAACAAACCGCGGCATAAGTTCTTTTATGTAAAAATCTTTTGTAATATCTTGCACTTTATTAAAGGTTAATGAACATTTCCGTAAGCATAAATGCTTCCGTTTTAAATTCCTTGTTTTTATTCATATCTTAAGTACCTTACACTTTGTTAAAGGTAACACTTTCATGTATATAAATGCTTACAATATAATTTCTTTATTTGTTCTTAAGTAACTTGCATTTTGTTGAAGAACATTTTCAAAAGCTTAAATCCTTACGATTCAAAGTCCATGTTGCACATTTCTCACAGGTAAATGAACCATTTTTGCTTGTTCATGAAAAAAATAACTACATATATGAAAAAACCTATTTGTTATATTATTGATTACGATACAATTGATTAATCGTGATATTGTTGCTTAGTCAGTAAGAAAATCAATTATAAATTAGCATGAATTAAAATGTAAATTTTCATTGTCACAATACCAGTTGTTTCATTAATTCGTTAACAGATTGATTTTGTATTGGATTGTTCACTCGAACACATAGGCTTCAATTTATTTTATTTCTTTTAAGAGCATTTTGAATAGATAGTACGTTCGAAATAATTGTAACACCTTGTAAAAAATATATACAAGTTAGACTTTCAGTTCGATGAAAGTCTCGATCAAAACAAAACGTCAACTGGTAACCGCGTGAGATCCAATGATTACAGTTTATAGCCTGACGACAGGCAGCAGGGCAGTCCACCCGAATTGTCGTACCTGAGCGGATTACTGTATCAAATTTGGTGTAATTTTAGAACTTAGTGTATCCTTCCATCTATACCACCTTACAGCACTGACAATTCAAAAGTGGAGTCATGCGCAAGTGAACTGAAACGGGAAAATGCCGAGCTTATAAGAACTCGGAGTTGAACAGCTACGACAAATGTGCCAGGAAACTGGTGGGGAATGAAACTGTTCGTATCGATCGCTTAGAATAATTGCCAAATAATACGGCGTCCTCATTCCCGGTAACAATGAAACTGTCAACAGCTGGATTGATCGCATCGAAAAAATAGGTAGAACAATTATTGTTCAAAAGTTAAACAACAACATGGGACGAACTGTCATGAAATCAATTGAGCTAATCCAGCCCGCAGTGATGGGAATCGCCACCAGAGTTGTCTAATTTTTAGTGAAAGTTTAGATGAGCTAGAGTGGAACCATTTTGTGGAACGGCGAGAGCCCAAAGCCGCCGTAAGATACCGCCATATGGGAGCAATTTGCATGTGTAATAGTCGGCTTACTTTGGACAAGCTCCCAGTAAACTTCGGCAAAATCAGTTGCTTACACAACATAATATAAACTATGAATAAAGTACAAAATGCATTGCTTGCAAGCTTCACCGTGCACTGTCTACTGTTTTCCTACACTTTTAAAGATGGGTAAATGAAGCACATGTTCTGCACCTTCCACTAATAGCTAAGCTTTGAGAAGTAAACAAACACCTACTCATTGACTTTGAAAGGCAATAAAAAATAAACATGTATAAAAACTGAAATAATTTTCACATCACATGGAGCGCCATAATGTTCTTCGTGGACCATTTGGATTTCAATATAGAAATCCGCCTCGAAACCGTGCAAAATCTGGGATTTTTAATGACACCTCCACAATTCTTCATATACTGCTGTATCAATTTGCAGTAAACGCTGCTGCCTTATGGCTTCTGATATTACGTCGGTTTCAGAAACACCACTGCCGAAAGGTCGCTGAACTCAAACAAAGATTTTGATCAAGGAGCAGTGAAGTGGCAGTTAGACGGCAAATTGATAAAAGCGAGGGAGGAATAACGTGCTTTCTCTTTTGGTTGAAGAAGGTTAGTGGTGGGGATCGAAGAGTAAATTGTAGTGGAAGATAGTATTACTATCGGTGAAGTACCCGTGAAAAGAAAATTGAATCGGTGAAACGAATTCGATAGTAAATACGGCGCGGGGCAGTTTGCCCCGCGGACTACTCCATAAATCAGCAATGCACCCACTAATTTTATCCGCAACGGGTATTTTGTTTTGGCGGCAATATTATGCCACCACTTGGCGCATAATATGGCGTAGCGATACCCAGCAGATATCGATCACCCCTACACCATTCCCGATATCTGATACTACCCACCACCTACGGTCAGTGTGCGGAGTAAAGCTTTGCCACTGAACGAACATTTGACGTCGGTAGTGTAGTGTCGGATTAATGAGACTTCCTCCGACGACGCGTTCGGGCTATGAAATCTATCCGAGGAATTTTCAGTTAGGTGCGTGACATATCAGTGCGTTAGTCATTTCCACCTGTAGGAGTTCCGGGTTATGTTAACACACATAAACACTCCAGAGTGTGGCATCGACGACGGAAGCAATAAGACAAGGGGTCTCTTTTGAGCGGTAATTTTGGTATCTTTCTTTGCGATACTTGAAATTTTAAGAGCTCATATCAGTATTTTTCTTTCTATTAAGGAACTTAAAGCTGTAAAAATTATATTTTCATTCAACTTGCAGTATATAAAGGGTGCAGCTCAAGAGTCAATCTCTGGGGCGAAAAAAGTGAACATAAGAACTATTAACCTAATAGTGAATTTGAGTTAAATGGTAGTGTTCGGGCGAGAGTTAACGACATAGTCTTCCATGATGGTTGTCATATTTAGTAGGGCGGCGGCCGTGTTAGCAGTCGTTTTAAAAGTGCCTGATTAGCGGAAGGTGGTTTACAAAATAGTTCAAGGTAGAACATTTCAGAGTGGGAAATCGGGAAATGATGTGTTAGGGTGGAACCGGAGAACAATTTTCACTAGTGCTATTTCCGCTTCCTAGACGCAGGAAAATTTATACCAGCAAGCCGAATACTCGCATGACGGCTTATTGGAGGCTTAGTGGACAAGCAAGTGGCGCTCCCATACTCGTCTCCAGATGAGCTTACCCGCGTTTGAAAGCCGCACCGGAGCATCCTTATCTTAGGGCATAATATCTCTACAATCGTCATTTATTATGATTCCGAGTACAGAAGAAAATTTCATGAGCATTGACCTTACCGAATTGGAAGAAATTGTAATCGATATTGATATTTAATTGCCATCACCAACTTGAGCAGAATCAACAAACAATGTCGACGCAAAAGCGTCGACTATAATGTCAAAAGCATCACAGCAAAAAACTGTGTCACATGTTATAAACGCCAGGGATTCTCAAATGACTAGGGTGAAGTATGCGGATATTAAATTTATGCTGATAATATCAGATAAAATGCCATCAACCAATACTGGGTGCAGCAGTACCACACGAATTTAATGACTATGGGACCTAAGTCGGCAATAGCAGATAATTCGCCACCGTAAAGAACTTTATCTCAAGTATCGGATCCTATAACGACAATGGAAAGTGGAGGCTTTGGTGGTTGATGAGAATCAAGCAATCGTTACAATATGAATGTATCTTATGTACGCTGGCACGAACTAGGAGCTTAGTCGATATGAACTCAATATACTCATCAACACTCCGGGAGAGATAATTCACTATACATACTTAACTTGCTAGCACACACTCGTCTATTTGCCGTAATTATATCAGTTGATGTTATTTTATTTACAAGTAGTGCTGGTTTTTATGCGCTTAATTTTTTATGTGATTCTTTGGTGTTTTCTTTTTGGCCCTGTTAGTCCTGCTGAGTAAGTGGCTACAGCGAGCTCACTACTTTGGACGTCCTTCTCCTGACAACTTTACATTATTATTGGTAGACGTCAATGAGGATTGTCGTATTCTTTTGCTGTGTCTTATTTTTGCTTTTTACCGAGGCTTCCTGCATAATTCAATCCCTTAAAACCGTCGGTTTGATACTTTGAGTGGTGCGTCTTAGAAAACGCGAGAGTGAATTTCTTTTAAAAAAATTACTTCGTTTGGTAAGATCTTTTTTACGAGAATAAAATAAAAATGTCAAAGAAGGGAATTTTTTTTACTCATTCACTTCTTATAGTATTCGAGAAGAGAAGCATCGCGCACGATATATTTTCGATTAAGATTTTTGTTATTGTTGTCTGTCATCTTCTATTATTGGAAAGTTATTCGCTGCAACTGGTGACCCTAGAAGGTGATTAAATGTATTTTCGGTTTCCTTAATTTTTATGTACTACGTTTCATAATCTTTCTTCCACTGCAAAATCTCCAACACGGAAATGTCGCACACCAAGACACCAATCAGCAACGCACTTTTTACCCTGCAAGAGTTTACGCTGTCGCGAGTCGAAGCGATGCAGAATTAAAGCTCCCAACGTTTTGGCAGCGACGTCCATCCCTGTGGTTCACACAAACGGAGGCACAATTCGTAATAATAAATGAGTTCCTTTTCATTTAACAAAAGCTTAGACATAAAAAATATTAACGACATTGTGGCGGATCAGCCACCCATCACTCATACGACATTGTTGCCGACACATCGCACACTGAAGGCATCAGCACACACATTCAGGAAACACGCTTGTGCGCTACGAATGTAGCAGCAGCAACACAACCAGCATACAAGTTAACACGCTACTATCTCCATATATTGCATTTTCATACATTGCACTTTTCCACACATTCTTTCCCATACCCTGGACTCAGGTGTAAAGTTTCCCTTTGAATTTCCATGTAATCCGCGCACATGCCGTCGCATCATCATAATTACAAACCAAGCTGAACTCGGTAATTAGAGTAACAAAGTAGATTTGATGATTTGTACAAAAAGCAAAATATGTTGACTCAGTTTTCATAAAGTATTAAAAGAGGCAAATGAAATTTTATGTTAGTTGTTAACGAGACGTCGTGCAAATAAATTGTTTTTAAAATCAATCAAAATTGTTTCACTACAACCGTGCGCGGAAGCACTTAAGTGTTGCTTTTTTTTTTCATCAGTGTAGGAAACTTTTGTTAACTTACATGCTTGTCCACTACGGAGTATGCAATCATCGAGCAGCAAATCATAGCCCATCAACGTATGGCCATGAAGTATGCACCCGTGGATTGCTGCAGACGATGAGGACGATGCACTTGCTGATGCTGGCGTCGCACATAACACAACGCAGGTGCATGACCACTGCCAGCGAAGCATCAGATACGCGACACCATATTTGATGCACTTAAGCGACCGATGCAACACATTTCGCCCTCACTCACTCACTCGCTAGAGGAACGTCATCGCGTTAAACTTTTATAAAATACATTTAAACTTGTTAGACTTTTATAAAATAAATCTATTTATTTGGAAAAGCTGACTCATCTCCAACTATCTCTTAACATAAAACAAGCTGTTTACAACAGAATAAAGTTAATTATTTAATAAACCGGAGGATGCGAATTCACTGGCTAGAAATGGAAACACAAAAAATGTTGGACTTAGAGCTTTCATCCCGAACAATTTCACAATGAGACACGGAATCATTAAGAAAGTACTCCTCAGTATAATAACTGAAGAAGAAATACTGAAAAATGCAGTTCCTTGCAACTCAAATGGAGCTACACTTAAAAATATTAAAATAAAAAACGTCTGCAGGCTCAAGAGAAGAGATCCAGAAAACAGGAATAAATTCATTCCCACACAAACGATAAAAACTTCCTCGGGTGAAGAGCAAGCTGATGAAATAAAATTAGAATATTTAAAAATGCCTGTGGAATACTTTTACCTCGGACCCAAACAATGTCTAACATATTTAAGGTTAGGACATACACAATTCTTCTGCAAAGAACTTCAAGGAGACGAAAAAGATGCGGTGAATGTGGGGAGAAGAATGCAAAGAAAAAAACCTGCAAAACCACAAAGTGCTTCCTATGCGGTGATTGTAACGAAAATGCATTGAGTAAAACGTGTCCATAATGGATTAACTACGAAATGGAAACAAAATCAGTTGAGTTAGAAACATCAGCCTTAAAGAAGCAATCCTCTATCTGTTCAATGAACCTTAAAAAACCATTCCGCACTTAATCTAGTTGCATACAAGTCCAATTTGTACGCAATTTCATACTGTTCAATGACCCGACAGTTCATCTCACGCGAGTTACGTTATTCAACGTTACAATTGTTAAAAAATATATGTTGGAGATTCCTTCCCCGGAATGTCTTTAAATAAAAACACTTTGGTTTTCACTTTTAACTATTTTATTCTATTAACACTTTTTAAGTTACAACAACAAACAAATCTTAACTTTGAACTACAACTTTAATGAATACTTCACTTCAACTATGACTGGTTAATACTCAACTTCATAGACTGCGTGACGGATCTGGCCGAGGTAGAAGAGGCCAACAAAAAGGAGTTTCCTTGCGTGGGAAGGATCAAAGCGAGACTGTCACCAGAAAACAACAGGGGACAACGCATGGCCATAGTTGACTTGACCGAAAAGGACGCCGAACAACTCCTGAACAAGGGCAAAGTACGAATAGGGTGGGTTGTCTGTAGGATACGGCGAAGAGCAACGCCTCTTCAATGTTTCAAATGCCCTGGTTATGGTCACACCACACAAGTATGCAAAGGACCCGATAGGAGTTCCCTATGTTACAAATGCGGTGAAACGGGTCATAAAAGAAAAGAGTGTACGAAGGAGGCACACTGTATTCTTTGCAAGGATGCTGATCCAAAACTTGATTTTGGACACGTCTTGGGATCAGGAAAATGCCGGGTGTTCCAGGAAGCCCTAGCCAAGGCAAAATCAGAGCTTCGATGACCCGCATCCTGCAGCTAAACCTACACCGCAGTTCAACCGCCCAAAACCTGCTTGAGCAGTTTGCGAGGGACAGGAAAGCCGACTTCTTGCTGCTGAGTGAGCAACACCATAATAAAGGTCCTGCATTATGGTACTCTGATGAAACTGGTACTGCTGCTATCTGGGTTCGGAACATTGACTTTCAAGCGGAGAGTTGTGGATGGGGAGGATGGTTTCGTGTGGGTTCGGTGCTCAGGGATCACCTTCTTTAGTGTGTACCTAACGCCTAACGAGTCGATATCATCTTTCCAAGCTAAGCTTAATGCTCTGGAGGGCGCTGTCTCGAACGCAGAGGGTAAAGTGCTCGTTGGGGGCGACTTCAATGCTAAAGCAATCGAATGGGGCATGCCTCAGACGGATCCGCGGGGAAAACGAATCCTGGGAATGGCGGCCAGGACGGCCGTCGTCGTACTAAACTCCGGAAATACGCCGACTTTCCGCCGTATTGGCTGTGAGGGAACCATACCGGACGTGACATTCGCCTCGGAGTCCTTAGTACGGAGGATACACAACTGGAAAGTATTAGAGGACTACTCAGCCAGTGATCACCAGTGCATTCTGCTTGAGATAAGTGATGCTATCTCCCGACGTCCGTGCTCTCGGCCTTCTACAACTGGATGGAACATTGGAAGAATGGACATCGAGAGGTTCGTCAAGGTTTTCACAGCAGGTGAGCCGCTGCAAGGAGCTCCGGGGGGGGGGGGGGGGGGAAGAACTGGCAGCTCAAGACGTGGTGAACTCTACTATGAGCATAATCACGACTGCTTGCTGCGCTTCTATGCCCCGTCGAAGACCCCGGCACCGCAAGCCTCCAGTGTACTGGTGGTCTACTGAAATCGCTGAAAAGCGGTAGGAGTGTCACAAGCTTCGGCGTGAGGCTCAACGGGCGCGGAACCGTGACGAGGCATGCAATCAGGTGGCAGCATATAAGTCGGCCAGGAAATCCCTCCGCAAACTGATCAACAGTAGCAAGGCTCGCTGCTGGCACGACCTAGTGGACAATGTGAACAAGGATCCGTGGGGCCTTGGCTACAAGCTGGTCATGGGGAAACTTGGTGCCCTACGGAAGTTTTGTATACATGACGCAGAAAAGATGGACGCGATAGTGCGGGGACTCTTCCCCGCCCATACCGTCCGTGTTGACGCTGTCCATGGTGAAACAGCAGTAGAGTGCCCACTCTTCACACAGCTGGAACTGGAGGAGGCAGTCCTCTCCTTGAAAGCGAGGAAGGCTCCAGGTCCAGATGGTGTTCCAGCTGAGGTGTTGCGGCTCGTCTATCACCATTGTCCTGACTTGCTGCTCAGCACATTCAACGCTTGCCTACGGGACGGGGTTTTCCCGGTACGATGGAAGGTGGCGAGGCTCGTGCTGATCAGCAAGGGGAAGGGAAATCCCGAATCGCCGTCTGCATACCGCCCGTTATGCATGCTAGACACGGCTGGGAAAGTGCTAGAGAAACTCATCAAGAGAACACTCACGGACGCGATTCGTGCTGCTGGGGACCTACCTCCTCGGCAGTACGGCTTTAGAGCAGGACGTTCTACCATTGATGCGATTGCAGAGGTGGTGAACGCGGTCCAAAAGGCAGAGGCATATAGTCGCACCAAGCGACTGATCGTCCTGTTGGTGACACTCGACGTCAGGAATGCCTTCAACTCCGCTAGATGGGTGGACATTCTGAACACGCTGGAAAACTCTTTTCAAGTTCCAGAATATCTAATGCGGCTTTTGAGGAACTACCTAAAGGACCGAAGCCTGCTCTACGACACGACACAGGGCCATCGGGTGTTGCCCAGGGATCTATCCTTGGTCCGGACCTGTGGAACGTGTCTTACGACGGGCTACTGAGACTTGAGATGCCAGATGAGTCGCGCTTGGTCGGCTATGCGGATGATGTTGCGGCTCTGGTCGCCGGACGCACCGTTGAACAAGCGCGACTTAGGCTAGGTATGCTAATGCGCCGAGTGAGGGACTGGATGACTGCTCGCGGGCTCAGTTTAGCACTGGAGAAAACCGAAGTGGTCGTCTTGACAAAAAAGAGAATCCCTAGAGTAAGGATGATCAGTATTGGAGATATACAGATCGAATCGAAGCTAGTGGTGAAGTACCTGGGGCTACTGATCGACTCGAAGATGAGTTTCTCTGAGCAAATCAGGGCAACGGCTGAGAAGACTGCTTCGGGAACATCGGCCTTGAGTCGACTTATGGCCAACGTAGGGGGACCCAGCCCATCAAGAAGACGCCTCTTGATGAGTGCTGTGGGGTCAGTGCTACTGTACGGAGCAGAGGTATGGGGCGACGCTCTCAGCAAGGAGGTATACCGAAAACGATTGGCACAGGTACAGAGAAGAGGAGCACTGAGAATTGCATCTTCGTATCCAACAGTCTCCGACTCGGCGGTGAGAGTGATTGCAGGCGTGATACCTGTCGCCCTGCTTGCTAGAGAGCGCCGAGCTATTTACCTGCGCCGAAACGAGGATTCGAGGGAGATGGTTGTCCGCGAGGAGAGACAACGCTCGCTCAACGATTGGCAGCAGTCTTGGGGGAATTGCACGAGGGGAAGGTGGACTGCGCGCCTCATTCCGGATGTGAGACCGTGGCTAAATCGAAGGCATGGTGAGACTGACTTCTATCTGACCCAGCTTTTGTGCGGGCACGTGTGTTTTCAGTCTTACCTGCACAAGATCGGTAAGTCACGGTCTCCCGATTGTCGGTTTTGCCCAGGAGAGGAGGACAATGCCTGTCACACATTTTTCGCGTGTACAAAATGGGTCAGGCTGCGAAGGGAACTCTACAGGGAGACGGGAGAGCTCACCCCGGATAATATACGAGTAGTTGCGGTGAAGCTCGAATCGGTTGACAAATGGAACCAGGTGGCACATTATGCTCGGGCAGTCCTAAAATATAAAAGGGACTCACAGCAGCCGGAGGCGCTGGGGCTGGGGGATCGCTCTTCTGGCATTTCCTCTTCCCCTCTCCCCTCCCGCTAGAAAAGGGACTCCCCAGCTTGAAGGCGCCCCACGGCGTAACAAAACGAGACCTGGCCCGAAGTAATGTGTCAAACGGTTCCAGGCTAGGCTCTCAGATTGACAGGGGAGGTGTTTAGTGGGTAGTCCAAGGGTATCCTCCATGGGAGTCCCACACTGCCAAACTCGGCGGGCGTAAATGCCTTCATCTTCCTACCACAAAAAAAAACAAACAAAAAAAAAATACTCAACTTCAACTTATTCGAATACTCAACTTTATAATAGTTGGATTCAACACTCAACTTCAACTTGTTTGAATACTCAGCTACAACTTATTTGAATACTCAGCTACAACTGATTTACTAATTCTCAAAGGGCTGCTTTTATAATGATAAGAATGCTGATGAAGCATTCTCTTTGTTACTTTTAATTCAAGCTAAGAATTGGACTTTGATATGCTGATGTCAGCCATGCAAGTAAGCGAAATTTGATATTGCAATAACGAGATGTTTATATTAGATAGAGCAAGTTACTGGATGACAGGATATGAGTCATGGATGATCAAAACATGAGACATAGAAGATTATGATAAAGGTTTAGTGAATTGTGTGGTAATATGCTGATGTAGGGATTTGGGATTATGTGTAACTCGCGCACAAATTTTGTATTACAGGTCATTGAATTACACACGCGTGTTAATGACCCATCCCAGATCGCCATGAGATCAACAAATCTAAATATAGAACACGCAACATGCGATCCAAATTCATGATCATAAATTGCAATGTGATTGTACGATTCTAAAATCAACAAATTTAAATTTAATAATTTCAATTCAATTCAATTTACTTCAATTCAATTATAATAATATACAATCATAAAATTCAAAAGCAAAAAAAAAGCAAACAGTTAATTCAGCTAAAAATAAAATTATATTCAAGTAAAATCTCAAGCTAACTCAAAGTATCACATTGTAACAAATTAATTTACTCAACACAGTCAATTCCAAGTGAACTAAGATCCACTCAGAAACTATTTCCAGACATAAACATTTAAATGCTCGCTTGCATATTCTTTCAAGCGAAACGTGATTCACTGGATTGGCTGTGATAAGAATTGAAGATATACATACGCGAGAAGAGATTATGATTAATAAGCATAAAATTATTATAAATTCTACAGACAGTCGTGAAATAAAGTCAGTTGCTCATTGCAACTCATGGGTTTTTTTCTGTCGTCAAGAACTAGAGGTTCAAGTGCCTCTTAGTTTTGATTAAATAGTAAAAAGGGAACAAGTTCAAGTACTTGTTTCCAAATCAATCTTAGCAAGTTCAAGTACTTGACTAAGACAATTCGGACTAATAGGAAATATTCTTAATATCGCCTAGTCCATGTGCTAGCGTGATATACGAGTATGTGTGATTTTGTCACACATAAAATGAGAATATTTTATATTAACTAGACCAAGTTCAAGTGCTTGAGATCTAGTTTGGCGTGAAATATTCTATCCAAGTTCCAAGTGCTTGGTTAAGATATTTTACTTTACTTTAGAGTCTGCATGATATCACCCAGTCCATGTGCTGGAGTGATATGTGATTATCCACATTCAATATCGTCGGTAGTTACAGGTTAAGGTGCCTGTTAGCTAATTTCAAACGTTTTTATCTTCGGTTATAGTTACAGGTTAAGGTACCTGTTAACTTAGTTTCGCGATATCACCTAGTTAATGTTCTAGGGTGATAATCATTTTATACATTTTCCTGGTGACCCCGACGTGATCCTCTACTGACTGTTGTCTCTATAATAGAGTTTGAGTGTTTTGTATTGACCTTTTTAAATGCCCCTGACATGAAAAAAAAGTTATTAAAGTGAAAGATTAAAGGATAAAACATTAAATTCATGAAGTTTGAACAATCGAAATTAGATTATAAGTGACTTGCCATTGATAAAATTGTTATGGACCTTGTGAAGGATTTAAGTGTAAAACATTTAAGCTACAACTGTTGAACAATTAAAATTGGAAGTGAAGAGTGAATTTTGGGACATTTGAGTTGAAATCAAGTAAAAATTAAAATGGAGGATTACGCAGCAAGGCAGCTTGAAATGGGACGTGAAATCCAGCGGATCATAACTAGTTTTAAGAAGGATGGCCCGGATATAAAAAAGACCACCGAGTGTTATGAATCCAGAAAAGGTCGGCTGATGGATTTATGGATGCAGTTCGAGGAAGTGGACAACAAAATCAGAGAGATATGTCCAGTGGCCACGGATCACGAGTATTTTAAAAAGGAGTACTACAAGGAAATCAGTGACTTGGTGCAACGTTATATGAACATTTTCGATGAAGCATTGGCTAAGGGAGTAGGAAAGGATGTAGATTATCTATCGAAGCCAGCAAGCTCAAAGCCAACGATTAATACCAAGGAAAATGAAGTGACTCCGATGATTCGCAAGCAAAGGGCCATGATGGGCTCTCTGCAGCGTTTATTATCCCGACTATCTAATGGCGCCGAGGATCATGCTAAAGAGTATCTTGAAGTTCAGCGAAAAACATTATCCCGGTTGTGGCAACAAGTTGAGGATTTGAACTACGCCATTTATGAACTTGCTGAAGATCCCGAGAATTATGGCTATAACACGACTGAATATAATAGCATTGAAGTTGCGGCAAGAGAGCAGCTGCCATTACTAGGCGAACAGACGAACGGTTACGAAATTAAAGCAACACCGCCAACAACAGTAAACTTGCCAAAAATCACAATTACAAAGTTTGATGGGGACTATTTGTAATGGCCACAATTCTCGGACATGTTCTTCGAAATGATCGACAAGCAGCCTCTTTCGAAGATACAAAAAATGTGGTATTTGAAATCGAATGTGACGGGAGAAGCCGAAAGACTGATTGGCCATTTAACAATGACAGAGGGAAATTATGATACGGCTTGGACTACAATGAAGGAAAGATAAAACAACAAACGAGTCCTGACATCTGCCTTCATACAAAAGATGCTGAGTCAACCTAATTTGCCTTCCGAGGGCCAGTCTGCAGCGGCCATACGAACGTTCCATGATACCTTGCACGAAGGTTTACTTGCCCTACAAAATATTGGAGTACATACTGCTAATTGGGATCCGTTGATTTTACACGTATTATCAAAGAAATTCGATCGCCAAGCCCATATACTCTACGAACAAACAAAACAACAGCCTAGAGAAAATCAAACAATTTCCTCCTTTTTAAGCTTCTTGGAGTATAGGTTTCAGTCATTAGAAGCCATTGGCAAAAAGGAAAAACCTTCAAACATAAAAACATCGACTTCAGCAGTAAGTAAACCTGAGATGATATGCAAATTATGTAAGGCTCCAAACCATGACCTGTATGCATGTAAGAAGTTTCTGGAGATGGCGGCTTCGGAACGTTTACACTTCGTACAGAAGAACAATTTCTGCATCAATTGCTTAAAAACAGGTCACAAATATAGCGCGTGTTCCTCACGACCATGCACCAAATGCCAGAGGAAACATAACACATTGCTTCACCTGGAATCCTCAGCGATAAAGGGTATTAAGCAAGGCCAACTGGAGAAAAGGGGATCAGAGATGCAGCAATCAAATAACAAACAGATGACATCATCTGCTATAACAAGTATGACATCTTCAGACATGACCAATGACAGTGGCTTTATATTGCTTGGCACAGCAAGAATACAAATTAACCTTCTCACAGAACGAGTGATGAAGCGGCTAAAGGTAACAGCGGTGCCATCGTTCTTGACTATCGAGGGAACTGGCAAGGAGAAACGGGACACTAACCGTCGAGTCAATCTTAGCATGAAATCAATGTGCGGACAATTGGAAGCACGTTTGGCAGCATTTGTGCTACCATCGATAGTCTCTAGGCAGCCAGCACAAGCATTCGATATTACCACATGGAACATACCTGATAACATCACCTTGGCTGATAACAGTTTTAATCATCCAAAAGGGATTGACGTTCTCCTTGGTGCGGAGTTCTTTCATCAAATGTAAGAGCCAGGACAAATATGTTTAGGCGATGGAAGGCCAATACTCCAAAATACGGTCTTTGGCTGGGCGTTGTCTGGAAAAATCAATGCACAACCAACAAATGCGTCAACGTGTGCTGTACTTACAGCTGAGGAAGAAGCAAGAGTTGCAGTATTGAAAAGGTTTTGGAAATTGGAAGAGGTCAACGAGTCAAAGCAAGCGCTTACATCGGCAGAAAGATATTGTGAAACCCATTTCACCCAAAATACAGTTAGAACCTCATTTGGGCGATTCATGGTAAAACTTCCTTTCACAGAGAACTCAACAGCTCTAGGGAATTCAAGACTCATCGCAGAAAACAGATTTCATGCTTTAGAAGCACGCTTATCAAGAAAAGAAGGGATTAAACAACAATATGTAGAATTCATGAAGGAGTATGAGTCTTTAGGACATATGTCACGAGTTGATCCTGAAACCATTACGAGTACACATTATTACATCCCACATCACTATGTTCTGAAGCCGGAAAGTAGCAGTACGTAACTCCGGTTAGTATTCGATGCATCGAGAAAGACATCTTCAGGATGTTCTCTGAACGATATTCTGCATTGTGGCCCAACAATTCAAGACGACTTATTCACGATTTTGAGTACGTTTTCACTACAGATATACACAAGATGTATCGGCAGATTCTTGTACACCCAGACGATCACAGATTCCAACTGATTGTCTGGAGAGAGGACCCCAGCCTTTCTCTGCAATATTTTACTCTAAACACGGTAACATATGGCACCAGATCTGCCCCTTACTTAGCCATAAAGTGCCTGAAAAAACTGGCATCTGAAAATGCAACAAAATACCCATTGGGAGCTGTCAATTTTTACGTCCTTGTCCTCCGCCATTGAAACCAGACATCAGCTAACCACAATACTGGAGACAGCTGGGTTTAAGTTGCAGAAGTGGTGCGCAAGTGGTTTCAAATCACTCGCAAATGTGCCGATAGAGGACAGAGAAATTAACTTGGATTTCGACGATGAAGGCCAGGAATCAGTGAAAACACTTGGAATAATGTGGTCTCCAAAGAAAGAGGACAGCTTCTTTATTAAAGTAACATTGTCAACAACCCGTCAGATGACAAAAAGAACGATCAGCTCTGAATTAGCTCAAGTCTTCGATCCTCTTGGTATTCTATCACTGGTAATAGTGACAGCAAAGAGTTTGATGCAGAAATTATGGCAGCTTGATATTTCTTGGGACCAAAGTGTGCCGGCGGAGATTGAAAATCGATGGGTTGCTTTTCGAGAGGAACTACCTACCTTGAGGAAGGTGCTGATTCCTCGTCATTGCTACTCGCAGCAAACAACAAGAACAATACAGCTTCATGCTTTTGCGGATGCATCTGAGAAGGCATATGGTGCAGCCCTTTATCTAAGGTCTGTCTCGAGTGACGGAAAAGTTATTGTGAGATTGCTTTGTGCAAAGTCAATGGTGGCACCGATCAAACGGCAAACTCTACCAAGACTCGAGTTATGTGCTGCAATGTTAAGTACACTTTGGCTTCAAGGGTTCAATCCGAACTGAATTACAAGGACATCAAAACATATTTCTGGACTGACTCAGAAATAGTGTTGGCATGGATAAACTCGACGTCATCCTCGTACCACACGTTTGTAGCAAACCGAGTGGCTACAATTCAGGAGCACTCATTACCTCAACAATGAAAACATGTTAAATCAGAAGATAATCCAGCTGATTTGCTATCCCAAGGTGTCTCTCCAAGGAATTTCCAATCACGTGGCTTGTGGTTCTATGGACCATTTTTTCTGCATGGTAACGATGTAGGTAGGCCGTCACCGCCACTTCATGAACTCAATATAACAGGAGACATGGAAAGGAAGCAGAAACAACCTACAGTAACAGTAAACGCAATCACTGAAGCAGATGGAATCATATATTCAATTAACCACGGAAATAAATTCAAAACATTACAACACATAATAGCATATGTGTTACGATTCTCGAAGAACTGCAAGATTCATGAAGGGGTTGCTCGGCCTAAGAACGTTGTATTGGACACGGAAGAGTTAAGCAATGCATTGGCTGTTATAGTCCAACAGAATCAACGATCGGATTTTCAAGATGAAATCAAACATCTTCAGAAGGGTAATCAAGTGGCCAAAACAAGTTCGGTATCAAACCTGGCTCCGTTGCTCGATGAAAGGGGAATCATTAGAGTTGGAGATAGACTTGAATCATCGCTATTGGACTACGATGCAAAACATCCAATCCTCCTTCTGTATAACGACCCAATAGTCAAACTACTATTCAGAATGATTCACGAAGAAAACTTTCATTGCGGACCCCAGACCTTATTATCAATCAGTCGCCAACGGTTTTGGACCATAAAAGGGAAAATCATGGCACGGTCAATTGTACAAAAATGCGTAACATGTTGCAGAGCCAAGCCAAAATTAATGAACCAAGTCATGGGAAATCTTCCACATACCCGTTTCTGAACACAGGAGTAGATTTTTGTGGCCCAGTATGGGTGCATTTCAAAATACGTGGACAAAGGCATCAAAAGGCATACATTGTTGTTTTCTGTTGCTTCGGAACAAAGGCTGTTCACATGGAACTAGCGACAGATTTGACCACAGAAACATTTATTGGAGCATTGAGAAGATTCATCGGAAGGCGAGGTCATTGTGAAAAACTGTACTGTGACAATGCAACGAATTTTGTTGGTGCTAAAAATCAATTGAAGGAACTAGAGCCAAGTATTTATTCCGGTAGCGCCCAAGATGCCATTCAAAACATGTGTAGCTCCAAGGGAATCCAATTTCATTTTATCTCAGCTAGAGCTCCGCATTTCGGAAGACTATGGGAAGCGGCAGTAAAATCTGGAAAACATCTGCTAGTAAGAAGTACGTCAAAGGCGTCATTAACATATGAAGAAATGGAAACCTTGATTATCGGAATCGAAGCCGTGTTAAATTCTAGACCCATTTCCCCCATGGCATCCAGTCCAAACGACCTTGCCGCTCTTACTCCAGGAGATTCCTTGATTGGAGAACCGTTGGTTGCGCAAGTCGATAGGAAAGCTACGGAAGCGTCCAGTAGCAGCTTAGCTGAGAGATGGAAGCAAGTATCTGACTTGAAACATGAATTTTGGAAAAGGTGGTCACGAGAATTCTCCAATGAATTGCAATGTCGTCAGCGTTGGAAGGATAGGTTTCAAATGTTAAGTTAGATACGATG
Organism: Odontomyia ornata; assembly: GCA_963969285.1. Lineage (NCBI taxonomy): Eukaryota > Metazoa > Arthropoda > Insecta > Diptera > Stratiomyidae > Odontomyia > Odontomyia ornata. Next base: position 103,083,622 of record OZ017742.1, on the reverse strand, counting down.
GTTATTCTACAAGAAGATAACATAACCTCCTATGCAATGGCCATTAGGTAGAATTGTGAAAATTTATCACGGCAATGAGGGTGCAGTACGAGTGGTTGACGTAAAAACCGCCAATGGCATTAGGAGTAGACCCATACATAGGCTTGCACCCCTTCCGACAGATGATCCTTTCAGCCCTCAGCAACCAAATACCAAGGAGCAGAAGGATTCAGATCCAGATGAAAAAGATGAAAGAAAGCGCAAACCAACTACATCTTCTGAAATCGATCAACATCAACCATCAACATCCAGCACAATTAAGGATAATACTGGCCCGGAACCAACAAAGAAGAGGGTGACAGCAACCAAGGGATCACTCATTGCTAGCTTGTTTGTCGTTTGCCTGGCAACAATGGTGCGTTCAGAACCGATGGTTGTCAACAAACAGTTGAACCAAAAACTTGGACTGCACTTCGAGCACATCGGAAGGGTAGCCCATATAACCAGTGAATGAAAGATAATGGTTTACTACAATCTATCAACTTATTGGCAAGAGATTAACTCCTTCGAGATGGGAGTCAATTCACTGAAGGCTCTTTGCAATAAGACAGAAAACAATGTTGGCTGCGATCATATAATCACTCAATTTGAACCGATGCAGCAAGAATTGCAGCTGGATAATAGCATTGTAATGTGACGCCTACGCCCGGGAATCGAAGTGATTCCGATCCCGAACCCTGACAACCGGCCAGATATGTATGACTTCGAAGTGCAAGCAGACTTCATCTTTCGTGCGGATATAATTGCGCAAAAAATTTTTTTTTTTTTCTTTTCCAAATATTTTTATCTGTGGGTATAAATATTTGAAAAATAATAATTAATTAACCATCCGATACATTACGAAGCATATCTATCTGGCAATGCCCCCCACAGTTGCCATCAAAACATCGAATAGATAGAAACGTGGAAACTGGGTGGAAGTGTCATTCGTCACATAACCTTCAAGGTGTCAGGCTAACACAAGACGGGAGCCGGTAAATTTTATTTAAGCAGTGGGAATCTGAATTAATTATTTTTTTTGCTTTAAGGGCGGAAGCGACCTTCCTTCGTGGGCCGACGGAATTTTTAGTGGAGTCATCCGCTCCACTGCTGGAAATTCGACGGAAGTTAGTCAACAGAGCACTTACTAGCACGATCGTGCCTACCCACAGTCGGAAGTGCAAACGCAACAACGCCCCTGTTAAATAATAAATCCCTTTTAAGGAATATTTCTGCAGTTTGTGCAAACACGGCTTCCAAAAGCAGGAGTTTCCATCATAACCAGCATCAGTCTAACCGGTTATGTAATTCACTAACAGTAGTGAAGATTAGAACTCGTTAAACAAGTCAAAAAAATTTTATATGTTTCAACAATAGTACTTTTACAAGATTAATTAATATACAAAGAAAAATTCTCTTAAAATTATCTTCTTTTCCATTATTCTAACAATGAATAAATTGTGGAAGAATCTATTGAATGTTGAATAATTAATTTCCTGTATTTAAATATTCAAAGTAAATTACGTCAAGATTGTGTGCGATCTCTTTAAAATTGCATTAAAAATATATATATAGGAAAATTTATATTATACAAACACGTCTTATTTGTTGCAAGTACTCATGAGAATGAAATAATTTTTAGTTCAAAAAAAGAAAGAAAATAACAGAAATTTATGGAAATGATTTCGGCTTGATTATGATTATTTCCTATCTATTAATATGTAACTTATCACCATGTAGATTTTACTATTCTCCATAGTTAATTGTAAATAAATGGTAAAGTTCTCATTTATGAATAAAATTTTAGTTAGTAATCAGCGATCAGAAAATATCTGTAAGGTTTTTACTATTGGAATGTGCCTTAGAATGAATTAAAATGAATTGCTGAACTTAACCACGACTTTCCTTTTCAGTGGTTCTTCTTTTTTCAGCGGGAAAGGAAGTGCAGGGTAGGTATGCCGTCGCGAGGGTAGAGTTTAGAAAAATCCGCTGAGGTCGGTTTCGCGTCGTGCGCGGTACGCGGTACCTTTGTTGTTTTGTCGTTTTATTAGAGTAGCTTTCGTCGGGATGAGTTAACGTAGTATACTTTTCGGTACCGCGTCGGGAATTCGGGAACGCGAAATAAAAATTAGATTTTGTTCCTTTTGACTGGTTATGAGAAGAAATACGGAGTAACGTAGAATAGGTTTCCTCTCCGTATGGTTTTGTTTGTAACGCGTTTAAAAAAAACGGGCGTGTATAGGTGGCTGAATTATGTAAATGAGCGTAACCCATTCGGAGACCCGCGACCGAAATCCTCTCCGAACTAGCTGGCCGACAAGCAGCCACCTCGTGAATGGGTTACGGTGCACGGATTGGTTGACCGGTTGGTACCATCCGTTGGCACTACTCAGACTTAACGTCTAGAACCGATGAGAGGTCGGTTCCGCGTTCGGACCTAAAAAGGAGAAAAATCATTACAGCATGCTCTCCGTTAGACGCAAACGTCGGGGAGCCTTCAACATCATTGGCAATGTGGCTCACTCACTTTTTGGAGTGCTGGACTCAGAATACGCAGTTGAGATGGCAGCAACAATTGTAGACATTAAGTCCAATGAAAAACACATGTTAACGCTAGTAAGGAATCAGACTTCCATAGTAGATTAACACAGAGAAAAAGTTCGCACAAGTCGATGAAACCTTGAAATATATTTTGAATCAAATTAATCATAACCGGTCTGATAATTATCAATCAAGGATAATGCAGGCATCAACAATCCTTTCTTTCCAACTCGTGATTGCCAACTTCGAATTAAACCGAATTCAATCTGCGATTATTGATGGGCTTACCGATACTCATCATGCTGCTCTCACCTCAACAATAAGTCCAAGAATTCAAGCTAATTAAAAACAATTTGCCAGCATCTACGCAATTACCAATCGAAGAGACCGATATTCTACATCTGTGCAAATTAATGAAAATACAAGGCAGACTTGTGAAGAGCTACCTTGTTACCATCGGTGTGCTATTGGACGATCAAAATAAATTTGATCTCTTCAGCGTTACACCCATACCAGTAAAACTAGGGAATACATTGACAAGACTCAAATCAAGTCCATTTTTTGCTGTGAACGCACACCGTGACTCGTACTTCGCAATGTCGAAATACGAATTAAGCTTATGCCAGCTGATAAAGACGGGATCTCTCATTTGCGAAGACAAGGGTCTTATAAATCACCAAGGATCGTCGCCTGCATCTTGTGAATTGAGCCTCCTGTTATCTGAAGAACCTTTGTCATGTGAACCAGAGAACGGCACTACTGCGTACAGTTGGACTCAATTACACAATAAAAATAGATGGATTTATGGACTCACATCACCTGTTCGGTTACAAGCAGTTTGCGAGGACTACATTGACCGAATTTGCCTTAATGGATCAGGCCTGCTATCATTACAACCCAATTGTATGATCAAGCATGATCTATTCACAATTTCTGGGGATGACATCAGATCGAACAACTTCAATTCATCATTTAATGGAACTAATATCGTAGTATCTATCCCATCAGACCCAAGTCAATCTTCAGCACCTAACATGTAGTGTTTAGAATGTTTCAATAATGTCCGTGAAGGACTGCAGCGATGTTCTGCTGCCTCGGCAGAAGAAGATAACAGTACCTGCCGAGAATGCCCTCGTCTGGAGACGCGTGAATGCGCTGGCAGGCTAGCATTGCGGTGCCGTGGGGCGGGTTCATTTCCCCAGCACGAGGACCCACTACAAAAAATTTCGCACTCACGAATTTGGTTGTAGATCCTGAGGCGACCGAAGTCGCAAAAAGTGTAGATAACTACACCGAGGGAGATAGTACTTGTTACGAAAACAAGAGGAACCTGAGAAGAAAGGCGGACTTGGGGTAACCTCGTCATTACCCGACGAAGGTCATGGCCCACAAATGAAAGAGGGGCAACCGGGTGGTGATGGAGCCCCTTCGCACCCACCCAACCGGAATAAACCCATATATATTTTGTTGCAGTGGCCAGGTATTCCTCTTCTGAGTGGAAAACTCATACAACTTGAATTGCATGAACTTTCCCATCAGAAGGGGAGTACCCCGGTGACCAATTTATGCCATAGAGTTATACAATTTGATTGCATAACGCTATGCCATAAAGAGGCAATCTGCTTGGGCCACTCAACCCGCGATTCCTCGTCGAGGACCCGTCCTAGCTAGTAAGTAGGGCCGGTCCCGGAGGTCTTCCTCAAACCCTTCGAGGCGACGCACAGTTCTCAGCAGTGCCTCCACACTCTGTGGATCGGAGTTCACGATATGGCGACGGAGCTCCGGTCTAAGATTGCGCTTTAGCAACCGCAGCAATTGGGTAGAAGACATCGGCTCTGACAACTGGTCATTCAGCCGAAGAATATCGGCTCAATATTGATGGAAAGACTCGTCCGGACGCTGCCATCTAGCATGAATCTTGTCCAGTACTAATTCGTCCATGTCTACCGTAGGGTATTCCATGCGGAGTACCTCCTTCAACCGTGACCAGCGTATTGATGGTGGGGCCGAATGTATTCGCCAATATGACTCAAGTGCTGCTCCCCTAAGCAGCATTGGCAAATATCCTGCGAGCGCCGTGTGATCTCCTGCTAGCATTTGCTCAATCAGCGACTCCACCCGACCAATGAAAACTTCCACAGTTATGGTGTTGGGTTCCCCGCTGAAATGCAGATTCCAGCCCTGGATGATGCTGGGAATATGCTTCGGCTTCAGCATACAGGGTTGCTCCTGTGGGGCCACTGGACCTAGAGTCGGTGGTGGTATTTGGTTGAGTCGTGGCGGAAGATCCCAGGAGTTCCAAGGTTGATATCGAGATGGTGGATCCGGATCCTCAGACGGATAGTAATCAGTTCTCCGAATCTTGGTTGGCTGGTTTATGGTTGGTTCCTGAGGACGTCGTGCCGATCTGTGTCGTTGTAGGGTTGTCTCGGTATCTTTGCAGCGACGTATGAAGGAGTATATCCGTTCCACTTTCGTGTAACAATCACCACAGATTTAGTCTGGTGAGCCATCTTCGAAAACAATATTAATCTTGATGTACTCCTTCAGTAGGCTAACGACACCAATCCTCCTCGCTTCATCGACAAAACTATCAAACAGCGGGTACATTTCATCGCCAATCCGCAGGCAAAGTCTACATGCATGTAGAAAATCCATTATAATGTCCTAAATAACTCTAATTAGATATAAATTAATGCTGAAATGCTATGAATAAAATTAAACACTGACAAGACAAAAAAAAAATTTTACAAAGTGGCCGAAAGTGGCGAGCTATAATCATTCCTCACAAAAAAAAATTTTAATTAAGTTATCACAAGTTATCAAAAAAAAATAATCGGTCTTTCCATTCCGTCCTTCTTCCCAAGCAAGGACACCAATGGCACATTCCTTCTGTAGTGTTTCAGGGACAACTCTCTTGCGGCACCATGAGAATCAGGGTTCAGAAGTGCGCCCTCATCCGCAAGTTTTTTCAAGTTACCACTTGTCAGCCCAGGGTTGAATTCTGATCCACTAGCACGCGCGCCACAGATATCACGACAAAAGCGCAAGAGGAAAAGGAGAAGTAAATAAAATTTGTTGTTGGTTTTTGAACCAAAGCAGTTCTGATATTGAAAAACGAGTGTCTTCGACGTTGCGCCTTCAGCTGGTTAATTGACTTCTGATAGAAGGAGAGTGACCTGATGACATCGATTTGAAATCTATATGGACATTAGCAAAATGTTAACAAGTTCTGTTACATCATACATCAAAGTTAAGCCAGGTACTCGTTTTAATGCTTGAGTGTGGTGACGGCAGCTATAGAATACGGGGCTTGGAGACAACACAGAGGCAGCTGTCATCCGATTAGGACTTCTGGAAATGACCAAATTTGTTGATGTTTTCTATCCGGAGAGCAAACTGTCCAAATTCTTTGAAGGCTGCTGTGTAGCTGATTTAATTACAACTTGTTATGGTGGCGGAAATCGCGGGATATTGGAGGCGTTTGGTTAAAACAGGAAAATCAATTAGAGAGCTAGAAGCGATTCGCGAGGTTTGTTCTGTCAATGTTAAAGCTTGTGACCTTATTGACTGTATATGCAATCACCCGGAACACATGTAAGCTCAGATGCAATCTTATCTTTTGATTATACTTCTTATAAATTTTTTTTGCTTCGGTTTTATACCTTCTCTTCATTTATGCACGTAGATACCATCGTTTATAAATATGTTTTGTAGATTACCCAAATCATTGAATTAGTTTCAAAAATTGTCTCCTATTCGATCTATTGTTCTATTCGTTAGTTAGTTAATTTAAAGCATGTGTTTGGTATGGTTCGTAGAAAAATCAGTTTTATGCTAGGTCTTCACACATTTTTAAATTTAAATTACCGCGTACAAAATTTACGAAAATGTTAAGATTTAAACATGCTATATCTTGTGAAGAAATCGGTGGTGGTTGCTCAGATGCTTTAAATGGAAAGTTTTTTGTATTATTTCAATGACCAGACAAAAGCTTTGAAGTTGCAAAAATGTTTCGTACATTCTTTTATTGGCCTTGCTTCAATTGTACGAGTATGTTACGTGTAACAATGTTTAAATATTTGAAATTTCATCAAAACACGTGAATACCTAGCATTACTTCAAGTCAAAGGAAAATGAACCAAATTCAATGAGTTATTTTAGGTTTCATGAACGGATTAAGAAAACAAGAATACACTGCCAAAAATCGATAGTGAGGTACTGGTGTTCTTATTTGTGAACATTTTTTTTTTGTGTTCTAAAAACCTCCGAGGCACCTCAGAAATGTTAAAATATATCTTTAAAAGTTACACTTTAATGTAAATCATAGTAATGCATTGCCCACCAAATAACGGCTTACATTATATTTTCGTCAGTACAACCAATATATTCATTTGAGAATTACACTGGTGGTTGATGCTTTTTATGTTAGAGACAAAGTTGAAGTCTATATATTACACACACACACACACACACACTGTTCCTTCTCTTGTTTACCATAGGACACAAAACAAGCTAATTTAACTTGACAGAACTTTGAAGTAATATTAATAAATGTCAGTTGTTTCCCTATACACTATGGTAATTTTTTCATTGTACATCTCGTCAGAATTTTCTTCTTCTTCTTACTGAATAGAAAGTATCACTTTTAACTGCTCAACGCAGAAGTGTAGAAAAAAAAAGGAAACTTAAAGTTTCACGAACTTATATTTGTGATATGCAAAAGTGGTACTAGCGGTGTTGCATCACTTGACTGTTACACCAGCTGTAGTAGATGAACAATTTTCTTATACATATAATTAAATCGAGATTCGCGCGGTTGTTTCTATAAATAATGAATTGTTAAACGAAAAACGCCGGTCTTTTCATTTTTGTCCTGTTTGACCGGGTATAGGACCCGGTACGGTGGCAGGCTCTCCGCATTAAACATGAGCCAGCCGCCAGGTACAAAGTAATCTTTTTGGTTTCAGGTGACCTCGCGGGTTGAGTGGCCCAAGTAGAGTGCCTCTTTATGGCATAGCGTTATGCAATCCAATTGTAGAACTCTATGGCATAAATTGGTCACCGGGGTACTCCCCTTCTGATGGGAAGGTTCATGCAATTCAAGTTGTATGAGTTTTCCACTCAGAAGAGGAATACCTGGCCACTGCAACAAAATATATATGGATTTATTCCGGTTGGGTGGGTGCGAAGGGGCTCCACCACCACCCGGTTGCCCCTCTTTCATTTGTGGGCCATGACCTTCGTCGGGTAATGACGAGGTTACCCCAAGTCCGCCTTTCTTCTCAGGTTCCTCTTGTTTTCGTAACAAGTACTATCTTCTCGGTGTAGTTATCTACACTTTTTGCGACTTCGGTCGCCTCAGGATCTACAACCAAATTCGTGAGTGCGAAATTTTTTGTAGTGGGTCCTCGTGCTGGGGAAATGAACCCGCCCCACGACACCGCAATGCTAGCCTGCCAGCGCATTCACGCGTCTCCAGACGAGGGCATTCTCGGCAGGTACTGTCATCTTCTTCTGCCGAGGCAGCAGAACATCGCTGCAGTCCTTCACGGACATTTTTGAACACCATCCAAACACTACAAACACTAATAATACCTTCCGTCCATATATTCCATACATTACAGAACTCAACAATTTGCAGAACTCATTACCTACCGAAGATGACTTCAACCTCGTAGAGGACGGCGCTAGTAGACAGATCCATTATGTCGTTCCTGGTTACCTTGCACTGATCTTGATGTTGGTTTTTATCATCTACGTTGCTTGGACAAGACGAGCAAAACTTACAAGAAGAAGAACGACCCCTACACCAGCTCCAAGGCCAACACTGCAGCCAGACTACACGGTTGAAATTTCTTGAACGATCTTCAACGCGGGGAGGATATGTACGATTCTAAAATCAACAAACTTAAATTTAATAATTTCAATTCAATTCAATTTACTTCAATTCAATTATAATAATCTACAATCATGAAATTCAAAAGCAAAAGAAAAAGCAAACAGTTAATTCAACTAAAAATAAAATTATATTCAAGTAAAATCTCAAGCTAACTCAAAGTATCACATTGTTACAAATTAATTTACTCAACACAGTCAATTCCAAGTGAACTAAGATCCACTCAGCAACTATCTCCAGACATAAACATTTAAATGCTCGCTTGCATATTCTTTCAAGCGAAACGTGATTCCACTGGATTGATTGAAGATATACATACGCGAGAAGAGATTATGATTAATAAGCATAAAATTATTATAAATTCTACAGACAGTCGTGAAATAAAGTCAGTTGCTCATTGCAACTCATAGGTTTTTTTCTTCGGCAAGAACTAGAGGTTCAAGTGCCACTTAGTTTTGATTAAATAGTAAAAAGGGAACAAGTTCAAGTACTTGGTTCCAAATCAGTCTTAGCAAGTTCAAGTGCTTGTAGTGAATAATGATGTTCAAAAATGTCCGTGAAGGCTGCAGCGATGGTCTGCTGCCTCGGCAGAAGAAGGTGTCGGTATCTGCCGAGAATGCCCTCGTCTGGAGACGCGTGAATGCCTGGCAGGCTAGCATTGCGGTGTCGTGGGGCGGGTTCATTTCCCCAGCACGAGGACCCACTACAAAGATATTTCGCATTCACGAATTGGACTGCTGATCAAGGGGCGACCGAAGTCGCAAAAAATTGTAGATAACTACACAGAGGGAAATATAACTTGTTACGAGAACAAGCGGAACCTGAGAAGAAAGGCGGACTTGGGGTAACCTCGTCATTACCCGACGAAGTTCACGGCCCACAAATGAAAGAGGGGCAAACGGGTGATGATGGAGCCCCTTCGCACCCACCCAACCGGAATAAATCCATATATATTTTGTTGCAGTGGCCAGGTATTCCTCTTCTGAGTGGAAAACTCATACAACTTGAATTGCATGAACTTTCCCATCGGAAGGGGAGTACCCCGGTGACCAATTTATGCCATAGAATTATACAATTTGATTGCATAACTCTATGCCATAAAGAGGCACTCTGCTTGGGCCACTCAACCCACGACGTCACCTGAAACAAGAAGGATTAAGTTGTACCCGGCGGCTGGCTCATGGGTTTAGGGGAGCCTACCACCGTACCGGATCCTATACCCGGTCAGAGGGGAAGGAAAGAAAAGACCGATTTGGCGTTAACTTTAGCACTCCATTATATTAACGCAATAAGATTAAAATTATATAAGTTCGCAAAATTTGAAATATAAATACAAGAAAAAAAAATTAACGTAATAAGATTTAAATTATATAAGTACGCAAAATTTGAAATATAAATACAAGAAAAAAAATTAACGTAATAAAAGGGTACTTACCCCACATGGTCCTTCGAGCGCTCGATGACAAATGCGGGAAGTCCACTGAAACGTTCATTGAATAAATTCGAACAAAAAATTCATAAATATATATAAAGCGAGAATTTCTTCACGATCATTTGAAGATGTAAATAAAAGTTAAATAGTTTACTTTAGAGAATTTGCAGCAAATTGCACTGGTCAAAAAAAAATTTTATTCCAATTAACATTCTACTATTATGTATAAAACCTCCTGAAAATTGTACGCCACTATGTATTGCAATTAGAAGTTAACTCAAAAATAATTGTATTAAGTTCCGAGCGCATCAACACAATCCGTCAGTACTTCCTTCAATTCAAACACTGGTGTATCTATCGATTCGCTCGATGTTTCTTAAACACTGCTATGATCTTAACCGAAACACCTTGACGCAATGCCATTTGTTGCGGATTATAATCACGTGTGTCCTTGGGCGTTTTAAGTGTAAATTTTTGTGGAGCAGCATTCTCTTCACCACTGAGTTTTGCTTAAAAGGCTAGAAGTTTCGCCACCTCTTCATCGATCTGTAATATTTGAGCTTGCACAACCCGACACACGAATAACACAAACAGCCCTTAATGAAAATTCACTATTGCCTCCACACAACAAGCACTCTCGATGTTACAGATCAATTCCAATAACTTTTGTAACATTTTCACGCAATCCCGAGTTGAAAACTTGCGAACAACCCCCATAAAAGAGCCGATTTTGATCCAAGATACACGCGGTGAGCATGCATGAAGACTTTCCGTCCTTTTTTCCTCCTTCAATTCCTCGCGTCCACGCGCGTTCGCGGTTGCAACTCGACTGCCCTTTTTACAGCTTCTCATTCTTTCTCCCGTTACTTTGTCGTTTTATTTACTTATTGTCGTTGCATGTATTGTTGTACGTAGTACAGTTCTTTTTTTTTTCAAGAGGAGTTCCACTCCCTATTGAATCTCTGTTTGGTTTCTCGTTGTGATGGTGATAATGATCATCTTTTGTCTCCATTGCTATCTCATTGTAACAATACGGATACGCGTTGTAGCGGTCATTGCAAAGTTTCTTGCCCGTTGCATTGTTAATGGATTGCGAATCCGGATCTCGCATGACCCGCACACGCGATGAAGGCTTTTCTTGTTTTTCAATCTTTTTCCGCCATTCAGCAATCATCGTTAGGCCGCGTTCGGTTGCAAAGAAAAATATAATACCGAGGACCGCACCCAGACCTTTCCACGTCATGTTAGAATGATCTGCATCGTGCGAATTTATTGCTACCATGGCATGCGGTAAAAGATGTAAAAGGGCATCTCCCGATAACGTGCCCACTGCAAGAGCTACCAAAAATTGAATAATGTGTTGATAGAAATGCCTGTCCATGCATGGTATAACTGCAACGCCCAGCAAACCCACCAACCTGACTCCCAAAACAGAAACAGCTGCATATAGCCATACAGAAAATCGACTTTCAATTTCAATTAAATCATCAATTGACTTCACAGTGTATTTGGGTATAAGTTCGCTTGCTATGCACCCTGACTTTTCTAATGAGGTGGGTGCAGTTAACTGATATAGAAGTATCGGGCATAAATTGTACAAATCATTTGTATTGACGAAGACGCGAGATTTTACGTCGTTTTCGAAGGGTTCGTTGGCGTTGGTGCTATTGGAGGCTGTTTATGCGGCAGTTTTAGCTACTTGACCATGTTCATCAGGATGGTCCCGGGAGGTTTCAGAGTGTTCATGATCATGCACTATGAGTGGATTGCTGGTTGACGACGATGATACACGTTCAACAAGCTCTAAGCTAGATATGCACGAATCATTAGATGTAGATGATGTTGCTGTCGATGACGATGATGTCTTTGATGCTCTAATGGCTGTCTGGTCTTTTTGAACTCTATCCTCAGTACATCATCGTTCGAACTTGAAATGATATTTTTAATTTTTTCATTAATAGAATTAAGGTCACTGCTGCCGCCATCAAGGGATTGCTTTTCGAGTCCCGATAGTTTTCCTGGGAGGTTTTGATTGGAATTTTCTAAATGCTCTTTGCATGGAAGATGTTCTGCACATAGTAGACATATGACACAAACGGCCATCAAATGCCGGGCCATGATTAATTGTAATTGAATTGCTATCTTGACTGAATAGGTGGAAGTGAGAATGTTCGTGTAAAGTGCTTTAATAGCTCTTTTGACTCCTCCGACCTCTACCGACTAGCTGCCGTCCAGCTATTTACTTTAGACGTGCAATTGAATCGATTTTTGTCAGTCTTGTGGAACTTGAAAGGCTTAATTGGAATCGATTGGACTTCACTGTAGATTGAACAGATTGCCTCGATTACTACATGCTTGACTAAGACAATTCAAACTAATAGAAAATATTCTTTATATCGCCTAGTCCATGTGCTAGCGTGATATATGTGTGATTTTGTCACACATAAAATGAGAATATTTTATATTAACTAGACCAAGTTCAAGTGCTTGAGATCTAGTTTGGCGTGAAATATTCTATCCAAGTTCCAAGTGCTTGGATAAGATATTTTACTTTATTTTAGAGTCTGCATGATATCACCCAGTCCATGTGCTCGAGTGATATGTGATTATCCACATTCAATATCGTCGGTAGTTACAGGTTAAGGTGCCTGTTAACTAATTTCAAACATTTTTATCTTCGGTTATAGTTATAGGTTAAGGTGCCTGGTAACTTAGTTTCGCGATATCACCTAGTTAATGTTCTAGGGTGATAATCATTTTATACAGTGATAAAATACATTGACCAATCACAATTTAGGAAACACATCCAATATTAGTTTCGATAGAAACTAATATTGTTAAGATCCAATGTGCATACTACCTTAGTAGTGAATAAAGCAATAATTTAAATTACAAGCTGAATGTGTATCATTAATTCGCGCAATCCTAGTTGCACAAATTTTTTAATTGAAAATGCGCAAATTTGCTTTCGATCATATCTATTTTTCTCCCGATCGTCTACACGTGCATTAATGAAAATATATGGAAATTGCAATTAAGGAATGTACAAAATGTATAGAATCAAAATTGTATTTTTGTGTGATAAATGTGATAAATGAATCAAGTTGAATAAAATATGATCATTTGCGATCTGAACCTATAAATGTTTACATTCAAATTCATTTTTAAAAGTTCAAATAAGTTCAGGGGGAACTTATTCATTTTGTTCCAGCAAAATTACAATAAGTACATAAGAAACTTGTCACTTTTAGAGTTCATAAGTAACTTAGCATTTTTTCAAGTTCATAAGGAACTTGTCATTTTGGAATTCAAAAGGAACACAGCAGTATTAATGGACCAGACAAATGAGAAAAGAACGGAAAAAGTGAGACTCACACCTATGAGGTCCTTCTTATTTAACAAAAGCTTAGCCATAAAAATATTAAGGACATAAGCAAACTGGTTACAACAGAATTAAGTTAATGTTTAGTAAAGCGAAGGATGCAAATTCACTGGTTACAAATGAAAAAAATCAAAAATTTTGGGCTTAGAGCTTTCATCCCAAATAAATTCACGGAATTATCAAGAAAATACTCCTGAGTATAACTGAAGAAGAAATGCTGAAAAATTCAGTTTCTTGCAACTCATACGGAGACCCACTTTAAACATATCAAAATCAAGAATGTCTACAGGATTAAGAAAAGAGATCCGGAAAACAGGGATGAATTCATTCTGACACAAACAATAAAAATCTCCTCAGGTGAAGAGCAAGCTAATGAAATGAATTAGAATATCTAAAAATGCCTGTGGTATATTATTATCTCGAATCCAAACAATGCCTTGAATGTTTAAGGCTAGGACATACACAATTCTTCTGCAAAGAATTCCAAGGGGACGAAAAAAGATGCGATAAAAAGAATGCGAAGAAAAAACCTGCAAAACTACGAAGTGCTTGATTGTAACGACAATGCAATGAGAAAAACGTGTCCATAATGGATTAATTACGAGATGGAAATCAAAATTAGTTCAGTTAGAAACATCAGCCTTAAAGAAGCAAAAACGTATCTTTCTAATAACAATCAGTATGAACTACTTAAAGACAATGAATCAATTGATTTAGCCTTTCCACTCTTGACGAAAGCTTAAAACTTAAACAACAGAAACTCAAATCCAAAACTAACAAAATTCTAATTAATTACCTAGAGCACTAAAAACACAAGCCTCAAGGCTCTTGAACAAACCTTCAACCATCCCAGATAGAAGCCACCTACTTTTTCAAAAAAAATAACTCTTTAATGAACAAAAACTCTCCTGCAGCAAATATTTTCAAAACTGCAAGTAGAGTCATTTGGGGTAACTGAGCAGTGGGTAAGTGAGCGCACCGCGTATATCTCCTGAACGCAGTGTGCGTGATAGAGTGAAACAAGAACGCCACAGTGACGATCTAGTTTTGATATGACACTACCCCATGTGTCATTGTTTCAATTTGTTCCTCGCATTTAATTAAAATTACTATTTTCCTTGGTTAATATGTGTTTTGCGAAATCCTGTCACGTCCACGTTTCAGATCCGATACTCGTAAGTCATACTTTCTTAGGTTATGCGTATATTCTTGTATATACATGAGAAATAATATTGAGGTTATGTTTGTGTCGCAAGCCGGTAGCATTATTAATTTGTGTTTTGTCTCCATGGGGAAAGTGTGCGCGGATAAGTGTGCGCATGCGTACACTTACCCACTGAGCAATACTAAAAATGGATGGTGACTTAGTTGATTTTCAAATCTTATATGAATCATTTTTTCATGTTACAGTGTCATCATGCCGCGAACATATATTCGAAAAAAAACCCGAACTAGCACCAGTGACCGAGCTACAAATTGCTAAGGCTAAAGAGCTTATTCGAAATGGAAAAAGTCAGAGAAGTGCTGCAAATGTGTTAAATTTGTATCAAAATAATATTACTTGTATACTATAGTGACACCTATTGTTTATTTAAGTGCAACTACATTAGTACTGAGATGAAATGTTAAAGTAGTAATGCCACTGTAAATTGAAGTGAAAAAATATATAAGTTAGTCTGTGTCGAGCACTCGGTAGTTTTATTAGGTTATGGGCCCAGTCCCGCTTAAAATAGTAATTTGTTGTGGAAATACTGTGAAAAATGGCTGGCAGTTATATTATTAATGTTCCGAAGCTCCGGGGTCGTGAGAATTACGATGAGTGGGCATTCGCGGCCGAGAATTTCTTAATTTTGGAAGGCGTCGACATCAGCAAGCAAGAAGCCGGCGATGGCGGCAACGCAGTCACCGTCGACGAACAAAAGGCAAAAGCGAAATTGGTGATGACAATAGATTCGTCGTTATACGTACTGTGGCGACAACACAACGCATGCATTGCATGCATGCAATAGTAGTGTGCAACATTGTCCCGATGCTTCAGCCACCGCGATAATCATACGATATGGGTTACATGACCAAAGATCCACTCAGCATGTCTGCTGGTTGCGCTTGTGCGTGGTCAGCTATTGTGCTGCGATGAGGAACGCTCTGACGGAGATTGTATCGCGGCGATACAATCATTTGATACATTTGCATGCTCAGCAAATGTGATATGGATGCAAGCACGGAGTTGGGAATCTTGTTATCGCTGCGCGTGTGCATGCTCAGCAAATGTGGTATGAATGCATGCACGGAGTTAGGAATTTTTGTTATCGCGTCGACGAGACGCTAATCACTTCACCTAGAGCGATCGTAGGAGCGACATCGAAACGACAACCAGACATCAAAACGACATTCGAATTAATTTTTATCCTAACGTGTATCGATTATATAGTAACCATTTAGTAATCTGTAAATAATAAATACTTTTCTTATCGTTCTCTCGCGTTTGAACTTGTTGAAGGACCATAACTGGCGATCCTGCCTCCCGCGAGTGGAAAATAGCGCCCGACGCTACAGAACTGCCAATCTCACGTGTGTAGTGCTCGTTTTCCCACGTCAGCGTGAATGGGAAATAAGCCGGTGAAAGAGGTGACGGGTGAAGTTACGAGCACCTTAGTGATAAATTCGGCGCTCGCGGTGCAAAGTGACCGTCTTGAGGTGACACTATTGTGCGTGCTCATCGTAAACATCGCGTCCCTAGTGTACATATTGTACAGGGACCACGTCCGCGGCGTAAAGCGGCGCGCGCAAGCGAATACCCCCCAAGCTCGACCATAACAGTTAAAATGTCGAACGAAGACAAGAACAACATCCCGGCAGCCACGCACGATGGAGCGGACCCCGAAGCCGGCGAGATAAGCGGTGTGAAAAATGCCACCTTCCGGATTCCGCCGTTCTGGGAGGAGGACGTCGAACTTTGGTTCGAGCAAATCGAGGCGTACTTTGGGGCGAGCCGCATAACGGGAGACACAACGCGCTTCCAGCTGATCGTCGCCAGCCTAGACATCAGAGTCGTGAAGCAAGTGCGGAGTGCCGTGTCCAAGCCACCAGCGGAAGGAAAGTACGACAACCTCAAGCGAGAGATTATTAGAGCCTTCGCGGAGTCCGCCCAGCAGCGTATTCAGAAACTGTTGTCGGAGGTCGAATTGGGCGATCAGCGACCATCACAGCTGCTGAACCAAATGCGAACTCTCGCCGCTGACAGCATTTCGGAGGAGACGCTAAAACAGATGTGGCTTAATAGACTGGACATCACGTTACGCAGCATTCTGTGAGCAAACGACGCCTCGCTGCAGAATCTAGCAACGATTGCCGATAGGGTCCACGAAGTGACGAAAGGGTCCAAGCCTTACACCATCGGATCAATCTCGAATCACGACTCTGCGGAAGCCACTCTGCCAACAACGAGAATCCTGTCAGAGCTCTCCAAACTGACGGCAGAAGTTGTGAGGCTGGCACGCCGAATCGACGAAGACCACAGGAGCATTGCACAAAGGACCGAGTGCACGTGCCCATGTGCCGGTAATTCAGGGAAACCACGATTACCATCGCAATCACGCCCACAGTCGCCCAAACCTCCAACCGAAGCTTGCTGGTACCACGCCCATTACGGATCAGACGCCACGAAATGCCGACCGCCATGCAAGTTCGGCAAACAGCAAAAAAACTAAAACCGTCCTCTCCGCAAAAACTGGCCGGCGCGCGATCAGTGCATCGCTTATACATCCGCGATAACAATGGCACTGGCGCGCTTTTGATCGACACCGGCGCAGACGTATCCGTGATCCCACCTACCATCCGAGATCGAAGTAACCCAGAATCTGGCACCCGCTTATTAGCTGCTAACGGTTCTGCTATTCGCACCTACGGGAAGAGGAAGCTGACTTTAAATCTCGGCCTTCCGGGGCCTGTTACGTGGACTTTTATCATAGCGGACGTCAGCTCCCCAATCATCGGAGCTGATCTGCTCGAGCATCATGGACTACTCGTGGACATCAGAGGACGAAAACTCATCGAGCGACAAATTGCGAACGCAGCTGAGGTGAAGGCCACACCAACGAACCAACCACTGATACAACCATCGACATCCGCGACAATCGCCAGTGAATACGCTGCAATTCTGGCAGACTATCCCGAAGTCACATCAACAGCACCTCGCCGCAACGTTAAGTGCACGACGACGCATCACATTGTGACAAAAGGCCCTCCAGTGCGTTGTGTTGTCGCCACAGTACATATCAAGAATGAAAAAACCGCTTTGGACATATGGAAAAAAACTCAAGACGCTATTCGACGACTCTGGTTTCACCCGAAGGATTAGCTTGTTACGAAATTTGATTTCCATACGCCTCGAGAGCAGCGAGTCAATGAAGGCATACGTTACGCAGGTCATAGATACGGCGCAAAAATTAAGAGGAACGGGTTTCGACATTAATGAAGAATGGATAGGATCGCTGTTGTTGGCAGGATTGCCGGACAAATTTTCGCCCATGATCATGGCGATCAAACATTCTGGGTTGGCCATATCTGCTGATGTCATAAAAACCAAATTGTTGGACATGAGCGATAATGTTGGGAGCAGTGAGTCCGAAAGCGCATTTTTAGCATCTAAAGGTTGGCAGCGCCGTAAAGGAAATAAAGTTGTCAAAACTGTTGAAAAGTCAAACCGACCTGTCAAAGTGATTAAATGCTATCAATGTAAACAAACCGGTCACTATAAAAACCAATGTCCGCAAACCAAGGAAAAACAAGTAAATGCGTTCAGCGCAGTATTTCTTAACGGCAGTTTTGATAAGCATGAATGGTACATTGACTCTGGTGCCAGTAGTCACATGATGATCAGCCAAGACGACATAAAAAATGCGTCATGTAACCTCACTACAAAGGAGATTATAGTTGCAAACACAACAACTATGCCTGTATTGTGCTCTGGAGATACACAAATTACGACTGTTGTGAACAATAAGGAATTTGATATTGTTGTCAAAGATGTGTTATGCCTTCCCACACTCACCACCAACTTATTGTCTGTCAGTCAGCTGATAAAGCATGGTAACAAAGTCAGTTTTCATCAGGAATGTTGTTACATCAGAAATCGGCAGAATGATCTGATTGGCATAGCACAGTTAGTAAATGGGGTCTACAAGTTAAACACCAGGTCAGCATGTTTGTTTGCGGCTTCAGCAACAACGACCTCAAATGTAATTTGGCACAGAAGACTTGGACATATAAATAGCAAAGACATGAATGACATGAGAGAGGGTGCTGTTGATGGCTTAGAATTTGACAAGAAAGCTGAGATCAGCAAGTTCAATTGCACAGTGTGCTGTGAAGCCAAACAAACCAGATTGCCATTTCCACATAGCAGTAATAGAAGTACGCATGTCCTCGATTTAATTCATGCAGATGTGTGTGGGCCGATGGAAACCAAATCAATCGGCTCATCCAGATATTTCTTGCTATTTGTGGACGACTATAGTAGAATGTCATTTGTCTATTTTTTGCAGAATAAAAGTGAAGTCTACTCCTGTTTTAAAGAATTCAAGATTATGGTTGAAAAACAAATGAATTGCAGTATAAAAGTTCTAAGGACAGACAATGGCACAGAATTTTGCTCAAATGAAATGGAGAACTATTTAAAACAACATGGCATAATACATCAGCGCACCAACCCATATACCCCAGAACAAAATGGGATGTGTGAAAGATTTAACCGCACTATTGTGGAGAGAGCCAGATGCTTACTTTATGATGCAAAGTTTGAGAAGAAGTTTTGGGCAGAAGCAGTTCACACAGCTGTGTACTTAAAAAATAGAACAGTTGCTTCTGGGTTGAACCAAAAAACTCCCTATGAACTTTGGACTGGCTGCAAGCCAAATGTCAGTCATCTAAGGTTGTTTGGAAGCACAGTTATGGCTCACATCACTAAACCAAAAAGGCTGAAATGGGATAAAAAGGCAGAAAAGCATTACTTAGTTGGGTATGCTGATAATATAAAGGGGTACAGGCTGTACAATCCCAGTACCAATAAAGTGATAACATGCAGGGATGTCACTGTCATGGAGCAGGATAATTCAGAAATAGTGCAAGCAACAATAAATGAAAACAATGTGTCCTCATCTGACAGTCTTGGTCAGAATAAAGATTCTTATGGCTCGGACTCTGAAGTGTCAGCTGGTACAGTGAAAAGTAACAATAATGACAGTACTTACATCGAAGAATCAAACTCATACAGTAGTTCAGATGAATTTTTTGACAGTATACCAGCAAAGGAGTTGAAAGATTTAATTGAGTGTGAAAAACCAGATAAAGCTGTTAGAGAAAGGAAAAAACCTGACAGATATGGTTATAGTAATATGTGTGTTGAAACAGACTTAAATTTATGTGTAGACCAGCTGATAACATATGAAGAGGCTGTAAATGGACCAGAATCAGAGGGATGGTGTAAAGCTATGCAGGAGGAACTAAAATCATTCGAAGAAAATGAAGCTTGGGATGTGGTGAACAGGCCAGAGCAAGCTACAGTGGTTGAGGGTAAGTGGGTGTTTAGGAAAAAAGTGGACTGTGATAATAATGTGAGATATCGTGCTCGTCTAGTCGCCAAAGGATTCTCCCAAAAGGCAGGAATAGACTATACAGAAACATTCTCCCCAGTTGTCCGTCATTCAACATTAAGATTGTTGTTTGCATTAAGTGTCAAATATAACTTAGATATTACTCACTTAGATGTAACCACAGCTTTTTTAAATGGATATTTAAATGAAAATGTGTATATGAGCTTACCTCAGAACTTTGAATGTAGTAATAAAGAAAACAAAGTGTTAAAGTTGAAACGTGCTATCTACGGGCTAAAACAGTCTGCTAGGGCATGGTATAAACGCGTAGAAGATTGTCTACATGATTTAGGTTATAAAAAATCAGAATATGAACCTTGTTTATTACAGGCTTTGTTTGTAGATGATTTTTTTGTTTTTTCTGACAGTCAAAAGGAAACTGAATTTCTTAAAAATCATTTGAAAAGTAAATTTAAGTTGAAAGACTTGGGAAAGATTAGACAATGTTTAGGTATGAGGGTTAGAAGGGAAAATAATGAGATTTTTGTAGACCAGGAACAATTTGTTGATCATTTGTTGAATAAGTTTAATATGAAAAATTGTAATCCAGTCAGTACACCCATGGAAGTAAACTTGAAGCTTGAAAAGGGCGATAATAATTGTTCTAAACAATACCCCTACCAGCAGTTAATAGGAAGTTTGCTCTATTTGTCAATGTTAACCCGACCTGATATATTTTTTTCTGTTTGCTACCTTAGCCAGTTTAATAACAATCATAATGAAACTCATTGGAAGCATGTAAAGCGTATTTTAAAGTATTTGCAAAAAACTAAACATTTTGGTTTGAAATATGTAAAAGATGATTTAGATCTGATAGGTTATGCCGATGCAGATTGGGCATCAATTGTGTTGACCGCAAATCTTATACAGGTTTCATGTTTAAAATGTCTGGTAGTCTAATTTCATTTGAATGCAAAAAGCAGTCAACAATAGCTCTGTCAAGCACAGAAGCTGAGTATATGGCCATATGTGAAGCAAGTAAGGAAGCCATATACTTAAAGAACTTGTTATTTGAGTTGAAATGTAGAAATGATTTGCCTGTATTGTTATATAATGACAACCAGAGTGCACAATTGTTAACTAAACATTCTGTATTCCATAAACGAAGCAAGCATATAGATATTAGATTTCATTTTGTCAGAACAGCAGTTGAAAATAATTGTATTAAAATAGAGTACTTAAATACTAATTCTATGCCTGCAGATATATTTACAAAAAGTTTGAGTTGTCAAAAGCATAATAATTTTGTTGAACAGTTAGGTGTAACTCCCATGTAAATTTGTTTCATTTATGTACATTTTTTATATTTTTTCAATATCCGTGTGCCAATCATTTTGACATGGGAGCGTGTTAAATTTGTATCAAAATAATATTACTTGTATACTCTAGTGACACCTATTGTTTATTTAAGTGCAACTACATTAGTACTGAGATGAAATGTTAAAGTAGTAATGCCACTGTAAATTGAAGTGAAAAAATATATAAGTTAGTCTGTGTCGAGCACTCGGTAGTTTTATTAAAATGCCATTGGCATAACCGAATCCTGTCTGCGCAAAAGATTTAAACTTGGCAAAGCTGCAGATTCAATGGGCCGCTTTAAGCCAACATTCGTTAATGAGCAAGAGGAAGAGTTTGTCATTCATTGCAAGAAAATGGATGAAAGATATTTCGGTCTCACTATGAATGATTTGAGGCGCTTGGCATATGAATATGCTACCGTTAATGAGATTGATAACCGATTTTATCAGTCTTTAAAAATGGCAGGACGTGCCTGGGTTGAATGTTTTTTAAAACGTCATCCTGAACTAGTCATACGACAATCTGCAGCGACCAGTCTGGCTCGAGCTATCGGGTTTAATAAAGTTCAAGTTAACAGATTCTACAAACAATTGAAGGAATCGTATGAAAAATACAAATTTCAGCCAAGTCGCATATACAATGTAGATGAGACAGGCATGAGCACTGTACCAAAGAAAACTCCAAAGGTGGTCACCACAAAAGGAAAATAGTAGTCTCTAAAGTTGTATCCGCAGAAAGAAGCATTAACGTAACAGCGATCTGCTGCATGAGTGCTACTGATCATTATATCCCACCGGCATTGATCAACCCTCCCAAAAGACCCCGTGATGATTTATTGGATGGAGGCCCAACACAAAGCATTTGCATGGTGTCTGATAGTGGTTTTCGTAATCTGGCTGCACCACTTTAAATATTTTGTCCATTCCACTCAGGAAGATCCTGTATTACTCTTACTTGACAATCATTCATCTCATATCAGCTTGGAGGCAGTAAAATATGCTCGTGAAAATAACATTGTGATGCTGACGCTTCCTCCGCATGGAAGTCACAAACTTCAACCTCTGGACAGGTGCCTTTACAATCCTTTAGAAGTTAATACTCGATAGAATGTGACAAATTCATGTCGCGACACCCTGGAAGAGCCATTACACAATATCAAGTGGCTCGCTTATTTAACGAAGCATACAAAAAAGTAGCCACGCTAGGCAATGCTGAGTCTGGCTTTAAAGTGACTGGAATATATCCCTACGATGATGACCTATTCGATGAAGCAGATTTTGCACCATCATTAGTTACAGATCAGATGCAACAAGATGTACAGCAGACATCAAACCAATCTGTGGAAGTGTACCAGCCTGAAAGAAACGAAGCTGAGGATAACCACCATACAGAAGCGGAACCTTCTAATGAGAGTCAAGATCAGCTAGAGAAAATAACCCAGACAGCTAATAGACAGATTGTACCAAACGGTAACAACCTCACTTCTTTGGAAGATGAATTTCTTAACCACGCATGTGACGACAATCTACTCAGAGAAGCAGCTACACCAAGTCCTTCAATACTTGATCCCGTAGGGAAAAAGTTTATTGCCGAAGCTTCATCTATGAATAGCGTATCTAATAATCCTGGTATTGAAAATAGCCAGAGCACAAATGAAATAATTGATGAAATTCACATTACTCTTGGATATCTTCCATTAAAAGAGCCTGCGATGGAGGTTCTAATAAAAACAAATCCGTCTATTGACTCTTACACTGAAAAAAGACGTAGTTCTGGTAACTATAAGTTAAATCAAAAACCAGCAAGTAGCCATCATGTGCCTGTATCTCACCTCTCACCTCTTCCTCGGATGAAAGAAAAAAGACGTGGAGGCAGAGTTTCCATAAAATCAGAAGTAATTACAGACAGTCCATATAAAAAACTGCTAGAAGAAAAGAAGCGCCAAGAAAAAGAAAAGAATATGAGCAAAAGGAAAGTTCCAACTTTGTCATTAACTGTTCCTACTAAAAAGAAAAAACAAGCTTCAATAAAAACCGAAGGAACAACAAAACGAATGTTTATAAAAACAAACAGAAGTACCCTCTTTCAGAAGCGAAGAAAGGGATTACTATTGTCCCCTTTGTCTACAAAAATATAAAGATCCACCATCAGAGGAGTGGATCAAGTGTAGAGTTTGCGAGGAATGGTGGCACGAACAGTGCACTGCTTATGAAAGAGGCGCTTTTGTATGCGATAATTGCATTGACAATTAGAAAAACGTTCGAAAATTTTAGTTTTTAAGAAAAATTATTTTGGTTTGATATAGTGCTTCACTAAGTACGCACTGTGGTGGTAATCATGTCTAATTGACTTGCAAGGAATAATATGATTAATGAAAAGAAAAATGTATCTTGTATTTGTTTTGTTTTCCTTTAACACGTTTTATTCATGATATTTGTGGTAATTAATCAGACTGATCTGTGTGATATCTTTCAAATGAAGATTAATATTAATTTGACTCATGCTTGTAATCTCCTTTTAGGTTGAGGTGAATATGATGAAGTCCAAAAACTTTGATGAAGCAATATTAATTTTGTATTTATAAATAAGACTGAATTATCAGCAAAAACAAGAAATATAAATATATAAAAAAACTATTTTTTGTAATTGTTTGTGTGTTTCTCTGAGGAATGCGTTTACTTACCCCATATGCGCCTACTTACCCCTTAGGGGTGCGCGTGGTTACCCGCAATACGGGTGAAGTGAACGCATTCTGATTTTCCTTCTTTAATTGCATGTTGCAAAAGGATAAACATTTAATTTGTTAACTTTTCTATTTTCATTCATAGACGAATAAATGTTCTTTCTAAAGAAAACGCTTTGATTTACATAGCTTTAATATTAACAATATAGTGTGGTTTGAAAGGCGAAACTGCGCATAGTTGACCCGAATGACTCTAATACAATATATTCGTCTGCATGACTAGCAAGCCTCTGTTTATTTGCAGGCTCCCGTCAGCTCGAGAGGAATCAAGGAGCGTTCTGAGGCTCCCTACGCTGCCTGGCTGCATGTCTAAGTGCATGATTTTGTTTTTATTCCAGAACGTCAACAATCATCCGCTAACACGTTTGTGATGATCAAATTTCCAACTGCATATCATCGTTGGTGTATGTCAAAATGCATGGTCTGTTACTTCCATATTCCCCATCCTTGGGTCTGTTGGTCTTTCCCGACCTTGAATCGCATCGCTATGCCGTGCATTGGGTATCGCCTTACTTTTGATACGATGGTCTTGGGGGTATGCTTCAGCAATGTAGTGAATTAGATGTTCAAAAATGTCAGTGAAGGACTGCATCGATGGTCTGCTGCCTCGGCAGAAGAAGGTGTCGGTATCTGCCGAAAATGCCCTCGTCTGGAGACGCGTGAATGCGCTGGCAGGCTAGCATTGCGGTGTCGTGGGGCGGGTTCATTTCCCCAGCACGAGGACCCACTACAAAATTTTTCGCACTCATGAATTTGATTGCAGATCAAGAGGCGACCGAAGTCGCAAAAATTGTAGATAACTACACAGAGGGAGATAGAACTTGTTACGAGAACAAGTGGAACCTGAAAAGAAAGGCGGACTTGGGGTAACCTCGTCATTACCTGACGAAGTTCATGGCCCACAAATGAAAGAGGGGCAAACGGGTGATGGTGGAGCCCCCTTGCACCCACCCAACCGGAATAAATCCATATATATTTTGTTGCAGTGGCCAGGTATTCCTCTTTTGAGTGGAAAACTCATACAACTTGAATTGCATGAACTTTCCCATCAGAAGGGGAGTACCCCGGTGACCAATTTATGCCATAAAATTATACAATTTAATTGCATAACTCTATGCCATAAAGAGGCACTCTGCTTGGGCCACTCAACCCGCAATATCACCTGAAACGAGAAGTATTGTTTAAGTACCCGGCGGCTGGCTCATGTCTTGAAGTGGAAGCCTGCCATCGTACCGGGTCCTATACCCGGTTAGAGTCGGGAGAAAGGAAAGACCGATTTCGTGGGAAAATTAGCACTTCATTAGATTATTCATTTTATTCTTTCGCAAAATATATTTAAATATAAACATCATAATTATGAAGCATACAGATCTATTTATTCACAAGTTAAGCACTCTGTATGCGAGAACTAACGATGTAAACGTGCAATAAATACATAACAATTTATTTAGTTTTTTTTTTCGATATAATTTATCATCGCCTTTGCAGTTTTCTTGATTGCATTAAATTTATTAGAATTATAAATAAATTTTTTTTTATTTATTTCGTTTTGAAGCGGACTGATACTATCAGTATGTAAACAATTATTAGGGGATATCGTTTTCTAGTTTCGTGAGGACATAGCATATTGTTTGATTAGCGATTTAGCTAGTTAATTTTTGCGTGATAAATAATATGAAAATTTCTTTCGCTTTAATAGTATATTTGTCCGTAACGTACACTTTTATCAAACTCTTCGCGTATAATAAAAATATCTAGAAAATCAGTTCTCTCTTATGCATATGTACACTCATCTCTATGTCTGTTAACCGCGACGTATTGTGCATTGTGTCCGAATTTCTTTAAATAGGAAAAAGGTGAATGAGCAGCATAAGAAAATGGATATGCTTGCATATAAACTAAAACACATAAATATCTTGACGTAAAGTACGTATAATCTAACGAGGTTTGTAATTTTCTAGCATATGCTAATCTACAAAAATATTTTATCTGTGGTCTTTTATAGTATTCAACATTACCCGACGAGCTTTGGCGGACTGACCGAACTAGCTACATTCACAACATATGGAATTCAAACTGAAAATGCTTTGAACAGTATCAAACAACATAATGACTAATGTATAAAAGCCGGCAAATTCAAATACACAGTAATCTAGAAATGTTGGAAAATTTAAGTGGTATGAATCACTTTTTGGACATGTGCTGGTCATTTTTCACAATTTCTATTTTTACATTCGCTATTTTCTTTATTTTTAGCTTGCATCTACAAAAAAAAGCCAAGATGACAAACAATAATGCACTCGTATCCAAAAAAAATATCCAATTTATCATTATTTTTATGCTTCATCTTATCATCGTGATCGTAGCAATTGAACATGCAAAAAATATATATATAAATAACACCATAAAAGGGTACTCACCCGCATGGTCCTCCGAGCGCTCGACGACGATGCAGATGGTCCTGTGATTCCGATTCTGTAACATCTATTTTAGAAGCTATTACTTCCATCAAATTGTAATTCTTATACTTGTGGTAGTCTGGTAAAACACTGAGGCAACAAATTCCTTTTATCACTTCTACTAGAATACACAAATCCGGATTTCTCAAATCTAACTTATAGGCAGTATTTTTAGCAGTAACTAACTCAGCTATTTTTCCTATTAACAAGTCTCGATCAACTTTATTGTTGAATCGCTTGTTGATAACAATTGAAAAGCTTCCAGCACTAGAAACAAAATATTTATCGATTAAAGAACTGCAAGCAAAAACTATGTCCACAACGTTAGCGCGGCAAACGATTGGTACTGTATAAACCTGAGTACGCATCTAGTGGCAGGAGAATTTTCTTGATAAATCCTTTTTAATAAGCTCAACTCCAATCTCAATCGGATCTTCAAATGCGGTTTTGATAACTATACAATTTTTCACTCCTATATCCGCAGCCTGAAAGTTTGTAATGCTATGCTTTTTCAATAGCTCTAGGTCTATCTCTCGTCTCAAGCAGTCGGTAATGTCCATTTCAGATATCATAAGTTCTGTAGCTGGTTGACATGCTTCCGCCAATTGTCCATTTATAATGTTGTAAGATTCACGGATGCACTCGTTTTCTTTGAAATTGCATGTCACCAAAAACCCTTTCTGTCCAAACGCTAACTGGTGCCGTTTCCTATTATTATATGAGACGCAACACGACGACGAGGCGGATTGTTTTGACGACGAGAAATTTTGGTGATGCAGTGTGTTTGTGGGACTATTGCTGTTGGGGCGTTGCTGCGGAGACGCAGTCGAGCCAATCGGGGCACTCAATTGGCGATTAAACTCCGTTTTACGGCGATGAATGTTGGTCAAACAAAATATTTGATCCCGTTCAAAGAACCGCTTCCACTCGTGTCGTCCGATTGATTCGCCTGACTCTGCCGTGAGTCTATCGGAAAATCCCATGGATTTGGGTCCGAACTGCTCCGATTATGGGCAACTATGTTCCTGTTTGGGTGTTGCAGTAGATGTGAGCGTTAGTGCAATTTAAATTATGGAAATCATTACCTGAAATATCACCAGCACCGCACTAATTCCCACACGTGGGTTTCTTCTCAAGTCCCCTTCACTCAATGACAACTGCCCTGTCAAAGGTATTTCATCGTACCAGATCAATCTCAAATCGTACCGGTTCGATCGCAAATTGTTCTAGTTCAATCGGAAATTGTTCCAATTCAATCTGCAATCGTACCGGTTCGATCGTTTCAATTGATCTGGGACATTTTATGTTTGAGTTTTTCTTTAACCCTTTAACTGCTCGATTACTACAGCATATTTGTTTGTTGTTGTGTTTGAATGCTTGTTAATTCGTTGATTTTGCTTATAATTAGATTTGTTTCTCGATACAGTATTCGATCTTAATATAATTAGTTTATAGATTGTATTTGTTTATTATTATTTGTATCTATTTTTCTATGAGGTTTTTGATAGTGCCTATAAATATAATTAGTTTGTAAATTGTAATTGTTTTGTATCTATCTTTCTATGCGGTTTTTGATATTGCCCATAAGTATAATGAATTTTCAAATTGCAATTGTTTTGTATATATTTTTCTATGCGATTTTTTTATAATGTCAGTGCCTATTAATAGTATGGATTTTTAAAATATGTATGGGCGTTCCGATTGAGGATTCTGCGGGCCCTGATTTCGCTCGTCAGAGACGGGCGTGGGGCGCCACTCGGTTGAACCCTAAACTCTCACGTTAACCGCCAAGCGAGCGGACGGTTTATCGGAAAAAATTTCACCGCCGCACCTAAACTAGGAATTTCCAGTGCACAAATTACGCCGTTCAAAACACAACCTGGGATTTATTTTGAGAGATTGAGTTCAGCATCCTTGATCGGCGGCGAATGGAATATGATTGCATGCTACTATATGAAGGGAGAGATCAGCTAAGAAAGTTCTACTATCGTACGCTCGATCATACAGTATGTATAGAGACAATCGACCACTTTAGGATGACACTGATTGAACTTAATAATAATAAAGCTACTCAATCAGGTGACCATCTAGAACGAAGCGGTCGCCCTTAGACATTTGTTGGAAACGTCACCAACTCTTTGTTTGGGGTTCTCGAATCGCACTACGCCGAAAATATGTCAAATATTAGTAACGAGCTGAATAACACGATAACAACCTCCTCAATTTGATGAAAAAACCAAACATCTATCATCGGTTCTATAACCAATATCATTCAAAAATCCTCAAAAATGGCTTAACGGCAGCTTCACCAGTTTCATGTCTACCTTAATACTGCTGTAGAAGCGATAAACCAGCTCAAGAATTGCAGTGTTCTACTTATTGATTCGAGATCGGTTGGAAGTTACGCTAAGCTTTATTGCTAAATCAGGATTGAAAAAAAAGGTAGATTGCCGGTCATCGTCCGTTTTAATTAGCGGACAACCCGTGTTCTGATATTCCTATTTAAGGGAGTAAAACGAGTGGGTGGATCTCTTTTTGGTTGGATGATTTTCGGTACGGTGGTATTTAGCGGGTGTTTAACTCGCGCGCAAAATGGTCGCGAAAGTTTTTCAAATACGGATCTTCCGTCGAATTAGTGATCTAAAGAATTTAGTACTTGTGAGGAAGTGAATATTGGTGGTAAACTTGCTCGCGAAGAGATTATAGCTACGGACGTGAAATAATTTATGGACGAATGCAATCTAGATGTTAAGTGAGTGTGAAACCGAAAAAAAAACTAGTGAAAAAAAATTCAGTGGACTAATAGTGAATCTTTCTTAGTGGGACAGTGAAAGACGGTTAAGCCGCAAAGGTAAGCGTAGAGTAAGGAAGAATCCCTGGGTTACCCACGTAGAGGGCTGGGATTGATTGAAGCCCTTGGGAGCGTGCGTTTGTTTGATTTCTGAGGAGCCCTCAGCGTGTCCCAGTATTTGGCCTGTAAAGGAATCGCCGTGTTGCAACAGCTGCTTTATTCACCCGATGTGTCACCCTGTGACTTTTATTTGTTCTCTAGAACGAAATCGGTGGTCAAAGAAACCCATTTTGAGTCGATTACGGACATACAGGTGGCTGTGACGCGGATACTCGCGGACATCCCAGTCGAAGCGTCCCAGAAATGTTACAAAGCATGGAAAACGCGCTGGAATCGTTGTATAGCTGCCCAAGGGGACTACTTTGAAGGGGATGGCAGAGTTGTAGAATAATTTTTAAATATACGGTTTTCATGGAATCAGTCTCATTACTTAATTGGCAAAAAATATGTATGCGTAGGCAATGAGAGGAGCGTATTAGTTGATTCGTATTCTGGCGGCCGCATTCTCGCTTGGCGGTTTTGGAGGCCCACTGGCTAAGCGAAAGGCGCCCAGAATACCCTCTACGAGGAGGGTAACAATGCATTCTTGTCTAGAATGTATCTTGCAAATTCAAAATTTGGAAAATGATATGCACATGCAATTGTTTTTACTATGATGAAGAATAACGTGAGAATTAAACGTTGGAATGAAATGTTTTGAATTTTCCCACAATACAATGTAAGAATAAGCAAAATTTAAGTATTTAAGAAAAAGATGAGTGAAATATAGTTAATTGAGCACCAACAATTAAAGCGTCTTCAGGTTTTCAAGTCAATTGGTACAGAACATACTTTCAGTCTTCAACACACGATTTGGCCTCTGCTGATTTTTCAACATTGGTGCCATTGGACTCATAGCCAACTTGTCTTTTCGGAGTTATCATTGAGTTCACACTAGATACAGGATCTAGTGCACTATAGCGGGCATTCTACAGTACAGGACTTAGGGACTTGTAAATTCTACACTTTGGATCACTTGACATCAGACTAGATTATAGGATCTAGTTAACGTTTTGTGTCATTCAACATTTTGGTTGCGGTAACAGTTGGTAGCCATAAGATAGAGGATCTAGCACAGGATCAAGCGAAACTATTCCTTGTGACTCAACAATTTTCACAAGTTCATAAGGAATTAACGTGATCATAAGGAACTTAACAAGAGATATTCCATGTTACCTTTCATGCTAAATGTGCATGCAATTGTCCATGAACAAATGAATATTTTGTCTTGGAATGAAAATTGAGTACCACATGCATCCAGTCAACTAATTAGTTGTTAAGTCAGTAATTGTAAGGTATAAAAGTACGCCTTCATAATAAACAGATGGAATTCTATCAGAAAACGTTGGACTAAGCCTTTATTTTACCTGTAGTGAGGCTGCTGCGGGACGTTTATCAGGAGGATAGGAAGATTGGTGCAAACAGTAATGTAGGACTGATTCAAACAATTAGTGATTTACTAATTATTATTATGTAATCTTCTTGCAATATTTTTTTCAGCAGTGATTATCGACACAAAAGAAATTGGGCAGAGGTTCAAGTCTGACTGGGTGGTTCACTCAGTCAACCAAACTTTCGGCATCTCCCAGTTAATTTTTTGTCGATCAAAGCGACGACTTTTTTAACTGATGTGGTAATCGACCAAATCAACAAGCAATTGGTGCTTCACCAATTGACTAATTAAAAGCCCGAACAATTACATTGTATCGAGCCGTCAAACAGTTGAGGCTTGGAGGCGCCATAATAGTTGAGAAGTGGACTTTTCTCAAATATCGCCCTTAAGAGTGAAATTTTGTGAAAATGTTGCGATCGAAAAGAAAAGTGTTAGAGAAGTTGACTGCTGATGAGCCAAATGGAGTGTCGCTTACTGATATGCCTGCAGATGTGGATATTGTTGAACCAATTGTAATTTTGCCGGCAAATGTGCCCCACGCAGAAGTGCCGAATGTAGAGACAGGTGCGTATTTAGACATAATTGCAGACGGGCAAACCAGAGAAATCGAAGATGTCGATCGTTGTCCACGTGTTGGATGTGCAATTGGCGGCATACCACGAGCAGAAACGCAGTGCCGCGCAAATTGTTCACTGTATTGGTGGAAGCGCTCGACGATAAGGAGAATGAGAGAGATTACTCAGATAAATAGCGCAGAAGCATCATGTGATCGCGCTGCAGAAGGAGTTGACCGATCTAGCTTTGGAAGAAAATCGGCAAAAAACTATCATAGCGGCTCGTGGATTGATCGAAACAAAGTTCATGAATTATTTAGCATCGAATGCCATTCACTCGGTGCACCAGCAGCAGCTGGCAACATCACAGCAAGCTTCGACGACGAAGCATACGAGTGCGCCGAATAAAGAATGGCTGCATGCCGGATGTACCGATGAAAGTCTTGCACAGCTGGTGTATGTGTAAAATGTGAATCTATTGCATGAATTATGGTTTAAATCAATTGTGAGTGCGATTGCAAATATATAGGTGCTTAATGTCGACCAGGTGGGCATTGTTTAGGACACTAGTATAAATATAGCTGATGAGTGTAGGCAGCTAATTGAAAATGAATACGTCAATGCCCTACGATCGAGTGCTATTGCGATGACACCCCGTCGACTGTCATATAATGACAAAGAGCTAGTTCAACGAGTAGTTACTGATCTTTTGTTACAGGGAGTAATTTGCCCTAGTGGTTCTGAATATGCTTCACCAATAGTATTGATCACGAAAAAATTCGGTGAGCCACGTACGAGCATGAGCGTCGATTACCACGCACTGAACTTAATCATGGCCAAGCAGTATAGACCATTGCCTTTGATTGACGACTGGATAGTATTTCTCGGCGGAAAAGATTGCGATACTTTAGTGGACCTGAAAAATGAGTTGGGCAAGCATTTCGTTCATCTAAAACGTGATGAAAACTTCTGTACATGCACATCAGCGTATTACGATAACTATGGACGAAATCCGAGGCGCATTGTGTGCAGTCGACATGCAGATGTGTATGTGCTCGGCTAGCAAGTTGAGTACAGATGAGCGAGCTCGAACTCGAAGTCCTTCCTAGTCCAACGAGAGATTCCAACGAAGACGCCGAAATATTGATTTGTTATTGAGATCAAAATTGTAATCAATTTTTTATTAGAGTTCGATTAGTAAATATTGCATAAACAAAAAAATTACGTTTTAGAACCTGAGGACCATAATTTTATCACGATCAAAATTGCTACGATGACACAAACAGGGCTTAATTTTGTCAAGCGGTGCGCAAATGCTCAAAGTAACAACAGCAGCATTGATATTAATAAACATCGTAACAAAACAACAACCAGAGAGGGAAGGAAATGTGTATCCATCGAGGTTGCAGAGGAAGCATGCAAGCAATCAGTGCAAATACAAAGGGAACACATGTGACGAATACAAAGGGCATCTGCCTACCGTTTCCAAAAACAAAGTTTAAATAGTATCAACTAATCAAAATATCAAATTTTCGAATAATTAGAATAACTTCAATGCAAATTTTTCTGAATTATCTATTTCTTGTGTAGGGACATAGTTATTCGTTTGAGTTTGTGGCGGCAATGCATACATTGAAACTAAATCAACCTCGATGCCCGACTGTCACAACCCCGCATCACATTAACTTCGAAGCCCGACTGCCACAGGAAAATTCCACAAACGTAATGGTCGACCGCAAAAGCGACCGTGGCAACATTAAAAGCTTGAGATAGCCTCCAGGTACATGGGCACGGTTTCAGCATTTTCAAGCTTGAAGCATTTCCAATAAGCAACGTGGTGGGTGACCCCGCATTTGCGCATTCAGTACTTTGGAAAAGGACGCCCGTATATGTGGGCAATGGTATATATAATGAAAAGGAGTTTGGTGCCCAGTTGGACGATGGATATCATGATATGCAGATGCTATATATGAGTCGCGAACGTTTCGAATCCAAGTACCACATATCAATCGTATAGTTTATATTTTATATAGTATTAATTAAATTCGTTTAAATATATTAAGTTATGCTTTTAAACTCGCGTTTTTGAATCTGAGGACCTAATATTAATCGTATAGATTGTACCACATATCAATCGCATAGTTTATATTCTATGTAATATTAATTGAATGCGTTTAAATACATTAAGTTATACTTTCGAAATCGTATTTTTGTATCCGAGCAGCTAAATTGGCGATCCTGCATCATGTGAATTTTGACAGTGATCCGTCCCGATTGACAATGCTCCATCTCCCACGTCTGACGCGAATCAGAACCCAGCCCGTGAAAGAAGTGAAAAGTGAAGTAACAAAAACCTTGATGATGAATTCGGCGAATCAGGTTACTTGTTTGTAGTTTGAGCAGGTGGTCTCCTTATATGCAGATCTTCTATCAAATGGCAATAATTCGTTTATTTTTTCATGAATTATATCAGTGAATAGCCACAGGAAATTAATTTAAAAACAAAAAACAAAATTTTCTAATGTATTCCACGATAGTTGAGCAATAGTTTTGTAGAAAATGTTGTCACCATGATACAATGGACGCAACGTTTCCAAACAAATATTTAATTTGAAATTTGTGCAGCAGTATTTTCCATCTAAGGAAGTGTGTTTATGAGTGATTTCATTTAAAAAATAATTGTGAGGAATACGTTTCGCAATAGTATTATTGCAAGTCTCGCTTACCGCGGAATTCAGCTTTTGAAAAGCAGGAAAAGTCAGTTCATGGTACAGCCTCTTTTTGCGACATGTAACACATATAGAATATTTCAGACGACATTTAGAGTCTTGCATCGTGATCCAGAAACTTTTCATAGCATAAAGAATGCCAATAGGCAGCTTTAGGTACCGCACCCCTAAATATTTTTATAGTGAAACTAGCAAAAGGAAAAATTCGCCAGCCAATTTCAACCGTGTCTTCTTTTTCCGATACTTTTATGAGTAAGAATACATTTTGAACATAAATATATTGGTGCAAAAATATATGAACATTTTTGATGAATCCTTGGCATCGCAAACCCCACAAGTTATTGATCATATGCAGATGCAAGAAAATCCACGGCAACAAATAAATGTAAAAGAAATTTCGGAGAAAAATAATGTTGCTGCCATGATCCGCAAACAACAGGCAATGATAGGTTCACTACAACGTTTATCGTCAAGAATGTCGAAGAGATTCGAAGAGTGTACAAGTAGCTATATTGAAGTTCAGTGGCAAATTTTAACACAATTGTGGCAGCAAGTTGAAAATCTGCATTATGATGTTCACGAATTCGCTGAGAGTTCTGAAGATTTAGGCTATGACAGCAATGAATATCTGGAAATCGAGGCTACAGCAAGAGAGCAGCTTGCATTATTGGGCCAAAAAGATCAGCGTATTGATGTCAAACCAAATTTATCAACGGCCGTATCTCTACCGAAAATAAAAATTGAGAAATTTGATGGAGATTGCTTAAAGTGGCCTCAGTTTTTCGATATGTTTTCGGAGATGATCGATAAGCAGCCACTGTCAACGATTCAAAAGATGTGGTACCTAAAAACAAATGTGACCGGAGAGGCTGAAAAATTAATAAGCCATTTAACAATGACGAAGCTGATTGAACTACAATGAAGGAGAGGTACAACAACAAAAGAGTCTTGACATCTGCCCTCATACAAAAGATCATCAGCCAGGCTAACTTACCATCTGTAAGTCCGTCTGCTGCAGTCATACGGACATTTCATGATACATTGCATGAAAGTCTGCTCGCCTTAAAAAATATTGGAGTAGACACTTCTACCTGGGATCCATTACTTTTATACATAA
Source organism: Odontomyia ornata (assembly GCA_963969285.1). Classification (NCBI taxonomy): domain Eukaryota; kingdom Metazoa; phylum Arthropoda; class Insecta; order Diptera; family Stratiomyidae; genus Odontomyia; species Odontomyia ornata. The sequence continues at coordinate 103,048,513 of OZ017742.1, read as the reverse complement.
TGATAAAGAAACTGGATCGCCAAACGCATATTTTGTATGAACAATCGATTCAAAGGCCCAGAGAGAACCAAAATATCGCCGCCTTTCTGAAATTTTTAGAATACCGATTTCAGTCATTGGAATCAATTGGCCGGAAGGAGAAACAAATAAGCGTTAAAACATCTGCTTCTGTTGCTACAAAAACTGAATTAACGTGTAAATTATGCAAGGCCACTTGCCATGGACTTTATGCGTGCAAAAAGTTCTTAGAAATGACTGCCTCTGAACGTTTGCAGTTTGCTCAAAAATATAAGTTTTGCATCAACTGCCTGGAGTTGGGCCACAAATACAACACTTGCGCCTCTCGACCATGCACCAGGTGTCAAAAGAAGCATAATACATTGCTTCACCTAGAACCATCTCCAACGAAAAATGTGACCCAGAAGCCATCTGAAAAAAGGAAATTTGAGTCCCCGTCAACCGACAAACAAATAACTTCATCGGCTATAACAAGTTTGACAGCTTATAAATCAGCATCGGACAAGGGCTATATTTTACTAGGAACCGCAAGGGTACTTTTAACTGCAAATAATGAATGATCATTTGAGTGCAAGGCGTTGTTAGATTCTGGGTCCCAAGTTAATCTCGTCACTGAACGTGTTACAAGGTGGCTTAAAATGTCAACAACGAAATCATATTTAAGCATCGAAGGCATTGGCAAAGAAAAACGAGACACAAACCGTCGAGTTAACGTCAATATGAAATCCATGTTTGGTCAATTCGAAAGCAGATTGGAAGCATTTGTATTGCCATCTATAGTATCGATGCAGCCAACACAAGCTCTAGACATTGCTGCATGGGATATTCCTGATAATATCAATTTAGCGGATAATAATTTCAATCAGCCTGAAAATATTGGTGCAGAGTTCTTCCATCAAATGATAGCAGCAGGGCAAATATCTCTCGGAGATGGAATGCCAATTCTCCAAAATACGGTGTTTGGCTGGGTGCTATCCGGGAAAATAAATAATCAAGCGGTAAGCATTACAACTTGTGCTGTACTTACCGCAGGAGAAGAAGCTAAGAATGCAATCCTAGAAAGATTCTGGAAACTTGAGGAAGTCAATGATTCGATGCCAATGCTTACTACTACAGAGAAGCAGTGCGAAACTAATTTTACTCAAAATAAATCGAGAGACTTTACTGGCCGATTCATTGTAAGACTTCCATTTTTAGAAAATCCCAAGGCGTTAGGCAGTTCAAGATATTCTGCAGAAAACAGATTTAAGGCTCTGGAGGCACGGCTATCTAAGAAGGAGGACATCAAAAACCAGTATGTGGAGCTTATCAGGGAATATGAATCCCTTGGGCACATGTCACGGATTGATCCTGAATCTATAGCAGAAACACATCACTTCATTCCACACCACTATGTTTTGAAACCCGGAAGCAGTAGCACAAAACTGAGGGTTGTATTTGATGCATCTACAAAAACGTCATCTGGATATTCACTAAATGACATTCTCCATTGCGGTCCGTCAATTCAGGATGATTTGTTTGCGATTCTTTGTCGATTCAGACTACAGAAGTATGTCTTCACAACAGACATTCAGAAGATGTACAGGCAAATCCTAGTGCATCCAGACGATCGAAGATATCAACTGATTGTTTGGAGAGAAGATTCAAGCCTTCCGCTACAGTATTTTAGTCGAAACACTGTAACATATGGAACACGGTCAGCTCCATATTTAGCCATTAAATGTTTAAAGAAATTGGCCTTCGAGAATACGCAAAATTACACGCTGGGAGCAAATGCATTGCAAACCAATTTTTACGTTGATGATGGTTTGGTTGGTGCTGACACTATTTCTTCCGCCTTAGAAAGCAATTAACAGTGATATTAGAATCAGCTCGATTTAAGTTGCATAAATGGTGTACCAATAACACTAAAGTATTGGCAAATGTTCCAATGGAAGAGAAGGAAATCAATTTGAATCTGGAAATCGAAGGCAAGGATTCTGTAAAAACACTCGGAAATTGTCGTCAGACTACTTTGTGCTAAATCACGAGTAGCTCCAATCAGAAAACAAACACTACCAAGACTTGAATTGTGTGCTGCAATGTTAAGTGTACGACTAACTACGAAAGTAAAATCTGATTAAAACTACAAGGATATTCAGACTTATTTCTGGACTGATTCAGAAATAGTATTGGCGTGGATTAATACAGCTTCATCATCATGTTATATTTTCCCTATCGGGGGTCCTGCCGGCCTCTTCTGGGGAGCCCCGCGATACTGGTAGTACCTACACTCACCTACGCACCTGTAAAGCCTGAATAACCTTCCTTGGAATAGATACGCAAGTGTTATTTTTTTAGTTTTTACTTTATTTACTCCTTTGTTTATCTTTGCTTATTCTAAGTTGATCGTCGGCGGGCGCTGCAATGTCGTCCATGGTTGGAGTACAAGGACTTGTTGCAGTGCGATGACGGGTCGCGATCCCCCGATGAATCCCTCGGCGTAATTCCCGTGCTTGGCGGCGAAAGAAGGCCCGCTCCGTGGGTGTGACGGCTAAACGGGCTAACCGCCTCAGCTCGTAGAGCTCGTGCCGTTGACGCTCCTGCCGGCCTCCTCGTGGACGCCTCTGTTTGGCGATGTTGTCGGTGGTGTCCAAGGGCGCCTTCAACCTACGCAAATACTCGTCCTTGCTAGTGGGACGCGGGCCGGCTCGGGGTTCTTTTTTGAGCACCTGCTCCAAACTTCGAGTGGGAGCCTGCTGCGGTCGAATCGATTTCTCCGCCTGTCTGGTGCCACTGGCCAACAAGGGATAGAGCGGCACGCAGACGCTGCTTAACTCTGCTCCTGTAGTCTTCGTGCTGCTCGCTGCTGCGTCGGCTGCCCTGCCGCGGTGCCGCTCGTGGGATGCCTGAAATTATGGGGAAGATTAACAATGGTAGCCAGCAGCGGTTACGCTAATAGGCATGGAGGAACACGGCTAGTAATGCCAACACCTCACCATTTGTTTCTTCGTTTCGTAGGTTTCGGGACTGCTTTCCTTAAATGCGCGTTGTTGCGCATTCGGCTTCCAACTGACTTTTCCACCTCGCTCAAGAAGCTTAAGTACTATTCTTTTAACCTAAATTCTCTTAAAATGCGCTGAGTAGTCAAACACGTGCGCTCTCGTTCCACGATCGTTTTTCCCCCCGCTTCGTCTCGCTTGCTCGACTGGTGAATTTGCGAAACTGGGGAAATTGAGCGAAAGAGTGTTTTTCGCTTGAGCTTTCGACTTCGAAAGAGTACTTTCAGCTTAAGCTTTCGGCTTTCTCACTATCTCCTGAGGTGAAATAGCGAAACTGGGAATATTGAGCGAAAGATTGTTTATGTCGGAACTTTCGGTTTTTCTCTCCGCTTACCTCACTTCGAAGCACCCCGTTTGTTCATGATGTAAATAACGTTGCGGGTTGAACTTTCTCGTTCACTTAACTGCTCGCTTATTTACTTGCGCATGTGTTTCCATGGCTAATTTTCTTTGGCGAAGTGCGAGTACATAGGTTTTGTTTGCTCGCTACTATTGCAGTTATGAGGCGGGAATACGAGTATATCCGAGCATGTTTTATGTGTTCGCTCGCAACTAATTACTAATTGTAGTAATTTACCAATGCAACAATCATACAAAACATTTGTGGCTAACCAAGTGGCCATAATTCAAGAACAATCATTGCCAGAACAGTGGAAGCATGTGAAATCAAGAGAAAATCCAGCTGATTTAGTGTCTCGAGGAGTCTCCCCAAGGCTGTTTCAATCATGTACTATGTGGTTCTACGGACCAATCTTCTTACATGGTAAGGAATCGTCATGGCCGTCACTACAACTGAATGACGTAGAAGTCAAGGGAGACATGGAAAGGAAACAAAAACAACTCACAGTAACAGTGAGCCCAATAATTGAAACAGGTAGCCTTATTTACTTGATTGGCCATGGCAATAAATCCAACGAATTGCAACGCATAATAGCGTATATGTTACGGTTTCATAATAACTGTAAAACCCAAGCTAATGCTCGGTCTAAAGAGATCCTGCTGGGTGAAGATGAACTGGACAAAGCATTTAATGTCATAATAAGACAAATTCAAAAATCTGATTTTCAAGAGGAAATTAAAAATCTTACAAAAAATGAGGAAGTGCCAAGGAAAAGTCCAATGAAAAGCATGACTCCTTACCTCGATAAAACCGGAATCATCAGAGTTGGAGGCCGTCTTGAGCTATCACTGTTAAAAGATGAGCCCAAACATCCAATTGTATTGCCTTATATAGTGAAGATAGTGAAGATGCTCTTGAAAAGGATTCATGAAGAAAACTTTCATTCAGGACCATAGACTTTGCTTAATATGGCTCGTGAAAGATTCTGGATTATCAAGGGCAAAATAATGGCAAGATCAGTGGTTCAGAAGTGCGTTACATGTTGTAGAGCCAAGCCAAAACTTTTAAATCAAATTATGGGTAATCTTCCACATACTCGAGTACAGCCAGCTCGACCTTTTTTGAACTCAGGGGTCGATTTTGTGGCCCAGTATGGGTACATTTTAAAATACGTGGGAAGAAACCTCAAAAGGCTTATATCGTTGTATTTTGTTGCTTTGCAACAAAGGCAGTTCACCTGGAGCTAGCTACTAACCTGACTACAGAAACTTTCATCGGAGCATTGAAAAGATTCGTTGGGCGTAGAGGTCATTGTGACAATATATATTGTGACAATGCCACTAATTTGGTTGGAGCTAGGAATCAGTTAGTTGAACTAGAGTCAAGTATAAATTCCGGCTATGCACAAGAAATCATTAAAAATTAGTGCAGCTCTAAGAGAATCCAGTTTCATTTCATCCCAGCTCGATCTCCCCATTTTGGAGGACTGTGGGAAGCTGCAGTTAAATCCGCTAAGCATTTGTTAGTGAGAAGTACTTCCACAACATCCTTGACGTACGAGGAACTTGAAACCGTGATCATTGGATTCGAAGCAGTTTTAAACTCCAGACCTATAACTCCAATGTCATCTGATCCAGACGATCTTACTGCTCTCACTCCAGGACATTTTTTAATCGGAGAGCCCTCAGTTGCTCAATTTGAACGCAGAAATAACGATGGTGCTAGAGGCAATTTCGCTGAAAGATGGAAGCAAGTTTCCGCTTTGAAACAAAATTTCTGGACCAGATGGTCTAAAGAATATCTTAACGAGCTACAATGCTGTCAGCGTTGGAAGAAGCGAATCACGAATGTTGAACTGGGCACAATGGTAGTTCTTCAAGAAGATAATGTTCCTCCTTTACAATTGTTAAAGTTCATCATGGCAGTGATGAGGCATTGCGAGTTGTTGATGTTAAAACCGCGAATGGTATCAGAACCAGGGCCATACATAGACTTGCACCGCTTCCAACAGATGATTTCTTTAAAATAGAAGAAAAATGTGCAGAAAATAAAAATGAGTTGGGTCAAGATGAAGAGTCTGACGAAGGCACTAAACGAAAGCGAAAACCAAAGACACCTAGCGAACCACAAATTGAGAACCAGCAGTTGTCAACATCGTACACAATATCTTCTGAAGGCGACAAACAGCGGCTATCTACATCATACAAGGCCAACAAACATGAGCAATCTACATCCCACTCAACAAGTCATGAAGATTATCAGGAACCTTCAAGTAAAAAGGTGAAGGCAACCATGGGCTCATTATTAACTATTCTTTTTTTGGTCTGTCTAGCAACAATTGCTCATTCAGAACCCATGATTAAAAATGAGCAATTCAATCAAGGGCTTGGACTACATTGTGAACATATTGGTAGATTAGCCAACATCAGTGACGAATGGAAAATATTATTATACTACAATTTATCCACGTACCAAAAGGAGGTAGAAACTTTTGAGCTAGGAGTAAGGGCATTGAAAAATCTATGCACTGGAACAGAGAATAATGATGGTTGCAATCATTTAGCAACACAATTTGAACATTTGCAAAATGAATTAAACCTAGAAAAGGGGAGCCTTTAACATTATTGGCAACGTGGCAAATTCACTCTTTGGCATTTTAGATGCAGAATATGAAAAGAATATGGAATTAACCATAGAAAACATCAAAACCAATGAGCAACATCTTATAAGGTTATTAAAAAATCAAACGTCTATAGTAGATTCAACAATTAACATAATGAAGTCCAATCAACTGAGCACAGAAAAGAAGTTTGCACAAATTGATGAAAAATTGAAATTCATCCTAACTCAAATCAGAAAAAATAGCTCTGATGAGTACCATTCAAGAGTAGTACAGGCATCAACAATCATTTCATTTCAACTTCTAATCGCAAATTTGGAACTGCAGCGAATTCAATTGGCCATCGTTGACGTGCTCACTGATACCCACAACAAAAAAATTAGCCCTCTGCTTCTTTCACCTCAACAACTAAGAAGAGAACTCAACCTCATCAGGAACAATTTACCAACATCTACTCAGCTACCAGTTGAAGAAACTGATATTGTACATCTGTATCAACTAATGAAAATAGAAGTGTTACGAGCGATATACAATAAGCCAACCAAGCACACACCTCCATTGTCGTCGAATCATATACCTGACGACCAATGAGCAAGCGAAAAGACTTTGCATTTCGCTTTACATAAGCAATCACAAATGTTACAATCGATCTACGACGTTGTACATATACGTTCACGCTCCACCAACCAAGTAGATAACACCATGGTCGTCGAATCATACCTGTATACCGGATGACCATTGAAGAAGCGAAAAGACTTCGCAAATCGCTTTACATAAGTGATTGAATCGACGAAGGCGCACACGTTAAGCTTTGGAGAATGCTACCAGCGGGGTAAAGCTGGAGAGAGAGCCGAAAGAAAAGCTTTAAAGAAAAGCACTCACTCACCAATTCGCCGCAAGAGATTTGTTACCTCCAGTTACCCTCCGCGTGGGAGTTCCTTCGGCTAAGGACCTCGGACCCGGCTTGCCGTCGAAGACGGTCGTAGGTGGCGCCACTCCCTTATCCCCTGGTCCTAAAAAGCCGCCAAGCGAGAACGCGGCCGCCGAACACCCCTCACACAACTCGGACTAACGCTCTTTAAGCGCTTCCCTAACAGGGGCAGATATTATCACCGGGCGATCAGTTGCACACTTGCCGGGCACAGATTTTCAGACGTAAGTCACACCGAGCAAAAGAAACTAAAAAAAGGAACACTTCCGCTACAGAGATTCCTGAAAAACCCAGCAAGGAAATTTACCTTTGGACACACCCGAGCCAGGTGTACAATTAAAATGCGCGGCAAACTCGCTCTTCCTGCAACACGCACACAAAAACTTCCACTATTTCACTACTTGAATGCGAAATGCGAATGAAGCTCAAAAAAATATATTCCACTATTTCACTAACATATATTTAACTGCGAAATGCAAATAAAGTGCTAAAAATATAATGTATTTAAAAGTACAAATTCCACTTACTCTACCTAAGCGGGGGACCCCCGAAGTACTCTGCCTGCAATATTTTTAGTTGTCTCACTGATAATATTTCTCTCCACTGTTGAATTTTCCCTCGTCGCAATTCCTTTTTTTCGATTGAATTTTTCTCAGTTCCACAACGCTATCCTCGCTTAGCCCACGTTGTCGCCTCGAACCCGCCAGAAAAAAAGAGACCCGTTCTTCCTTATTGGGTTTTTCATCGGCTCGGTTTCAACCGGCGAGCCGTTAACTTCATCCCTGGGCGATTCGATGTTCAATTCAGATCCCCCAACTGGGGTGCATCGGGCAATTGAAATCTAAATTTCCCTTTTTTAGTACACTCATCCAACAGGTGTAGAATGTCAAAGTGACTGACACTCTATCAATTTCGTGTTTATTTACATTATGCCAAATGTTGAGTTTGGGAAAAACACTAGCAATCGTGGTCGCGTCCTCTTCCCTATGTGATTGAATTCGTCGGTGATGTGTCCTCGGAACCAAAGTGAACCAAAGTGAAAGTGATTTTCGTGGCGCGGCAACATAGAACAGAACGCCACAACGATTGGAGGTCTCTGGCGGTTGTACTTCCGATACAGTTCTAAGGTGAGTGTTTTGTAATAGTCGTTAGAAGATGCCGTGACACGAACTCTCACATCAACAAATCCATATGGGCTGATGGCAATGAGATTAATATTTTGAACATCCTCCTTTGCAATAGCGACTTGACGATGCGTTGGAATAGAGCGTTCAACGTTGGCATTGACATCTCCTTGTTTTGTACGTACCGTATATGTACACCCTGGTTTCAATGCTCGTATTCGATATTGACCGTTTGCTGCACTTGTCGATTCTTCCTGGTGATGAAGGCATTCTTCACTGGAAATTGCTTCAACAACGACGTTGGAAATTGCTTCAACAACGACGTTAGGGAAAGGGTCGCCATTCAATGATGTTATTGTTCCAAAAACAGAATAAGCAACTCGTTCTCCACTCAGTTCCATATTGACAGTTTCACCATCTTTGACATCAATTATTTTCGAGTTGGGGTTGAATTTATATTCTTTCATCATTGGCCGCAGATAATACTGACTAGGAGAAAGTGAATGGAACTTAATAACACCATCATCTCCTGTAACTAAATTCTTCCTGTAACTTTCTGCTCCGGACAAGGATAGCAAAACACCAGATAATTTATCTCCACTCACGCCATCCTTTACAGTTACAATTATCTCACATAATTTGTGAGCATTGAAAACATTTTTAATTTTATCATATTCAGCAAACACATACGACTTTTTTTTCAGCACTAAGTTCGACTTGGAGTGATGAGTCGATTGGACCAAAGTTAAATGTTCCAGCAGTCGTTGAAGTGGTTTCAAGCGATTTCAAGTCGGGGTTGTTGGGGAAATTTAATGTTATTTTTGCTCCTTCTATTGGAGGTTTAATGCTACCTTCGATCATAAGACCTTGGGTTGCAACGAAGCTTACAGCGATAACAATGCCATCTTTGCCTCCTGTAATTTCTTTCGTTTCTGGATTAAAAAGCATGATATTGCTTTGTGGCTTTACTGTAATTATCTCATCAGTTTGAAGGTAAGTATCGAATCTGTAAGAATATAAAGCCATCTACTTTGTTAGGTTCCAGCGTTAGAGTGACTTGTTCCTTGCCATTCTTTCCTTCAATTTGCATTTTAAATAGTTCGGCAATACGTTCTGCCGACAAAACACGAATCCCAGTTTTATGGGCGACGGCTTGAATCATTACAGGATTCGAATCTGATGTAGAGAAGCTTTTTGGCAGCCGTTCATCATATGTATGACGACTTTGTATTATTATGTTATAATCACCCGCTTTGCTTACACAAAATGCATTCACGCCAGACATTAGGTCTATTTTTTTCCATTTTCTTTACATTTACATTCTAAACCTTTAATATTTTTATTCTATAATTTGAACATTTCGTTTCTCCCTATTTTTACGTTACATTTTTTTTTTTTTTACTCTAATCTTTTCACATTTCATTTTTTTTTTGCCCATTTTTCCTTCACTTTACATTTACATTCTAAACTTTCAATATTTTTATTCTATTATTTTAGCATTTCGTTTTTCCCTATTTTTACGTTACATTTTTATTTTACTTTTCTTTTCACATTTCGTTTTTTTTTCTTTTTTGCCTATTTTTCTTTTACTTTACATTTTTATTTTAATCTTTTTGACATTTTTATTTTATTATTTTAACATTTCTATTTTTTAATATTAACCTTGGCTCGGGTGGTATTTTAACAACCGCTGAGAAAAGAAATAAACAACAAGGTGCAAATCGTTCCCGTGACAATTCCCCCCCTCCTTTAAGTGAATTTCCCTGAAATTCACTCAAAGTCCTGCCTTAGTCCCTACTTCATTCCGCATCGTCCTATTTACTCACTACCTTCTTCTGGGTTCGTAGTCTACACCCCTTATTTCAGTGTTCACAATAATTCCCTGACTCTGATGTGTTTTTTTTCCCCCTTTTAGCTATCCTAACCTCACGCCAATCTCGGAAGGAAAAAACAGTGAGGAGAAAAACGAGAAAGAATAAGACGGGGAGGAGAAATATGCAAATGCAAATGAAGTAGGTTTCGCCGAAATCCACTTTTCTAATACATTATCTTCCCTGCTTGGGGTTTAGTTAGCCGTTTGAGAAGAGACAAGTTCAACCTTACTTGCCCCGATTCTTCTTAATCTACTCAAAGTTAAAATACCTAGCTGCTAGAGAACTATGAACTACGTTATTCTTCCAACCATTCTAACCGTATACCTTAGCAAGCAACCAATGAATTCCCGAGTTTTGGGGTGTTTTCGCGCATCACTACGGGTATTATCTAACCACCCTAATGTCCGATTACTACACGCGTCGACCGCAAAGCGTGGTGTTGCGAGTCGGATCAGTCACCCTACCGACAATATGCGTAGGGTAGATGTATGCCTCGCAATTCTACGCAGGAAAATGATTGAGGCTACTGAAAATAGCGACCGACTATTGGAAATATCACTAAAAACCTAACCGCTACTACACTCACTACACTATTCTAGGAGGGGAAAAAGGAAATTGTTCCACTTGACCTAATTGTGTTATAGATCCTATTCAACTAGTTTTTTGCTTACTCTCTGAAACCCGCGTTTGCTTCCCTGCTCATATCCACCACCATGCTACGCGACTCAGCTATTCTAAGCTATTATTCCTACCCCTAACAACTTCCCTAGGCCCTTATTCTACTATTTCATATTTTAATACATGTAACTGACTTAAATCCAAAGCTTATCTATTCTCACCCTCTTGATTTTAGCCCCATCATCTACGACACGCGAATTCAGAAGTCGTGATGGAAGTGGCTCGTCAGAAATATAATAAAGAAAGAGGAAAAATATGAAAAGAGAAACATCCTCGAAACTCTGGTAAGTATCTTTTTCTTCCTTTGTTAGGGTAGTAACTCCTACTATGAAAATTTACTCTAATAACCTCTGACATTTTACTCCATTAATCCAGCCTATCTCTAAACCCTAAGTCAATCGGAGGAAAATTCCCCTCCAAGTTGCCCCGATTACCCTGTTCGACCTCCCGATCACGAGAAAACACAGGTGCAATAATCCGATTCTACTCTCTTTTAGCAACCGACCAAACAACTGGAGGCGTACACCCAAAACAACTGCGAACCGTACCGCCACGATACAAAAAAAAACGCAACTTCAGGAGGACTTAAGTAGTTTACCGTCGATCCCTCTTCAAAGGTAACTCTTTCATTTACTTTTCCATGTCTTTTATTGTGATGTCCATTTAATTCTTAATTTAATCTTATCTGGGTACCTTACTACCACCCCGAACTTCCACTTTTCCGTCGCTATCAGATACGAGCCCGACTTAGACGCGCTATGCTACGTAAGGTTTCAGATCCTTAGCGTGCCATAGACCCGCTTCATCTCCTTCTTGAGTAACGAGCCGATAGGTAGACGCTGACTCCTTCCTTTGGATTCTGAAAGGTCCTAAATATTCCGGTGCTAGCTTCGCGGAAAAATAGTTCGCGGCATCCGACTGAGCGAAGTTTCGTCTCCAAACCATATCGTTCACCTGGAATGGTGGAGTCCGCTTCCGACGGTTGTATCTTTGTGAGCTTTGCTCCGCCGCCTTTCTCATGCGTTCCTTAACTTCCTCCCGCATTTTGACCATCAAGCTCTCTCGTAACCTTGGATCATTTTGAACCTCCTCTCCCTCTATTGGGTGAAGGTCTTCCCTCGAAGTCACCATTTCGCGTCCAAAGTTTACAAAATACGGGGTCACCTCCATTGTTTCGTGAGTATACGTTCGCAGTGCACAGCCGATCTTTGATATTTCCTTGTCGGTGACCAATCTTTGCAACTCTTTAGAGCGGAACTGTACTCCGTTGTCGCAGATCACTACCGCTGGTACTCCAAATAATAAAAATACTTGTTCCTCCAATATCCGTGCGATTGCTTTTCCGTGTGCTTGACGGAGTGGGAAGATAAGCGGGAACTTGCTGAAGTAATCCACGACGGTTAATACGTAGCAATTCCCTAGGGTTGAACGAGGTAAAGGACCTATCAGATCAACGGATATTATCGTCCACGGCTCCTTCGCCTGGCCTTCCCTAGAGACCATTGGGCCATACGGACGTCTTCGTTCCACTTTAGTCGACTGACAGATCTGGCATTTTGCGACATATCGTTTAATATCGGCTCTCATTTTGGGCCAAAAGTACCTTTGCAGCACACGATCGTATGTCCTGCCAGCTCCCATATGACCCGCCTTTGGATCGTCGTGACACTGTCGGAGTACTTTCCCCCGCTCACTCGTTTCCAGCTATGGCCACTTAATTCTGGGTACCTGCCCGTTAGGTGTTTCCACAGTTGTCCGTTTTCCACCCTCCAGTCCGGAAAGTTTTGTGGCTCTCTCTCCACATCTGAAATCATCCTTTCCAGCCACTTATCTTCACTGTTCGTCTCTGCCAGGACTACGTCGACCTCGGGGACTGACCGCGATAAGGCACCTGGTACGAGATGCTCTTTGCCCTTCCTATGCAGGACGTCAAAGTCAAACTGCTGGAGTCGAACAGCCCATCTCGCCAACCGTCCGTTCGGATCTTTCAGGTTGTTTAACCAGACCAACGAATGGTGATCCGTGATCACACTGAACTGCGTTCCCTCTAGATATGGGCGCAGTTTTTCTACTGCCCACAACCCCGCTAAGCATTCTTTTTCCGTGGTCGAGTACTTCTTCTCTGCTTTTGTCAAGCTACGGCTGAGGTAGCAGACTACCTTCTCCCCCTCTGCATCCTCCTGACTCAACACTGCCCCCAGCCCTGTGTCAGAAGCATCGGTTTGAACTTTGAAGGGCTTGGTGAAATCAGGGCATGTGAGGATTGGTGCTGTGGATAGCTTGGTTTTGCAACGCAGAAAGGCCTCCTCGCATTCGGCAGTCCACACGAATTTCCGATTTTTCCGCAGCAAACCAGTCAGTGGAGCAGTTAGTGTGGCGTGATCCGGTATAAACCGACGGTACCACGATACCATGCCCAAGAATTGCCGCACTTTCTTCACGTTTGTAGGTTGTGGGATGTTCAGCAAACAATCCACTTTGTCTGGATCTACATGTAGCCCTCTGTCATCCACCACGTACCCAAGATATTTAAGTTGCGGGCGACAAAACTCACATTTTTCCCGAGATACTCGAAGTCCTGCTTCACGCAACCGGCGTAGCACTTCTCGCAAAACCTCGAGATGTGTCCTATACTTTGGGGTGACCACAATCACATCATCTAGGTAGACGAATACATAAGGCTCCAACTCCGGTCCCAGTATTTGGTCTACCAATCGTTGCCATGTAGCAGGGGCATTATGAAGACCAAACGGCATGCGTTTGAAGTGAAACAGACCCCTCCCTGGAATAGTGAATGCCGTGTAAGGTTTTGATTTCTCGGCCATCGGAACCTGCCAATACGCAGACTTGATGTCTAGAGTCGACAGATATTTGGCGTTTCGGAGCCCCACGTTACCCTCCGCGTGGGAGTTCCTTCGGCTAAGGACCTCGGACCCGGCTTGCCATCGAAGACGGTCGTAGGTGGCGCCACTCTCTTATCCCCTGGTCCTAAAAAGCCGCCAAGCGAGAACGCGGCCGCCGAACACCCCTCACACAACTCGGACTAACGCTCTTTAAGCGCTTCCCTAACAGGAGCAGATTATTATCACCGGGCGATCAGTTGCACACTTGCCGGGCACAGATTTTCAGACGTAAGTCACACCGAGCAAAAGAAACTAAAAAAAAGGAACACTTCCGCTACAGAGATTCCTGAAAAACCCAGCAAGGAAATTTACCTTTGGACACACCCGAGCCAGGTGTACAATTAAAATGCGCGGCAAACTCGCTCTTCCTGCAACACGCACACAAAAACTTCCACTATTTCACTACTTGAATGCGAAATGCGAATGAAGCTCAAAAAAAATATATTCCACTATTTCACTAACATATATTTAACTGCGAAATGCAAATAAAGTGCTAAAAATATAATGTATTTAAAAGTACAAATTCCACTTACTCTACCTAAGCGGGGGCCCCCCGAAGTACTCTGCCTGCAATATTCTGCCGGCGCGCTTATTATCGCCTGAAGTTGCCAATCTTTCTTAGTTGTCTCGCTGATAATATTTCTCTCCACTGTTGAATTTTTCCTCGTCGCAATTCCTTTTTTTCGATTGAATTTTTCTCAGTTCCACAACGCTATCCTCGCTTAGCCCACGTTGTCGCCTCGAACCTGCCAGAAAAAAAGAGACCCGTTCTTCCTTATTGGGTTTTTCATCGGCTCGGTTTCAACCGGCGAGCCGTTAACTTCATCCCTGGGCGATTCGATGTTCAATTCAGATCCCCCAACTGGGGTGCATCGGGCAATTGAAATCTAAATTTTCCTTTTTTAGTACACTCATCCAACAGGTGTAGAATGTCAAAGTGACTGACACTCTGTCAATTTCGTGTTTATTTACATTATGCCAAATGTTTGAGTTTGGGAAAAACACTAGCAATCGTGGTCGCGTCCTCTTCCCTATGTGATTGAATTCGTCGGTGATGTGTCGTCGGAACCAAAGTGAACCAAAGTGAAAGTGATTTTCGTGGCGCAGCAACATAGAACAGAACGCCACAACGATTGGAGGTCTCTGGCGGTTGTACTTCCGATACATTTCTAAGGTGAGTGTTTTGTAATAGTCGTTAGAAGATGCCGTGACACGAACTCTCACATCAACAAATCCATATGGGCTGATGGCAATGAGATTAATATTTTGAACATCCTCCTTTGCAATAGCGACTTGACGATGCGTTGGAATAGAGCGTTCAACGTTGGCATTGACATCTCCTTGTTTTGTACGTACCGTATATGTACACCCTGGTTTCAATGCTCGTATTCGATATTGACCGTTTGCTGCACTTGTCGATTCTTCCTGGTGATGAAGGCATTCTTCATTGGAAATTGCTTCAACAACGACGTTAGGGAAAGGGTCGCCATTCAATGATGTTATTGTTCCAAAAAAAGAATAAGCAACTCGTTCTCCACTCAGTTCCATATTGACAGTTTCACCATCTTTGACATCAATTATTTTCGAGTTGGGGTTGAATTTATATTCTTTCATCATTGGCCGCAGATAATACTGACTAGGAGAAAGTGAATGGAACTTAATAACACCATCATCTCCTGTAACTAAATTCTTCCTGTAACTTTCTGCTCCGGACAAGGATAGCAAAACACCAGATAATTTATCTCCACTCACGCCATCCTTTACAGTTACAATTATCTCACATAATTTGTGAGCATTGAAAACATTTTTAATTTTATCATATTCAGCAAACACATACGACTTTTTTTTCAGCACTAAGTTCGACTTGGAGTGATGAGTCGATTGGACCAAAGTTAAATGTTCCAGCAGTCGTTGAAGTGGTTTCAAGCGATTTCAAGTCGGGGTTGTTGGGGAAATTTAATGTTATTTTTGCTCCTTCTATTGGAGGTTTAATGCTACCTTCGATCATAAGACCTTGGGTTGCAACGAAGCTTACAGCGATAACAATGCCATCTTTGCCTCCTGTAATTTCTTTCGTTTCTGGATTAAAAAGCATGATATTGCTTTGTGGCTTTACTGTAATTATCTCATCAGTTTGAAGGTAAGTATTGAATCTGTAAGAATATAAAGCCATCTACTTTGTTAGGTTCCAGCGTTAGAGTGACTTGTTCCTTGCCATTCTTTCCTTCAATTTGCATTTTAAATAGTTCGGCAATACGTTCTGCCGACAAAACACGAATCCCAGTTTTATGGGCGACGGCTTGAATCATTACAGGATTCGAATCTGATGTAGAGAAGCTTTTTGGCAGCCGTTCATCATATGTATGACGATTTTGTATTATTATGTTATAATCACCCGCTTTGCTTACACAAAATGCATTCACGCCAGACATTAGGTCTATTTTTTCCATTTTCTTTACATTTACATTCTAAACTTTTAATATTTTTATTCTATAATTTGAACATTTCGTTTCTCCCTATTTTTACGTTACAGTTTTTTTTTTACTCTAATCTTTTCACATTTCGTTTTCTTGCCTATTTTTCTTTTACTTTACATTTATATTCTAAACTTTTAATCTTTTCATTCTATCATTTTAACATTTCGTTTTTCTTTATTTTTACGTTACATTTTTACTTTAATCTTTTCAAATTTCATTTTTTTTTGCCCATTTTTCCTTCACTTTACATTTACATCCTAAACTTTTAATATTTTTATTCTATTATTTTAGCATTTCGTTTTTCCCTATTTTTACGTTACATTTTTATTTTACTTTTCTTTTCACATTTCGTTTTTTTTTCTTTTTTGCCTATTTTTCTTTTACTTTACATTTTTATTTTAATCTTTTTGACATTTTTATTTTATTATTTTAACATTTCTATTTTTTAATATTAACCTTGGCTCGGGTGGTATTTTAACAACCGCTGAGAAAAGAAATAAACAACAAGGTGCAAATCGTTCCCGTGACAGATTCACCATCCCAACAAGTGAGACGGAACGGGGAGGAAAGAGCTTTTCTAAATTGAGAGCAACACGTTTCGGTTACTCAGCATTTTAAGAGTGAATCGAGGCCGAAGCTTGCTGGAGAACCATTTAAAACCAGCCGAACGAGCCAGTAGCAGTCAGTATTGGTACGATACTACCACCGTATCCGAATTCAGAGAATTCAGTAATAAATAAGTTCAGATCGAGTCATCAGGGCAGTAGTGCGTGTATAAGTTGTCGTAAAGCTGTTACAGTGGTTCCAGTCCTAAGATTAGTTAGATGGTAAGCTGTTGGCTCAAGCCGCGAACCTCCTTCGGCTTGATTGCGTATTACGCTGCGTAGCCACCATCAGCTAACCCTTTTCTATTGTTTTTATTTCCCAGACATCTTCGCAAGAGAAAGTTGCGGTCAGCCGCAACTGGGGATGCGTGCCCAGCAAGCCCCTTGGAGTGAAGCAGGAGCCAGGTCTGCGACAGCGTCCCAACGAGGCCCCCGCTCGCCAGCGTGTGCATCCCAGTTTACCGAGTGGTAGCCAGAGCGACATCAACGCAGAGCCCAGGTGCACGCCCCCAAAGGACACCCCCGAGGAGCCTAGAAGAAGCACTCTGGGAAAACCCCAAGGCGGGTCCTCGACCCACCTCCCGTGAGGAGTACCTTGACAGGTTGAAGGCACCGCTTGACACCTCAGTCCACGAGAATAAGCCCGAGCGACGGCGTGGAGGACGTCGGGAGCAGTTGAAGCAGCAGCTCTACGAGTATAGGCGGCTAGCGCGCATATCGGTCACCGAAGCAGAGAGGACCAACTTCCAACGGAAGGTTTCGGAGCTGCGGCGTCAAATTAAGACCGACATCAAGGATCGCTTACGTGCGGCCAAACAAACTGGTACACCTGTAATTAAAAAGGCTAAAATAAACAACAATTAACATATAACCAGGTGTTTCTTTTGGACGATTCCAGGGGTTTGAGCTAGAAAGGTAAGCTACAGGTGGCGTGGTTGGAAAGTGTTTGCAGGATAAAATCAGGACACCCCGGAAGAGGCCGGGTGGATCCTGAAGGTTACACTACACAATTAACACAATTAACAGAAGGGAAGTTCATGAAGAACTATCTTGCTGTTACCATTCAAGTGCCGCTGATGGACCAAAACAAATTCGATCTCTTTAGTATAACACCAATACCCTTCAAGGTAGGAGATACATTATCAAGGCTGAAATCTAGCAGATATTTAGTTGTAAATGCTCACAGAAACTCATATTTTACAATGTCAAAATATGAGTTAGATGCATGCAAATCGATCACAACAGAATCATTAATTTGCGAAGAAAAGGGTTTTGTAAACCAACAAGGATCGGCGCTAGCTTCTTGCGAATTAAATCTTTTAATAAATGAAGAACCAATTGCATGTTAGGCAGAAAACATTAGTTCCGAGTATAGTTGGACTCAATTGCATGACAGAAACAAATCGATCTATGGACTAACATCACCTGTCCGATTACAGGCAGTTTGTGGAGACTTCGTCCGCCAGCTCCGTCTTCATGGATCAGGAATGCTGTCACTACACCCAACATGCGTCATCAAGCGTTTACTATTACTTGGGACGACATCGCTTCAAGTGTAGTCAATACTTCAGACAATAAAACTAATATCCTAGTATCCCTTCCTTCTGATTTTGTTCAACTCCCTTTCCCAGACAATAATATAGCATACCATCCATATATTTCAGAGCTCAATGAATTGCAAGGGTCGCGTTACCAACGGAAGGAGATTTCAACCTTATTGAGAATAACACCAGCAAACAAATTCAATATGCTATTCGGGGCTTCATCTCATTGATCCTAATTCTGGGCCTTATCATCTTCATTGCTTGGACGAAACGAACAAAAGGTACACGAATGAAACCAACTCCTGTTCCAGCTCCCAGGATACTGTGCGACCAGACTATTCAATAGAAGTTTCTTGAACGGCGTTCAAGGCGGGGAGAATATGTTCAGTTTAATCACAGAGATGCTAACTTAAGAATTAATACTTACATAAAATTCATTCTGTAATTAAATTCATAACTGGTAATAATATACTTTCCCTTTCATTGTTATTATTTCAACCAGCAAAATTCATTTGCATGCATACATATTGTATCAGTATCGAAGATTTAAATGAAGAAAAAAATCAGCTTATCTCACGGCAGCATTCTCAGACGAGAGCTAACGATGAGAGTTTTGTGGAGATGGCGAGCAGCTTCGACGAATTAGCTGCCAAACTGTCTGATAGCAACAAAAAGTGTATAAAGCACTAGAATTATTGGGGAATCAGATAGTGTCAATAAAAGAGACAGTTACTCATATCCAACCATCGCAAAATAATGAAACTTTTAAGAATTCATCATTGTTTGAATGTAACGTCTCGAACGCCCAGCAAAATCTTAGTGAACAACTTCAAAAAGTATCTTCACTGCCTGACAAATCAAGCGACCGAGAGGAATTTGCTCATATTCTCACCAGGTTGAGCAGGCTCGAGGAGATGTGCACCAGTATTCTGAACCAGCAACATAAAACTTCATGGGCTCCCCAGACATTGCGCTCAACGGAAACACAACATGCCAATTCAATATCATCACCTGAT
Source organism: Odontomyia ornata (assembly GCA_963969285.1). Classification (NCBI taxonomy): domain Eukaryota; kingdom Metazoa; phylum Arthropoda; class Insecta; order Diptera; family Stratiomyidae; genus Odontomyia; species Odontomyia ornata. Next base: position 103,029,342 of record OZ017742.1, on the reverse strand, counting down.
CCAACTCCTAACTACATCTACAAGCTTGGAACCTTCTGGACAGAAGAATGGGAGGATCGCATCAAAAGATTACAAAAGTCAATAATTAATCCTAGCCCAACTCTGGTAAAAATCGCAGATGCAGCGTACAGCATCTTCTTTACGAAGGGGAAAAATTTGAATGCAACCGCTGTCAGAAAAAATATTGAAAACATACTCCACATCAATAGTTGCAAGGTTGAAGAACTATCTTCTCAGAACACTCGAAGGAAAAGCTTCAAAGTGTTCATTCCATCACAGTATTCGTGGCTCTTCACAAACTACAGAAAAAAGAACGACAACTACATGTGGAACGGTATGAGCTTTAAATTATGGAAGGAGCGTAATGGAGTCACAGAATCCAAGGCCAGCCGTGACAAAAGTAATTATAAGAAAGTATATATTCCTAACTCCATAACTAACACTTCAATTTCATCCAACATCTCTTATAACGCACCTCAATCCTTACCTTCTCCTATTTTATTGAATAGTGATACGTTAAATGAGCCAGAAGTCAGGAGATTTGTGGCCAACCACGAAAAATTTCTGGAAAAGAGCGATCGAGTGTCGATGAGATGACTAAAGATCCGTCCTCGATACCTGAAACAGCCATCTCAACAACTAGGTACATTAATTTCGTGCGTGGTGAAGACCAAATACCACCAGCCACGAGCTCATCCGGACTGCCAACTTTATCAACCACTTCAAACCAGAGCAAATCATCTCTAGATCCACTCTTGCCACCCACTGTTAAGGCCACTATTGTCTCGAGTAACGATCTGGAGATACAAAAGGTAGGTGGACCGCACGCCTTATTGGTGACCTGAGGCCGTGGCTCAATCGAAAGCATGGTGAGACTGACTTCTATCTAACTCAGCTACTGAGTGGACATGGATACTTTCGGTCTTACCTGCACAAGATTGGTAAGTCACGATCTCCTGACTGCATATTCTGTGCTGGAGAGGTCGATGATGCCTACCACACATTTTTTGTATGCAAGAGGTGGGAAAGGCAGCGCGGTGACCTCATTGAAGAAATGGGATATCTCTCTCCGGATGAACTCACTGGAGAGATGCTCACATCCGTTGAAAAATGGAACTGTGTGGCACATTACGCTCGGGCAATCCTTAAGATAAAAAGGAAAATATATGAGCACCTGGAGGCGTCCAGGGCGGAGGGGTCTCTTTTCTAGAAATCCCTCTCCCTTCCCCACCCTGTAGCCCCGTGGCACCTAAACGCGTAGAGAAATGAGGCTTAGCCAGAAGTAATGTGTCAAACGGTTCCAGGCTAGGTTCTCAGATTGACAGGGGAGGTGTTTAGTGGGTAGTCCAAGGGTATCCTCCATGGGAGTCCCACACTGCCAGACTCGGCGGGCGTAAAAGCCTTCACCTCCCTACCACAAAAAAAAAACGATCTGGAGAAAAGGTACCTTATTTCAAGGTTCAAAGAGCACAAAATTTATGAATGTGTTCGCCTTTACCTCTCCTACATGCATAAAGCACCGGAAACAACCTGTATTGAAGGTAAAACGAGGACTAGTCTCAACATCATTATTCAAAGAGAAGGCCTTCCGGTCGATCTTGACGCCCTTCGGAACTTATATTTTTCCTATCAGTTGGGTGTGACCATAGACTAGGCGTAAAAAGATCTTGAGACCTATGCTTCCTTTGTTAGTTCCAGTTATATCTCTTCACAACAAAGGATAAGAGAAAACCAACACAAATTTTTTCGTCCCCTTTCATAAGTCTATTCAACATAGTCTTAAACTGTATTACCACAACTGTAGTGGTATCCGTAATAAACTGCCTTAACTGTTTCTTAACGCAAAATCTTGCCATTTTAATATACTTACCCTGACCGAAACATGGTTAAATGACTCTCACGAAAATGAGGAGATTCTGGACAATAATTGGTCCATTTACAGAGACGCCAGAGATTTCCTTAGTACTGGACAAAGACGCGGAGGTGGTGTATTGATTGCTGTACATAACTCTCTCCTTAGTGAGCCCGTCAAGACGCTATCAAATACATTATTCCAGCATTAAATAGTGCAAATAAAGCTACAAAAATTTTCTGTATATATGAGCGTCTTCTATGCCCCTCCAAAATCATGCTTACCTCCAGAATCTGTCGAAATTATCTATAATGCTGTATGTGATAGCATAGCTGGAATTACTGCCGGAGTTAATGAAGAAGACAGGGTCATTATAACTGGTGAGTTTAATCGGCCAAACATTAAATTCGTAACCGATGAACTTGGTAATCTTCTTCCCGTCAATCTTCTAGACAGTAATGACTTTAACTTAGTGAGCACCCTATATGGCGATGATTTGCAGCAAACCGCTCCTATCCCCAACCAAAACGGAAATTGGTTAGACGTCATTTTCACAAATGCACATGACGAAGTAGTGGTCAATCCAACTGATGAGAGCGAGCACCTGTTTTCCAACACAATTCATCACTCCGCCTTTTCTGTTGAACTTTCCACTCCTGATTCAGTAAACCCTATTTCTTACAATAATGAGATTGTATATGACTTTCGTAATGGCGATTATAACAATATTAACAGCCTTCTATCAACTCTCAACTGGACTGGTACTTTGTCAACATTAGACTTGGATCAAGCCTTATCCACCTTTTATCAAATCATTCTTGACGCTGTTGATTCATTTGTACCTAAAATTAAGAAAAAAGACAAGGTTTCTGTACCCTGGCTGCGAAGTGACCTCAGGCGTTTACGAAACCAACGAAACAAGCTATATAAAATATTAAAAAATGGTAACAACGTTGGCGAAGAGTTTAAGAGAAAATATGTCGAGCTCGCTAATGAGTTTAAAATTAAATCTCAAGAAGCATATAAATCCTACATAAATGTTGTAGGTGAAGAAATCACTCAGAATGCCAGAAAATTTTTCGAATTCGTCAACACAAAACGTAAGATACATGGTTACCCTTCAGCAATGAAATACAATGATTCTATCTCTTCTCCTCCAGAGCAAATCTGTGAGTTTTTTGCTGACTTTTTCCCAAGGAATCTACTGCGATCCTGGAAACTCTCAAAACCTTCCGTCCTCTGAAATAGCACCAAGAGCACAGATCGATAGTATTTCGATATCTGAAGAGGAAATTTGTCAAGCCATCGAAGCTCTTGATTTGAACAAAGGACCTGGCCCCGATCTCATTCCCCCTCGTTTTTTGCCCCTCTGTAAAAATAATTTGTCCCTCCCTCTTTTCCCCATTTTTAATAAATCGCTTTCGAGCGGTGTTTTCCCCTCACATTGGAAACCATCTTATATATTACCAATCCATAAAAAAGGCGAAAAGCGGTCTGTTGAAAATTATAGGGGAATCGCCACGTTATCTTCCATACCGAAGCTTTTTGAAAATATTGTATGCGATAAAATTTCACCTTTTATTGAACCTTATCTCAACGACGAGCAACATGGTTTCCGGAAAAGCAGATCTACTACCACCAACCTTGTCGTGTTGACGTCAGACATTCTATGTGCGATGGAAAAAGGTAACCAAATCGCCGCCATATACACCGATTTCAGCAAGGCGTTTGACCGCGTGAATCATGAAATATTGATAAAAAAACTGCATAGTTTTGGAATCACTGGCCCACCGCTTAACTGGATTCATTCATATTTGAAAAACCGCATCCAATATGTCAAGTTCCAAGGTCGCTTTTCGAAGAAAATTAATGTCCTCTCTGGGGTTCCTCAGGGTAGTCATCTGGGTCCATTACTTTTCAATATCTTCATATCTGACCTTTTAGCGGCACTATCCGATATACCTCACCTTTTTTATGCCGATGATCTGAAGGTATATCACATTATAAAATCGCATATTGACGCTTCCTTTCTTCAATCCAAATTAAGTATTTTGCTCCAGTGGTGCAACGATAATCAACTTGCACTCAATTTGGATAAATGCCATGTCATAAGTTTTTCCAGAAAAAAAATAATCATCCTTAACGATTATCAAATCAAAAGCACGATTTTGAGCAGAGTTGAAAGCATAGTAGATCTAGGCGTAATCTTAGACACACAGCTTCGGTTCAATGTTCAACATGACGAAGCCCTCTCTAAAGCTAATAGGAGAGCCAAAGAATTCGAGAATATTTGGGCAACAAAATCGCTATACACTTCACCTGTTCGTCCCATTCTCGAATACGCTTGTTTGATCTGGGACCCAATTTACAACATTCATAAAACTAGATTCGAGTCGGTACAAAAACAAATTTTACTCTTTGCCCTAAGGTCCCTCTATGACCCCAGAGATTTCCATAGCCTTCCATCCTACGATAACCGACTCCAAATATTGAATATGGCATCACTAGCTTCTAGGCGAACTGTGTTGTCCTCATGCCTAATTTTCGATGTGCTTAGGGGTAATATTAACGTGAAATTTATTTCCGGGAAGGTACGGCTGAATAACCCTTCTAGAGTTACCAGAAATTCTCCTATGTTCACCATAAGAACACATCGGACCATATATGTGGATAACGCGCCAATAAATAGATGTTGTAAAGCATTTAACAAATTCAGCAATCATTATTCCCCAACCATTTCCAAGTCCCTTTTCAAGTCCATAATTACACAATCCTGCTCTTCCCGGATACAGTAGATCATTAAGTAACCTAATGTATAAATTGTAATATCTTTGTGTTTTGTTAAATGATGCCTTGTTTGGCAATAAATACATAAAAATAAAAATAAAATAAAAAAGCGGAAGTTTCCAGAAGAACGGATATCAGCATAAAGAGTAATTCGCGAGTGGAATAATCAGTCAAGTAATAGAATTAAATCAATGTTGTTCAAGGAGTTAAATTCTAAAAGTCAAGTTGTGTTGTTTCAATTGTCAAGCATTAGCTCTGAGTTGTATAAGCACTGTTTACAGTAAAGACGAATTTCTATTGTTATTGTAGTCAAGTTGATGTTTCAATAAATCGAGTTAAACTTTACCAAAAGAACTCTCAATACGCGGGTTACGTCACAGCTACCAGCTCCTCCACTTCCACAATGTATTGACGTAAATTGGTCATCATGACAATATTGCTTAACAGTTCATTAACACATTGTAAATTGGTCATCATCGAAATATTTTGTAACAGTTCATCAACATAATGTAAATTGGTCAGCATGTGGAATTTCTTAATAGTCCATTTACCAAAATTGCTAATTTGCACATATCGCGAACATTGCATTATTGTTCTACTTTCAAATCGAACTTCATAGTTGATTATGATTGCATATTCTTCCAGTAAGAATGCAATGCTGACCAATCCATCAATTTATTGTTAACTAGGTCAAGTAAGTCTTCTTTGTATCTAGCAATTAAGTTAATTACAGTTCCAATCTTGCTCTTAGAATAAACGGTTTCAGAAATTAATTAAATCGTTGTTTTTTTTCCCTTCGTATAAAAGGATCTACGAAAGTGGCGCGGTCGGTTTGAGTGTCGAATCTAAAGATCGATGAAAGTGTAAACGAATTTAAGGGAAAAACTAGCAGTAAGCAAATTCGGGAGTAACATCAACGTTTGATGAAGAGTGGAACTCACAGTGATATCAACTTAAGTTTGATAAAAAGTGACATAAAAATCTATAGATTAACGTTAAACACTATTGTGTTGTTAAAATTTAAGAGTGATATACTAATATATTTCCTCTCAAAACTCAATAGTGAAATGGTAAAACATTGAAAAGTGTTCAAATTTTATTGTAAAATTTTAAAATAACGGAATTTGCTATAAAACGACAAATTGAAATGGCTAACCAGCAAGAAGGCCCGCAAAATGTTCCAGCAGGACCCCAATATACGATTTCGGCAACCGATCTCCTTAAAGAAGCGGCAAACATCCGAGAGTTTCGAGGGACTAAGGGCTATGACTTATCTTCTTTCGTGAGGGAAGTGGAACTGATCCTCCCTATGTTCAACTCGAATCCAGCTCTACAGGAATTCGTTTTCAATCGTTACATAATGAATAAGATCCAAGGCCCAGCGCTCAACGCAATTAGGACATTAGGCTCTAGACCAACGTGGGAAGGAATAAAGGCAGAACTAGTAAAAAATTTCGGCGTAAGAGAATCATATCATCACCTTCACCACGAGGCAATCAATTTAGATTGTACAAATGTAAGTGATTATTATTTTAATCTTAGGACTATATTAGATAAGCTAAATACTAAATATGAATACGATTCCGAAAAACCAGTGGAGTTCTCCCCAAAAGCAAATGAATCAATAATATTGCGAACATTTTTGAACGGTATTAGTGAAAATCTAGCGAGTATCGTTTATAGCAAAAATATAAAGAACTTAAGGGAAGCTTTTTACTTGTTAGAGGAAACAGGAATGATTGAAAGAAATAAAATCAGGGCTAAACAATTTCCAAAAAAGCAAAACTCTTTCACTAATAAACGTAGTCAAGATAATTTAGAACCAACCAAATGCGATAAATTGCCATCTTCTCAAAACAATACTCACACTGAACAGAACAGACAATTTACCTCCTCCAAATCAGGACAATATAGACAGAATACGAATTCTGGACGATATAAACAGGCAAACGACAACAGATCAGGACAACTTTCACAGAACAGTAAACGATATCAAGAGCCAATGGAAGTTGACTATGCTGAAGAACAAGTTGAGGAAGTAAATTTTCTATTACCAGCCACAAAGCGAATTTACCGATAGTCGAACTTACTGTTGGTAACAATAAAATAAAATGTCTCATTGATACAGGTTCCACAACAACTTTACTAGACAAAGACAAACTCCCTCCATACAAGCGGTTGACCCTTGGGAAGCAAATTCGCTTTAATACATTAAGTGGACAAACGACTGTGAACCAAGAAATTATTACAGAATTGCCTGAAGAATTTAGTGAGGATAGCCTCATGTGTTGGAAATTGACCACTTTCCAAAATAAAGAATTTGACGCTTTGATAGGACAAAACCTTTTAAAACCCATGAAGGCTATAATTGATCTTGAAGAGGAGTACTTAGAAATACACAGCGTTAAAATAAAATTTTTAAATTCATGCCCCTTTGTTTTTGATGAAATTCATTCATTAGAGGGACTAACTCCAAATCAAAGTGTTCTTGAGAAACTTTTGAGATCTGAAATGAATTCTGAGGAAAAGCAAGTACTAACTTCACTGATAGGAAAAAATAAAGATCTTTTCTTTGAGGAGGGACAACGTCTTAGTCATACTCATGAAGTTCAACATGAGATAGTGACAACAACAGATAGACCAGTATACGCAAAAATCTACAGATACCCTCAAGTACATGAGCAAGAAATTAATCGACAGATTAGGGAAATGCTAGAGCAAGGGGTTATAAAAGAAAGCTGTTCTCCATATAATTCACCGCTGTGGATTGTGCCTAAAAAGATCGATAATTCTGGCAAAAAGAAATGGAGAGTAGTTATCGACTACAGGAAACTGAACGAAGTAACTGTAAGCGATTTATTCCCAATTCCCAACATCGAAAATATACTTGACAAACTCGGTAGAGCACAATACTTTACAACTTTGGACCTTGCGAAAGGCTTCCACCAAGTTGAAATCAAGGAAGAAGATCGAAAGAAAACTGCATTTTCCACTCCATTAGGGCATTATGAATTTGTAAGGATGCCATTTGGTCTTAAAAATGCCCCAGCCACTTTTCAGAGGCTTATTAACTCTGTCCTAAGAGAATATATAAACCGTATTTGCGTTGTATATTTGGACGATATTCTCATTTTCAGTACAACAATTGAAGAACATGTAAGTAGCATCCAATTGATTTTTAATAAGCTAAGGGAACACAATCTCTAGATACAGGTAGATAAATGCAAATTCCTTGCCAAGACAACTGAATATCTAGGACATATTCTTACACCCGAAGGAATTAAGCCGAATACGAGTAAAATCGAAAGTATTCAGAAACTTAAACTTCCGGAAACGACCAAACAAATTAAATCTTTTTTAGGAATTACAGGCTACTACAGAAAATTCATTAAGGACTATGCAAAAGTAGCATATGGGATGACAAAATTTTTGAAAAAAGATACAAAAATCAACAAAAAAGATGCACAGTACATAGATTCCTTCGAAAATTAAAAAGTCTTTTAATGAGTTGCCCTGTCCTAAAATATCCTGACTTCCATAAGAAATTTAAATTAGTCACAGATGCTAGTGATTTCGCAATCGGAGCAGTTCTGACTCAAGACAACCATCCTATCAGCTATGCAAGCAGGACATTGAATGATCATGAAAAAAGATATTCAACTACTGAGAAGGAGCTTCTGGCCATTGTATGGGCTGTAAACTATTTTCGGCCATACCTCTACGGTAAAACCTTTGACTTGCTATCAGATCATCAACCCCTCAAATGGCTCCAAGCGAAACATAAAGGGAAAGATATAAGCCCTAGACTACAACGATGGCTACTAAAATGAGGAGAGTATGATTTCGAATTGAACTATATCAAGGGAAAGGAGAACAAGGCCGCAGATTTTATGAGCAGGATCAACGCAGATACCGGAGAAATCCTTATTATAGGTAACGCACTAAACGAGGATGATAATATGAGTACGAATGCTACCATACATTCTCAGGAAGAAGAACAAAACGACCATTTCCCTATATTAGATACAGTGGTAAACCGTTTTTTTACTCAGATTATTCTCTCAGATAATAAAACGAAGGAAATTGATATTATCAACAATAAACGTAAAATTTATATTAGTACTCAGGATATTGCAAGCAACTTCATGAGCGATATCTTCCGACGATTTTTAAAAAATGGCAAGATAGGAATCTTTTCAGAGTTATCCGATCACGAGTACAACAAAGTTCAACAAAAATTAATAGAATTATTTGGGACCACATCACGCTTTTACAAATGTACTTATCATGCTAAAGACATGAAAACTGAAGAAGAGACCTACAAGCAGATATCTAAGTACCACAAAAACGAAACGGGTCATGCAGGGATAAATGAAAATTATTCTGGGTTGAAGAAGTTGATATATTTTAAAAATCTTAAACAGCTAGTACAGAAATATATTAATAATTGTGAAATCTGCAGTCAAGCAAAGTATGATCGCAACCCTTTAAAACCTAAATACCATATTACAGAAACTCCGAAGGACATGAATGAAATTATTCATTGTGACATATACATAAACAAAAAACATAGCTTTATTACATTCATAGATAGATTTTCGAAGTATGCGGTAGCCTTTCATCTAGAAGACAGAAACAGTATAACAATTGTTGAAAAACTTCGATTATATTTTTCTGTTAAAGGCAAACCTAAACAACTTATAATGGATAATGAGTTTAATTCTATCAATGTGAAAGACTTTCTGAGGAACGAGGAAGTAGACACCCATTTTACTAAACCAAACAGTCACACTGGGAATGCCGACATAAATAGTTTCCACAATACAATCGGAGACAAACTTCGTACATTAGAAGTGGAGAAGTCTAATTTGCCAATTCAGGAAAGGGTGTTCAAGGTTGTGGAATGGTACAATAAATCGGTACATTCTACAACCAAAGCAAAACCGATAGACATTGAACAAGGTAAAGAGGATAAAAATAAAATTGAAGAAATTTTAAGAAAGACAAAAACTGTTAGAATAAATAAGTTGAACGAAAACAGGGAAGACTATCAGCAGACTGAAGACGAGGGATATGTTAAGTATTATAAAGCCTTAAGACATAAGAACGAGCCTAGGTATAGGAAATTAAAATTAGAGAATATCCATCCAACAAATATTAAAAGAAAAACAAAATTTTCAGGTAATCTGGATCTTGCTACTTTTAACGACAACACTTCTACCGACAACGAACGGGACACTGATGATAGAGAAGCTGGAAATTAACGAAGGATTCGTTGAAATCAAACTAGACGACGTTTTCATAATTGAAGACTACCATACAATTTTGCACATCATCGACCCCCAGGACATAAGCACGATTATAGACTCCTTAGAATCCGACGTAACTAACATCAAATTAATGGAAAACAAGCAACTCCTTCAACACGAGCTAGGAGTTATTCGGACAAAACTACTAACAATTATACCCCATAGACATAAGAGAGGACTTGTTAATTTTTTAGGTACAGGACTCAAATGGCTATACGGAACGATGGACGACAACGATAGAACAGAAATTCAAGATCATTTAAAAGTACTAGACGAAAACAATCATATGGCAATAGAAAATTTAAACAAAAACATTAAGATAAATAACAATTTCAACGAAACTTTTACGAAACTCAAACAAGCAATAGAAACAGATAGAAGCAAATTTCTAGAAAAATTTAACGATATTAGAGCGAATAATGAAGGAATATATAAACAGCTAATTTACTTAGATATTTTATTTAAAATTAAGATAGTCGAAGATAACGTTGAAAGAATACAAAACAATGTTGCATCGGCTAGACTTAATATAATGAATAGTAATATTTTGACTAGCGAGGAAATAATCAAATATGATATAGATATCTACAAGCTTCAAAACATGAAACTAGGTGCAGCTGAGTTCAAAGAAAATAAGATCCTTTTTGTCATCAAAATTCCCAAGGAACTCATTCCAGCACAAAGATCATTAATAACTCCACTGACAAACAAAAATTATCAAGAACTAATATTTGACACTCAAGAAGTTATTAAAATACGGAACACAACTTATCAATACAAAGGGGATAAAATCAAAAAAAATTTAAAAGAAACCGAGCTCTGTATTTACTATAATACCTGCACAAACATGAAAAACAATAAGGAAGAAATACTAGAGATTAAACAGGGATTAATATTGTTAAAAAACCAAGTAAATGCACGTTTTAGTAGTAATTGTGATGGAAGAATAGTTAACCTAGTTGGAAATTATTTATTAAATTTTCATAACTGCAGTGTCAAGATTAATCAGAGAATCTTTTATAATCAAGAAGAAAAATTCGAACAAAACTTTGTACTACCCTCAAATTTTAAATTTAATGAGACTGTGAATAAATTAACATTCGATGAACTGATATTAAGACAAGTTGAGAATATCGAAGAGATCAAAGAATTGAAATTTCACAAGAAAAATAACATTTTGTACCACATGGTTACCTTGGTAATTACAGTTACCATCATAATTATTCTTATATTTACATATATAAAATTCTTCAAAACGAATAAAGCGATAAAAATCAGTATAGCTAAAACTCAGGAGAGTTTCAATTCTGAGGAAGGAGGGGTTACGTCACAGCTACCAGGTCCTCCACTTCCACAATGTATTGACGTAAATTGGTCATCATGACAATATTGCTTAACAGTTCATTAACACATTGTAAATTGGTCATCATCGAAATATTTTGCAACAGTTCATCAACATAATGTAAATTGGTCAGCATGTGGAATTTCTTAATAGTCCATTTACCAAAATTGCTAATTTGCACATATCGCGAACATTGCATTATTGTTCTACTTTCAAATCGAACTTCATAGTTGATTATGATTGCATATTCTTCCAGTAAGAATGCAATGCTGACCAATCCATCAATTTATTGTTAACTAGGTCAAGTAAGTCTTCTTTGTATCTAGCAATTAAGTTAATTGCAGTTCCAATCTTGCTCTTAGAATAAACGTTGTTTTTTTTTCCCTTCGTATAAAAGGATCTACGAAAGTCGCGCAATCCAGTGATGCGAATCCGAAGCTTCAGTGAGCAGTGTTGCTGCTTGTAACAAATATTTTTTGAATAAACTTCCCTCATTGTTTCTGGATTTCATACGAAACAGTCGTCTTTTTTGCTGCTTAGCCTTGCTACTTTGCAACAGGTTATGGGCCCAGGTAGTTAAAACGTGTTTTTAAAAGTGAAACCTTTTTTTTAACTAAATAAGAAACCAAGGGCGTACCATTTAAAATGGGTATTTTATTATCAGGCGTAAATAATTGTCTAAGGCATGAGTTCTTTGGCAGTAGACATTGCATCGATAGACAAAATAAAATGTTCGAAAAATTTTCAAACGTAGTCATTTGCTATACGTGCGGTTTTCGAACTAAATAAATTAGATAAATGTCTAAGTGGTTTATCGGATGATAAAATGGACAAAGATAAAATAAAAAGTGCTAGAGCCTTAATGGTATTAAGTTTTAGTCCGAAGCTGTATGTGCATATCGAAAAGTGTACTACTGCCTTTCAAATTTGGACAAAGCTAAAATGTTTTTATGAAGACAAGGGCTATCTAGAAAAATTACCTTAATTCGTACGCGTATCATTGTAATACCTATGCAAAAACCATATTACATACTTACCTAAATTCTACAATTCTCAATAAATTTACCTGAAACATACTTAAGTAATTCAAAGCAAAAACATTTCCATTCCATTGCTTTTCATTTGCATTCATTTATAAAGAACAATAACGTATCGTACATTCTTGAATATGTATATACGCACGTGTAGTACGCTATCTATGCAAAGCAATAAATTATCTGGCACACTTAACTCTTCATGTGTGGGGTCATGTTTCAGATAATTTATGTGCATGAGGGAAAGTCGCGTGCGAATGGACAATGCACTTGCATAAAGAAATGTACGATGACTCAAGTGTAATGTGATGTAATATGAGTATCGTAGGTCGGGGAAGTCGCACGATGAAAGTTTATTGGGTCATAAACAAACATATGGCACCAATGGATTTTCCGAGTGTGTGAAAATGTTTATATTTAGTAATTGATATTTTTAAGTATTTATTAGGTCGTAAATTGTTTGGATATTTTTGTAGATCATTAAGTATAAGAAATTTGTGTATAAATAGTTGAAGCGAAAGTGAAATAAAGGGAATTCTGATCTAGACATTCAAGTGCTAACATTTTGAGTTTCTTTTGAAGAATTCATAGTCGCGAAGTTCAATATTCGCTCTGACTGTAGTAATCATGGCGTCGTGGGCTTTAGTTCCTCGCCACACTATCTGCGGAGATTTTCCGCTTGTTAGGTAGGAGTTAGTCAAACCCTTTTCCTAATTACTAAATTTTAAATTTATAGTAACGAAACCCAGGATAAAGATCCTGCATCACTTCATCATGACAAAATTAGAAAATTTTTCATCCATGAACTAATACATCAGTGAAATCTTATCCACTTCCAACAAGCTTGCTAGCATGGATTTGCAATCAATGAGGAATGGATTGAGTGTTTCTTATTAGCTGGGCTTACGGACGAGTACAAATCGTTTATTATGGGTATCGAGAGCTCGGGAATCGAAATAAAAAGTGATTTAATTAAAACCTGCTAATCCTTTTCTTCTACCCATGTGGTATTAAGTAATAGGGTGGCTAGCACGGGCGGTAACCTATCTCCTACGAACCCAGACACGGCTGAGCATTAGCCGGCTCAAAATGCCACCGGGAGAAAGGAACATTGGTCACCGCCACAAAAAAATGTCTGCAGTTGCGGCGACTATCGCGATTGTGCATATCGAAAATTGTACTGCCTTTCAAATTTGGACATAGCTTAAATGTATTTATGAAGACAAGGGCTATCTAGAAAAATTACCTTAATTCGTACGCTTATCATGACAAAATTAGAAAATTTTTCATCCATGAACTAATACATCAGTGAAATCTTATCCACTTCCAACAAGCTTGCTAGCATGGATTTGCAATCAATGAGGAATGGATTGAGTGTTTCTTATTAGCTGGACTTACGGACGAGTACAAATCGTTTATTATGGGTATCGAGAGCTCGGGAATCGAAATAAAATGTGATTTAATTAAAACCTGCTTGATTGAAGTAAATTATAGTTCAAATCTTGCAAGTACCGCGTTTCGATCAAAAAATAAAAAATCTAAAAAAACCGGTCAAAGCGTGCAAAATTTGTAATAAAACCAACTATGTAACAAATAAGTGTTGGAAAAAGCCAAAAAATAACTCCAATTTTAAAAAATGCATTTAGTGCCGCATCTTTATCTCGTTCCTTTTCATGGGAAGAATGGTTTATTAATAGTGGTGCATCTCACCATAAGACTCCCTATGCAAATTATTTAGAGAGAAAGCGCAACACACCAAATGGAGGAATTGCTACTGCAAATAATGCAACAATGAAGGTTAAATGTGTAGGTAATTTAACTATGAACGTTAATTGCAATCTCATAGAAGTCAGCAATGTCATATGCATACCCGACTTATCAGCCGATCTTTTGTCTGTTGCCAAGATAATTGAGAAGGGTAATCGCGTAATATTTAGTGGGACTGGTTGTGATATATATAATAAAAACGACAAACTGTTAGTCACCGCAAAATTAATAAATGGGACACACAAACTACAAACTAGTGAACCATTAGCTCTTTTAAATACAAGTCCAGGCGATCTAATTATGTGGCATAGAAGAATGGGCCATATTAATATTGGTGATTTGCGAAAAATTAACAAAGAGCGTAATCTTTTTTATGACAAGTGCGAACCCTTGCCGAAATGCGAAGTATGCATCCGGGCCAAATAAACTCGTTCTCCTTGTCTGTCAAGCCAATTTAAACCTTCAGATATGTTAGAACTTATTCACATAGATGTTTGTCGTTACATGCCAATCCCGTAAATTTTTGATGCTAAATATTTTCATAGTTTCAATGATGACATTTTGGTACTGAGTTTATGAACTATATTTTCAAAAAACTATTCGCAAAAAGTGGTATTCGACATGAATCGACGGTGCTATAGACTCCCCAAAAAAAATGGTGTGGCGGAGCGAATGCATACAACCATCATTGAACGGGCCAAATCTCTACTTTTTGATGCCGGCCTCGATACGAAATATTGGGCTGAAGCAGTTAATACTGCTCTGTATTTGATCAATCGATCCATAGCATCAGCAACAGGAAAGCAACCTGAAGCTATTTGCACAAATGGTCCAGGGCAGTTGAAGCATTTGATGATTTTCGAGTCAGCTGCAACGATGCACGTTCTGACTCAACAACGACCACGGCCACAGCAGTCGCAGAGGTACTAATCAACATATGTAAAGCCGTTTTGGAATCCCTGCACACATCATGACGGACCTCGGTAGACAGTTGCAGAGAGTGTGAGAGACTTACCAGGCTACTCTGAGTCACGCACTTGCGGACGACGTCCTACCATCCTGCTTCCAATAGCATAGTAGAACGGTGGCATCGCATGGTCAAAACCGCGATCCGCTGCCACGACTCACCCCAACGGACTACCGATTGTACTACTAGCATTGCGATCGACGCTGAAGGAGGACATCGAATCGACGCCAGCCGATGTGGTCTACAGCACGAAGCTTCGACTACCTGGGGAGTTTTTTAACACCTCCCAGTCTGGCGTGAATGAATCCAACTTCCTTACGGATCTCCACACAAGGATGGCTTCGTTAACCCGCACTATAACACAAAGGACATCTTCATGAACAAGGACGTGGCAAACAGCTCGCACGTCTTCGTCCGAAACGACAAGGTTAAGGCCCCACTCACACTTAATGACGGCCCGTACCCCTCATTAACACGGAAGGACAAATACTATAAGGTTGACATGAGTGGAAAACCAACTGCCATATCCATCGACAGGCCAAAACCAGCATTTTTCGCACCTGAAGAGCAGCCTACCGCTTCGCATGTACCAAAAACACGCTTAGGGCGAGATCTGCACACTAGTGCGATTCGCAGCTTAGCTTCATCATATCGGGGGAATACTGTGGCGGACCAGCCGCCCACCACGCAAACGACATTGTTACCGACATATCGAACGATGATCGCATCAACAGCTAGCTTGTGCGCCACGAATGTAGCGGAGCAACACAGCCAGCATACATACTGGTGCGCCACAGGGTATGCAATCTCGAATGGCAATTCAGATACCAACAACACATAAATGGGTGGCTGGAAAAACGTTGCATGTCGTTTTTTTCACAAAGTCGGTTTTGATGGATACGCGGTCTTTGTCACTTGCTTGATGGAATCCAACCTTGAAGTAGTTAGTTTTCAAACCGCTAGATAGCCTATAATGTGCTAGAAGGGGGGCTAATCATGCTTGGGATTCATGGAAAAACGTTTCATGTTGGCAGTGCTGATACCCACTTGTTGCTGTGAGGTTTCATAGTGTGTTTGCATTGTTTGTTTACTCATTTCCCATCATGAATATATCGGCTAGTGATTTAGAAATAGTGAATAACCGTTAACGTGCTGTTCAGTTCGCGAAATGGAGTGACAAGAAGCGTAAAATTATGAAAAACAGCGGAAAATCATACAAAACCAATCGCGGAAAGGGTGATGTCGCTCCTGAAAAGGTTCCACCTTCGAATCCTCGAGGTTGTACAGCGGCTTGTGAGAAAAACGGATGCATTTCTCTAAGTCTTGCGTACGTACATAGTTTATTTAATCAATTTTACGATTTGACGTACAATGAACAGTCTCTTTTACTCCTTAAATTCATCGCCCTACGGGAACCACGGAAAAGGCGTTACCGGTAAATCAGATTCCACATCAACACGACAAGCTTCTTTTGATTATTCCTTGAATGGGAAACCTGTGTGTCGTAAAACACTGTGTAACACGTTCGCCATTACACCAAGACGTATTCAAATTTTACAACAAAAAATGAAAGATGGTCAGCTTGCACCAAAAGATAAGAGGGGCACTCACTTGAACCGTCGTCATGCGATCGATGCTACTGTGAGAGGGAACATTAGAGAGCACATTGAATCTTTCCCTATAGAAATTAATCATTATAGGAGGAATGTCTCATCGAAAAAATGTTTGAGTCCCGATCTCAGTGTCTCCAAAATGTACCGTTTATTCAAGCAGAAATACCCTGATAATCCAGCAAACTCTACTTTGTATAGTAAGATTTTCAAAAGAGAGTTTAATTTGAGGTTTGAAACACCTCGCTCTGACACATGCAAACAGTGCGATCAATTTTACGCCAAGTTAGTACTAGCTCGGAATGATGAAGAGAGGAAATCGATCGAAGTTGACGGTCGTCTACATCATTGCAAAGCTGACCAAGCATATGAGACTCTCTCAGAAGATTCAGCAAACAGAAATGCTATAACAATATGTGTAGACCTACAGCAAGTCTTATTTACACCTATGTTAACTCATGGCGACGTGTATTACCAACGCCAGTATTCTACATACAACTTGGCAATCCACTGACGGACAACGTTGCAAACATGTTTGTATGGCACAGGAAATCGGGCCTTGCATTTTGAGATACATAACATCTACATTTCGACCACTACCCCCTGGCAAGGAAAGGAGATTAATCGTTTGGTCAGACCGATGTACAGGCCAAAACAACAATTGGAATACGCTCATCCTGTATAGTTATTTAGTGAAAATGCGTTATTTCACTGAGATTCACCAAAAATTTTTGATTACCGGCCATTCATTTCTTCCATGTGACAGAGATTTCGCCCTTATCGAACGTGCCAAGAAAAGAGCGAAAGCTCTTTTTCCAGGGGATTGGAAACACGTAATAGCTGGTGCAAAATTAAACAAACCTTTCTTAGTCTTTGAAATGGATCAAAGTGATTTTAAAGACATTGAAGCGCTTTCTCCAGGAAAACCTAGGAAAAAAATGAAGATAACAAAATACGTCTGGATGAAGATAACTGCCGATGACCCAGTTTCACTGTATGTGAGAGAGACACACAACATATTGCGCCCTTGGATTTCAGAACAGGTGTTTCCGACCCGGTTTAATCCATATGACGTCAAGGATCTTCGCAACCTCTACTCAGTACTCCTGCCTAAACCAAAAGAGAAGAAGAAAGACCTTATGGATATGACTCGGTATCTCACAGATCCTGACCAAAGGGCATTTTATGAAACTCTCCAATCAGTTTAGCAGTATTTTGGACCAAGTTGAGTGTAGCACCCGCTTATGTTTTCTTCAGTAACACTGACTTGTGTTCATTGTAAATGTTTGTGTAATTGTCATTGTTCATTTAAGTGTTTGTTTATTTTCTGTCAATAAAATTGGTTTAACCACTTCAATTTTGTTATTCTTATCCCTCCTCCAATATCCCATGTCTTTCATTTTTCTATTGTTGAACACCAAAATGTGAATGAAAATACCAATGAAAAGGTAGATTTTGTAAACCCAATAAGTATGATTTTGCAACTGAGTGAGTTTTATTTAGTGGAAAAACGTTGTATGTTGCTCTTTAGTTTGCCAGTTGCCGTTTTAATTGCGTTTTGGACCATATTCACTCTCCTGTAAAATTGAACTTCAGCTACATGCAACGTTTTTCCAGCCAGGTATTCACTTGTCCATGAAACATGCACCTGCGGATTTCTACAACATACGTGATACGATGAGAAGAATGCACTTGCTGATGCTGACGCCGCAGATAACGCGACGCAGTCGCACGACCACCTCCGGCGAAGCAACAGATATGCGTCTGCATTTTTGATGCATATAAGCGGCCGGCGCATTGGTTCGCTCTCTCACTCATCATAGAATTGTCGTTACGACTTGCCGACACAATTATCATTGTTTCTGAAACTTCATTAAATAAATTTCTTTATAGGATACAGCCGACTCTTTCACTCATCCTACGTATTCTATAAACTGATAATCTATGCGGGTAAGTACAACTTTAAAAATTCTATTACATTAATTAAATTAACGTGAATTAACCGGATGTAACAATTCTTCTATATAGAGCATAAGACGGCTAAAAATTGTTAAACAGGTTTTATCAATGGGTAATTTACAGCTGTTTATTTGTTTTTAGCTACTTTTTTCTCTTTAATATCTTTTTTTGGCTTTGATCACATTTCACTAATCGCGTTATACTTCAAGAAAAAAAATTTTTAAATTAATTTCAAGTTTCAACAGAGAAAAATTTTAATTTTTTGCCTGTTTCACATGATTGGTTGATTTCTTCAACGGTGGGGTGTGTGTATTATTTTCATGATGGATCGTCTGTACAACTGGAACGCATCACATAGCATACTTCCTTGTCCATTCTCGTGAAGTTTCACCGAGCAGTTTGCCTAAGCGGACTGCTCAATTACCACACTCTATTGAATGTTTCATCGTACAGGCACGTTCCAAAAAAATATCGTCCCAAACAAACCTTACTTTGGAATGGTTTTAGTATCGCATTGTTGCATAGCATTCTGTTACTTGCGATGCAATAAATGTTATATGCAAAACTCAATTGTAACCTTTTAAAAATCCCTAATCATGATTTTTTTCGAAATGCGATTCATAAATCTTCCTTACATAAATTGAAAAAAACACCTCGATCCTAACCGCTCACCAAACACAAATATCGATGTACGTACATCTGAAATGCGTAGGACCATGCATGTACCGTTAAGATACAAAAAGGTACATGGTCGATATAATCGATGCGAAAACTTTCCAAAAAATACAACGACGGCTGAAAGTAGCAAACACATAACCTTGACGTGATAAAATTAAAAAAAACGATAACGCCTGAAAGTAACGAAAGCACTATCGGCAGATGGTCAAAACAAACTTTCAGTAACGTTGCTTATAGTCGTTCTAAAGTAACACGTAACTTCTTTATTTTAAAACGTGATAGAACGCTCCGCAAAAGTAACTTTC
Source organism: Odontomyia ornata (assembly GCA_963969285.1). NCBI lineage: Eukaryota > Metazoa > Arthropoda > Insecta > Diptera > Stratiomyidae > Odontomyia > Odontomyia ornata. The sequence continues at coordinate 103,009,732 of OZ017742.1, read as the reverse complement.
TAAAGTTACGTTACCGAAATAACGTTCCACCTTCCACCTCTAATTAGTATATGTTCCCAACATGTCAGGGTTGTACTCTTAACACTTCATTTTTTTATTCTGTACAATTTTCTAAAATTCCCTCTGTCACATTAAACTATTAGATTATCATAACTATTTTTCATTTGATTTCATTTTCGTGTGACGATTTCCCCACCATTTACCTAGAAGATATCTGTTGGAACATTGTATTCTTTCATCATATTGTCATTTATTCTTACACAGTCATCTCTTGCATTCCTGCATTCATACTAAAACGTTCTGATTTTCAACAATATGGTATTCGATAAAGGTAATAAACACTCTGTCTTATTCCAACAACCGATCGATTCACTTATCTACATGGTAGCAGAGCGTACTGTTATGGACCATGCACTCCATTCACTCTCCTATCAATACATTCCCATTGACCGTATTAACCCCGCACTTATCTTTAATTTTATAGGAACACATCATTAATTTTATAGTATATCCAATACTGCACTTCAGCATATACCTTAATTTGTCAAACTCATAAATAACAACCCACATTATACGCCAGCAAATATCTTAATTCGCCAAACTCATAAATAATAATTGGTTCTAAAAAACTTACTGTTTCGGAGAACAATGAGAGCAAACAATAACACACACACACACACACAACAAGATAACCAGTCTCAGTCGAGATGAACCGATGGACGGTCGCATTTATTCTTTGCGGAATCATTAATTTTGGAATAAACCTTTGTAAATCTAGAGTGAATATAGATACTTTGTTATAAAAACTTTGTTTTTTACGAATTGGAAAGCAGGCAGGACGTAGGTAGGATGTAGGCGACATAATCGTTCAACTCGGACGATCAGTTATACTGGCGGAATTGAATTTACGACAGAGTGTGATGGCATCCATCACCAGGCTGATGGAAAAATTAAACGCAGGCACCCTGATGGTAATGGATATTCGTACGCAGCCCGTAACGCTAATGAATTTGGAGGCATACTACACACGATTTTTGGATGCGCATATGGCGCTCATCAGTGCAGCAAAGGAAGGCGAAATTGTGGCACATAACAAATTGGGCGACAGTGTTGACGAGAAATAAACAGCCGTCAAAGTAGAACTAACAACGGCGATCGAGGCAGCAGCAGCCGCGATGAAAACTGTATCGACGGATTTTGACCCAACAGTTCGATCGTATCAACTGCCACCATGGAACCCAGCATGCGATGTGCGTTTGGAGAAAATCCAAATTCCTGAATTTTATGACAAGTTCAACAAATGGGTCCGTTTCCGTGATATGTTCGAGGCGATGGTGCACTCGCGGACGAATTTGACGACGGCCGCACAGTATACGCTTTCGATGAAGACGCTGAAAGGCGATGCGGCACAGGTGGTGGCAGGTTTTCTGCCAACGGACGACAATTATGAATTGGCATGGAAAACACTTAAGGCGCGATACGACAATGATCGATTAATTGTGACTTAGCATTTGAACGCGTTTCTGTCAGTACTCGAAAAGAAATCAAACGTCGGCCTTCGCCGATTAGTCGACGTGACGAATGAGACAACAAGGTTGCTTCGCAGCGATGAAGCGAGCAGTTGAGCATTGGGACGACATTTTTGTGCACATAATTTTGATGAAACTACCGCGTGCGAGTATTATCGCATGGAAAATGGAGCAGAAAGGCGCAAATCTCCCAGAATGAGCACATTGCTCGAGTTCTTGGAAGGCGAGCTCATGGACTCGACCACATGAGTAGCTCAATTGGCGAAAGGCCAAAGGCAGGTGCGAGTACGAATATATCAACTAAGAGAGCTACGTCGACTCCAAAGGCACATACAAGCATAGGCGCAACGCAACAGCTGACACGAGTAAAGGTGGTTGCATCTGATCGATGCATATGCTATTTTTGCAACCGTGGCCATCGATCGATTTGCGAAAGTAAAGGATAGGTTATGTTTTTAAGGATTACTGTATGTTTATAGAGGATAAACAAACTTTCGGAGAATTATTAGTTGTGCAATAGTTACATACTCTTTTGCGTATGCTTTTGTAATTACCGAACCTTTTTTTATTACTTTTATAATTTCAAAGGACGGGTGTAAAATATGTAGTGAATAATGGAGTTTCATAAGTCCGTGAAGGACTGCAGCGATGTTCTGCTGCCTCGGCAGAGGAAGGTGTCGGTTTCTGCCGAGAATGCCCTCGTCCGGAGACGCGTGAATGCGCTGGCAGGCTAGCATTGCGGTGTCGTGGGGCGGGTTCGTTTCCCCGGCACGAGGACCCACTACAAAACATTTCGCATTCACGAATTGCTTTCAGGTCAAAAAAAGGCGACCAAAGTCGCAAAGTTGAACAAGTGAAACCTGAGAAGAAAGGCGAACTTGGGGTTGACCTCGTCATTACCCAACGAAGTTCATGGCCCACAAATGAAAGAGGGGCAACCGGGTGGTGGTGGAGCCCCTTCATACCCACCCAACCGGAATAAATCCATTGATAGCTTGTTGAAGTGGCCAGGTATTCCTCTTCTGAGTGGAAAACTCATACAACTTGAATTATATGAACTTTCCCATCAGAAGGGGAGTACCCTGGTGACCAATTTATGTCATAGAACTATACAATTGAATTGCATAAATCTATGCCATAAAAAGGCACTCTGCTTGGGCCACTCAACCCATGATAGCCCAGTCATATTAGGGCTTTCACCTCGGAATGAAAGATAATAAGCTGCAAATTGGTATGAACCTTTGTTTTGTCATTCTAAATGTTGTCTCAAAAGTCACAATCGTTATCGTGTTCGCGTCTCAAGATATTCAAGGTCAAAGGTCACAAAAATCGGTTTTTCGCGAATATCTGGCTTCCTATCGGTTAAATGAGATTTGCATTTATTATAAAAGTTGTAGGCTATAAAATTCCCTACAACTTTTGTTTAAACTTTTTTTTCATACGACCAACCGTTTTGAAGGTAGAGCGCGAAGAGTGCACATCGTACAGTCATATACGGCCTAATGCAAGGTCAAGCGTGAGTTATGGTTATCAGTACGTTATAAAGTCAATTATTTACTTGGAAATTATAATTATTAAACAATGCCTATTATTTATGTACTAACTATTAATTATTTATATTTAATTAAAGTAAGTAACTTGATTTGCAACGGTACAATTTCAAACTAACGAATAATCTTGACTCATACAAAGTGGAGAGAGTGGCCTTGAATACTATAGAACATCTGTCCCGGCAATGAATAGAAAAGGGCATAGGGTAGGGACAAGTATTTCCAGGTATATAAGTATTGAGAAATTTACGCGTTTTAAAGAAAAGATATATAATGTCGTGTTAACTTAAAATAAAACTAAAATATATAATCCAGAATTAATAATATTTTATACTTAAATAGTTAAATATGAATAATTATATATATTATTTATGTACTAACTATTAATTATTTATATTTAATTAAAGTAAGTAACTTGATTATTTATATATAATTATTCATATTTAACTATTTAAGTATAAAATATTATTAATTCTGGATTATATATTTTAGTTTTATTTTAAGTTAACACGACATTATATATCTTTTCTTCAAAACGCGTAAATTTCTCAATACTTATATACCTGGAAATACTTGTCCCTACCCTATGCCCTTTTCTATTCATTGCCGGGACAGATGTTCTATAGTATTCAAGGCCACTCTCTCCACTTTGTATGAGTCAAGATTATTCGTTAGTTTGAAATTGTACCGTTGCAAATCAAGTTACTTACTTTAATTAAATATAAATAATTAATAGTTAGTACATAAATAATAGGCATTGTTTAATAATTATAATTTCCAAGTAAATAATTGACTTTATAACGTACTGATAACCATAACTCACGCTTGACCTTGCATTAGGCCGTATATGACTGTACGATGTGCACTCTTCGCGCTCTACCTTCAAAACGGTTGGTCGTATGAAAAAAAAGTTTAAACAAAAGTTGTAGGGAATTTTATAGCCTACAACTTTTATAATAAATGCAAATCTCATTTAACCAATAGGAAGCCAGATATTCGCGAAAAACCGATTTTTGTGACCTTTGACCTTGAATATCTTGAGACGCGAACACGATAACGATTGTGACTTTTGAGACAACATTTAGAATGACAAAACAAAGGTTCATACCAATTTGCAGCTTATTATCTTTCATTCCGAGGTTGACCCCTTTTTTTACCTAATATGACTGGGCTATGACGTCACCTGAGACAGAAAGGATTATTAATTACCCGGTGGCTGGCTCATGTTTTGGGATTGAAGCCTGCCACCCTACCGGGTCCTATACTCGGTTAGAAAAATCGGAAGGGAAAGACCGATTTTTCGTTTAATTCATCATTTTTATTTTCTAGTGTGAAAAATATTAATCAAAAACAAATGCAACCTGAAACATAACTACTTTTCATTTAGTTTTAAATATCTGGAAGTTATGCAAAATTACAATCGAAGAATAATTTCTAAGAGATAATATTCAATCTCATATCCTCATAGATCACTTCGATTTACTCAGCCAAAAATAATTAATATAATTTGAATAATTAATATAATTTGAATAATTAATATAATTGGAATAATTAATATAATTTGAATAATTAATATAATTTGAATAATTAATATAATTTGAATAATTAATATAATTTGAATAATTAATATAATTTGAATAATTAATATAATTTGAATAATTAATATAATTTGAATAATTAATATAATTTGAATAGTTAACAAGAAAATATTGGACATAAATTTTATTAAATTAAAAGGGCTCACCGCATGTTCCGTCAAGCGCTCGATGGGTGCTGGATACGTCCTGTAAATTTTCACTTTTGTTAACTTTGTTGCTATTAGTATTATTCACAACAATGTAATTCGACAATGATCTAAGGCCGAATAATTCACCTATCACTATAAAGGTTCTTTGGGCGAGTGCCATACAAAATTTAGTAATAAAATCACTTGAAACGGGCGCTAGTGTGAATCCGTTTTCAAGAATTGTTCGTAACTCTTCTCATCCATAAGTTTATCAATTTCTGAAGTTTCACTGAGCTTCACTTTGAATAACCAGCCTTTTTCATAACACGATGTATTGATCAACCCTGGGGTATCCTCAACTGATGTGTTCTTCTCTACCACAGTTCCTGACACAGGAGAATATACTTCACTTGCTAGCGGTGGATGCAGAACACAAAATCCATTTCGATAATTGTGGGGCCAGTTGAATACGCTGCAACACGAAGAACTGTTGATCCGATGCGCTTTGAATGCCAGGAATGGCGAACGTGTTTCCGTTAACCAGCTCGTCCCAGACAATGATCAGTAGAGCGGTGGTTACCGAAACCTTGAAAATGAACCAAACGCGGCATCAGCTAATTAGTACTGCTCCAGTGCTGGTTCTTCGGACGGATTGAAATCGTTATCGAAACGGGGCTTGGGTATTGTATGTGTACGAGTAGTTATCAATCACTGTAATCACGGCAGGCCATGGAGTAATTGCGGCTTGTCCTCAATTCAAATGGCGTTGGGTACCCGTATTTATCCTTGCACTATCAACACCGTGATTGCATTGAGAAATTTTGGTCAGCTCTAGGTGCGCGGCGACTGGTAATAATTAATTAGCAAAAAAAAAAGGTTCACATCAACAGAGTATTTCCCGCAAATTTTAATTGTTGCTGTTTCGACTCACCAATAAGTTCGTAAACATACCCTCTTATTTTAAAATCTATCACGCGCGCAGATAAACAGATAACTTGTTCTTCGCACATCTCGGATATTTTGATTCTATAATTCCAAATAGTTTTAGATTAAGTTTATGTTAAATCGTCATTTGAAGTGTTTGCACGTTATGAAAATGGTTGGCACGAATGAAACCAGTTCATACTATGAATAGGTTTATGTAAGAAAACATTTTGTTTGTTTTGGCGTTCACTCGGCTAATCCAATCGTGACATGGTCGGCGACTTGCTTTTGTCAGCAAAGCCCCGAGACTCTGCGTTCGCCGTCTCCGTTGCTTTTCCGAGGTCGGTCTTTGGGGTGGGGTGTTTTGTAAAAAGAAATCACAGCTCACTAATATCGTTTGCAGCTACGAGGCTGGAATGCACTGAATCCGAACCACTAATTTATAGGTTATCGTCCGCTCGACACAACCAAGCGCATAATTACACCAACTCCGTCTTCCGCAGCTCTTTCCCCATCTCTCTTGTTGTTTTCCGCGTTCCACGAGCACATTTCCCAATTCAGATATCAAAATGCGTCACACTACGAGTGGTCCGCCCCCAGCTTTAGCAATACATTAACATTCCTCCAAATGAGACGTTGAATTGCGAAACAATTTCTAAAACAGTAGAGATGCGGTGCATAGACGACACCGCGCAAACAATGCAATACAAACAATAATTTAAATCATCAACACGCGTGAAGGAAGCACGGAATGATTGATATTCGTCCAAAAATAAATACTTCTTGCTTTCGAGCAAACAAGAATCAAGCGTTGCACGTTCGCAAGCGTCGAAATAATGGACCATAGCCTCACGCGTTCCAATTCATTCATTGTGTTTTTTAAATAATGTTGACATGCTTTGGATCCAAACTCTCTCACGTTGTTTCAATTTTAAACGACTTCAATCGGAAATCGAATTCCAAAACTAGATACCAAAACATCAACAGTCAAGAGACAATAAACTCAACCTACTTTCGCTTTCACCCACGATTTCACCCTCTTTAAAATTCCGTACACCCGGCTACGATTCTACGCAAAACAGATTCACTTCGATTCACGAAACTCAGAAGAATGCCATGAGAACGATGATAAATTTTTTCACATTTGCCCCCCCCACAGATTTATTCGCGTCAATTTCCTTCGGGGCCATTGCACTGCAGCTTCTTCCAACTTTCACTACGAAAGCACAGTCCAGCACTTTTGTAAAGAACCATTTATTAAAATGGGTCCACGAATCAATTTGTTTGCGCCACCACTACCATGTACAGCTATATTTCCCACAAATATATTACCTCAAATAAACTCGACTAAAGTTTTCCGGGAAAGATCAAAACCGGATGCTGTACAATTTCAGGCTGATTAATTTCACTTCTGCACGCAATTCCAACTAGGAAGTGATTAGCAAATTGCGGATTCGAAACCTGTTGACAACTTGTTGATTCATCACGCTGTTCGTGGAAATTGGTGGCCCAAGGTATTCCAAGGCGCTTGCCGGTTTCTAACTTGAGTTAACGGTGTTCTATAGATTCTTTAATATCGAGTTAGCACATTATTTAACCGATTTTCTTTAATAAACACGCGAAATTGTCACGTGTTCAGCAGCTCCGTACGTCTCTCTTTCTGTCGTCTTTCCCAAGTTGCCACCATGGCGGGGCCGAACCATCGAGCAACGAAACAGTAGTGCAAAATCGCGAAAAGTTTCGTTCAATAGTGACATCTATGGGTGGGTCCGCGATGGTGATAGTGCACACTCGTTTCGGTTGTTTTTAAAATTTACGTCGTCTTTTGTAGATTCGCTTAAGTTATCAAATGAATGCAATTTTCGTTTGTAATGATTAGGCGTAATTAGGGAAAAAGAAAAATCGGAAGAATTAGACAGGCACACCCCAATTACCGACAAACAAAACAATTTTTAACCAAGATTATGGTTGGAATGGGTAAAATTTGACAATTTTTGAGGGGTTTAAGTGATACAATGATTTTATCGTTCATATAATTAAAGGGGTTAACCGTTTCGTTCTAAGCATTTGTATACCGCGTTACACCGCAATTCGTTAAATTGAGTTTGTGCTGTGTGCTTGTGGCAGCGCTGGCTTTTAGCGCCCTAATCCTCGATTACTACAAATAGCCGTAAGTAATTAAGATGCCAGATGTACTTTAAAGATTATTATATGTTTAGAGAGGATAAGGACATTGTCGGCAGAACAAAGAGATTTGATAGTTGTGCAACGTTACTGTTTTATGACATGGCAAAAAATATATGAAAAAAGGACATAGGAAGTAGGAGTAAGTTAAGTGTAAATAGGAAAATACTCATTTGTAACGATTCAGTTAGCACTCGAAATTCAAGGAGAAAGTATATTCTTTATCAAAAAACTAATTTTTGATTTTTTTTTCTTATTTAAGGAAAAAGTATAAGGCATTTGCGTCTTAACTTGTAATTGGCGCAGTCGGCATTGCATTTGATAGACACTTAGTTTTTGCTGGATTTAGCTCACAATTGGTGAGACTGGACTTCACAAAACGATAAGTGTATGAATCAAGTGAACGAGCTTATCAACCTTCTCAGCCAGTGGACTTTAGAAGATCAAACAGAACTTCTAACGATCGACTTTTCAAATGTAATGAAGTTCATTTCAACACTACCGGCTTTCGATGGCAACCAGGATGACCTTCATCTATTTATTCAAGCGGTCAACGCATTTTCACCACATATAACGGCTAACGAAAACAGCGAAATATTGTTCCAGCAACTGTTATCAAAAATCGTTGGACAAGCACGCGCTACTCTAAACTGTCATACGGTTTCAACGTGGGATGAACTGAAAAGCATCTTAATTCGGCATTTTGACACGCATGAGTCGGAAATTCAACTTATTGGAAAAATGCAAGCTGCAAGGTTCACAACGGGAGCTCAATTTTACAATTGCAGACGTAAGTGTTTAAGCAAAATTAATAATGAGATAAAATAAAGTGCAGATTTAAGCGAAGAAGTGAAAATTGGCAAAATTAGTTTATATAAGTGTTCAGCTAAGGATATATTTATGAACAAGTGCCCCGAACCTTTGCGTGGAATCTTTTATGCGCGAAATCCTGACTCGCTTGAAGAGGCTTACGAAATTTTAGTAGAAACAAATTACGTTAAATTCTCGGTTGAAAAAAACTTGAATCAAATGAATCGTTCTAGTGATAAAGTTTACGCCTCTACTAATCGATTTAATAATACCGAACGGCAGCCACCTTCAAATAACTTACGAGGATCTAACTCTAATAATTTTCATTTTGCAAATCGGCCTAATATGCCTATTGATGATTTATCAATGAATACTGTCCGCTCAGAGGAATCTAGTCTCCATACGCAGAATTTTCGCCTCGGGCAAAAATTACCAATTATCGAACTTACAGTGGGAGGTCGAAGATTTCAATGTCTCATAGACTCAGGATGTTCAATATCACTTCTTGACGAAAAAATTGTCACCGAATATCAGAAAATTCTCTGCTCATATCCCATTATTATATCATCAATAAACCAAAATTTGCAAAGTACCCACTATCTCCGTACTCGCTTTCCTGAAGAATTTGGATCAGTGGCGTTTGTAGAATGACATCTTTTGCCATTTACCCATAAGAATTTTCATGCTTTTATAGGAAGTAACATCTTATCTGACATAGATACTATTATTAACTATAAAAATAAAACGGTTATCACTCCCAAACAAATTCTATATTTTGGCGAACAAACAGAACGAATTTATTTCTCGGAAGCACTTAAACATTTCCCACAAAGTGAAATTCATCCTTGCAAAGAACAGTATACAGAAGAAGAGTATAATTTTATAAATCGTATAACCAAAGAATTTTCTGACTTGGAATACAACGAAAAACGGCCATTAACCTTTAAACACAGCATCAAGCATTCTCTTCCCCTAACATCGGACAAACCAATTTATCAAAAAAATTACAGAATTCCGCAATCAGTCAATGATTTCGTTAATGAACAAGTCAACGAGGATTTACGACAAGGAATTATACAGCCTTCACAATGTCCTTATAACAATCCGATATGGGTTGTACCTAAAAAAGGTGGGAGAAACAGATTCGTTATGGGTTTTAGAAAATTAAATAACTTAACTGTAGAAAATAAATTCCCCATTCCAAGCATTGACGATTTGTTAGGGAAATCAGGAAACTGCCAATACTTTAGAAGCATCGATTTGGCCAAACGATCTCACCAAATAGAGCTTCAATCCGAAGACAGGCATAAAACAACATTTTCCACGGGGATGGGACACTTTGAATTTTTGAGAATGCCATTCGGCCTTAAAAGTGCACCGAGCACATTCCAAAAATTAATGAATAACATTTTACATAAATACATTAATAAAACTGGTGTCGTATATATGGATGACATCTTAGTTTTTAGTACGTCACTGCAAGAGCATGAAATAGCCCTTAGAAACATCCTAACTGAGTTACGAAATGCCAACATAAAAATTCAACTCTCTAAAACACATTTCTTATCAAAACATGCTGAGTTTTTAGGTCACGTAATTACTCCCGCTGATATTAAGCCGAATCCAGAAAAAATAAATGCCATCGTAAAATTTCCTATACCTACAACGACCAAGCAGATAAAAAGCTTCCTTAGCTTGACAGGATTTTATAGGAAATTTATTAAAGATTATGCCAAAATAGCTAAGCCCCTTACCTTAACCCTAGAAAGATAACGTGCGCCTCAGAGGCGCCCGCAAAACAGATGTTTCGCTGTCATTTGTTTACAAACGCACGTACAAGCTTGTGTTTCTGAGCCAACATAGTCGTCAGTCAATACTCTCGAAGAACGGATATATGTTAACAAATGTTTCAAGTGCAACAGTCAGTAGTGCGTGGATGTTGTTTCGAAGCGCTTGCAGGAATTTTCACGAAGAAGAAGGTAAAAAATGACTTTTACGGCTAGAATTATAATATTTAGCTGGCCCGACGTAAGAAATATGGTGTACAAAATGGCATTACATTTTTGTTTTCAATTTGTGCTTAAAGATGCTTTGTAGTGAATAGATTAAAGTAGACATCATCCAACTTTTTACGTCGGCTACATCCATGAGGTGATTTTTGTGGCATTGGTGCACTTTTTCACCCAAAGAGTACGCATGCGTACTCTTAGACCTACATGCAGTTATCCTTTCGTTTTCTATTTTTTATGTAGGATATGGATAAATACATAAGAAAAAGCGACCGGAAGTTGAAATTCACAGCAGCAATGCTAAAAGAGGCAGCTGAACGCATCAATCGAGGCGAAAGCAAGCGGTCTGTTGCACGATGTTTCAATGTAAACCAGTGCACATTAAGGAAACGGTTGCGCCAAGTAGGCTTTTTAGTCAATTTGCCTAAAAAATGGTATTAGTCCGTCTTTTTCAGGGCACAGTTCCAACAAACTTGGGTAGGTTTAAACTGATATTTTCTGCCGAAGAAGAAAAGGAATTCACGAAGCATATCAGGGATTTGGAATTGAGGCTGTATGGACTCACCGTCAAAAACGTACGTGCCTTAGCATACCAATACGCTGAATTGAATAAAATTCAACATAGGTTTAATGTCGAAACAAAAATGGCTGGTTTTCATTGGGTGCAAAGTTTTGCGGCGAGAAATGGACTCTCATTACGAGCTCCAGAAAAATGTAGTTTAGCTCGTGCAATTGGTTTCAATAAGCCGCAGTGCGAAAGATTTTTTCAAAACTTGAAAACAATTTATGGAGAAACAGCTCCTCGACCCCACAGGGTATTTAACAAGGACGAAACGGGACTTTCTACCGTCCCCAATAAGCTGCCAAAGATTTATGCTCCCACAGGAAAAAGAACTGTTTCCAAAATTGTGTCTGCTGAAAGAGGACAATTAGTGACTGTGGTATGCTGCATGAGCGCTTCCGGTACTTGGGTTCCGCCAGGTCTTATTTTTCCTAGAAAGCGTATGAAAGACGAACTCTTCTATAATGCACCACGAGGCACATTGAAAATGATATCTGATACAGGGTACATGAACTCAGACCTGTTTTTAAATTGGCTTCAACATTTTTTAATTATGTTAAGCCATCGGAAGAAGATCCAGTAATACTACTTCTGGACAACCATGTATCCCATTGTTCTCTTGAAGCTATTTTATATGCAAGAAAACAATTCATTATTCTTTTGATTTTACCACCTCATGCAAGTCACAAAATTCAACCGTTAGATAGAGGTTTTTTCTTCCCGCTAAAAACAGCTTTTTCTTCAGAGTGCAATAAATGGATGGTAAACAACCCTGGAAGGGCAATAACAATGAGAGAAATGGCTGGACTGTTTCATGCCGCATATTCGAAAGTAGCGACCATCGAAATATGTGAAAAATCATTCGCATGTATTGGAATTTATCCATATAATCCCAACATTTTTACTGACGCTGATTTTGCGCCTGCTGAAGTCTCAGATAAACCTTATTGTGAAGTAGCCAATAATGTCGAACATCTGGACAACAGAGAGGAAGAGCAATTACTTTTCGATAAGGAAGACGATATACCTCTTTCAGTTTATCAAACTCCGCAAGTCCTCAACTTGGAAGCATTGAATAGATCACCGATTCGGAATCCAACACATGAGGAAATCACAACTTTAGACATTAGGCTACAGCATTCAAGCTTACCTGGAACTTCATGCTCATCTCTACAACTAAAGTCATCAAGCTCTTCAGTCACTCCAGAAATGATTTTGCCTTTTCCAAAAGCCCAACACATCAACAAGTTAGAAAAAGGCAATCGAAAAGATCTGAGATACTCTTTCTTCCACGCCTTATAAAAACAAAATCTTGGAAGAGAAGGAAAATAAACCGCAAAAATCAGACGGAACAAAAAATCTTTTTGCAACAAAGCAAGAAAGGCCCAAAACAAAGAACAAAAAACATTCGTTTGGGAATGATAATAAGGATACAATTTGCCCAGGATGCAATGAAACTTTCAGCTCATCAGATTGGATTCAATGCTTAAACTGTGAACTTTGGTGGCACGAAGATTGCTCCAATTATTTAATAACCACAATATTTTCCTGCGACTTTTGCAATGGTTAAAAATGTTGCGTACTCTTAGAGTTGTATGTTGCGTACTCATAGGATTCGATTTCTTAAGAGTACGCAATTTTTCTTTTTTGTTGAAATTACAATATATTTGTTATATGGACCAGGAAGTAGCTTTTATTTAATTTTTTTATTAGACTTATGCATAATATACTCGTACTAAAGCATTTAAAAATAAAACTAATTCAAACTATCTTTACTGTTTTATTGAGCAATGTAAGTTAAGTGCGTACTCTTGGGCGACCCTACCCTACCACAATTTTGTTGTTATGTGGACGCGATGCGCTCGAGAGGCGTATGTTTATCTTCTATGTAACTTTTATGTATTTGTTTTGTCATTTTATTTTTGTTACTTTTAAATCATTTCTTCTCATGTGTGTTAAATATAAATAGGTTATTAATATTGATTAATTTTATCGATTTTTAGGAAGGTTTTAATATCATGACAAATAAAAGGGGATTGACCGAAAAAGAAATCGTTTCTTTACTGCAACAAGAAGATGAAATTGCTGATGATGGCAGTGGCAGTGAGATAGAGGACCATGTAAGCGGAGACGACTTTCAAAGTGATACTGAAGACGAGTATGTTGATGAAGTAAGCGATGATGACTTGGGCAATACTTCAACAACTCCGAGACATGACAACCGCGTAGTTCTTCCGCCTCATAGAGTTATCAGAGGTAAGAATAAACACGTCTGGGCTACTTCTAAGGGTCAAGGTAGTGGAAGAACTTCTGCTATTAATATAATTCGCTCTAGTAGAGGTCCTAGTCAGATGTGCCGACATTTTTTTGAACGATTTATGTGCTTTGAATCATTTATCACGAACAAAATAGTTCAAGAGCTCGTTCAGTGGACAAATGTGGAGATATCCAAAAAACGTAATAACAGCATGACTAGTTGTACATTTAGAGACACGAACTCCGCTGAAATCAAAGCCTTCATTGGAATACTTACTCTCAGTGCTGCAATGAAAGATAATCATTTGACAACCGTCGAGTTATTTGATAGTTCGTTTACGGGTAGCAGATATGTGGCAGTAATGAGCAGAGATTGATTTGATTTTATTGTCCGGTGTCTAAGAATGGATGACAAGACTCTTCGCCCTGCTCATCGACAGCAAGATCCATTTATTCCAGTTCGAAAAGTTTGGCATCTTTTTATAGCTCAATGCCTAATGAACTACTCTCCGGGAAGCAATGTCACCATTGATGAACAGTTACTTGGGTTCTGAGGTAGATGCCCCTTAAGAATGTATATACCAAATAAACCAAGTAAGTACTGCATAAAAATTCCAATGATGTGTGATAGTGGGACCAATTACATGCTGAATGCTATTCCATACAAACACAAATGGTTTGCGACAAGGAGAATTTTATATAAAGGAACTATCACGACCAATTCGTGGGACCAACCGCAATATAACATGTGACAATTGGTTCACTTCCATCCCTCTAGCGAAGTCATTGCTTCTTGAACCATACAAGTTGACACTTCTGGGCACGGTAAGGTCAAACAAACGCGAGATTCTTGAGGAGATAAAAAATACCCGTTCTCGACCAGTAGGTACATCTATTTTTTGTTACGATGGATGCTTGATTCTCGTGTCGTATAAGCCGAAGCCATCAAAGATAGTGTATATGTTGTCCTCATGTGATGAAGGTGCTGATATAAATCCTACAACTGGCAAGCCTGAAATAGTTATGTTCTACAATCAAACAAAAGCTGGCGTCGATACATTAGACAAAATGTGTTCACTGATGTCTTGTTCGAGAAAACAAACAGATGGCCCATGACAATATTTGATGGTATATTGAACATATCTTTTATTAACTCGTAGATAATTAACTCTCACAATGTCTTATCAAAAGGGGATACGCCATTAAACCGGAGAGATTATATGAAAAACCTAAGTAATAAACTTTAAAAACCGTGGATGGGATACTGTTAACCAGGCTCTTCAAAGCGCGTGCAATAAAATTAGGAAACTGAAAAAAATAATCACTGACAATGAAGGCGCTTTGAACACACAAAAAACTAAAGATTGGTTAACTAATAACAATATATCATACCACTTCGTATCCCCCCAGCATAAAACAGGTAACTCCGATATAGAAATAGCCTATAGAAGTTTAAACGATAAACTTAGGACTTATCTTTTACGCCAACAACAAGAAGATAGAAACCTAATGGAACTGAATCCGGTACAAGAATGTGTTAAATACTATAATAGCACAATTCATTCCGCTCATAATGAAAAACCAGCCGCTGTATTTTTTCAGCAAACATCAACCCCCCTCTCAATCGTTCTAGAGCGAATAACAAGAAAATCAGCAACGAAAAAACGCATACCACAATAATAAAAGATCAAGCGTTAATCTGGATACAGAATTCATAAAAAACCCTAACCCAACCAAACTTCAGCCCAGGTATCTAGTAGCAAAAAGAAATCAGAAGATCCACCCCCAACGATATCGTAAGTCTAAAAAGATTACAACTTTACAGTATCAACATTCCTAAATCCCAATGAGTTAGAACCCATTTATATAGCCCAAGAAACTTAAAGCTACAATAACTTATTTACAGTTTTAGATTTAGTGAAGATAATTTTACTTCAGGAATAAGGAAATTTATCATATATTTACTGAACCAATAATCAAAACAAGACCTAAGCAACAATAAAAATTTCGATTACTTAAATCTGAGGACAGATTCTTCACTTGAATAGGGACGCGTACGTGTTCATCGAGACATACATGCACACACTGCAACGGAACGCATCACACAATTCTTTGCCGCAAGAGTGCAACGACAAATTCCACCGCATGTGCGAGCACACATACATCGGATTCGGCATGACTAGACGTGGAACAGTTGACGAGTGCAATCGATGCTCCGTCAGCAACGAAGGGCAAGGCGACAGTCATGCCGTCGGCAACGAGCAATGTTATTATGGGAGTGGCTGCAATTGATGACGAGTAATGGGACAACGCAGTCGGTCGCGACAACACATGATTTTTTAATATACATAAGTCGACTGAAATTAAAACGAGAGAAATTCGATATGGTGATTGCAGGCGCAGGCGATGTACGAGGACCAACGGCACGAGGCGTTGCAATCCTACAAAAAACAAACTTTGCCAATACTTGAATTGTGTGCTGCAATGCTAAGTGTATGATTATCTAATTGATGGAACTGAACAACTAGTAAAAAGGAACCAGTTGTGAAATAGAGTTTGTATAAAGTTTTATTAAAGAAATTGTAAATGTGCAAGTGACAGAATGGTAAAAGGCAGTAAAATAAACGATAAAAATTGTGAATGTTTAAACAAACATTGTGATTATAATTTCTCAAAAAGAGAGCCCACACCAGTAGTTGCAATCTATGGAAGCGATAACATAAAAGGAAATATTCAATGACATTATTGTGTGCAATACATGAGTGAATTTCTCTTCAAGTCCAAACCATGTAAAACAATTTATTGACATTTGTTGTACGCGATGGAGAAAGGCAGGGACATAGAAAAACTGAAGGGAAGTCAAAATTACCACACGTGGTCGTTGCGTTCAAAAATGCATTGGATCTAAAGGGCCCTGAAAAGTTCATTGTGTTTGGAACTGGTATGGAATATATGATTGTACGTTGAAACCTCTATATACGTACATATTCAAAATTGTGCCACTACACTAGAGATCTGGGTAACGCTGCAGAACATATATGAGGACAACGGATTATCGCACAAAATTGGCTTACTTTGCAACTTGATTTCGACTAGGCTCGAGAGCTCATTGTCAATGCAAAATTACATTGACAAAATCGTTTAAAAGGTATTGTTTCCGATTTGACCGACAAGTGACTCGCAGCAATTATGCTCGCCGGGCTAACGGAATCCTATCGTCCATTGATCATGGATCGGGATTCAAAACGGACACGATAATTATCAAATTGCTGGAAGCGCCAACAAGTGATGATCAAAATCAGCAGCATCATTCTTCAATATACATAAGTCGAAATCGACGGATTTGGATGAGAGGAAGAAAAATCGCTTTTACTATAAAAAAAATGGGTCACACCGCGGGCGCTCGCATAAAAAAGAAGTCTAACGAAGAAAGTAAGACGAGCGGCTCGAGAACTCAGAAACCAAAGACTTCATTTATCGCTGGCGCATCACATTCCGATAAACCAAGTGCAGTAAATAAGCGCGCGAAAATCGAAAACGCATATTGAGCGCCGCCGCGCTACGAATGATGAGTCGACTCAGGGGGCAGCATTTCACATGACAACACATGCTGAACATTTGTCAAGCATTAAGATAATCGATGTAGGCATTATTTTGGGTACAAACTCTACAAAACTCAGAAAGCATAAATTCACCACACCGAAACCGATGTAGAAATGTCTGATACGTGCCCAGACTACCGCCCCAAATTGCTGTCGGTGCATCACATTACCAGGGAAGGTCATAGTGTACTGTTCAACATTGAAGGATGTGTTAGGCGCATGCCAACAGAAAATGTTGAAAAAAAAATTTGCATATGTATGAAATAAAATTTCATCGTGTTAAATGCATACAATTTCGTATCTTGCTCTTATTGTAATGAACGACAAAAATCGCTTATGTCGCGGAAAAATCTAGCGCTAAAATGTCTACGCTATGAAATTCTATCGTATTACAAACATTCTTTGGAACTCGAATCGAAAGTTAATTTTGCCAACATAAGCGATTCTTGTCATATAAATAAGCTTAGTGCATGAGCATAAACTCTTTTTGTACGCTGATTGTATCAGACTGTATTAGCTCTGCATATGTTTTAAATAAAGTGTAATTGAATAATTAAAAATCAAACTACTGTGTGTGATTTTAAAACAAATTACTGTGCGCGCACTTAACAAATTACTTCGTGATTTTAACACATATTACTGTGCGTGCACTTAACAAATTACTGCGTGATTTTAACACACATTACTGTGCGTGCACTTAACAAATTACTGGTGGCAGCGGTGGGATACCAAACTACGATACAATCGTAAAAATAGTGGCAATAGCACTTTCATCGTGGGAGACTTAAAGGATCTATACGCTGTCTTCCTTAAGCGAGGGCAGCCAACGGTGGTCGTCCAGCTTTAACCTGTGTGAAGCAAGCACGATCCAGCGAGGGCTTATCAGGCAGTTAGTGGCGATTCTGCTTTAATTTCCGTCAAGCAGATCCAACCAGTGTACAAAAGCAGCAGATGATCATCCTTGCCGAGCATCCTAGAGTCAACAGCAGATTACCATACCTGTGATCTAACAAACCATCGGCAACAAAGGAAGGTCATCAGACGATTCAAGGAGTGATCAACACGAAGTGGCGAAGATTCATATCAGCGGGCGATCAAACCAGCTACAACCTAGGAAGATCTCATCCCTAACATTTTGGATACCGAAAAATTCAATTCGGAGAAGAATGTAAGTCATTTTTGTCCTTACTCAATATATTTTGAATTTTTTAAATTGTGATAGTTTTGTATAGAAGGTGAAATTTCTCAAAGTGAAAAATTTTGTGAGCAATTTGGAAAGAGGGTGATAGATTTTGAATAGTGCGAAATGTTATCTAAATGAATTTTAAGTATCGAGTGAAGCGTGGTTCACGAAAACTAAGATTGTCCGCGGATGAGATTCTTGCCAGTGTAGATCGTGATCGTCTTTTAATTAAATTGGGAAGGAAATACGTGCGTTTTGAAGATTTCAAGGCATACATTGTTAGGCAAATGCCTGCTAGTTCACGTACAGGTGACCAAAGTGAAGGAGGTTCTGGTTCTCGTTTGAATGAATCTGGTCCTCCAGGAATGACTGTGGAAAGTTCACCCGCGCAAGGAAGCTGCAAAGTCAGCTTTAGTGATTTAAAAAGTTTCATCCCAGTTTTTGAGGGTAAGGCTGAAGATGCCTTTAATTTTATTTATGCCTGTCAAGAGGCAATGAGTTTGGCAGAAGGTGCTCTGAAAATTCTTCTTTTTAAGGACATATGTACTCAGTTGCGTGGCAATGCCCAAACCATAATTTTGAACGAGGAGTTCGAAAGCTGGGATGAGTTGAAAGAAAAGTTGAAGCAAGTCTATGCAGAGTCACATTCAATGCTTCAGTTGCAAAGGGAACTTTTCAATTTCAAACAAGCAAGTAGTGAAACTGTTGTGCAATACCACCAGCGGTTGTTGGGGTTGTACATGAGAATTCTTACTACGAGGGGTGATAGCTCTAATAACGGTGAAAACGCATTCTTGAAGGAACAGGTTCGAACAGTATTTATAGAGGGATTACGGGACGAGCTAACTTTGTATGTAATCACTCAAAAACCCAAAACTCTCGAAGAAGCAAGCAGACTTGCACAAGAGGAAGAACAGCCTTCTGCAAAGAAGGATTTCACAAACCGAAATGTATTACCGAAAATACATAAAACGCAAAGTGAACGAAAGTGCTTTTACTGCGGAAAGACGGGGCACATACAGCGTGGTTGTCGGAAGAAAAAGTTCGACCGAAACAAAAAGAATTCGGATGAAAAAAATCATAAAATAAACACTCCTGCTGAAACGAATCCTCCAGCAAAGGAGACTAAGAGGTCTTCGGGCTCTCAAGATGAGTTTAGGGTAAATCTTTTAGATATTGAAGAGTGTCCATATGCCCACTTTGAGTATAAAGGAAGACATCTTAAATTCCTTGTAGATACTGGCAGCAGCATTAATATAATTGCCGCAAAACATGTGTTTGAGCGCGAAGTGGACAAATCGAAGTCTATCAAGTATACTTGTGTGAATGCGATCGACGGGATAACTCTGGGTTCCACCGTACTCCAGTTGCGATATGGGAACAAAGCATTGGAAGTTTCTTTCCAGGTCGGCACGAATCGCCTTTTTGATAGATTCGATGGCATACTGGGCTCTCAATTTCTAGTGGATCAAAGGGCTTTACTAGACCTTGAAGCCTATACACTTAAACTTTCCGACGATGTAATTAGGCTATACCGCAAAACTTACATTGCACGGAGTCGCGCTGAGTCTGTACACTTTGTACATGTGAATGCCAAACCAGGTGAAAATTTGTTGGTCTCCGGGGAGCAGAATTTGCATCTCACGATAGCCGATATGATTGTTAGTGTCAACGAAAAGAACGAAATTCCACTGTTAATTTTAAATCAAAACGATAGTGACGTTAAATTTTCAATTGACGATATTACCGTGTGCACTGTTGAAACAGAAGAATTAAGGGAAATACAATTAGACCTGAAAATACGTGAGCAACATATGAACGACGAAGAAAAGAATTCTATATGGGAAATACTGAAAGACTTCAAAGGCCTCTTTAAAGGTATAGACCCGGATAACCTAACTAAGGCCGCCGAGCACTCAATAGATATCGTTCCCGGTACAAAACCTGTCCATACAAAAATATATAGATTCCCAAGGATTCATCAGGAGGAAGTCAAATACCAGATCGATAAGTTGCTTAAAGATGGGACCATTCGCGAAAGCAACAGTCCATGGAACTCTCCGCTGTGGATTGTACCAAAAAAGGCTGACTCTAGTGGAAACACGAAATGGCGAATGGTTATCGACTACCGCAAGGTGAATGAAGTAACCATAACAGATAATTACCCCCTGCCTAACATATCGGAAATATTAGACCAGCTAGGTCGAGCAAAATATTTCTCGGTAATCGATTTGACAAGTGGCTTCCATCAGATCCCAGTTAAGAGGATCAGTGTAAAACTGCGTTCAGCACTCCATATGGGCATTACGAGTATACCAGAATGCCCTTTGGGTTGAAGAACGCTCCTGCATGCTTCCAACGTATGATGAACTCCGTATTGGCTGGGTTGCAAGGTTCTAAATGCTTTGTCTATCTTGATGACATTGTTATTTATGGAACGTCTTTACAAGATCACAATGAAAAACTTCGAGAAGTGCTATATCGCTTAAAAATTAACAATTTGAGAATTCAACCTGATAAATGCGAGTTCTTAAGAAAAGAAGTTTTATATCTTGGACACGTTATTTCTGAGAAAGGGGTGAGCATGGACCCTAGAAAATTAGATGCAATTGATGCACTCGGTAGACCAACTAATCAAAAGGAAGTTGTCATTCTTGGGGCTTACGGGATATTACAGGCGTTTCATCAAAAACTACTCCCTGGTTACAGGGCCTATTAATAAACTACTCAAAAGGGATACTGTCTTTGAATGGACGGATAAATGCCAAATGGCATTTGAAGAAATAAAGAGAGTTTTGAGGGAAAATATTACATTAAAATATCCGAACTTCGAAAAACAGTTCATTCTCACGACCGATGCAAGTAAATTTGGTATTGGTGCGGTTTTATCTCAGGAAGACGTAAATGGAATTGAAAGGCCTGTAATGTTCCTGAGTCGAAAGCTTAATAAAGCCGAAATAAACTATTCAACGACAGAAAAGGAATGTCTGGCAATAGTCTGGGCAGTAAAGCAATGTAGACCATACTTGTACGGGCAGGAATTTAAAATTCGTACTGATCATCGGCCACTTGCCTGGCTGTTTAATGTAAAGGATCCTGGAAGTCGTCTTGTGAGATGGCGATTGAAACTTGATGAATACCAATACAAAATAGAGTACATGGCAGACAAGGACAATAAAGTGGATGATGAGTTGAGCCCAAATAACTCAATCAATGCTTTAATCAAGTCAAGAACTGGCTATAAGGAAGTCAAAGGCCCTCACGAAAATGATGTTTCTGAAGATGTTCTGGGATACAAACATACTGAAATTATTGACGATGTTACTCTCAATAAACATGGCGATGTTATAGTAAAGGAAAACGGCAAAATCATCAGATATTATCGAAATGGAGATGTTAAGGAAATAACCTTGGACAACATTGATGAACCAGTTCGTGAAGAAATTGAGGACAATCTTTCCTCTGATGAGGGGGGTGAGCTAGGAAACGGAAAAGCTGTTGAGGTATTTGATGTCCAAGAACAGCAGAGACTCATTGAAAACTATCATAAGGGCGTGATCGGTGGTCATAGAGGAGTAAATGCGCTGGAGGAATTCCTCCGACGAAAGTACAAGTGGAAAGGAATGAGAAAGGCTATCAGGGAGTATGTTAGACAGTGCTCTAAATGCCAACACCAAAAGGCCGTCCGAAGAAACTTGAAATCACCAATGGTCATAGAGAAACTAAAAGATCAACCATTCGATAGGATTTCTATGGACGTTGTGGGTTTCAAGTGGAAAGAGAAAGATCATAAAGCCCTTATAATACAGGATAACCTGACGAGATACCTCAAGTATATTTATATTGGAAAAGAAAACAGTAAAAACATCGTTGATGCTATAATAAACGAATGGGTCACATATTTCGGCATACCAAAAGAAATCTTAGCAGACAACAGCAACGTCTTAACTGGGAAAGCGGTAACCGAACTTTGCAAAAAACTAGGGATACAACAAATTCCAATTAGTACAATGCACCCTCAATCCAATGGATCTGTAGAGAGATCTCATTCAACTTTAAAGCAATATCTAGGATGCATTGCAAAGGAAACTGATCTAGATGCAAGAGAAGTTCTTGGTATGGCCAGTTTATGCTTTAACCAAAATATCAGCCAAGGCACCGGAATGTCGGCAGAGGAACTCCTCTTTGGGAAGAAGACTCTCCCGGTCGAGAACATCGATACGTCTGATAAAGAAGGAAGGTTAAATCAGATTTTAAATAAAAGATTGGATGCACTCAAGACTATGAGAGAAAAGGCAAAACAATACAATTGGGAAGTAAAAGGAAAGCAAAAGGAAAGATTTGATGCTAGGTTGGACAAACAGCGAAGCTTACGAAACTTTGACAAAGGAAATAAGGTTCTCATCCGCCAGAAGACCAGGAAAGATGCAGCTGAAGAAAAATGGTTTGGTCCCTTTGAAATTCTGAGAACAAGCAAGAATGCCGTTCAAATCAATAATAGACTTAACAGTTGGTTCAACAAATGTGATGTTAAACCTTTTCTTTCAGGGCCATCATCTTCTTCCTCATCCTGTCCACATTTGGAAGCCAGGGGCGAAGCGATGTAGTAGTCAGCCAAATTAAAAACCCAGGAGCTTTCTTTAAACATGTAGCGGATCTGCGATTCGTAGACCAGCAGATTAAATTTATTAAGCCTATAGATTTAAGAGATTTTAGTTCACAAGTACAACATATTCGAATTTTAACCAGGAGCATTAATGACCTGTGTACCAATACCATTCCCGCATGTAGAAGTTTAAAACTGAATGGCGAAGTCCAAGCAACACGGTTAACTCACAACTTGAATTTCGTTTACGGGTTATTGGGTCTGACTTCTACTACAAGGACGCGTAGGGGGCTTGCTAACTGGGTAGGTGGATCCTTAAAATTCCTTTTTGGGACTATGGATTCTAATGATTTCGATGAAATAAAAAACTCTGTCGAAAGTATCGAAAGAAACGACTTTAACATCAGCAAGCGGATGTTGAAAAACACCTTTCTCATGAATGAAATGAACCAAAAATCCAAATTCATTGCCTCAGAACAAGAGGAAATTCGAGTTAAAATTAATGAAATCATAGAGGTGGTCAAACATATTAATAATCTCACTAATGACCATGAAAAACAGCTTCAAATTCAAATTTACTACGAGGAAATCTATTCCAAAATCTTCCACAAAGTAGAAGTTTTCGATTTGCAAATAGAAATCCTTGGAGATAGTCTACTATTCATTCAAGCGGGAATACTCCACCCTTTCACTTTGGAACCTAATCAATTAATAAATGAACTTCAAAATTTAAGGGAAAAAGATAATCTGGCAATTAATCCTTTTATTGAAAATTATTCGTTTCTAACTAAAGACCTACAGATTTCGGCATTTATGAAAGACAAAGTTGTATATGTAATTTTGGCATTTGATAAAGTAACAAACACACATTTTCAAATTGTTTGTGGTCTCGGTGTTTTTGCGCTTATTTAAAAATATGTTTAGAAAATGTTTTTCTCCTTAGACGCAAATAAAATATTTTGTTTTTTATACATATATATATATTTCGAGGGTAAGTTTTCCCTCTTCTTCAGTGTACACTGAAGAAGAGGAAAAACTTACCCTCGAAATATATATATATGTATAAAAAACAAAATATTTTACTTGCGTCTAAGGAGAAAAACATTTTCTAAACACATTTTCAATTATTCGAAACTATCGCCCTCCCTAATGTCAGAAACGATATGATTGTAACTTTAGGTAATTTGAATAAGTACTTAATTGTGAGTAAGGACTGAGAACTGTACGCTGTAACTGACGAGCTAGAATGTAAGGACATCAATTTGCAGAAGATTTGTAAACCCTTACCATTAAAAAGCATTTATTCTAGAAGCTGCACTATTAATTTATTCTTAAGGAAAACAGACATGGGGTGCGAATATAAACATGTAGACACAGACTTAGATATTATGCACAAAATTCATAATTTGCAGTTGTTAACCGTTAACTCTATCGAAACAAATATAGAATCTAAATGTAACGAAACAAAAGAGTACAAGCTTTTTGGTACTAATATTTTAAATTTTACTAATGACTGTGCTTTACACACAGCAACTCATGATTATTTACCGGAAAGAAATCCCATTGAAAAAGGTACCCATTCAAATTTTATTATTGAGCTAGAAGATTGTTGTAATGCATTCAATTTAAATAATATTCGGAAAAGTGATATTAAAGTTGGTTAATTTTCTTCTAAAAATGTTCATGGAATAAAGGACCTCACCTCAAAATTAGTTGAACAAGCCGACTTTTGGGATAAAGCAGTGGAACCTATTCCAAAATTAATACGAAAAAATTCAACTCTTGCTATTGTATTCGGATTCGTTATTTTGGCAATAATATGTTTCTTTACTTATAAATGCGCTAACGATAAACTAAGCATAACAATTTTTAAAAATTGTTTCAATCGCCGCAGCGCCGTCCAAAGACAGAATCATTTTGACAATTTAGCTATTCAATTTGATAATCAAAAACAGGAAACGAGTGAAGATTCATCCTTACCAAACACCCCTAATGTCCGAAGAATTAGAACTCGATACATGTAAAATTGAAACATTAATTTTAATTTAGCAATCAATGAAAAACAAAATATCCATTTTTAATGCATAAGCAAAATTTTTATTCCTGATGTTTATTTCCATGTAATTTCAATATATATATATATATATATATATATATATATATATATATATATATATATATATACATATATATATATATATATATATATATATATATATATATATATATACATATATATATATATATATATATATATATATATATATATATATATATATATATATATATATATATATATATATTACCAAAAAAAAAAAGAAAAAAAAGTTCAGGGACAAACTTTGGTTATAAGGAGGGAGGTGTTAGGCGCATGCCAACAGAAAATGTTGAAAAAAAATTTGCATATGTATGAAATAAAATTTCATCGTGTTAAATGCATACAATTTCGTATCTTGCTCTTATTGTAATGAACGACAAAAATCGCTTATGTCGCGGAAAAATCTAGCGCTTAAAATGTCTACGCTATGAAATTCTATCGTATTACAAACATTCTTTGGAACTCGAATCGAAAGTTAATTTTGCCAACATAAGCGACTCTTGTCATATAAATAAGCTTAGTTCATGAGCATAAACTCTTTTTGTACGCTGATTGTAACAGACTGTATTAGCTCTGCATATGTTTTAAATAAAGTGTAATTGAATAATTAAAAATCAAATTACTGTGTGTGATTTTAAAACAAATTACTGTGCGCGCACTTAACAAATTACTGCGTGATTTTAACACATATTACTGTGCGTGCGCTTAACAGATGCACCACAAAAAGCATGGCTGGAGAAGTTTTTGCACAATTTAAATTCACGAACGACATATACAAATTCGTATTGGACAGCGGCTAATGCCTGCAGATACCGAGCGCTGCACTATTGAACCGTCGACTTGGGCATATCAATTTACAGCGCATGAGGCAAATGCGCGAGAGACGGTCGTTGGCTTGCACTCCCTGCACCTTAAAGACAGCGAAGATGGCATAAAGAATTGGGAAGTGTGCGCATTAGGCAAACCAACCAGGGAAACACCGTCCATTGGCGGATCCAAGAATATATTGACGTTTGTCAACAATTACTCATGCAAAGTTTTTGTCTATATTTTAAAGATTAAATTAGAGGAACAGCAGCAATTCAAGGTGCATGTAGAGAATCAAACTGAAAATATCATTAAAATACTCCGCACCGATAATGAAACCGAATATGGGTCGACTGAATTTCAGAAATTGTGGGAACAAAGCGGTATACAACATCAGGTAATAAATTCATACACTACGCAGCAAAATGGCACTGCAGGGCGTTAGTACAAGTAGTATTATATACTGATGGATCTCTTCTCACAATTATCTTATGCTTTCTACCACTAATTGTCTTGTTTAGAATTTTTAACTTGTTATCTTTAAATTTTAAATGTCAGTTTGCTTTACTTGTTGTGGAAATTTTGTTGTTTGTTTGATTGTTTGCTTTTTATCTTTTTTGGAATCAAGTATTTGAAGAAAAAAGAGTAAAATTGAAAAATAGAAAAGAAAGATAAATTAGATAGAACTGGTTTCGGAGAAGCAAGTCGGTTTATGAATTCAATTAAATACTGAGCAGTGGAGCGGTTTAGCAATTACATAAAATATTGAGAAGCGAGGTAATTTACGAAACAATTGAATATTGATTAACTATTGGGAAGCAAAGCGATTTAAAGCGAAGTGATTTATGAAGCGATTTGAAGTGAAGTCATTTACAATCTACGATTGGCGACGCAACTTTCGATTTGCGAATTAGGGGCAGCTCAGTAAAATTTGGAAAGCGGAGCGAGTTAGAAACGAGCCGATTTAAAGCGAAGTGATGTAGTGAATAGTGAGAAAGATTATGTATAAGCTAAAGCAAAATTTAAAAGGATAAAAAGATCAAATGGAAACACACAAATCAGACAAAAAAATGATAATGTACACACGCTCAGCAGCCAAACATTTATGCATTATTACACAAATTTACTATATTTGATTGAAGATCAAAAACCACAAAACGGAAATTACAAGAAATCTGAAGGAGAGAGAATTGCAACGATCACAAATAAATCTTTACGAACTTATATTGAGAAATACAAGCAGCAAACAACATATCGAATAATTCAACGTCTCTTCACAACCATCTCTTGTTAAAATAACAGCAAATGTCAATGCAATCTATTCCCTTCTTCATACAATAAGTAACGATTATAATGTTTCGTTTTCAATTTTTGTTTCATTTTGTATAACGAATTATATGATTGTTTATATTTTTGTTCGTTAAAGGACATTACTTTATTCACGTATTAGCATTAAAAACCGTTCAATTATTTGGAATTTATGAGAAATTCATGCTGATATCCCTTTGAATCAAAAATTTGGCGCTTTATATAAAATCAAAAGACAATAATACATTCCTTATCCCTATCATTGCCATGAGTAATCTTTTTCAACCTTCCATAGTGAATCCATGGAAACACTACTAAATTATCCTTATTTAGTTAATTAAAAAAAAAAAATGAACGGTGTATTATATTAATTGAAGGAAAACAGAATAAATAAAAAATGAATTACTAAACCTTAACCGTCGGTCTTTCCCTTTCGTTTTATCGGACCGGGTATAGGACCCGGTACGGTGGCAGGCTTCCACCTCAAAACCATGAACCAGCCACCGGGTACAAATTAATCCTTTCTGTTTCAGGTGACCGTCTTGGGTTGAGTGGCCCAAGCAGAGTGCCTTTTTATGGCATAGATTTATGCAATCCAATTGTATAATTCTATGACATAAATTGGTCACCGGGGTACTCCCCTTCTGATGGGAAGGTTCATACAATTCCAGTTGTATGAGTTTTCCACTCAGAAGCGGAATACTTGGCCACTTCAACAAGCTATCTATGGATGTATTCCGGTTGGGTGGGTATGAAGGGGCTCCACCACCACCCGGTTGCCCCTCTTTCATTTGTGGGCCATGAACTTCGTTGAGTAACGACGAGGTCACCCCAAGTTCGCTTTTCTTTTCAGGTTTCACTTGTTCTCGTAACAAGTTACATCTCCCTCGGTGAGGTTATCTACAATTCTTGCGACTTCGGTTGCCTTTTGAGCTATCGACCAATTCGTGAATGCGAAATTGTTTTGTAGTGAGTCCTCGTGCTGGGGAAACGAACCCGCCCCACGACACCGCAATGCTAGCCTGCTAGCGCATTCACGCGTCTCCAGACGAGGGCATTCTCGGCAGATACCTCCATCTTCTTCTGCCGGGGCAGCAGACCATCGCTGCAGTCCTTTACGGACATATGAACAATCAAAATTCACTACAAATGGCGCCCAACGTTTGGCCCGAAAAGCCCGGCTTTATCATCAGTCGTGAGCACGAGACAGTCCATCGTCTCTAGGTGTCCCCACAAGGTGTTAGATTTTTAGCGGGCGGATAACTCCCGAGGGTAATTGCACTGATCGTGCCCCAGCAAGCCTAGTAACTTTCGAACGTGTGTTGTCTTTGGACATCAATATCGTTTGGTCCTGCTTTTGATTTATACTTTGGTGGTTTACCACCATTGTATAACTAGTAAGGCCAAATGATATTAGAGTCCCTTTTTGTGTTCGGAAGTTATTATCCCAACAACTTTTTGCGGAGGATTCTGATCCGCTCCCCAAACCAGCGGTGCCTAGGTGTCTTAAATTACATGGATTTTGATTTCATGTGATTGGCTGATTAGCTAATCCATGACTATCCATGACAAGACACGCGCTGCTTGTGGATTAGAATCCAACCCTGGGCTGACAAGTCGTGACATACATTGGTCACCGGGGTACTCCCCTTCTGATGGGAAGGTTCATACAATTCAAGTTGTATGAGTTTTCCACTCAGAAGAGGAATACCTGGCCACTTCAACAAGCTATCTATGGATTTATTCCGGTTGGGTGGGTATGAAGGGGCTCCACCACCACCCGGTTGCCCCTCTTTCATTTGTGGGCCATGAACTTCGTTGGGTAATGACGAGGTCACCCCAAGTTCGCTTTTCTTTTCAGGTTCCACTTGTTCTCGTAACAAGTTACATCTCCCTCGGTGAGGTTATCTACAATTCTTGCGACTTCGGTCGCCTTTTGAGCTATCGACCAATTCGTGAATGCGAAATTTTTTTGTAGTGGGTCCTCGTTCTGGGGAAACGCCCCACGACACCGCAATGCTAGCCTGCCAGCGCATTCACGCGTCTCCAGACGAGGGCATTCTCGGCAGATACCTCCATCTTCTTCTGCCGGGGCAGCAGACCATCGCTGCAGTCCTTTACGGACTTATGAAAATTCTTATATTCACTACAGTGAATTGTGATCTGCGATTTGCAAAGCGGTTTGCGACTCGTTCCGTAGTGACGGTACGTTGGGGGAATAGAACGAGTGGCGCAAATCGCGACCTATCTCCATTGTCGGGAGAGACGCAGACGTTTACCCAGCAGATTTTAAAAGAGACAAAACATTTGGGTATCTGTAGTAACAGGCTTTGGTTTACGAGGCATTCCAGAAAGCATAGCGACAGGCATTCACCTAACATGGGTTGTGGCAATAGCAGCCAATCTTGCAGCTGTCAACTCCAAGACCAAAAAGAAGTTGACAGTTTGACAGAAAATTTTGGCGAGAGGAGCCGGGAGTTTTGGCGACGAAATTTCCGGATGAACGACGACGGTCGTACGTTGGACGAGGACACTTCGAAATTCCACGGCGTTGGTTTTTCATTTTAGACGAAAATAAATTATGAAAAAAAGATGTTGCACGATGCAGTTTTTAGTGCCGTAAAACGGAATCTCGTCGTAGCTTGAGAATTTGAGACCATCTTTTTAGCGGAAACAAATTTCCCACTGATAACCCCAGAAACCACTGTTGTTCCTCCATCGTCGCGAGCAAGTGTGGATGATCACTTGTCGGGTGTTACCTCTTGAGCCGTTGAATTGTTAATCGATTCAATTTTATGAATCCAGTTCAAATTAATTCAACTGTGTTTTTGTGTTGATATTAACTAGCCTTGAGTTGATCAGGGGTGATAAGTTAAGTTTGTGCGTTCTCTTGTTGTTGTGTGCTGTGTTGTTGTTGTGACAGTGCTGGGTTGCTGTTGTGACAGTGCATGAATCAATCGATAGTAGAAAGGACAAAAGGCATACTATTCAATTTCGGCTTACCCAAATGCTACTGGACTGAAGCAACGAACCGTTGATGTAGCGTAGCTCATGGAGCAATTTTCGAAGAATTGTTTTCTGGAAAGAGAATCAATGTCTCGAACGTTAGGCTGTTTGGATCGCCAGTAATGGCACATGTACCGGTTGAAAAGCGCAAAAAGTGGGAAAAAATCAAAGCAAATGGTGTTTGTCGGTTTCGACGACGATATCAAGGGGTATTGTTGCATTAATCTTAACAATGGAAAATTGACGATTAGTCGAGATGTCTTATTCCAAGAAGCCGCTCAAACCAGATCGATCAACGGAGTCGACAACAACGATTCAGAGAGGGAAACTGAGCACGCGTGCAACGAGGATGATTCAATTATCGCATTAGACTTCCGATGATCAAGTCGATATTATACTGACGAATCCGATAACAGGAATGTGTCAAACAGCAACCGTCGTCATGTATTTACTATTCATGTGATTTATCTGTATTGATTGCAATTTAAGTTGACGATATTTTTTTTTTCATGAATATGAAAACATTTAAAGGAAAGCAATGCTTGTGCCGAAGATTCAAAATGAAAGACGGGTTCTGTAAGCAGTTGCATTGAAATGCGAAGCAAGCAATTGGACGATGCAACCGAAATCGATCAAATAAACTATGTGGAGCAAATCCTGGAGCGCATCGGTATGGCAGATTGCAAACCAGTAAAGACGTCAGCGACACCAGCAACAAATTATCAATACAAACGATAACACCAGAAAAGTCCTACATAAAGATGCGGATCGACGACAATTTAATGCTAACCACGATTACATGCACTGGATGGCGGTAAAGAGAATATTTCGACATCTACGAGGCAAGTCCAATTAAAAACTTCGATATTCGAAATTGGATGAAGAGCTTGCTGCATACAGCGACGCGAACTGGTCATCGGAGATTGACAATAGACGTTCATGCAGTGGCTTTATCATAAAATTATCCAGTATATCAATCTACTAGTCAAGCTAAGCGCAACCAATCACTATCAAGCAGAGAGGCAGAGTACTTTGCACTCTCGTCAACGATGTGCAAATTGATTTAGTTGAAGCAACTTGCTGACAAAATGGATCCGATGGTAGCAAAGTGCATCACCATATTGTGCGATAAATATGTGGTGAGCGGCGCGTACAGGCCACGCGCAAAATACATCGATATTCATTTTCACCACATTCATGAACTTATCAAGGCGAACGTCATCAAAACAAAATTTGTAGCAACGAACGAGAACGCAGCGGACTCGTTGACGAAAGCAGTACCGCAGTAAAACAATTGGCTTGCGGTTTGAATAATTCATCATTATCGTATTTCTGTTGCGAGTTTTGTATTTGGGAATTTCCCACTGTTGTGTCTATAGAATGAAAAAAATAAATCGAACGTTTAATCAGAAATTCAATCATATTTGTGAATCAAATTAGATTACACAATAAGTGAGGGTGTTGAAATATTTTGATGTTTCATCATATTGCCATTTATTCTTACATGCCTCCACACTTGCATTCATACTAGCATTTCTAATTATTCAACAATACTGTATTCGATAAAACTAATGAAAGCACTTCTCATGGAGTCAGTGTTAATTCAACCACCGATCGATTCACTTCTCTACAGCATTGCAGCTTATTCAGGCTCATATTGCATTTATAAGCCGAAACTGTTGTCAGCTTATCTTTTACCGCAAAGTTGATTAAATCCTGTTGCGCCCTTTTATTGTGAGACAATAGTACACCTCTAAATTAAAACTCTTGAAACAGTTATTACTAATTAAAAACAACTTGTGCGTAAAGTGGGTGAAGATTTTTACGAGGAGAATTTTTGGATTATCAGTAATTATCGCGATTAGATCTTGCTGCCCCTTCATTGAGTGACAATAGTTCACATCTAAGCTGTAGTATAAGAAAGGTTGATAACAATTTTTAAAGACTTTTAATTCAAGTGTGCACCTTGTGCCTAACGTGTACAAAAAAAATTCAACCTAATAATTTGGTAATTTCTACTAGTTGCCCCGTTTCCCTTCCAGTTGCAGAGCGCTACGCAGCCGAACAAGGGGTAAGTAATTAACGTATACGAATGTATTTCATTATTATATTTTTTTTACATTTTGTTTTTGAATTTACTTTTTCCGCTTGTTATGCAATAATTTGGTTTGGTTTGTTAAAGTTAAAATTGGAAAAAGGGGCATTAGTTAACTGAATTGCCTTTTTGAATTGACTTTGTTAAATCGTTATTTTGTAATGAAATTTAATCTAAATGTAAGACTATGAACTGCTATCGAATTTTTCATTCCTTATTATGACCCTCTTCTCTCTCGTCCGTATCTTTGTAATGAATCAGGCAACACCGCTGGGTGACCACCACCAACACACCTTGCTGCTATGTGGCTTGCCATCTTATGTTGGTCTTGACAGTTGCACATCCCACGTCAATTTTGTCGTGGGATGC
This sequence comes from Odontomyia ornata, assembly GCA_963969285.1. Taxonomy (NCBI): domain Eukaryota; kingdom Metazoa; phylum Arthropoda; class Insecta; order Diptera; family Stratiomyidae; genus Odontomyia; species Odontomyia ornata. The sequence goes on along the minus strand of OZ017742.1, from coordinate 102,977,108 downwards.
CAAAAAAGATTGACAGCCACATGGCAGCCGAGTCGACGTGTCGAAAAACGATCAACATTTGTGAGGTCACAAAGCAACTGCCACCCGGTAAAGTATTGAATAAAATAAAATAGAAGTGTGGGACGAGTGCAAGGCGTTATGCAAATGCTGTTCAATGAAAGTGACCATTTGTGCATCCCCATTATGGGAATATTTTTGCTATTTACGAGGCCACCGATCAAACCATCAACGAGCAAAACACTCGCATAAATTGCGTGAGTTATGCAATGAGCCCTCCACCGCCGAATGCGATGAATCTGGATTGTTTTCAATAGGACGACTACGAAACTAGTTTCCGAGATTGCCGATGAGATTATGGAAAGTGAATTTGCGAGAAGACGCGGAGGATATTGTAAGGCCAATAGCATGGAAAAATGCAGCAGCAAGTAGAAGTTCAGAAGCAAAGATAGAGACGGTATTTTGACTGTGAAATACAGGAAAGTGAACGTAAAGGGGATAATGGAAGTAACACGGGAAAAGAATGGAAAAATACGAAATGAATATCAGCAGCAAAATCAAACTAATACCCTATTCAACAAGTAAACATGTTGTGCAGAATTATCTAATACAAATAGAAAAGGTTCCAACACAATTTTATTCAAAATCCTGCTAGTCTCATTCGAAAGAGAGTTTTCGCAAACGCATGATTGTACCGCTCGTTCTACCGAAAAACAAAGTTAGCAAAACTTGAAGCTTGCTTTATACAGCGTTGTAATGCTGCATGATAAGCTGATTCGATTCTATCTTGTTTGATCAATCTGCACTGAACTCTTTTCCCATTAACATCGTTTTGCATGCTGTCGCAAAGTATGCGGGTCGTTAGCTTTTTGTTCCTTTTTTAACGTAAGCAAATAATTCTTTTTTTTTCGATTTCAATACTTGATTAAATTGTTTGGGTAGAAGATGGAAATGTTACTTTATAATTGATAGGGAGGTGAGAATGCATGCTTATGCAGTAAAACAATAAGGAAATAAATTTAAGTAGAGTACGGTTAAGTGCAAAAAAAAAGATAGTGAGAGTGCATAAGAAAGTGTTAACTGCAACGCGTCGTAACTCATGTATGGACAAGTGTTTTCTAGATTTTAAACTTTAGAAAAACCTGATCTGTTCTATAAGGGCGAAAACTAGCTAACCTACGAATGGTTTTCAATTGCATTTGCATTTAACTATACATTTTAAGGTGCATATTGTTTAATTAATTTCCTCCAGAATTTACTTAAGTATTGTCTGACGCAAGACGGAAGAAATATTACTAGAACTGTTAAATATAAGTAAAAAAAAGTATATAAATGAATATATATGCATATAATAAATACGCTACGTCTACATATTGCAATATTGACGACGTAAGAAAAAGAGAAAAATATGAGACAGAACACAGAAACAGATACTAAAAATGATAGGAATAAATAGTAAATATAAGCATTAACTAGACTTGTATACGCAGAGGAGAAAATTTCTAATTTCTTTTTGGAAATCTTCATTATACATAATTAATTAGCACGACAAAATGTAAATATAGACAATGTTGGAAGTGGATAGAATACAAAGGTCTTATTTGATAAATTGGAGCTTTTAGTTAGAAAAAAATTTTGTTGCAATGAAAAGTTAAGATTTACATTTTATTTTAATGGTAATTATCTTTGCTATGTCGTCGAAGTGTGAGTAACAAGTTTACTTTAGCTAAATATGGAAAAAAAATAGGATTAATGTTTAAACTACCAACTTCATAGATTTGCTTTTTGTTGTGTTCCTTTCCTCATAGAAACATAATCTGGTTTTTTTTATATAAATATAACATGAATTGCTAACTCTAACAACGACTTTCCTTTCCAGTGGTTCCCTTCTTTCAGCGGGAAATAGAGTGCATGGTAAGTATGCCGTCGCGAGGGTAGGGTTTAAGAAAATCCGCTGAGGTCGGTTTCGCGTCGCGCGCGGTACGCGGTACCTTTATTGGTTTTGCATTTTTACTAGCGTAGCTTTCATCGGGGTTGAGTTAGAGTAGTATATTTTTCGGTATCGCGTCGGAAATTCGGGAACGCGAAATAAAAATTAGATTTTTGTTCTTTGACAGGCTGAATGAAGAAATACGGAGTAACGTAAAGTAGGTTTCCTCTCCGTATGATTGTGTTTTGTGACGCGTTTGGAAACGGGCATTTATTGGTGGCTGAAAATTGTAGATGAGCGTAATCCATTTGGAGACCCGCGACCGAAATCCTCTCCGATCTAGCTGGCCGACAAGCAGCCACCGCGAAAATGGATTACGTTGCACGGATTGGTTAACCGGTTGGTACCATCCGTTGGCACTACTCAGACTTAACGTCTAGAACCGATGAGAGGTCGGTTCCTCGTTCGGACTTAGACTTAAATTCATTACATCCTTTTGTGTTAGTTTTTATGTGTAGGGTGGCTCAACACGAGCAGAGGATGTCCCGGAAAACCCGCGACACGACTTAGCGCTAGCTGGCCTCAGAATGCAACCACGGGTTACACACCCCTCTGCTACAACTTAATGTTGCAACTGCGGTGACTTCCGTGGTTGCTGCAGAATGGAAGCAAATTCCATCGTCGCGATAGACCATGGGAAAATTATATTTACGAGTATGTTGCTTGTAAAATGAGAATATATTTAATGTAAAGAGCACAAGTAAAAATTATCTCGTGTTATAATATACGAGTGAATCTTTGTTAAACGGATTCAATAGCATCGATTAAATGCTTGCTATGTGGGTTTCATACTTGCAAATAATATTCAAGGGTACTACAAGCTAAGAAAAAAATTGTTTTACCAAAGTCTAAGCAGTAATTGGGCAGTAACAAGACTTCCGCGAGGTGTGTATCGATTTTCCTTCATCGTGTCACAGAGTATATTACTGCATCTTTAAATATGTTTTGTACTAATACCACACGACATTTCGACTCTCCGATTTTTCTAGAATTAAGGACACGAGTATCATAAGTAAATGTGAACAAACTCAGCAGATGCAAGTGTTACTCACGAAAGAGGTGTATACACTACTAAACTACCTCAAGCCATACAAACCAGTTGTTAGAATTTCATAACTTTCCTCATGCTAATTTGTGGAAATACGTAAATCATCATTTCGTGTCTCATCATTTCCCACAGTCCACGTACAAACATAATATGCATTAAAGTCAAAGTCAAAGTCAAAAGCGCTTTATTTAATACTAATCGTTATCAATTTTTAAAAGAACATAAAGCAAATTCCAAACAATAAAACTATAAAAAACTTAATAGCCCGAATGGCTCTCTAAATTTATACGTTATCAGTTAAACACATTTAATGAAAAAAATACACTTGCAAATTTAAATTAATTAAGATTATTTCATATTTTTTGATTCAATTGGAAAAAGGAGAAAAAATCAACCAGCATTATTCAAAAATTACTTATACTACTAACACAAAAATGAACTTATATCCTTTACCTAATATGTTACACCCTAATTCTAAATAAGTTCAATCAAAAAAAAAAAAAACAAAAAAAACGTTACCTTATATTGAAACCTATACCTAAATTATAATACAAATAAACAACAACAGTAGATGTAGCAATAATGAGATGAATCTTAAAAACTAAGTAACGAGAAAAAGCACAGAAACAGAAAATAAACACGAATAATTTAGACATTGTCATTCAGCCACCAATACCTAGATTGTTCCATCTCAGCTCGACCAGCCTCAACGAATCTAGCAAATGAGTATCTCCATTGGAATTGTTGGTCTCGTGAACTCAGATTCGGAGGATATTTTATCTTCTTATCGGTGGCCCGTCGGTATATGTGATATATGATTGGGACGCCATCAGAATCAAAAATATATCGATTCATGTCCAAATACACGAATGCTTCTGGAGGAACGAAGCCAGTAGTGAGGCAAGTCACAATATACCCGTCTGTAGGGTGGAACGGCTGTGAAATCCAAGGATTTTCACTCACAGTTACAGATCTTGCGATATGATTCCGAAGAAGTTTCAATATGAAGATATCGACTCTTGTCACTTGAGCGGTTTGATAAATTTTTCTATTCGATATATAGTGTTGCCAATCCGTCTCAGGCTTTCTGTACAAACCAGTACATGCACGAAGACATTTCCTTTCGAAAACTCTTAATCTTTCCATTGTACTAGCACTCTGGTTGTACCAGATCTGGCATCCGTATGTCAAAACTGGTCTAACCAGGGTCTTGTAACAAATAACTTTGACTTTTTGATCAATGTATCTGGAATGAAAGAGTCGCCGAAGGGCCATGACTACTTTTAGTGCCTTACTGAGCATGATTTTGACATGTTCAGTGTAGTACAGATACTGATCGAGATGAACACCGAGGTATCGAACACAGGATTTATGTGGAACCCGTTCTGAACTACCCTCACCAGCCATAATGTGGAAATCCTTCCAATTACGTTTCAGGTCTTGACTGGCCCCCTGCAGCGTTGTCCGAAACAAGATTGTTTCGCACTTCTGCGCATTGATTTTCATTCGCCAATTGTCGGTGTAGAGCTGCACATCATTAAACATTTTTTGAAGATTGCTCTGAACTATTGTAGCTTTTCGGTCCGCCGTATAGATGATCAGATCATCAGCAAACGCTACCAATGATCGCGTTGGCGAGACATTAAAATCAAAGCTGTTCAATAGCTTGCGAATGAATATTGAGAAAAGCAGGGGCGCAGTAACTGTTCCCTGCTGTAGACCATTCAAGACCTTGAATTCGTGCATTGTTGTCAGATTTCCATCAGTTACAACAAACGATTTCCCGTATAACATATTACACATCATGGCGACAAGGTGTCTGGGGAACCTGTCCTGAAGAAGTTTGAAAACTAGTCCATCTAACCACACCGTATCGAAGGCTTTCTCCATATCAATGAGACATGCTCCAACACATTCTTTGTTGTTTAGTTTCCAACAGATGTCTGAGGTTACTTTCGTTATAGCATGTATGGTCGAATGCCTGGCACGAAATTGGCAATTCGGCATCAACTCATATTTCTCAATGTGGGCGTTTAATGCTCTGTTGAGTATCACTTCAAACACCTTGCTGATGTTAGGCAGCAAGCTGATTGGGCGATAGCTTTTAGGGCATGAAGATTCTTTTCCTTTCTTTAAGATCGGAAATACCTTAGCCTTTTTCCACTCATTTGGGAAATATGAATTGTTCAACATGTTGTTGAACAATATGCAATAATTCGTAATAGCAACCTCAGGCAAATGTCGGAGAACTATATTTGGAATACCGTCAGTACCGCATGATTTTTTTTTTGTTTATTCTGCGAAATATGAAACACAAGTCTTCATAGCTGACAAAATAATCAATAAGATTCAAGCTAGGTATGAGGTCAGATGTGAATGTTTCATCGAAATGAAGAATTGATTGGCCGTTCAGGCTTGATTTGAAGTCGGAAACTTTTGCTTCAACGACCTCCGAAAATATTTCATTCCTTCTCTCTGGGTTTGGCAGATGAACCAATTCTAAATGTGTTCCAATCAGGGCAAGTTTCTGCAATCCATCACATATAATCCTGTTTCCATTTCTATCCGGAGTCGTACTATCAATTTCGATACCAGCTCTATCGAGAAGATTTATCTCATCACTAGTGACTTCAAGATTCGATACCTTCACTCGAGACTTCCTGCGGAATAAGCTATTCACTTTCGCGAAAACGCCATCTGGGTCCTGTGGGCTAATACCCCTCAGTTTTTCCGCCCATTGATTGCTGACCTCACTCCTGAAGTATGAACGGATTAAGTTCTGGACATTCTTCAGGTGTAATTTCAACAAAGCCAACGAGGGATGGTTGTAGTCCAAAAATCGTCGATAAATATTGTTGACGCGTGTGAGAAGAAGGCTTTTCAATCTTTTCAACCTTGCGATGGTTGGTGTTTCATATCCTTCCATATTGTTTCGATGTTTAATCTTGGGAACTACTTTCTCAATCGTTTCCAACGTCAGCTTCTCTAACTTCGACAAATAGAGATCTATTTCATCGTCAGTTAGATTTCTGTTATTAGGAACCATTGAGCAAGCGTTGCCATCATCAGAAGGAGGACATTGCTTCTGGTACTCCCGATTAAACTTCTTTTGAAACTTTCCCCAGTCTGTTTTTTTGAAATTCAACCGATGGTTTTCATGTTGAACTGGAATGAGGAAGAAATCATCCCTTTGATGATTGATTTCCATTACGATTGCGTTATGGTCGCTATCGTAAGGAAGCACCTGCAGTTTCCGTTGAGGACTATTAAAGCTGAATTCAAGTCTTGCGTCAGCAATGCAGAGGTCCAAATATGAATTTGTCCGAGGGTATGTTGGGAACTCCGACCCATATAGGTTGCACCTGTATTCAATTTGGTTCTCTGTTATCCATGATTTCAGGAATACACCTCTTGGATTATTGGTGGCGTTTAGCCATGATGTATGCTTGGCATTCAGGTCACCGGCAAAAATATAATAATTATGCAGCCTGTTCAATTCGAGTATTTCAAACAAGGAATTGAGTTCCTCCTTGAACTTGAGAACATTTTGACCAGTTGCATAGGCAGAGATAACGAAGAGGTTATCCCCACCTGGCAGTGAAATTTTGATGACGGACACTTCAAGAAATTCAAAGTTTTTGAATTCGACTTTTTCAATATTTTGGAAACAATAGGGTCTTCTAACCAATATCCCGGTGCCACCTCCCCCATCACCTATTACCCTATCGTTTCTTACGAATGCAAAATCTTTGAATTCCATGGAATGCCATGAATTGAGGTGGGTTTCAGTGAGAAGTATGATGTCAGGCTTTTGCTTAACAACAAATTCAAGGAGATAATCACGTCGATGTATAGCAACGATAGAGTTGACGTTGATCGATATGAGGCGAAGCCTATCCATGGGAATATGACTGGATGACAAGTTATTATTAGGCATTTGAAAGACCTAAACGCTGAAAAGCAAAGTTAATTTTTGAATCTTGTTTGTCGATTCTCTCCGATAAAGAATTAAGTTGCTGGTAAATTTTGAGAAGCAGCTCATTATTGCCACTTACATTATTTACATTATTTCCAGCATTTTCTGCTGGTCCTCTAGCGGCGAGTGCAAATGATACTCCGGGCTTGACGAAGTTGGAAGGTATGATATTACGGTGTACTTGTGTTTGCTTTGGAGCAAATTTAACTTTTGCATCTTGATATCGGGAGCATCCTCGATATGATGCTGGGTGACCAAAAACACCGCAGTTAACGCAGTATAATTTTTCTTTAGGCTCCGTCTGAGCCAATTTGCACTCACCGGGAGCATGAACGTCTTTGCATTTAACGCAACGATAGTGCATGGCACAATTGGCAGCCGAATGTCCAAATCTTTGACACCGGTAACACTGGTTGACTTCTCTTTTTTGGCGGCGTTCCCACCTCACCACTCTGGAATTCAAGTACCTTATTTGTTGAAGGGCACTTGGACTGCTCTTATTTGCAATTTGTACCAGGTAAAGTGGTAAATTCTTCCTTTCTATGGTCGACCTTCTTGTCGCAAAGGCTTTGACTGAAACAAAATCAATATCTGGTGCAGCCTCCTTGAGCACCTGAAGAAGATCGACCGTATCCTCTCCGCTGTCCAAATCCTTCAACAAGAAGGTCTGATTCTTTTCACTTTTTGGGGTATAGGTGAAGTGTGGAACCTCCCCAGAAATCAGCGCATCTTTGGCTGACTTGAAATCAACCAGTGATTTCGTCCTTATAGTTAATTTTTCGGCATTAACTCTTTTGATTTCGAAATTGGCCAGTTTATTTTCGGCTGCCAATAGCCGAACCATATCTTTCCCGGTTTGTCCGAACACGTTGATTGGCGGAACTTTTTCTGTCTTGTTGGAAGCTTTTTCAGAGGAACCAGCAGAACTGCGGGCTGGTTTTTTCTCCTTATTTTTGTTCTTTAAATATTGAATGAAATTAACGTCATTATCTTGATTAAAATTACCTCTGATGTTTTCTTCGATTTCCATATCTTCGGTTAATCCCTCCAGCGCTGCAAAATAATTTCGGCTCTCGTTGGTGCCACCAGCACTTAGAACTTCCTCTGGATTTACTTGCTTTGCACTTTTCTTCGGCTTTGTTACCTGTTGCCATTGATTTTGTGGCTGCGTCTTTTGAGGCTTCATCCCTTGCTTGAAAAGATCCTTGAGAGACTGTATCTCTTGCCTTAGTTCATCATTTTCTTTCTGCAATTTGGCCATTTGTTGATTATCCGCTATTATTTGCAGCTTGCACCCTCCATCTACGGAGTTTTCTTCGTTATGTTTTCTTTTAGTGATTGTCGCCAGTTTCGTATTCGTCGTTTCCCCAGGTTGCCCCAACGGTGGGAAGCCGTCGGGCTCCTCCATACCAGCGGCGAAATTTTCTTTGTGAATTTGTTTTTCGTTACCAATCGAAGTAAAAATATTCGATAGAAATTTCCTGAGTCGATTACTTCGACAATGTAAGATTTTTTTCCGATAAAAATTAACTTCGGACTAACGTTTTTAAAAAATTAATTTAATTTTTGAAAACTTTTGACAGGAGCGATTTAAAAGACGTCTATACGCAAAGACTACTACGATCCAATCACATAATATGCATTCACATAAGATGTCTTTCCTATAATTTGTGATTTCCCATGGTCCAACGCGGGAAGACAACACAGCCAGATATAACAATACCGTTCTATGCGGTGCGATCCCTCGGTCCAGCAGAGAACATGAAACCACGAAAATTATGTCGTATGGTGGATTTTGGATATTCCTACCGACAAGTTGTGGATGTCGTGTCCATCGTTTTCAGAATCTGCTACAAAGGAAAAAGAGACACAAAGAACCAAATTACGTATAAAAATATATATTGGCACTTATCTCACGGGAGCGATGCAGCATATCAAAAATTTAAATAATAACACGTACTTGTATGACAAGAACCGGCATACTTGTTTACTATTATTGTCAATCTGACAATTCTCGTGTAATGGGTTGCACCAATGAGAATTTAATAACAAAACATAATATGTAATTGTAAAAAAGTAATAGATTATTATTTAGTTGAAATTTCTAGCAAGATGGAATGTTAGAGGAAAAAGTACCAGTTAGTTGCTAGCTAAATGTAAGCTGCTAGCTCAAGGTCAGTTGCATGGAAACATTGAAAATAGACACATTAAAAAATAGAATTTGAAGGTACAAAAAATATAGTGAAGTGTAAATTTGTTTAAGCGATTGTGAAAATTGGAAATTGTTCAATTAAAGGTAGGAGCCATCAGGCTTTCAACTAATCAATCAGATATTTTTCATTAATCCATACAAATTCATGGTCCGTCGAGATAATCGTACATTTTGACTCCAAAAAAAGTGTTACGCATTCAGAGAGTCCATCAAAAAACACCACAGTGCAAAATTCAAATGAAACTCTCTCTCACTTTGCCTTAAGCTGTCTTAAAATGTCAAGTCACGTACTTCTTGGAACCGCTAAGATCAAAGTGAAAGGTCGAGGTGAGCTCTTATCTTGTAGAGCAATTTTAGATTTAGGCCCACAGCTTAATTTCATAACAGAAAAGTTTGTTCATAAACTTGGTCTCACAGGTCACTCTCAACCAATTGATCAAGGCATTGGTGGATCGAAGCTGAATACTCGAGGAAGAGTAAACCTAATAATTCAGTCCCTAGTTAATAGCTTCAATACAATCATTGAAGCAATAATCCTTCCTAAAATAACATCACATCAACCAAGTTGCAGTCTGAATATAGGATCTTGGCCATTTCCAGCTAACATTGAACTAGCTGATCCAGAATTTAATACACCTCGACAGGTGGATATTTTGCTAGGAGCAGATATCTACACAGATCTTATGTCTACTGGACAAATCAAATTCTCTCTTCAGAACTCTGTTTTTGGATGGATAGTTGGATAGTTCTTGGAAGGGCCAAGTTCGATCACCAACCTTTTTCATTTATTTGTGGCATTAGCACTATACTTTAGAAACTCAACTTGAGAAATTCTGAGACTTAGGAAGACGTCAAAACAAAGCCAAGCCACTGAGTAATGAAGAAAAGGAATGTGAAGATTTCTCCGGCAAAACAATAAAAAGGGACAATGGAGGCCAATTTATTGTAAAGTTGTCATTTTAACTAGGTTATTTTGAAAAAATTGCAATTTACCGTTTCTTTAATCAAGAAAGGCGCTTAGAAAGGAGTCCCCCACTCAAACGACAATGCACCGCATTCATGGAAGAACTCCTACAACTCCGTCACATGGAACTGGTTAAACCTAATTCAATTCCAAAAGATCATTACTTCTCCCCCCATCATTGCGTGCTCAAGCTAGAAAGCACAAAAACCAAATTAAGGGTTGGGTTCGATGAATCGTGCAAGACTTCCAATAGTAAATCTCTTAACGACATTCTTAAAGTGGAGCCACGGATCCAAGATGAATTTTTTTCAATTCTCCTACGTTTGCGGCTTCAGAAGTACGTGTTCACAGCAGATATAGCGAAGATGTACCGTCAAATTCTGGTTGCTGAAGAAGACCGCAATTTTTATCAGAAAGATGCATAGTGAATGGATGGGCATGGTGAAATGGATTAGGTGATCTTGCTATCGAAGGTGGCTTATTAAAGTGACGAAATTCTTTTAGCGAGAGTATTATTCTATTGTTTAACGAGAGTATTATTCTGTTGTTGTTATTGTTGCTACGATTGTTGCTAGAGTGTCTAATGCTTGTGTTAATATTGTTTGAGGAATTTGATTCGTCTGCTTGCAATTGCGGAGGTTGACTTTGTTGCTGCTGATAACGGCAGCTGTGGGTGTTTTTGTAGTTCTGAAAATAACCTGCAGTTACATACATAACTACATTTACTATCTTATCGTCTAGTCATTAATTTACCGTAATCATTCAAGTTTTATGAAAAAAACGCTTTGGTTCGGGGCCTCCTCGAAATTCCTTAAGCATCATCGTCTTTATTTAAACTAAACGGTATATGGGGTCATTCCTCATCGGTACTTCAACGTAACACCGTAGCTTGAAGTTCCTTGCAAAAACGCGACTCGTTTTTGAGTTTCACGGGGACAAGTTGAACTTTTTGTTGATATTCTACGCGAATACGGAAACCTCAAGTCACTTTGAGAAGGCAGAAAGCCCACCTGCACCCGATTCGCTAGAAGAACGGGCCCCGGTCGGGTGTGTGTGTCGTTCAGTCGACTATCGAACGGAAAAATGGACTGAGCTCAAGAGTAACTTTCCGGAGCTCAATTTGTAAATGGTATGATCATAAAAATTTTTAAATTTAATCCTTTTCCTCAGATATACTGAATTCCAAAACGAGTTCTAATTCGTTGACGAATCATTCCGTTTCATGAGTTACATAGCCTAGGAGTTCCAGTAGACTAATATTTGATAAATATAACTTAGCACTGACGGTCGGTCCTCTGGTCCGGGGCCGCCTCCGTACCCCGATAATTTCCTTATTCTTAAAAAGGTTAAAAAATCTGCTGAGTAAACAAGTAAGAACCTGTTTCAAGTATGTGTTCTCTGAGATACAAATATAAAATATCTTCGACGGTCTAAGTTAATGTGTGTGTAAGGAATGTGTTACGTTTCCCCTAACCGATTCTCAGCGTCATTATATTGTTCAAAGTGACCCAATGCATCCATTAAATAACAGCGATGATGGTTATCCCAAAGACGATGATCGTAGGCACTTTTATCATTTTTATTTTTCAGGAAGACTCAGTAAGGGTGAAACTCAACATCATCGCTGGCTGATTTATTCTAGTTTTCAAAACAAAGTTTCCGATTTTCCGTGTAGACTTTTTAGCAATTTTTAAACTCAGGTGGTTCAGGGAGGATGCTGTGACTGGAAACACTTAACAGATATTTTACAAAGACAAGACAACACCAGAGAAAATATGTCAATTATATTTCAATGGCTAACATTTGAGAAGTGAATATAGCATGGGAAAACAATAGATAAAGAAAACGAAAGGCTAATTCATGAATCTCAAAAACATTGGTACAATTTATTTGAAAGATTAATTGACATCATTAACTTCTTAGCCTCACATGATCGGCATTCGGAGGGCATAGAGACTGTAGTGAAAATTCCGGCAACTTCACAGACTTATTTAAACTGCTTTCTACATATGATCCATGCTTCGAGAAAGCATGAAACGTATTTATGACCAACAACTTATAACAGTATCTAAGCCACGATATTCAAAATGAGTTAAGGCTAACTGCGAAAAGAGTGACCGGAAAAGTGATTCGAAGGGTAAATGAGGCGAAATAATATTCTATTTTGCTTGACTATAGTCGAGTTAAACAAATGTATGCCGTATTACAATTTTGCAATATAACAACGGGTAAAACAGAAGAACATTTAATTGAGTTTCTTGTTGTCGCTGAGTTAACTGGGGACTACCTAACTAATGCAATACTTGAAGAATTAGGAAAAAATGGATTAGATATTCATAACTGTCGCGGCCAAGAGTACGACAATAGTGCGAATACGGTAGGTATAAAAAACAGAGTTAAAACTCGAATTTTTAATATTAATCCGCGGGCATTTTTTAGCATCTTGCGGTTGTCATAGTTGGAACTTGCTTTGTGGCAATCGAGCAGTTATACTAGCAAACTGCTCGAAAACCCTCCTATTTCCTATCCAAAATTGTAAAGGCAGATTTAAAAAAAAATGTAATTTTTGCCTCTGTAACTGTAATTTGTAGAATAGTTTTTCTTCTTATATTATTATTAAATGTAACCTTGTATCAATTTTCCTCTATATTCAAATTTAAATTTTCTCTGTTAATTATCTTTTCCATAAAATTTAGTTTTTCATTACCATTTAAAATTTTCTGTTCTTTCCTTCATGTAAATTTCTTCACTTCATGCAAATTTTCTTCAATTTATTTAAATTTCTTTACTTCATTTCTAATTTCTTTAGTTCATTTAAAATATTCCTACTTCAGGTAAATTTTGATTTTTAAAAATTTAAATCTGCCCATAGCAATTTTGGAGGTGGAAACACTGATTTAGTGCAGAACAACGGTGCATTCCATGATGGAATGCATTCGAGTTCAGCTGGGTGGACAGCTGATGGGAATTCACCGTAGGCACACAATGGAAAAGAATGACTGTTGGCACATTGGCCATCAAGACAAGCAATGTGGTTTTCCAATGCCGGGAAGTTTACGGTTAGAGAAGAGGAGTCGAGTGCGCGAGGTGCGTGTAATTGCGAGTCGGTTGCTCGGCTCGAATTTGAATTGTGATTTGATACGTTCCTTGATTAAGTGCGAGACAAAAATTAGTTCCCTTCTAAGCTATACAGCCCATGTTTAAGTGTTTCCCCCAGAAAATTCAACAACCGGTGAATAATTTTTCGCGCTCCAAGACCTTATGCAACAATCGGAGCAAAAGACGATGGAATGAACCCTTCAGGGCTACTGCAAGTGAACTTTAGTTTGGTGTAGATGACGGTGAGAAAGCCGTTTATCGTACGCATACATCCAGAACGTGTTTATGGGGAAACCGAAATCCCGAAGCTCCCAAAGGGGCAAAGTCAATTTTATTAATGTTTTTAATTATGGTTTCTATAATTTAATATTTAATTCATTTTTTTATATATATTTTTTTTTTACATAGAAAAGCATTCCAATTTGAACATTATCGAATAGTTGCGTCGATCGCCAAGCTAAAAACAGAGAAAAAAAAGAGAAAAAAACAACATAACTGAAAGGAAGAATACTACTGCTTAGAAATATTTTTACTATTCTAGAAATTTTAAATTTTTACTACCGTTTCTTTAATTATAATTTTAACATGAGAATTGAGCTGGTTTTACGATTTGGTGAATAGCATCAGATAAATTGTTGATACCGTACGTTTTTTTTTTAACCAACTAAAACGTAAAACGTTTTAAATTGTACATTTGAAAGCATCCACTCTTCCATATATATCTCTTTAGGGAAAGATTACATGGACATAAAGACGAAAAATATACAAATTATTTATTTTGAAACATATAAAATCGATTTTATATATCTTGGAAACGAAATTTTCTTATCCAAGTCAGCAGGGCCTTATAAAGAGATAAAAAAAGAGAGAAAATATTAAAAATCGAGTGAGTGTGAGTAAATTGAATTAAAAAATTTAAAAAAGAAAAAAAGGGAGTAAATTGAATTTAAAATTTTTTTAAAAACAAAGGGAGTCTGGTGAGAACGGCGAGTGTTAAAACCGTAAAGAGGAAAAGTTATGTTGATTAATAAAAGTATTCATTTTTTTTCGCTTATATGGTCCGTTAAAACAAATTTGAAAGTATTAAATTAGAAGCAACATAAATACACAGTGGAAAAAAAAACTATAATAATATTGTTGATATTTATATAAAGTGTATATATCTTTTTTTGGAATGGAAATAATAATGTTGGTTCATTAAATTAGAACGCCGGTCTTTTCATTTTGACTCTTTCAGACCGGGTACCGGACCCGGTACGGTGGAAGGCTTCTAGCACCAAAAAAATGAGCTAGCCATCGGGCGCGCTCCTAATGTCTATTAGTTTCAGGACTAATGATGGGAAGGCTCATGCGGGGTATGTTTGTATGAGTTTTCCACTCAGAAGGGAAATATGTGGCCGCTGCAACGTTTTTGGATCTTGATCCGGTTGGGCGGATGCGAGGGGGCACCACCACCATCCGGTTATCCCACTCTTATTCGTGGGCCATGAGAATTGTCCGGTAACGACGAATTTCCCCTAAGTCCGTCTGTTTCGGCTTGTTTCGACTTGTTCTTTGAACAAGCAATTTTCCTCTTTGTAGTTACCTATTTTTCGACTTCGGTCGACATTTTATTTGACCCCAGAAATTCGTGAATGCAAAATTCTTTTGTAGTGGGTCCTTGTGCTGGGGAGAACGAACCCGCCCCACGACACCGCAATGCTAGCCTGCCAGCGCATTCACGCGTTCCCAGACAGGGCCATTCTTGACGGATATTAACATCGCCGAGGCAGCAGACCATCGCTGCAGTCCTTCATGGACATATCTAACTACCTATACAGCTGTTAGTAGATGCAGCTAATTCTTCCGTGGCGGTAAAAACATTTTTTTGGTTTTATTCAAAAAATTTATTTGTTATTTGCAAGGTCAAGCAAAAGCTGGAAGTTTATCAAAGGCAAATTAAAACTTACTTTAAAACCTTTATCAAACACAAGATGGGAAGGCAAGATCGAAGCAGTAAAAGCCACATTATTCCAATTTGATGATATTGTCGAATGTATCGAGAGCTTAAAAAATCACATAGAAGAATCCGATACACTCAGTGATTGTGATTTAGTTCTAAATGAAATTCTCACTTTAGAGTTTATTACATAGTTACATTTCTGGTATGCAATATTATAGCAGTAAATATAAGCAAATTATGACATTCCGTCCATTTAAGCAGTGCCCTGTGACTGGATCAAAGAATATCGTCAAATTGTATTCGAACAATGCTTATCTGACGCTTATCGATTTATTGAAAAAAGTAATAACGACGTGCCAAAAGAATTTGAAAATAAAAGTTTAGCCAAAAAGAAAAGAATGTTCGCTTATGAAAGTAGTGATGAACCCACACAGTCTCCCAAAATTCGGTTCGAAACAGAGTTCTTTAATACTACACGTATTTATGATTCTATTTTGAGCAGTATGGATACAAGATTTACATCTTTGAATCAACATTTTGCAGATTTCGGTTTCCTCTATGATTTAAGCAAACTCAAAAATATTCGAAAAGGGCATTTATTAAAACCTTGTCAAGACTTAGACAGAGTCCTGCGAGTTGGTGAGAGTATTCACATCCAATCTTATGAATTGTATGAAGAGCTGCAAGCAATTATGAAGAATTTGCCCGCCTGCATCGGGGACGTAAAACAGCTGCTTCAATACATAACCAAGAATAACAAAGGAAATTTACCCAAACACTTATACGGTAGTTCGAATTTTATTCACAATACCTTTAAGTACAGCTTCCGCTGAAAGGAGCTTTCCTAAATATAACTTATTAAAAACTTGATAAGAAATACATTGGGTCAGCAAAAACTTTCAGCGTTAGGAGTTTTATCCATTGAGGCTGATTTAGCATCTAAGTTGGACTACGATGCAATTATTAAGGAGTTTATTAAGACGAAAAGAAAAAGTTTTGACGTTTTGAAAACCAGCTGCATACACAGGAAAACAAAGCTCCAAGTATACAAATCTGTGATAAGACCTGTGTTATGCTATGGGTTTGAAACATGGACCGTAACCCAAACATCCAGAAATATATTGAACGCCTTTGTGCGACGGGTCCTGAGGCGAATAATCGGAGCAAAGCTTAACGGGGACCAATGGCGAATTCGATACAACCATTAGCTGTATGAAATTTTTGAAGCGCCGGAGGTCTCAACGATTGTCAGACTGCGGAAGCTGCAATGAGCTGGACACATAAATCGTATGGACGAACAACGGATACCCAAAAAGGTATTCGTTGGGAGAATTGAAGGCCGGAGACCAGTGGAGAAACCGAGGAAACGCTGGTCTGACTCGGTCGACGAAGACAGTTCATCGCTGCTCGGATTTCAAAATCGGAGGACGCGGTCAATGGACCGAGACAGTTAGAGGCGCTATTTGCAGGAAGCGAAGCCCTGAGAGGGGCTGTAGTGCTACGAAGAAGAAGAAGGCGAAAAGTGGAAAACTTCTGTTTATTTAATTTTCACTGTTAAAGTCTAGTCAGCAAGTGGTATCGTCTTGAAAGAGCAGGAATAGAATAGTCAGATAATAGAATTCCGTTCACTGATTTATAAAAGTAGTATACAGTGTCCAACTAATGATTTCCCAATTTTAACTCACAATTGTCACGGTATTATTTGTTCACCCTGGAAACTTCCCACCACGAGCACTTGAGCTCCGACGCGTAAATGCATATTGCATTGAACAAGAGCAGAGGCTGCTGGCGGTGGACGTCGTCGAAAGGGCCCCCCAACGAAGTAGGAAAAGATTTAACAGCGATAATTGGAATTCTTGAAGTGGTTTGTTTTTTGAAACGATTAAATTACTGAATAGATACATATTCAGAGACATCTTTGTTATTTGTTAACATTTACTTTCCAGGCGTGGTTGTATTGGTGAGCGTAGGGAATCGTTGGTTTTAATTGGTAATTTTCTTCTCGTGGTCTCATTTACAAATTGTTCCTTCCAGCTGATGCTTCACGTGGAGGGAGATGCACGTCTCGCGTAGGTGTTAGGATTCCTTTTCATGCTAGGTTGTTGGAAGTGCATTTCGTTCTAAATTGAAAAACCTCCGCGAAAGGTTTTGTTGTTATTTCTGTCACGCAGGGTTTGAGAACGTAGTCTTTGCGCGCGATTATCGGTGGTGGAAGGTAGGTCTTCCACTCGCGGTGGTGGTTAGTGGTGCCTCTGCGGATAGATCTAGCGCCAGTGGTAGGTTCCACCCTTTAGACAGGCTTGTTGACGAAAAGAGGAATCATCAGGGGAGCCGCGTTTTTTTGTGGTTGCCAGAAAATAGCCAGTGGTAAATATTCTTCTACCGAAAGACGAGGTAATACATTGAGAAAATACTTGTCGACGAGACTCTGATTAATTTATGTTAAAGTAAAAATGTGTGCTTTTCTACGAATAAAAAAATCTGTTTAAATTGTTTGATTTCCATGATATTCTTCCATTTGTGTGATTGTAGGGCCTCGCGGAGCTTATCTTGTTCACATAAATTTTTGGCCTTGCGCAGAGAACGCACGTGTTCGGCTATTCAGCACTTTTCAGCAGAATTGAGGCGAACGGCTTACGAGGGAACAATATTTAAAATTCTCAGGCATGCTATGAAAGGCAGCCGTCAAACGTAAGTGCAGTAACACACACTGGAGCCCAGTCAGACGAATACAATAATACTTGGAGTTAAATTTTTATTGATGGTGAGGTGTTTGCAAGTAGCACCGTGTTCCTCATTGGCTTTCAGCGTGTTAGCGCTGTGTAGCCACCATTAATGAAACGATAATTTCTTACAGGCGAACGTAGGAGATTCATGGCCAATTGCAGTTCCAGCCGCATTATTCGGTGGCTCAGCACGAGGTAGGAACTCTTCGCCATACCCCAGTGGTCCATCGTTGCGACCCAAGCTTGCCAGCGTTTGCTCTACCCACTGACAACTAGAGAAGCCAGGAACTTCGGGCCAGTGATCCGCTCTCGTTCGGCACCAGGTAGGAGTTTATAGCAGCTGCTCCAGGCAGAACCCCGAGCCGATCACCAAGGAGGAGTACCTCAGGTGGCTGAAGGCGCCCCGGACATCACCGCTCACACCACCAAACCGGAGCTTCTACGCAGAGGCCAGCGGGAGCGTATGAGGCTGGAGTTATACGAACTGAGGCGACTAGTCCGCCTGTTCGTCACACCTGCGGAGCTGGCTTTTTTCTGTCGGCAAGCGAAGGAGCTGCGCCGGGGAATTCGGAAGGAGATAACGGACCGACGTCGCGCTGAGGCACGTTCTCAGCCCCTGATAGATAATAAGTTAAGTGAAATTGTCCACAAACCTGTAGACCGCTTTAGGGATAATAAACCAAAAAAAAAATTACTGTGCGTTTTCGTTACAATTCTCAGGAGGTCCGTTGTTGGTAGGTTTTTGAGTACATAGGGGACTGTAGCTGGCGGAAGTGACTGGCAGGACCCTAGGTGGGATTTGAATAATATAACAGCTACTTAGGCCAGTTATTTATAATTTTAAATTTAAGTTACTTCTAGTGCTATCATTATAATATTTATTCCACCGATGTCAACCAACTATCGAGTAGATAGGCCTCTAAATTGCTAATATATACAGTAAATTCTGTTTCAGCTTCTGCTTTGCAAAAGATTTGCTTTGCAAAAGATTACAGTTGTACATATAACACATTTTTGAGTCATAGTAATACAACCACAGCAGTTTTACATTTTAGGAGGCGCCTTACTTCTTTTCTCAACCGTAGACATCAAGATCAACACGAGAAATATCTGGACTTTTTACGCGGTAGCATTATTTTTTATGTTGATAGTGTCTAATTTTCGAGGGGGATACCCATCTTGGAAACTGTAAACTTGGGTAAAATGCGCCGTTTAGCTTTGTACCATTTCAACTTGATTCAGAAAAGGAAATGCATATTGATTTGAATACATGTGATCCATTCTAGAACGTAAATTTGGTGTTAAAAAAAAGTTTATTTATTGCTAATCTGCATGATTTTACTGCAGGAAAACTTATAAGTGGTTGCATGCTTTAAAAAAGCCGAACTGTTTCAAATTCCAAAAATAAATGCAGATTTATTAGCAAAAACATACAATTCAATATTTTACGTCCACCAAAATCCGTAAAATTTGAAACTCATGAAACGTTGCGTTATAGTCTGTTACTTTCTACTGAATTAGTTCTACTTTGACAGTAGTGGTAGAACAGCGTCGAGCGTACGTTACGTAATACATTCTCGATTTTTGTTGTGGCGAGTAAGTGTGTGAAAAATTGTTATAGTTTTCGTGTTCTTGTGTATGGTGTGTCTAAACAAAAGTATGCAATATCATTAAAAAGGTTATTATCTTATAGTTTACTAGAAAATTCATCTTGCAGTCCTTACTATACATGGACCCTACCTACTTCCTATTGCAGGATGTCACAGATATTTACCAACATTTTATGAAATGACGTCGAACGTACATGGACCATACCTACTTCCTAATGCAGCATTTCGCAGATATTTACCACCATTTTTTAAATGACGTCGATTTTATTTCGTTTTTTTGTGATTTTTACTAATTATAAAGAAAAGAAAAACAAGAGGCAAGTATGCAATATCATTAAATAGGTCACCATCTACACGCGCCAGTCGATCTACGAGCGCCAGTCGATCGTTACGGGTGAGTGCATAACTCTTTGAATTTACTCGTATTATGACTATTTTTTACAATTTTGCCTCAAATGCATGGGCTTACACAAAAAGGAAGGGAAAGATAGAGGGGACTTATTTCAAAGAAATGAAAAAAATATTGTTTCTTACTTTTCACGCGCGGAACGCACTCAGCACCTACACCCGGTTAATTGGCCCCCTTTTCGCACTCTTGAGGGAGACACATTTCAACTTTCATCCTTGTAGCACGTAGAATGAGGGTTCCTATAATTTTTCGGTCTTGCTACAATGTTACGATAGGAATTTCTCTAACGATTAGAAAACATTATTGATCCACCGCATCAGAACTTTTCGAATACAAAAGAAAATAGATTAGCGGAAACAACAACTTTGCTTTATAAAAAATGTCCATTACCGAATTGAAGAGGAAGAACGAACGGAACGACTGGTTGACGATGGCGTTTTATTTCTAGGTCGAGCGGAATGATTCGAGCAGTTGCATCCGGAATCTTATGATGGCCGGATGGGTCGCCCACTTGGAAGTGTGATTTATGTTTAGATTGCGTATTTAATTGAGACGTGAGAAATTGAAGCGCCGATGCGGTGTCATGATCGATGCTTAAGCAAACTTGCTGCGATTTTAATTGGGTGACCCACACTGGAAAGGTGCAACGTGAAGTGAATTGCAAATCACACGGAAATTTAAGAAAACAAACGGAATTGCTCGAGTGAGAAAAGTGCTCAGATTTCATTTCGCGGTAAACGGTGCAAAGTGTAAATGCAAATGTAGGCACAGTGCAATGGTTGCCACTTGGTTGTTAGTATTTTGAAAAGTGTTATTGCAGTGCATCTTAAAATCCGTGCTTTGGACTTACAGTGTTTCCGTACTGGAATTAACACGTGTGCGCTTGAGCAAGCAGACGTGTTCTTGTGCGCTTGCAATAATATAATAATTGTTTCTTGCAATAATATAATAATACATATGATAATATAATAATCATTTGAAATATTGTGCCGTAGAGAAAAAATTGTGTGGTGTAAATTATTAAATGTAAATATTTATTAAATAATAGGGTGCGGCACAATGGTGTGGTCTAGTGCGGACGCGCGCGATATACCTCCCGATAACCCCAAATTAGTATGCCATAAAAACAGAGAATGCAAAGTTGTTATCTGTCTTTTGTGTGATGGCGGTTTTTGCAGATCAGACTTTAATATCAAAGTCACAGCCGGAAAAGGGTTTTATATTATCAAAAACTTAATAGCGTGTCCAGCGCATGGCCACATAACCCATAATTTACTTGGAGGTGCACAAACAAGTGATAATGTGGAAGTTATGACATTAGCTAAAAAGGTGTTACTGTTGTCGAAGCAAATTGAAAGCATTAAGAATGGAATATCGCAAGATGCTGATTTAGATGATGATGCGATCTCTGTTGTTTCTGATACTGATTCTGTGGTGTCTGGAAGCAAGCGCCGCCGTGTACATGATGCTATCGATAATGTCGATGAATGTGTCAATTGTGCTTTGATTTGTCAGGAAAATTGTTACCTAAAAGAAATCAATACCGAACTCAGACAGCATAATAAAGAACTGAGAGATCATAATAGTCACTTAAGGTTGATCGAACAAAAAAGTGAACAAACTTGTCCACCAATGAACTACTCTACCGTTGTTTCTACTGCAATAAAAAAACCGCAAGAAACAGTTCAGCTTGTTGTTAAACCTAATGAAAATTTTAATGGAAATTTCATGCAATTAGTTCAAAATGAAATTTGTAAAAATAAGAAGGCCAGAGTGTTGAATATTAAAAAAATAAAAAATGATAAAGTTTTGGTGAAGTGCATAAATAAACAAGATTCCGAAGTGATCTCTAATTTATTACAAAGTAATTTGAAGGATGATTTGTCAATTTCTCCAATAGGAAGAAGCAATCCACAAATAAAGATTATAGAGCACACAACTGAAGTGATCTCTGATCATAACGTTTTTAAAATTCTTAATTCCAATGTAAAAAATTAATGAAAGTACTACTTTTCTTATTTCTGCTATATACATATAGATGCCATGATCTAAGCGAAACTAAACTTATTGAGACTTTGAACAAAATTATGCGCAGCAAAAGAAATAAACATCATTTTATTATAGGTGATTTTAACATCAATATTTTGAAAGATGAGGATATTACTAATGAATTATTTAATAATTGTTATTCGGCTGGTTATCTTCCCCTTTTTAAGACTGTTACAAGGCCAAATGACAATGGTAATGAAGGAACCTGTATTGACAATATGTATGTAAAAACTGACTTTGAATTAACTGCCCTCAAGCATGCTCAAGTGTTTACTGATCATTTCCCTCTTATCTGTGCTTTCAATTGTGAAAATACATCTTATTCTACTGGGCCGACATCAAAAAAGAATATAATTAACTACAAAAAATTACTTGAAATAGCATCAAGGATAGATTGTGTTAGACCAGGAATGGGAGAACAAGTTTAGGTAAATAAATAAACGTTGATTTTAGTTTAATAATTTTATTTTATTTAATAAGACGTTTATTTGCGAGCGTGCTACTGGAGCGATCGAGACGAACTGACTTAATCCAACGTCATTCGAGTATTTATAAAGAAGACTGAGTCGCGCTCGGTTGCTACGTCGAGTACAGTTACGCACGAAAGTCGTGCGTCTGTACACTCCAATACAAAAACACGCTGAACTCAATCAGCTTTAATACTACCGCCGTTCGAGTGTTTCTCGTTTGCTGTGATCATGTTTAGCTTATAACATAGATCCTTGAAGCGATCTCGCGGCAGAGCCTTTGTAAATATATCTGCTCTTTGATTTGCAGATGAAACGTATTCAACAACAATTTCTTTTTCGTTCACTGTCTCGCGAATAAAGTGAAAGTGAACATCTATATGCTTGGTTCTTTTGTGAAAAACTGGATTTCTGACTAGTTGGATTGCGCTTTGATTATCAACATAAAGCGTTGTTTCTTTATCATAAGGACATCCGATTTCCGACAACAATTTTCTAATCCAGACTACTTCCCGAGCAGCTGCCGATGCAGCTACGTACCCGGCTTCTGTTGGGTTCAACGTCACCAGTTTTTGTCGATGTGACGACCATGTTACGGCTCCATTTGACAGACAGAATACATATCCGGTCGTCGATCTCCGCGTCTCTACATCTCCGGCGTAGTCAGCATCTGAGAAACCTATCAGCTTTGCTTCGCTACCGCCGCTTTGATACTCGATGCCATAGTTAACCGTGCCTTTCAGATACGCGAATATTCTTTTAACCGCCTGCCAATGGGATGAATCGTGCTCGTTCAAGAATTTACTGACTGCATTTACTGCATAAGCAATGTCTGGTCTCGAAACGGCTGCTAGAAAAACTAAAGAGCCTACTGCTTCACGATATGGCACGTTGTTTATTTTCATTTCGCTTTCTACGACCGGGTTCAGTGCTGCGTGCGGATCCGCCGGCACGCTTACCGTTTTCGCGTCTACCATGCCGAATTTTTCGATTATTTTCTTTGTGTACGCGCTCTGGTGAATTACCATTTTTCCTTTTTCTCTATCTCTTTCAATCTGTAACCCGACAAAAATCTTAGAGTCTCCGATCGTAATTCTGAACGTTTCGCTTAATCGTTGAATGATTTTCTTAAGTGTCTGAGGCCCATCATCGACGAACAGCGCCAGATATACTTCGTCGTTTTTAAACTTCCCGGTAAACACGCACTTATCTACTTCACATTCTTTGAAGTTAAATTCACTCAGAAACTTTGTAAATATTTGGTTCCAACAGCGTGGAGCCTGCTTAAGCCCGTTGAGAGACTTCTCGAGCTTGCATACGACGTTTCTTGCATCTTCTTTCAGCTTCAGTCCTTCCGGAACTTTCATGAAGATTGTTTCTTGAAGTTTCCCGTACAAAAATGCAGTTTGAACATCGAACTGCACTACGTTGAGATTTTTCGCTGCTATCGTTGCCAGCAGAATCCTTAGTGAGTCATATCTCACGACTGGGGAGAATGTTTCTTTGAAGTCAATCCCTTCACGTTGAAGAAAACCTCTCGCGCACAATCGGGCTTTGAAGCGGTGTGACTTCCCGTCGACGTCCGTCTTCACGCGGAATACCCATTTCGAATCGATTAGCCTCATGTCCGGCGTTTTTGTTACAAGTTCCCACGTACGATTTTCTTCATGCGCTTTAAATTCGTCATGAATCGCACTTGCCCACTGCGTGGCTTCAGTGCTCTTTGTTGCATCGTGCCGATACCTTCTCGGAGTTTGAGTTGCGTTTCGATCTCGCAGGACTCTTCGATTTTCGCGATCTTCTTCTTCTTGCTCGTTCTCTTGTGCGTTGTCCTCGTTGTGATCTTTTTCTTCTCGTTCTCTGATGTCGACGTTGTCCTCACCGTTGTTCTCGTGTTCTTCTTCTTCGTCGATTTCATGTCCTTCGTTATCTTCTCGTGCCTCGTTCATTGGAAGAAATATTTCATATTCATCTTCCTTCGCGTTCGCTTCTACCGACGGCGGCCCGATTTTCTCGTTGAATACGACGTTTCGAACAACGCTGACCTTTTTATTTTCAGGATCGTATACCCGGTAATTCGTTGACTCTTCCGTGTATCCAACAAAAACTTTCTTGATTGCTCGAGCGTCAAATTTTCGCGTGAATTGTTTCGGAGTGTGTACGTATGCATCTGATCCAAAGATTCGGAGATGCTTTAGGTTCGGAACCTTCCCAGTCCACGCTTCGTACGGAGTTACGGTGCTACTCGTCCATACGGTTCGATTTAACACGTACACTGCCCAATTTACTGCTTCTGCCCATAGAGTCAATGGAAGATTCTTCGCGATTATCATTGTACGGGCACTTTCGACAATCGTCCGATTGTCGCACTCGGCTTTCCCATTTTGCTCCGGGTTGTACGGCGCTGTTGTTTCTCGTCTGATGCCACATTCCTCAAGATATTCGTCCATCTCTTCGTTACAGAATTCTCGACCATTGTCGGAGCGAAAAGTCTTCGATCATTTTCTCGAAAGTTTTGAATTTTTCGAATACTTCGGATTTCCTTCTCATGAAATAGACGTGCCTGTAGCCTGTTGCTTCGTCTTTGAATGTCAAAAAGAACCTTGATCCTCCGACCGAGTTCGTCGACATGGGCCCACAGACATCTGAGTGCATTTTTTCACCTGGCTTTATTTTCTTGTCGCGCTCCATTTTCTTATTAAAGGGTAACCTGTGCGCTTTTCCAAGACTGCACGGCTCACAGAAAATATCACTTTTTTCTGTAAATGTTACGCCACTCAGGAGTCCTTTTTCCGCTAATTCACAAATTGCACGCTTCCCGACGTGTCCCAAACGCTCGTGCCACACGGTTAAATTCGTCGCAACTACATTGGCTTCTGTGTTGCTCCCTTGTTTCGCGACCTTGAAAAACATTCTGTACACGCCATTGTTTTGCTTCATTCCCGTGGCAAGTACTTCACTGTCACGCGCCACGATAACTTGATTATTTTCGAAACGCACTTGGAATCCCTTTTTAGTACATACTCCGACAGAGAACAGATTTTTTCGTAACTTTGGCACGTGTAGCACATTTTCGATTTTTGTATCTTGCCACACTCCATCGATCAAGTTTTTAATTTTCACTGTGCCTTCTCCGACGACATTGCAGTTTGGACTATCGCCAAGCGATACTGTAGCACCCGTATTGTCCGACTTGTAGTCTGATAGCCAGTCACGTCGGTGATTAGATGTCGCGATGCGCCGCTGTCAATCAGCCAAACATCGCTCTGATCGGCCTTCATCACTTGAGTCTGTCAACAGCACCTTCGCGGTTCCGCACTTTTGAAGCCCGACGCAACCGAACCGCTCATTTGCCTACGAATGCACAGTCACGTGTTTTTTCGGCGCCATCGCGTGGCTTTCGCTTGTTTCGGCAGCGACTCGCGAAATGTCTCATGCCTTGGCACTTGTAACACTGCACTTCCTTCATGTCCTGTTTATTTTCAGTCTTTTTATTTTTAGTACTTTTCGTTCCTCGCGAACGACGATTTTGGGCTGTCGCAGCCAGCGCTTCTGACGTTTCTTCTTCGTCGTTGAGTCTTGCGTCCTCTTTTATCAGCCGTTCCTGGAGGTTATCGAGAGTCTGCCGTACCGGATCTACACTGTCCCATGCTACTTGCAGAGTGCTGAGCCTCGTGGTGACTCGCGAGTATCTTTGCCATTGTCGTAGCGTCCGACACATCTTCGCCGATGTCCTTGAGTTGACTCGCCATGTTTGTCACCTTCGCCACATGTGGAACTGCCGTATCCGATTCACTCATTCGATACGCGTGAAACTTTTGTAGCAAACCTAGTTTAATTGTTGCGGTTTTCTGTTCATGAATTAGGCACAATTTATCCCACATTTTTTTCGCAGAAACGCAGGACAATACACACACCTGTTGCGTCTCGTCGAGATTCGACAGTATTATAAACTTTTCCGTTGCATCGTCCTTTATATTTTTCTTCAACGCGGCCGCTTGTCCGTTTCCAGCAGGAGGCTCCGGCCTCGTGCCGTCGACGACATCGAGAACATCATTCATCACAAATAAAGCATTTACTTGCGCTTTCCAGACTTGAAAATTCGTTCCGTCAAATGGCTTCACGCCGTTTACTGAGATGCCAACTGACATCACGGATTCGATTTACACTCCGCACGTTTTCACTCTCGTTAACTTCGACACAACTGAACAATGGCCGACTTCCGTTCCGCGCCACTTGGGACTCGTCGAGTTAATTTTTTTTTACTTTTTGTTCTCCTAATTTTCACAGTTACTACATAAACTGGGCCCATAACCTGTTAGACCAGGAATGGGAGAACAAGTTTAGGTAAATAAATAAACGTTGATTTTAGTTTAATAATTTTATTTTATTTAATAAGACGTTTATTTGCGAGCGTGCTACTGGAGAGATCATTCGAGTATTTATAAAGAAGACTGAGTCGCGCTCGGTTGCTACGTCGAGTACAGTTACGCACGAAAGTCGTGCGTCTGTACACTCCAATACAAAAACACGCTGGACTCAATCAGCTTTAATAGATGGGCTCAAATATGACCACATTCAAGATCCAAATATTGCGATTGATTCCCTCATTAATTATATTAATTACTGTTTTAAAAGCAACTCTTAATTTATCAAGTGTTAAGTCTAAGTGTAGAAAGCCCTGGATTTCATCTGCTATACTTAAGTCAATTAACCACAAAGAAAATTTGTATAATATTTGGAAAAGAAATAAATAATCCCATCAACTAAAGAGTGGATATTATGAATTATGAGAATTTATTACGAAATGTCATAAAAGTTGCTAAAAATAACTATGAAATAAATAAGGCAAGCAAAAGCAGTAAAACTTCCAAAAAATTATGGTGTTATTGCGAAGTTGAAAAAATTAAAGTTGAAAAAGATTTTTCGTCTAACCCTCTGGTTATGGCTGAGGAATTTAATAATTTCTTTATCAATATTGGCAAAAGCCTTGCAAATAAACTTCACCCACAAGACTCTCATAATGTAATTTTAGAAAAGAGTAAACGTAATAATAATTCGTTTTTTCTAAGATATACTCACCCCAATGAAATAAATTTGATAATCAACAATTTTAAGTGCAGAGGAGGAGGTAATGATCATATTCACACAACCATTCTAAAAAAGCTAATGTTTTGAATATATGTATATATCATGGTACCTGGCCTGATGCATTAAAAAGAGCGGAAGTAGTTCCAGTCTGTTACGAGCGATATACAATAAGCCAACCAAGCACACACCTCCATTGTCGTCGAATCATATACCTGACGACCAATGAGCAAGCGAAAAGACTTCGCAGATTGCTTTACATAAGCAATCACAAATGTTACGAGCGATCTACGACGATGTACATATACGTTCGCGCTCCGCCAACCAAGCAGATAACACCATGGTCGTCGAATCATACCTGTATACCGGATGACCAATGAAGAAGCCCAAAGACTTCGCAAATCGCTTTACATAAGTGATTTTGGAGGATGCTACCAGCGGGGTAAAACTGGAGAGAGGGCCGAAAGAAAAGCTTTAAAGAAAAGCTCTCCCTCACTCACCAATTCGCCGCAAAAGCTTCACCATCCGAACAAGTGAGACGGAGCGGGGAGGAAAGAGCTTTTCTAAATTGAGAGCAACACGTTTCGGTTACTCAGCATTTTAAGAGTGAATCGAGGCCGAAAGCTTGCTGGAGAACCATTTAAAACCAGCCGAACGAGCCAGTAGCAGTCAGCAGTGGTACGATACTACCACCGTGTCCGAGTGGGCAGTGATAGCGCATTCAGTTTCCAACAAGTAATCAGATCGAGTCATCAGGGCAGTAGTGCGTGTTGCAGTTGTTGTAAAGCTGTTGTAGTGGTTCCAGTCCTGAAATTAGTTAGATGGTGAGGTGTTGGCTCAAGCCGCGAACCTCCTTCGGCTTGTTTGCGTATTACGCTGTGTAGCCAACATCAGCTAATCCTTTCCTACTTTTTCCAGACATCTTCGCAAGGGAAAGTTGCGGCCAGCCGCACGAGGGATTCGTGCCCAGCAAGCCCCTTGGAGTGGAGCAGGAGCCAGGCCTGCGACAGCGTCCCAACGAGGCCCCCTCTCGCCAGCGTGTGCATCCCAGTTTACCGAGTGGTAGCCAGAGCGACATCAACGCGGAGCCCAGGCGCACGTCCCCATAGGACACCTCCGAGGAGCCTAGAAGAAGCACTCCGGGAAAATCCCAAGGCAGGTCCTCGACCTATTACGAACCAGTATACCCTATGTATACTGGTAAGAACTAGGAGCTCAACTTGATGGTATCCTATATACAACATCAAGGCTCCCGGGGAAAAAACTCACTGTAACACCACTTACCTGCTACTCTGTCCATTTAATACCAGAACACCAAAGACGAGATTAACATGTTAAAAGAATTTAGTTTTATTTTATGTTTATATTTTAAATTAATTGCATTGACACTTCTTTAATTATTTTTAACATCTATCCATACTGGGTGAAGCCCTTTTCTTGCGATGCCTGGGAAATAAAAAAAAAGGATTAGCTGATGGTGGCTAGGCAGCGTCATACGCAATCAAACCGAAGAAGGTTCGCGGCTTGAGCCAACACCTCACCATCTAACTAATCAGCGAAGATATTCCGCAGTTGCACCAGAACGAAACTTTCAAGAGTACGGCTTTTCTGTTGTAGTCACTACTCGCCGCTTCTCGCTCGATCAATTGCTTTTAAACGATTCTGCGGCCTCAATTCGCCCTAAATTCGCTGAGTAGTCGAAACGTGCGCTCTCCTTCCACGAAAACTTCTTCCTCCCCGCTCCGTCTCACTTGCTCGCATGGTGAAACTTTTGCGGCGAATTGGCGGAATCGGAGAAATCAGGCGAGGAAAAGCTTTTGTTTAGCTTTTCTGTTCTCTCCACAGTGTCACTCCGCTGGAAGCACACCCCGAAGCTTCTCATGTACATAGTCGTCGTCGTCGCTAATGTTATGGCTTATGTAAAGCGAATTATGAAGTCTTTTCGCTTGCCATTGGTCGACAAGTACATGTTTTGACGAAAATAGGCGTATGTGCTTGACCGTATAACACTTGGCGGAGTGCGAATGCTTAATCGATTGTCGACATTTCTATATAGCATAACATTTCCTCCGGCGGATTTGAATGATTTACGTACTTGGAGAGTGAAGTAAATCGTTGTTCCGCTCCAATGATGCGAATTACTTAATGCGTCAGTTGTACTTATATTTTGCGCTGTTAAGGCCATTACTATTGTCCGCTGTACTTCTCACTGCCTATTGTTGATTGTTGTTCTGCTGCTGGTTCGTGATTAACATACTGGATGCTAACTTAATTCTACCGATTAATTTCGTGTATTTTTAACTTCTAATTTACGCTACTTAATATGTTATGGCAAGATTCAACGTTACAATTGTAAATTACTACATTATAGCATAACAGACCCATCTCCCGTGAGGAGTACCTTGCCAGGTTGAAGGCACCGCTTGACAACTCAGTCCACGAGAATAAGCCCGAGCGACGGCCGGAGGACGTCGGGAGCAGTTGAGGCAGCAGCTCTACGAGTATAGGCGGCTAGCGCGCATAGCGGTCACCGAAGCAGAGAGGTTTCGGAGCTGTGGCGTCAAAGCAAGACCGAAATCAAGGATCGCTTACGTGCGGCCAAACGAACTAGAACAACTGTAATTAAAAAGGCTAAAATAAACAACAATTAACTTATAACCAGGTGGTTCTTTTGGACGATTCCAAGGGTTTGAGCTAGAAAGGTAAGCTACAGGTGGCGTGGTTGGAAAGTGTTTGCAGGATAAAATCAGGACACCCCGGAAGAGGCCGGGTGGATCCTGAGGGTTCCACTACACAATTAACAAGTCTATAAAAATGGAGATCGTACTGAAATTAATAATTGTAGACCTATCTCATTAATCTCAAACATCGCCAAAATCTTCGAAAAAATTGTACATAGTAGACTTACCATATTCCTAACTAAGAATGAGAGAATTAATAGTAAACAGTTCGGTTTCATAAAAAAATCAAAGTACTGTTCACGCACTTGAAAACGTCTTTGACGCTATATATAATGGAATTAATCGTAGTAAAGCTGTAGCTGCTACGTTTATTGACTTGAGCAAAGCCTTTGATACTGTTGATCATCAAATCTTACTCCAAAAGCTATATTATGATGGTGTTAGAGGAATAGCCATAGATCTCATAAAAAGTTCTTTATGTGACAGAAAGCAGAAAGTTAAAATAAATGATGTATTTAGTAGTGAAAAAGACATAGAACTTGGCGTACCACAAGGTACTGTCTTAGGACCATTATTATTTCTAGTGTACATGAATGATATTTTTGATAACTGCCCACTAGTCTATGCATATGCTGATGATACAACTGTACTAAGTATTGAAAATACTTGGACAGAGGTTGATGCTCATATGAATGAGTAGTTGAGTAAACTTAATGGCTGGTTTAATACTAATAAACTAACTATTAATATCACGAAAACGGTATTTCTCACATTTGGTTGCTATTCGGATAGTGTACCCAACTCGATAAATATATGAATAAATGATTCGAATATATCTAGAAAGGAAAGCTTCAAATACTTGGGTTTACTCTTAGATTTCAACTTGAAGTGGGACTTACATATAAACAATCTAATCAATCAATGTAGATATTAAAAAAACTAAGTTATCTTCCCAAAAAAGTACTTGAAACAATATACTATGGATATGTTTATAGTCTCTTAAGTTACGGTATTATAATATGGGGTGGGGCCTATCCTACTGCCTTAAAGTATTTAATGACACTGCAAGAAAAATTTATTGCTCTGTTGAAATCTCAGAATATCCAAGTATCGAGAAATTATATAGAACCAAGTGTATTTGTCATCATTATCAGTCATTAAGTTCCCAGTTCACATCATTTAAAAGTATAACTAGAAATAAATCACTCGAGATACCTTTATATAAAAAATCCGTCGCTCAAAAAAAGTTTTTTCACAGCAATCACTTATTTTAACAAATTACCTTATGAACTTAAAATATTAACAGTATCTAATAAGACCAAAATGAAACAAATATTGTTATATCTTATGCAGCAATAATTGATATAGTAAACTGACTTTTCGCTATCAAACAAATTGTAAAACCTCTGCCCTTTTTTCTTTCTTTTCCTTCCTTTTCCTTGCTTTTTGAATTTTTTATTTGAACTTCTTTTATATAGCCTTTAAGAGCACTTGAGCACAGAAGGGTATGTCCTTCTCTTCCAAGTTTTTTTATATTGCTAAGTGTCACTCCGAAAGGAGTATAACTTGTAATATATCATGATGCTTAAATAAATTGAAAATTGAAAAAAATTGAAATTGAATACAACAACCTCGTACAACTGTTCTAATACAACAACTTTGATCGTAAATATCCAAGATTTCTACCAGAACTACAATAAAGTTGATGCATATCAAGATTAGATGTCACTGGCAATGGCCATGAGGTTCAAGTTAATTCTTTCCCACGATTTAGGGAAAGACAGTTTTGCTGAGCAAGCAAAAATAACATATATAAACTAAGAAAATTCAAGCGGCTATCATTTGTTGCTTCAAGTCGTTGGCTTCCCCCATACAATTATTTTGTAAACCAGTTGGCCTTGCGCCTGGTTTTGTCTAGTTGGCTTTACGCCTAGACTAATTTCTTCGAACCTTTCTGCTCGTTGGCTTTGCCTAACAGATTGGTTGAAAATAGTTGGCCTTGTGCCTGGTTTTGTCTAGTTGGCTGAAGCGTCTAGACCCGTTTCTTCATATCTTGGTGCTCTGGTTGACTATTTGCCTAGAGCCCTAGATGCCGCCGAGACCAAGTTTGAAAGAGGCCATTGCAGCGGACCCCCAAGCCGGCCCAAAACCAATCAGCATCGCTGAATACCGGGCCCGGCAGAAGAAGCCGCTCGATACCAAGGTGGTAGATGGCAAACCACCGGTATTGCGTGGTGGCTGGCAGGTGCAGTTACGACAACGACTCGCCAAGGTTGCAACAATTTCAGCGGAGCGCGACAAGTTTCGGCGTCGAAAGGAAATTCAACGACAGACCGGGAAGGTCAAGGCGTCCCAACTACGACACGCCGGACAGGCGGCCCCCGACCAACGAGGCAACATTCAAAATAAAGCAGAACGACAACAGAAATCTACAAGCTCGCAGTCTAATAGTTATTAAGTTGAAATGTAGTAAAAATAAATTGTGAAGATAAAACATATAACATTTAATTAAACAAAATGATTACAATAACAAGACCATATCTTTAACTGAAGTGCAAAGAAGAGACCGAGTAGGGAATTGATAAAGGTAAATGTGTTGGAATGAACAAAAAAAGTCTTTATGGCTCGAATAATAGGGCCATAAAAAATAAGAATATAACAACAATTCAGTTATAAGCGGTGTCTGAAAAGAAACGAAAATCTACTAACGAAAAACGATGAGCTTCGAACTTTAAGAATTCTTGTAAATAAGAACGATTCATATATTTGTGTCTCATATGGTGAATAAAAATCAGTGCTTTACAAGGCAACTAATTCCAAGTGTGTTTAATACCATCAGCACATATACTTAAAAACAGTCAAAGCGCAACGAGGGCAATCGCTCATAAAACTCCCATTCATCACGCTTCCACATTACTGACCACATACACCCATACCACTATCCATCGCGCTCTCGCGAACAATTTGGTAGCAGACAGTAGTTGCTTCTCATTGCGTCGTAATGTGCATGACGCTCTTTAAAACATTATCTTTGCGGCAAACGGGATTCAGTCCAGCTAATTGTAGTTTCGGTTGTCACGAAGAGGGTATTTTACCGGTGAAAATTGTCACGCATGAGAGGATAGTGATCAGACTCGAATAAGTTTTGCTTGAGATTATTCTGTGGCCTGTATCCGGAGATTTATTAGTCGATCGCGACTGGTTATCAACTATTACGACAATTCATCAAGTGTGCGCGATATTGACTCTCGATAACTTTCTGCAGAAAGTGAGTAACAAACGAGTATCATTAGCATCAAATGTGAGCGACGCCGACGCGGCCCCGAGAAAATGAATTAAGTTTTCTGTGCGAGGAGACGATCAGAAGAACTTTTGCATCGATTAAAAACATGTTATGTCGTGATAATTAACCGACCATAGCAACGGAATTGTTTGCAAAAGGAGTGAAAATACGTTTCAAACAGATCACGGCAGAGATATCGTGCATTGCTGACGTTTGCGAATGTTATGGTGGGTGATTGGCGGATTTTTATTTCTTACGTTGTAATGATCGTGTGAGGAAGTGACGACTTGATTTCTGTACAAGGATTACAAGAACGATCCGGATTAAGCACGGCAGACATATGCAGTGTGAATTGGCGACACTCGTTCGATAATTGAAACTCGTGAGTTTGAAAAAATGGCGGCCAAGAATGAAATTAATCTGCAAGTGGATTCAGCTTCCAAAATTATTGGGTTTCATCCTACTGCCCTCAAAACAGCGACTGAAAAGCGGACAGTCTGTTCGTTCAAAACACAAATTGACGTACTGGAGGACATGTGGAAAATTTTCCCTGAAACCGAGGAAGAATGGAAAGCTTTACTTGACAGATACGACAATCAAAACTGATTGATGGTGACACTTGAGTTATCAGCTCTACAGAAAAATTTATTAGGAAGTGAAATAAAAAGTGAAATCAGCTGTTTTTTTTTCTTTAGTGAAGTTGGTGTTAGGTTCTCTGCTATTTCTCGGTGGAAATCACGGATAAGTAGTATTCATCTTAGCCAAATTTTTCACTTAAAGTTTTCTTTGTGCTTAACATTGCTAACGGTTTATTTTCATTTATTATTTGTACGAGGAGAGGGATTCTCGTGTAGTACAAATTGAACATTTCTGAATATTATTAATAGTAAAATTTTAATTTCTATATAATTATTTTCTATAATATATAAAATAATTTATTTCCAACATAATCCCAAAAATACTGATAAACCTAAAACTAACAATATTTTCTATAATAAATAAATCGATTCGTATTTTTTTTTTCCATCTTGCTTTTTCCCTCATTTGGAAAATTTTAAACATTCTTTTTAATCATAATTCAATTCATTCTTGTTTTAATTATTCGAAATACTGTTTCATATTATAAATCGTTAATCCTCGTTATCAAATTTAATTAAAATCAATTAAAAAATATAATATATAATACCAATTGAAAATCACCAATCATGGCAGCGCCACCTGGTGCTGACAAATGTGGTAAATGCAGAAAACCAGTGGAACAAGTGGAGGAAAACCATAAAGGCATGGGCTGCGATGGCATTTGCAATAAGCGGTTTCACCTGAAATGCATAAAAATGAGTGAGGAGACATACCGCAAAATCATGGATATATCTAAGGATGTGATTTGGATGTGTTCCTCGTGTAAAAGCTACCATCAAAAAACGAAAGAAGATCGTCTCCTTAACCAAATGAAAGAGGTCGAGAATCACATTCTAGAAATGAAAACCACTATAACCTCATTGGTTGCAAAAGCAGCACCTATGCGTCAAACCTCATATGCTGATATCACAAAAAGTATCTCCACTTCTCCAAGAGAACAGAACTCTAACACAACGTGCCAAAAAGGGATTTTAATCAAGCCAAAAAAACATTCGTCCTCGGAAAAAACACTTGCAGATTTCAAGTCGAAGATAAAGCCGTCCAAATGTAAAATTCCTTTGCAACTACTGCGGCCAATTCGTGATGGCGGTGCCATCATAAAAACATCATCAAACGAAAACACAACCACGCTTTACAACATGGCAAAAGAAATAATGCGGGACGAATATGATATTATGGAGACCAAATCCCGTCAACCAAGACTGGTCATTAATGGCCTAGAAAAAGAGTTTTCTACTGAGGAGTTAACGAATGAAATACGTTCCTTGAACCCTAATATTGGGGAGAATGAAAAAATGGAAGTAGTTCACGCCAGAAAGACAAGAAATGGAAAGTGGTTACATATTCTGCAGGTGAATGGGTGTATGTACCAAAGATTGGTAAACAGATACGTCAATATTGATTATGGGTCTTATTTTATCAAGGAAGACTACAATATTACGAGGTGCTATAAATGCCAAAAGTTTAATCACAAGACGTTAAAGTGCGAAGGGGAGCAAACATGTGCTAAGTGTGCAGGAAAGCACGAAACGAAGGCCTGTAAAAGTGATTTCGAGAAATGCTTCAATTGCGCGGGTAACAGTAAGAATGTTGATTACTCCCACAGATCAGACTCTACTCAGTGCCCAGAATACCAACGTAGGATAATGATTGCCAGGAGGAGCATTGACTACGACTGCAAATGAATTGTAACGATACAAACCGACTAAGTGGCAAGCAACTGACTCTCCTATATGCAAATATTAGAAGCTTACGGCACAAACTAAGTGACATTCAGATTTATCTGCAGCATAATCCCAACATAGATGTGATCATACTAAATGAAGTCTGGATTTATCCTGAGGAAGCTAAATATTTTAACATTCAGGGTTATCATTCAGTTTTCTCCTGCAGACCCGGAAGAGGTGGCGGCACAGCAATTTATATTAAAAACTCAATAAATTTCACCACTAATCGTGTGACCCCTGATAAATATAATATGATAATAATCGAGTTAATCCAAGCTGGTAAAAAAATAAAAATCGGCACTTTCTACAACCCCAGCCGTTTGAACGCGCAAGATCTTTGCTCTGTTCTAGACAACATATACTCAGCAGAAAAAAACTTACTCACAGTAGCTGACACAAACATTGACTTAATCACCGAGTCCTCAGAATCAAGGCTATATAAAGATACTCTCGATACAAATGGTGCTGTTGTTATTAATAACGAAACAATTACTCGTCCTGTTTCGAATACTTGCCTAGATCATATAGTCATAAATGACAAGCTTACTGCGGAAAAAATTAATTTCAAAGTAGAGAACTGGCCAGAGCTAGACCATCAGGTTCTAAAAATAAGCATCCAAAACTTCAACGTTCATAAACAAAAGCCTAGTTACAAATCGTTTCGATATGTAAACAAGGACCTCTTCAAAACACATCTTCAACGGGTATTGGAAACCCAGAAACCTACTAATCTAACAGAACTGACAAATATGATCTCTGAATCCAAACGTCACTCGACCATCGAGAAAAAACTTAGATGTCGCCAGCTAACTTGGATTACGAAACGAGTTATAGAAGCCAGTATAAGAAAGAGGAAGGCGTATACGGATTTCAGACGGAACATGGAAGATCTGACGCTTAAGTACATATATATCCAAGCGAAAAAAGAGTCAAAGCGTCTAGTAAAGGAAGCAAAATTTTCATATTTTTCCAAAAGATTGGAGGCAGCGGCTGATAATAATCGCGAAATATGGAAAATAATAAACGAAGTAAAAGATAACTCTCTTCCTCGGACTTTTTCACCTGATTTGCAGATCATTCCAGTCTCTCTGCTTGATTCTTCTCAACAAAATGAAGCAGCAACAATTCTAAATAACTTCTTCTCAACTATTGGTGAAAAAATAACGAGCGAGCTCGGTGCTCCTCCAACAAGTATAAGGAATGATACAAATACCTCGCCTAGATCCACATTTCACATCCATCCAACCAACAAAGACGAGGTGCATAAAACCATCGAGGCAATGAAGAAGAACACTGCTCCAGGCAGTGATAACATAACAATGGATGAAATTATGCTCGTCAGAGACGAAATAGCAGGTCTCCTTGCTGACTTTTACAATGAGCACATCAAAAACGGGACGTTTCCTGAGGAGGGGAAGCTAGCGAAAATAATTCCTATATTTAAGGGAGGTGATCGTTCGGACCCGAATAACTATCGCCCGATTGCGCTTCTTACAGGATTCAGTAAAATTTTTGAAAAAATAATTAACACCCGTTTAACATCGTTCATTGTGGATAATTCTATCCTAAATTCCCATCAATATGGTTTTCAAAAAACCAAAGGAACACTTGATGCTTTGATCTCAGTAACCCATTTCATCAATGAAAGGCTTGACAATGGAGACTATGCTGTTGCCATTTTTGTGGATCTGAAGAAAGCGTTTGATACGGTCGACCATGACCTTCTGCTTCGTAAATTAGAATCATATGGTGTACAAGGCAAAGCGAATCAGTTATTTCACAGTTATCTAAAAGGTAGATTGCAGATAACAGAAGTCAATAATTTTTTGAGTGACCCAGCACCAATGAAATCAGGAGTTCCACAAGGTTCCATACTAGGCCCCACTTTGTTCCTATTATACACGAATAATTTGATTACATGTAGACTAAATGGGCATTACACATTATATGCTGATGATACAGTACTCCTGTACTCAGGATGTAACAAGAATGCCATTGAAGACTCCATCAATGAGGATCTGAAAACATATAGTTTGTGGTTAAACGAAAATAAACTAGCGCTGAATGTAACAAAGACTAAGTTTGTTATTTTTAAACAAAAGAACAAGGAAGACATTGATATTGATATAAAAATTAACGGCGAAAATCTGCAAAGGGTATTTGAATTTAAATATCTTGGCCTAATCATTGACCACCGTTTAACTTGGTTCCCACATATAAACAGCTTAAGAAGGCAATTAGCCCCCATAATCGGCTTATTACGTAGGTACGAGGGATTCCCGAGGAACATCAAACAACTGGTTCTAAATGCATTCGTATTGTCAAAATTACATTACGGAGTGGTAATCTGGAGTCAGTCATCAAAGATAAACA
Organism: Odontomyia ornata; assembly: GCA_963969285.1. NCBI lineage: Eukaryota > Metazoa > Arthropoda > Insecta > Diptera > Stratiomyidae > Odontomyia > Odontomyia ornata. The sequence continues at coordinate 102,938,828 of OZ017742.1, read as the reverse complement.
TTAATATCATCTCCAGGATGTTAACTAAGGCATATAAAAATATGCATAATCTCCCAAGGCTCATGTCAACAAAATTAGTGTACCAATCGTGTAACGCGTTAACTTTTAGCCAAATCATTATAATGGAGAAAGCTAAGTTTATCTTCAAATGCTTAAACCTCAACTTGTCCCCACAAGTGCCATTAGTTAGGGTATCACAAAAGAATCAATACAATGCTAGGAACGCAGACCAATTTGTTATACCATTTGCAAGAACAGATCGTCTAAAGAACGATCCTACAAATGATGCCCTTCGTATATACAATGATCTTCCGGAATCAGTAAAAGAAGTGAATTCACTTATGATCTTCAAGAAAAGACTCAGGAACTATTTAATGAATAGCGATTGAATCTCAGCGCAGAAACTTTCAACATAGCATCTTAGGGCAATTTTTTTTATCCTATCATCGAGATGCCTCAAGACACATCTAGCCTTATGATTTATTATTATCTGTCCAGTAACTTCAAAATAGCATCTTAGGGCATTGTTGACCCTATCGTCGAGATACTTGAAGAAACAGCCATTCTTTTAACTCAGAGTTTTTTTTTACTGCGTCGAATTAATATTTTTTTTACCTCTGAGAGCTGTTAACGAATCGGACATGAAAAGATTAACAGGATGACTTCACATATTTTTTGTGTGCCCCCTTATACCGATGTTTTAAACATTGTCTGGGTGGCACACCTGTAGAAACGACGAAATGTGAAGTGCAGATCGCACGAGCGTTGTGCGACGAAGAAAGTGTGATGGAGAGAGTGGAAGGGAAGGAGGTATTTAAAAAAAAAAAAAAAAAAAAAAAAAATATCTACTTTCGTCTTACATATCAAATGTGATATCGTGCAATCGAATCAAAAAGCGATCGTTGACGGAACTCAATCGACTCATTGACGCTATGACAGTATCAAAACAATCGATCGATGCATTACAGATACCCTTCAACCAACTGGGAGAGCTTTGGTTTATCCATCACATCTCACATAAGCTGGACTTTAAGATGCTACTTGATCGGGAGAATGAAGCTGAGAAATCGAAGAGATATCCGACTTATATAGTTTTCCTGTAGTTCTTAGAAAAGCAATTCTTAAAACTCAAACAACAACAAGGAGCACTCAACGAGGACATAAAATTCTTGAAGTTATGTCTAAAATTTAAAGTCACTCCTAAAAGCCACATGATAAAACTGAACAAAACTTTGTTATATTCAAAAGAACAACAATCTAAATTAGAAAGGGCTCTGATAAAAAACAGCATAAAATCCCTGTATAGTAAACACAACTTCATAACCTTAAAAACCTACGCCATGCATTTTAAAATAGCTAATGAGATCTTCAAGGAAGGGCGACATATGTGAAATCCTGGCAAAAGTGGACAGATCCCGTGAATGTGTGAAAAAACAAAAACGAGATTTTCTTCGAAATAAATTGAACAAGCTGATAAGCACGATACCGAGGCCGGACACACCATTGAAGGTAGAAATAATACGGGAATTTGTAGTCAACAAGTCGAACGAAGTATTCTCTGAAAAACAACTATTCGAGCCCAATGAAACCAAGCACAGCGTGAGACGTCAAGTAGGAAATATGATCCAGAAGATTGCAAGCGTACCACAATCCAGACACGATGACGTAGTAAAACAGCTCAACGAGAAACCAGTGGTTTATATCCAAGTAGATAAAGGCAATAATTTGGTCATTTACGACCAACAAACCTACGACGAAGAAGTAAACAGAATCATAGATAACGGAAAGTTCTTGGAACTGAGGAAATCAAAATCAATCAAAAGAATTAACGAAGCGATAAAGAAATGTGAACAGGTTATAGAAATTCCTCCATTGGTGAAGATATCAAACACATGCCTTCCACGAATAAGGTGTATGCCGAAACTCCCTAAACCTGGAAGCGAGATGAGGGAAGTAATAGCAGCTGTGAATTCACCGACACACAAACTAGCAAAATGGCTGTTACAACGTCTCAACAGCATACTGTAATGAACCATGCGACGCCGCTGGCGACCACCACTAACACACCTTGCTGCTAGGTGGCTTGTCATTTCACGTTGGTTGTGACGAGCGCACATCCCACGTCAATTTTGTCGTGGGATGTCAAGGTGAAGTGACAGCCACATGGCAGTGCAGTGTGGTGAGTTGACGTGTGAGACTAGCAGTGCATGTACTGCTAATCGAATTGCCAGCTCCGTTGATGGCAGTTTGCGCGCAAGTTTCCAAGAAAGAACGCTCAATCCACGCACTGCTATGCACTTTTAGTCGATCGTGGTGATCAACCGGCAGTTTTGTGTAGAGTACACTCGATCCGTTGTAATGTGACGCCTACGCCCGGGAATCGAAGTGATTCCGATCCCGAACCCTGGCAACCGGCCAGATATGTATGACTTCGAGGTGTAAGCGGACTTCATCTTTCGTGCGGATATCATTGCGCAGAAAATATTTTTTCAAATATCTATATCTGTGGATATAAATATTTGAAAAATTAAATTAATTAAACACCGACACATTTCGAAGCATATCTATCTGGCAATGCCTCCCACAGTTGCCATCCAAAACGTCGAATAGAGGGAAAAATGGAAACTGGTTGGAAGTGTCATTCGTCATATAACCTTCAAAGTGGCGACTAACCCTCACGTGCAAAGTGGATTCGATAGTTGCACAGTTCTGGCGTTTACTGGAGCAGTCTGGCGAATATTTCATAGGCCCGACGATTGAGGTCGAGAAACAATGGGGAAATTCAAGCTATAAAATAACTTACCTCTTCGCTAGTTCACGAACCGATAGTTTTTCTGTCTCTTGCGTGTTGATAACTTTGTCTTCTAAGGAAAGTATATTACGCGGTGCCATTTGCGATTTTTAACAATCAAGTTCTCAAACACTACACTATTACTACACTACGTCTACACTACTAGCTATAACGCTTGTACACTTGCGAGAGATCCCTTGCATAAAAAATACATTGATTAGGTGTCTGTGTCCGGCCGGAGGAGAGTCCGGATACTGGGATGTCTTTTGTTCCAAAACCATAAAGAATAAATCGGGACTAAACATTTCGGCCGCCCATGGCAGAGGTCCGCCTGAGGGAGCTGTCTGCGACTAGAACTTTCAGTGTATCTAGCCCATAGGAATTTGCATACTTTTGCACATAAGGATACATTTGAACCGTAATTTTTATATAATTAATTTTCATAACGAACACCTCTCTATGCCCTAAAATTTCTTTTCCGGGTAAAAAAGAAAAAAAAAGCCAGTGTGAGATCAAATCAGTATCTGAAAAAAAATCTTATTAACTTTTCACCATCTGATGTTTACCCATTATTGCATTTGTGAAGCTTATTAATCCTTAAAATATTTAAATTAATTTTTTTTAAATCTATTCCTTGAATAAGATCTAAATCACAATATTTAAAGCAACCTTCGTTCACATCAGTTTTGGGTAATTTGCCTTAAAAAAAAAAAAAAAAAAAATTTGCTTTGGATCTTTGGATCTTTCGTTAATAAAATATATATAATTGGCTCCAGAGGTGTAAACCCTAGAAAATACGACAATAGCTACCATACCACTTACAACTAAGTACATTTAATATTTTTACTTACTAAGTCAACATATCTAAAATACCATATGTAAAAATTCTACAACGTACACAATTAGAAAGCGAAATATAATTTCTTAGTATTTGATTATTTAACAACTGTTTGTCCCTCAAACTAAATAAATGTAACGCATACATATGTAATGAATTCTCAAAAACTAATCTGTACGGTGTAGCCAAGACTTTTTATATTAGGCACATGATAATTAATATTCTTCTATCTAATTATATATTCATATTTGTGTATTGTCTTAAATACATTTAGTCTTCTCTCATGGTCAATTTTTATATAATAATTTTTCGATATGAATAATTGAATACTTCAATCGCGAATGATGGGATTGGATAGAAATAAATTGTCTTTGAAAAACTTCCCAACGCCGATATGGCTGGCTAGGTCATCATTTCAATTTTTATTAGTCAATGGCAACTGATACTATTAAATAACAGCACTTCAGAAGCTACTAACACGTTTTGAAGTACGATAAACGTTGTTTTCTGCTCATATAAGACTTGGCCATGATTCTATTATATTCAAGTAATATAAAAGCCAATGTATTTGAATTAATATTAATGTTCGTAGAATAAATCATTCTTAATGTTACATAAAATACACTGTAAGATTTGTACCATCTCCTATATGCTTTTTCATAAAAAGTCTCACTATGATCACAAATCTTTACGAGATGCTTACAAATCCGTTGCAAATAAAATTACCTATATGAAAAACAAAAATGTCAAAACAACTCGCTTAATACTTTCGATTTTATTAATTGCAAATAATTTTATTGTTATCTTATTTGGTACTATATTGAGTAGAATCTTTGCACTGAATTAAAATGAATTGCTAAACAGAACCACGACTTTCCTTTTCAGCGGTTCTTCTTTTTTCAGTGGGAAGAGAGAGTGCAGGGTAGGTATGCCGTCGCGAGGGTAGGGTTTCGCCAAATCCGCTGAGGTCGGTTTCGCGTCGCGCACGGTACCTTTGTTGTTTTGTTATTTTATTTAGAGTAGTTTTCGTCGGGTTGAGTTAGAGTAGCATACTTTTCGGTACCGCGTCGAGACTTCGGAAACGTGAAATGAAAATTAGATTTTGTATTCTTAACTGGATGAATGAAGAAATACGGAGTAACGTAAAGTAGGTTTCTTCTCCGTATGGTTTGGTTTTGATAACGCGTTTTGAAAACGGGCATGTTCAGGTGGCTGAAAATATTGTAATTGAGCGTAACCCATTCGGAGACCCGCGACCGAAATCCTCTCCGATTTAGCTGGCCGACAAGCAGCCACCGCGTGAATGGGTTACGGTGCACGGATTGGTTGACCTGTTGGTATCATCCGTTGGCACTACTCAGACTTAACGTCTAGAACCGATGAGAGGTCGGTTCCGCGTTCGAACCTAAAAGGTGGAAAATCATTACATTCCTCCATTGGTGAAGATATCAAACACATGCCTTCCACGAATAAGGTGTATGCCGAAACTCCCTAAACCTGGAAGCGAGATGAGGGAAGTAATAGCAGCTGTGAATTCACCGACACACAAACTAGCAAAATGGCTGTTACAACGTCTCAACAGCATACTGTAATGAACCATGCGACGCCGCTGGCGACCACCACTAACACACCTTGCTGCTAGGTGGCTTGTCATTTCACGTTGGTTGTGACGAGCGCACATCTCACGTCAATTTTGTCGTGGGATGTCAAGGTGAAGTGACAGCCACATGGCAGTGCAGTGTGGTGAGTTGACGTGTGAGACTAGCAGTGCATGTACTGCTAATCGAATTGCCAGCTCCGTTGATGGCAGTTTGCGCGCGTTTCCAAGAAAGAACGCTCAATCCACGCACTGCTATGCACTTTTCGTCGATCGTGGTGATCAACCGGCAGTTTTGTGTAGAGTACACTCGATCCGTTGTTGTGAATTGCAATCGTGTGTAAGTTCCGTGGTTCCCACAAAGGACCACATGTGAATAACTTTAAAAAGAAAAAAACCCATCCCTACACGGTTGCGCGCATCAGAGTAGGGAGACAATAATCAGACTACCACCTTTCCAGAGTGAACGGGAAAAAAGTCACACAAGCGGTTCGCTATTACTCCCCCTCCTTGAGCACAGGATTCACTTGGTTGCGTGAAAGACCTCTATAAGCACTATTGCTGAATTAGTGGGAGCCTGTATGGGTAAGAGGATCGTTATTATAATAATAATTTCTACAAAGATTTTTCTAATATCCGACCATCAAAAATTCCAGGCGGATTTGGGCATTTTCCTTTCACGCTACTACTCCCTCAAAAAAACCCCGATAGTAAAAAATTTTAAACTATGCTTGCCACGCAGTAGTCGCAAATAAACCATTAAATGACACTAGAAGGAAGTAGGTTTTGTCAGTATCGAGGATCAGAACTGGGCCCAGTTTAGGCGGTTACAAGATTTACTCTTGCCCCAGTACTTAGAGACTATGGACGCTGGCACAGGAGCTGTATCCTAATTATCATTTAAGTTTCTATTTGCAAATGTGGACAACAACTACAACAATACTTGCAACAATTATACTTGCGAACCGTCTTCTAAGTGCCCATGTATTGTTTTCGTCTATAATAGCATGAAATGTCGCACGTTTACAAGTTAGCACGTTCTCACGGTGCAAATTCTGCTGACGCCAGGGCTGCAACATATGCAACGTGATCGATGCAGTTTCCAACTTCATGGAAAAACATGAAACCGCTAACGCTGCAGTTCCCATGCGTTAGCATGTAAGACAATTTATTGTTAGATTTAAGTTAGTTCTAATTTTGATTTCGTTTAATAAAGACGGGCTCCAGCCCTAAAAATATTTTTTTAACAAAAACCGGCATTTTTTAAATTAACTGGCGCCCAACGTGGGGCCTGCTTTAACACGCGCGTTAGTAAATCATCATTGATTGGCAAGGTAGTTTTTGTTAAAAAAACAAAAATTATTAAGTTCCTTCGCCTTAACATCGCGCTGAGACTGGCCGATGGTCAATGTGATTTCGCGATTTCGCAAAGTTTTCGCGATTTCGCAAAGTTTACGCGTGTTCGAAACGATCACGATAAAAAAGTGATTTCGCGTAAACGCAAAAATCGTAGTAAATCGGAAAATAGAAAACGTTCCGTGAAACGCGTGTGGTTCCTGTATTCGCCCCCAAGTAGCCGAACATAAAAAAGGCGGCAAAAAGGATAGCGTTGAGCTCGGAGGTCATCGAAAGGACATCGAGGGACGGAAGCGAATCAGGCAGCAAAGCAGGACCAACCCAGGAAGTAAAATTCAGAAAAACTGTTAATCGCTAAATTTGCCGGAAAAAATGATAGGAAAAAGAAGTTTATTATTGTAAGTAAAATTTTAATTTCTCATTGCGCCAAATTCAGTCAAATAGTAGAGTAAAGTAATTAAAGTGAATATTTAAATCAGTCAAGTAGTAGAGTAAAGTAATTAGAGTGAATATTTAAATCAAAAATAACAGCAAAGTAAATTCATAAACAAATCAAACAATTCAAAGTTAAAAGAATATACAAATCCTGTTTCTTCAAAGAAGTATTACCGAATTTCAAACATTCAATTAGCAATTATATTGAATCTTATAGTATTTCTTTCGCATTTAAATAAATTTTTGTTACAAACTATATACATTATTATAAATATTTTCAACTGGTTCATATAAACATTTTAAATTTTTGCCCGAAAAAGTGTCCTCAAGTGTCTAGCCAAAGTGTTACAGTGGAATTGTAAAAAAAAGTGTAAAGTGAGTGCCTGCAATCTAACATTTCAATCGCGAATTCTTAGTTTTTCTGATTCTACTTGTTTTCGCGTATTCCTATTTTTTTTCCTATTATACTCGTCTCAATTCTTTACCCAAAATATAGAAAATGGCGAATCCAAACAATTTAATTCAACCTCCGCGATTAAATATCGACGAACTTGCCGAAGCCTTCCCCAACCTCAATCTTGCGGATGTAGGTCATGAAAACAATAATGCACCTAATATCGCACCTAATAACGCCCCCGATAATGAAATGATTCGGCTTATTTCACGGGTCGTCGCGGACACTCTCAGAATTCAGGGGAGACAAATCTTCAGTTCTTTAATGAACCCTGCGTCCGATATCAATAACGATGTCGACGTACCGATTAACGTCGGAAATGCTGAGAACTTGTCGGATATGGACAAAATTCCAGACGTCGTCAAGAGTCTAAGGACATTCTCAGGCGAAGCTGGAGAATTTACCTTTTGGAGGAAAAGTGTGGATCGTATATTAAAAATTTACGATCATTTAAAGGGGACGCCAAAATACTATGGCATACTGTCGGTTATCCGAAATAAGATCATTGGACATGCCGACATCGCATTAGAGTCGTATAATACTCCTTTGAATTGGGTAAAAATTTCGAAGTGTCTGGCTCTTCATTACGCGGACAAACGAGACCTCGGTACACTTGAATACCAGATGACTACCTTGGTACAGGGAGGAAACACCATATCCCAATTTTATCAGGAAGTGTACAACCACCTTTCGTTAATCCTAAACAAATTAGGATCCATCGAGATGAGCCAAGACGCGATGAATATCATGACACAGTGTTATCGCGATAAAGCTCTCGATACATTTGTTAGGGGATTAAGAGGTGATTTACCAAGATTGCTTAGCATAAGGGAGCCAGCAGACTTACCCCAAGCGCTACATATATGCTTTAAGTTACAAAACATGGACTATCGTGCCCAATACGCGAATAATTCTAATTCAAATTTGCGGAAACACTATAATAACCCTCCTCCAGTTCCACCACGTAAACTGATGACCAATGCCCCCAAACCTGTTCCCATTCCAGCTCCTAGACGCGAATTTTTCCCTGAATTATTACATAACCCTCAAGTTTCACAGCAACCACGTTTTGTCACCCAAAATGCAAGACAACCACCAAACGATTTTATGGATAATAAACCACCTCTTCGACCACCAAGAGGTCCTGTCCCAATGGATATTGACCAGTCTTTAAGGACTAATGTTGTTAACTACGCCAACAGGCCTCAGAATCAACGTTTCTATCCTTCAAAACGCTCCCCACAATCTTTTCAAAGGCACCAACTGCACAAAATCCAAAGAGTATATTATGTAGAACCTGATGAAGCAAACGAAGTGACAGAGGAACAGTACGAAAAGGACGCAACTCAGGAAGACGAGAACTATGACCAGACTTTAACAGACTACATAGACGCGAAGGACGAACCGAATATTGAGCAGGACGAGCAGTTAGATGTTTATTTTTTAGATTAAAGCGCTCTTCACTCCCATATTTCGAACATACTTCCCGAAGTGGAGAGCAACTAAGATTTTTGATAGACACTGGCTCGAACAAAAATTATATCCAACCAAGACACATTCGGAATCCCTTACAAAATAAAAAAGCCTTTTACGCTACTTCTGTTGGAGGTAGCATCAAAATTACCCATCACGCATTCGTCAACTTATTCGGCCCTCACACTGATAAAATCCAGTTTTTCATACTGCCAAGTTTAATATCTTTCGATGGTATCATTGGAAACGATACTCTGAAACAACTAAAAGCAATAATCCACACGAACGAAAACTACATGACTCTTTATCCAAATATTCTCATCCCTTTAAAACAACATGATTCGGAAACAGTCAATAACATTGACATTAGAACAAATCACCTAAACAAAAGTCAAATCATAAAACTCAAAACCATATTGAAAGACTGCCCCAAATTACTAACAGAACCTGACGAAAAACTGACTTATACTACCACGGTCAAAGGAGAGATACGGACAAAATCCGACGATCCTGTGTACTCCAGGTCGTACCCGTATCCAATGGCCTTAAAGGAAGTCGTTGAAAAGGAAATAAATAAACTTCTCAAGGATGGAATAATCAGGCCATCCAAATCTCCCTATAACTCTCCAGTTTGGGTCGTACCTAAAAAGCAGGACGCATCTGGTGAGAAAAAGTATCGGATGGTAATTGACTACCGCAAACTGAATACAGTTACCATCGCGGATAAATACCCGATACCGGAAATAGGTGAGATTTTGGCCAATTTGGGAAAGAATAGATACTTCTCCATCGTCGACCTCAAGAGTGGATTTCACCAGATCCCACTCAAGGAACGTGACATTCCCAAAACAGCGTTTTCCATTAACAATGGAAAATTTGAATTCACACGCCTTCCATTCGGGCTCAAAAACGCTCCTTCTATTTTCCAGAGGACCCTCGATGATATACTACGAGAACACATAGGACTACGTTGCTATGTTTACATAGACGACATTATCATCTTCGGAAAAGATGAAGCAGAGCACTTCGAAAACTTAAGAAAGGTACTCAAAACTTTGGAAGGTTCCAACATGAAAATTCAGTCGGATAAATGTGAATTTTTTAAGCGCGAAATAGAATTTTTGGGATTCATCGTAAGCAGTGACGGTATAAAAACCAACCCACAGAAAGTTCAGGCAATCGCCGACATGCCCGTTCCTAAGACCCTGAAAGATCTTCGATCGTTTCTAGGAATGTCAGGGTATTACCGTCGCTTTATCGAGAACTATGCAAAAATTGCAAAGCCCCTGACTTCTCTTTTAAGAGGGGAAGATGGACGAGTGTCCAAAAGTCAGTCAAAAAACAAAATGGTCCACCTCGATTCAAAGGCCTTACATGCATTTAACATCCTTAAAAACTGTCTGGTATCCAAAGAAGTGGTTTCAACTCACCCAAATTTTGAAAAGGAGTTTCAACTAACAACCGACGCCTCCGAATACGCTATTGGTGCAGTCCTCTCACAGGACAACAAACCCATCGTTTTTCTGTCGAGAACATTGACCAAAACCGAGGAGAACTACGCCACGAATGAAAAAGAGATGCTTGCTATCATATGGGCTCTCAACTCATTGCGAGGTTACCTCTACGGTTCTCGTAAGGTTAAAATATATACCGACCACCAACCCCTAACGTATGCGCTGAGTAACAAGAACACAAACAGCAAAATGAAAAGATGGAAGTCCATCTTGGAGGAATACAACCAAGAACTGGAATACAAGCCAGGCAAGGCCAATGTAGTGGCAGACTCCCTTTCACGGCCCCCAAAAGAATCGCATATAAACTCCCTAACGCCTACAGAGCACAGCGACGAAAGCTCCTCTCAAAACCTGATCCCTACTGTTGAATTACCCTTTAATGCCTTTCGAAATCAATTACTTTTAAAAATTGGCGATGAAGATAGCTATCAATTACAAAACCCTTTCCCAAATTACACTAGACACACCCTTATAAAACCTCAGTATTCAAATGACGACATTATAAATATATTTAAGCGCTACCTGAACCCCAACACACTTAATGGCTTATTAACATGCGAAGAAATTATGGGACGTATACAACAAATATATCCCGTGCATTTCAGGAGTTATCGAATTCGATACACCCAAAAACTTGTTGAGGATATTCCTGGTGAAGTCCAGCAGGAAGAAAAAATCCTGCAAACTCACCGACGTGCACACCGCAACGCTGAGGAAAATTTTTATTTCCCCAAAATGGCGGCCAAGATAAAGAATCTGGTTAAACTTTGCAGTATTTGCAAGGAAAGTAAATACGATCGACATCCGAACAAACCTCTATTAAATTCTACACCGATTCCAACGTACCCAGGCCATACAATACATATTGACCTGTTTAGCACCGAGAAGCACCGAGTTCTTACGGCTGTCGATAAGTTTTCAAAACTTGGTCAAGCGAAGATAATTTCTTCCAAATCTATCGAAGACATTAAACAGCCCCTCACAGACTTGCTCTTCTTCTTTTGTGTGCCGGAAGTAGTCGTCATCGACAACGAGAGCTCTTTGAGATCAGCTTCAATAACGGCACTAATGGAGGACGACCTCAAAATCAAGGTCTACAAAACCCCTCCATATAAGAGCGAAGTCAACGGGCAGGTCGAGCGTTGGCACAGCACCTTAACTGAGATAATGAGATGCCTTAAAAAGGATGGACCCCCCAGAACTTTCGAAAACCTTTTACAACGAGCAGTGCACGAGTACAAATGCACAATCCATTCCACTACCGGAAAAAAACCACTCGAGTTACACTTTGGTCGAATCCCCAATATAGACCCGAATGAACTTGAAAGAATTCGTCTTTCAAATATTGAAAAACTTAAACTGAAACAAGAAAAGGACATGACAAACCATAACAAGACGAGACAACCCACTAAGGACTATGAGACGGGACAAACAATTTACGTTAAAATGAACAAAAGAAAAGGCTCTAAACTAACAGCTAGGTACAGACAGGAAATAGTTAAAAAAACCGAAACTCCACCGTTTTGACTGAATCCGGAAAAATTATTCATAAAAGCCATATACGCAACTAAAACTTTCTTTCAGACCATTACTCTACATAGTACATGCCAAGGTTGAAATTTTGGATTTCTCCAATTCTCAAATCGTCTCGTTCCATACAGGAAGAGCAAAAATTCAGGAAGGAAACTTTAAGTTGATTCATACTATTGACATAAATCAGTATGAACATCTCATTTCTCGAATCGAACCGATCCTTAATCTTTCGGAAGTTAGGCACTACCCTTCCTCATCGCACCTATCCTATGAGCTTCAGCAAATTCGAGAACTTCTAAAAAATTTAAAACCCAAAAGGATTTCAAGATCACTTGATTTTATCGGCACTACATGGAAATGGATTGCAGGTAATCCCGATCACGAGGATTTGATTACAATAAGGGATAAAATAAATAATTTACTTGAAAACAACAATAGACAGGTCGTTATTAACCGATTGTACAACGACAGAATCAATAACATTACTATGATTGCAAACAAAATTCAGCAGCTATTCAAAGAAAACAGTCAAACAAATTACGAAATAATATTAGATGTCCAATATAGACTTTCATTGTTAAAAGAAGAACTGAAAAATATAAACTTGGCTTTACATTGGGCAAAATTAGGAGTCATAAACTCTTTAATCCTATCTAAATCTGAAATTAAAATTGCAACCGAAATATTGGATAAAGAATTACTCCCTTATTCAACAATAGAAGAGGCCTTAGATTTTGGAGAAGTAAAAATAATAACAAACATATCAACTATCCTATATATCGTTAACATTCCATTGACCACGAGCCTCACATATGAAACATTATTGATAAAAGCAGTTAAGAAAAACAATGTAATAAATGACCTCAAATTTAATAAAATTTTGAAAAATAACGAAAAAATATTTGGCGTAATAAATAATTGTAAAGAAATAAACTTCCTGTCAATATGTAAATCAAATGAAATTTCCGATATAACCAACACTTCCTGCGTACCAAACCTGCTGAAAAGCCTGACACCAACATGCAATAGGACCAGCAACGCGCACATACCAACTGTAGAAGAAATCGCACCTGGCACCATTCTATTAAACCAATTTACCGGCATAATCGAAGCAGAACAAATAGTCCACGAACTAAATGGAACATACCTTTTGAAAATACAGAACACCAGTATTTCAATCAACGGAAGGACATTTACCAACCGTGAGATGACAGTGATAAACGTTTTGCCACCTATATTACAGCCTTCCTCAGAAATTAATTCATACCAGGAGGTACTTTCACTGGAGCTAATGAAAGATCTCCATACAAACAACACAAACGAGATCTTATTGATGCGTTCCGAAACCAACATCCACCAAGCGGCTACGTACAGCATACTCACCATCATCGGGCTTTACTTCCTGGTCCTGATCATCTGGAAAATAATCAAACACAAGGCAACGAAAACAATAACAAAAATCAACGTCGAGCAAGCGCCAGAGAAATCTCCATCAGTAGCGCCAGAGCAAACACCATCCGTTGCAACATCATCATTATCATTGGAAACTGACCTACAAACATCAAGCAAGAATGTCAGGTTCACTGACATCAAATTTTTCTAAACGATCGAGGACTATCGTATCTAAAGGTGGGCGAGTTAGCACGTTCTCACGGTGCAAATTCTGCTGACGCCAGGGCTGCAACATATGCAACGTGATCGATGCAGTTTCCAACTTCATGGAAAAACATGAAACCGCTAACGCTGCAGTTCCCATGCATTAGCATGTAAGACAATTTATTGTTAGGTTTAAGTTAGTTCTAATTTTGATTTCGTTTAATAAAGACGGGCTCCAGCCCTAAAAATAGTTTTTTAACAAAAACCGGTATTTTTTAAATTAACTTACACCAGCTCGTAATACCGCAATTTTCAATGGTGTTGATGCAAATAAGAAACACCAAATCCAAGTAAGTGCCGTGCCCCACGGAAGCGTAGTCATTTGACAACGGGAAAATATCCACTAAAACTGCGCATTCGTTGTGAATCATTTATCATATTTTAAGTTATTAGTTGCGTCTGTCACTAAATCGAATTGAAACGGGACATATACACTATTGTAGGTTTATATCATTAGCATGCAATTGCGATTGACACTTATTGTATAAGACAAATAAGGAGTCCATTTTAAGTGTATGCTAGTGTTCTGGTTAAATGGAATTTTCTCGCTTTAAAAGTAAAGTTTTTAAATACTCACAAATTTGAAGTGCAAACAATGACAACGTAGTTCACCCAATTAGGAACCAATTAAGTAGGGAAAAAGTCTGTTGAATCCCTAAACGAAATACTAAGAAGTTCAAAAGCACAGATAAAACCGTGAAAAATTCAGTTTGAAATTCAAATTCAACTCGAATAATTTTTGCACGATTATACTACCGAAATCAAGCATGACACCCTAAGTAGTATAATCTAAATAGAAATTAAAATTGAAATTTCGCGCTAAACAATGGATATAAATATTAGGATCCTAGTGTAATCAAATAATAAGATAAAAATTTTGAAACAAAGTTGTACCCAAATTGTAAATCAAAGAAAATTCCACTTGCATTTAAAAGTTTATTTATATTATAACTTATTTTTTTAAAAAAACCCTATCAAATTATGCATATTTATGTTATTGTGGTTAAGATCATCAAAAAATCGTAATATTGAACATATTTGGCTTTGAAGCGATTGCACTCAATGGAATATTGCGGTAATACGAATATTAACTGCTGACAATTCATTTCCAAATTTTTAAAAACAATTATATCTTAGAGAATGAACAATTGCACATTGAACTATTTATGTGTATATGTCAATATTCATATTTTTGTATATACCTATATAATGCTCCTTATCAAATTTACAAACATATAAATTGATTTTTTTCATGTTTTATGTTTATTTTTACAAAAAAATCTAACTAAGGGCTTTAAACTAATTTTGAACTAGATCATTCAGCCAAATATTTCTAGTAAAAATATTTTAACTATACTCAAAAGTAGACAAATCAAGACCAAATCAAATTTATTAATAAACTGTTTATGCCCAAAGACACCAAAATCATATTTCATATCTATTTCTTTCTTTTAAATCTTCTTCCTTGTTTAACTCCAAAATTATATTTCTTTCTATTTCTTAAGAATTTTGACTGACTTTATACCTTTCAACTTTCTGACCATTCACCACGGCCCGATTTTGAACTGATAAATGGAAATTAAGTTGAATCGTATAAGAACAATTAATTACCACAAATTCAGTTACCTTGTCGTTTAATTTTGAAGGCATATAAAATATTTTATTGTTAATTTTTCATCATTTTTTTATAAAGACCACTATTAAATAAACAGTTTACAAAACAATTAGGTTATAAGAAATTTAAGTATTTACCAAGAAGATCAAACACTGAAAATTTATTACGTTTAATTTTTAATCATTTGTAAATTTTCAAAAACATTAAAATTATTAGCACATTTTATTTTTCCACGATTATGAATAAAGTACATAAACTGCAACTACCTCATACCAGTAACATAAATAGACTGTTGAAACAACCGGATATCATAGTTAATAGACTTACTTACTATATAAGTAAATTTTTAGGTAAATTTGTCGAGAGAAATATATATATATATATATATATATATATATATATATATATATATATATATATATATATATATATATATATATATATATATATATATATATATATATATACGAGTATATATATATATATATATATATATATATTATATATATATATATATATATATATATATATATATATATATATATATATATATATATATATATATATATATATATATATATATATATATATATATATATATATATATATAATATATGGGATATAACGAAATTTGCGACCACGCTAGAGGTTGCAATTTTGCTCCGATTTTCACCAAATTTTCAGGAAAGGTGTCTTGGGTAAATATCTCGGTTAAGTTCGTGAACCAGCTATATCGGCCGGGCAAAAACAAAATGGCGGCCATTTTAGACGAAAAATCGTGATTTCTGTTCTGACCAAAGTATAGCTCCGATTTGGCTGAAATTTGGCACAAAGGTTCACTGATGTATGTGATGAATCTCACAATAAAAAATCCAAAGTCGGTACGGCAGAAACAAAATGGCGGCCGCTCAAAGGTCGAAAAACGTGCAAAATTTTGTTGTAATAGTGGTCAAAGCTTTCAACAGATTTTCAAGAAATTCCGCAGTTAGATAGAAATTATAAGTATCTAAAGAATTACGTTAAAAAAACTGGAGGTCAGGTCACAAAAAACGAAATGGCGGCCAGAGGAAACTCAAAACTTCAAAGGCACACTATGAACACTATGTTTGTATGTATTGAATTAGTGTTTTTAAGTGTTTCTTCAAGTTTGCTTTTTTGTACTATTGCCAGTACATCTTCCACGTATCGAATCCAAAATCATGGTAATAGGCCTGAGTCCTCCAGAGTCATTTCTATGTTACACATAAATACATCGCTGATGAGCGGTGAGAGGGGGTTACCCATAGCTACTCCACAAGCTACTTTAAAGTATCTGCATCGAAACACGATATAATTTTCGTTCATACATAATTCAGTTAGTTTCATTAGCGATCTTACTTCTTTTCTCCATGTCCAATCTTGTGGATTTTTGCTTAGAAGTCGCTGTTCGAATACAACTAATGCTTCTCTCACCGGGACACTGGGAAATAATGCTTCGACGTCAAATGATGTTAATGCTTCGTTTTTTTCTATTCCTCCACAGTTTTGAAGCCGAGCTACCACTTCTTGATTGTTTTTGACGATCTTCGGGCCGATATTATTTTTTAGTATTGTAATGATTTTAAAATGTCTTGATCCGAACGAGGAGCCGACCTCTCATCGGTTCTAGACGTTAAGTCTGAGTAGTGCCCACGGATGGTACCAACCGGTCAACCAATCCGTGCACCGTTATCCATTTTCGCGGTGGCTGCTTGTCGGCCAGCTAGATCGGAGAGGATTTCGGTCGCGGGTCGCCAAATGGATTACGCTCCTCTACAATTTTCAGCCACCAATAAATGCCCGTTTCAAACGCGTCAAAAACACAATCATACGGAGAGGAAATCTACTTTACGTTACTCCGTATTTCTTCATTCAGCCAGTCAAAGAACAAAAATCTAAGTTCCGTTTCGCGTTCCCGAATTGTACCGACGCGGTACCGAAAAATATGCTACGTTAACGTAAATCCAAAAAAACTACGCTAAAGAAAAACCACGATCAACAAAGGTACCGCGTACCGCGCGCGACACGAAACCGACCTCAGCGGATTTTCTTAAACCCTACCCTCGCGACGGCATACTTACCATGCACTCTATTTCCCGCTGAAAGAAGGGAACCAATGGAAAGGAAAGTCGTCGTTACTGTTTTAGCAATTCATTTTATACTCATTCTTTCAGTCGGTTTTGACAAACTAATTTCCAGAAGAAATACAAAAATCCCCGTTGGCAGCACCAGCCGGAATGGTAAATTTCTCGTATGTAGCGTAAGGTATCGGAAAAGAATTTGTCTTGCCTACTACTAAACTTCTTACTGCAATTTCTGTAGCACTACATGGGTTTTTATTAACAAAAAGGATCTGCCACCGTTCGTATTTGGAGACACTTCATAGAGACGCAAATATTTTGCTAATTAAATTGAGTTACACACGTATGGATCACATATTGAAAATTGGCGGGTAATAAATTGTTATAAACATATTTATACTCGTGTCGCCCTTCTCACATTTGCTGTTTATACATTTCACAGTGGTTACCACACAAAGGTAATAACTTGTCGGCTTAAATAGCTCAAATAGTTAATTTCAAAAGATTTCCATAAAAGTTTAATCAGCACTTGCATTGCCATTAATATAAACATTTTCGATTCTTTTCTGAACTACCAGGAGCCGTCATTTTGAATTTTTATTGAAAACGGCTGCTAAAAATATTAAGCTGTAAATTAACGAATTTTTTATTTGTCCTCCGATTTGCATAGTTAAATTAAATTAGCTTGCCTTGATAACTTATAATTTCAAGTTTTGTCGGAATCTGTTGAGAAATAAAAAAAAACTTAAGTCGCCCCTGTATGGGGAGGCCCTCCTTAAACACTTTAAAATATTTTCTTACACTGAAAATTTCAAGAGGCACCACTTTTGACCTACGTAGAAAATTTCCTCATTCTAGCTTATGTGGTTTACTAGAAAACTTGTTGTGACGCACGAACAAACAGACGGACAGACAGACAAGTTGCGATTTTATAATTTTTAAGGGGATTGTTGAAAATATTTTACAATATTTCAAAAATAGTCTGATTTTTAAATACTTTCAAGATAAGTCATTTAAAACGTTTCCATGAAAAAAAAATCATTATTTCAGTTGCTACTAAAATACCGAATTGCGCTTGCCTTCTGACCTTTGGGGGCCGCCATTTTGAATGCATGCATTTGATTTTGGTCTCTTTTAAATTTTTGTGGGCTAGGACCTCATCAATGAATGTGCCAAATCTCGTTCAAATCGGAGTTTTACGCTAGACAGGGCAAAATAATTCAATTTTTATTGAAAATGGCAGTTAAAAATATTGGGTTTTAAATTTTCGACTTTTTTATTTTTCATTCAATTTTAATAATTTACTGTATAACACAAGAACATATAACAGAGATCCATAATCTCAAGTTTCATCAAAATCCGCTGGAAAATGTGACCGCTAGAGCGCCACAAAAACCTGAAAAAAACGCATATTTAAACCACCGCCATTTTGAAATTCGCACATGCATGATCACCAAAATATCCAAGTCTATAAACCGAAAAAATGTCTATCTTGAAAACAAAGTTCCATATATGTCGAATCAAAATTGCGACTTTTAGAAGCCTTTGAAGTTTTGAGTTTCCACTGGCCGCCATTTTGTTTTTTGTGACCTGACCTCCAGTTTTTTTTACGTAATTCTTTAGATACTTATAATTTCTATCTAACTGCGGAATTTCTTGAAAATCTGTTGAAAGCTTTGACCACTATTACAACAAAATTTTGCACGTTTTTCGACCTTTGAGCGGCCGCCATTTTGTTTCTGCCGTACCGACTTTGGATTTTTTATTGTGAGATTCATCACATACATCAGTGAACCTTTGTGCCAAATTTCAGCCAAATCGGAGCTATACTTTGCTCAGAACAGAAATCACGATTTTTCGTCTAAAATGGCCGCCATTTTGTTTTTGCCCGGCCGATATAGCTGGTTCACGAACTTAACCGAGATATTTACCCAAGACACCTTTCCTGAAAATTTGGTGAAAATCGGAGCAAAATTGCAACCTCTAGCGTGGTCACAAATTTCGTTATATCCCATATATAATATATATATATATATATATATATATATATATATATATATATATATATATATATATATATATATATATACATATATTATATATAATATATATATATATATATATATATATATATATATATATATATATATATATATAATATATGGGATATAACGAAATTTGTGAACACGCTATAGGTTGCAATTTTGCTCCGATTTTCACCAAATTTTCAGTCTTGGGTAAATATCTCGGTTAAGTTCGTGAACCAGCTATATCGGCCGGGCAAAAACAAAATGGCGGCCATTTTAGACGAAAAATCGTGATTTCTGTTCTGACCAAAGTATAGCTCCGATTTGGCAGAAATTTGGCACAAAGGTTCACTGATGTATGTGATGAATCTCACAATAAAAAATCCAAAGTCGGTACGGCAGAAACAAAATGGCGGCCGCTCAAAGGTCGAAAAACGTGCAAAATTTGTTGTAATAGTGGTCAAAGCTATCAACAGATTTTCAAGAAATTCCGCAGTTAGATAGAAATTATAAGTATCTAAAGAATTACGTAAAAAAAACTGGAGGTCAGGTCACAAAAAACAAAATAGCGGCCAGTGGAAACTCAAAACTTCAAAGGCTTCAAAAAGTCGCAATTTTGATTCGACATATATGAAACTTTGTTTTCAAGATAGACATTTTTTCGGTTTATAGACTTGGATATTTTGGTGATCATGCATGTGCGAATTTCAAAATGGCGGTGGTTTAAATATGCGTTTTTTTCAGGTTTTTGTGGCGCTCTAGCGGTCACATTTTCCAGCGGATTTTGATGAAACTTGAGATTATGGATCTCTGTTATATGTTCTTGTGTTATACAGTAAATTATTAAAATTGAATGAAAAATAAAAAAGTCGAAAATTTAAAACCCAATATTTTTAACTGCCATTTTCAATAAAAATTGAATTATTTTTCCCTGTCTAGCGTAAAACTCCGATTTGAACGAGATTTGGCACATTCATTGATGAGGTCCTAGCCCACAAAAATTTAAAAGAGTCCAAAATCAAATGAATGCATTCAAAATGGCGGCCCCCAAAGGTCAGAAGGCAAGCGCAATTCGGTATTTTAGTAGCAACTGAAATAATGATTTTTTTTTCATGGAAACGTTTTAAATGACTTATCTTGAAAGTATTTAAAAATCAGACTATTTTTGAAATATTGTAAAATATTTTCAACAATCCCCTTAAAAATTATAAAATCGCAACTTGTCTGTCTGTCCGTTTGTTTGTTCGTGCGTCACAACAAGTTTTCTAGCAAACCACATAAGCTAGAATGAGGAAATTTTCTACGTAGGTCAAAAGTGGTGCCTCTTGAAATTTTCAGTGTAAGAAAATATTTTAAAGTGTTTAAGGAGGACCTCCCGATACAGGGGCGACTTAAATTTTTTTTCATTTCTGTAGCCCTCTAGCAGCCAAGTTTCTCAACAGATTCCGACAAAACTTGAAATTATAAGTTATCAAGGCAAGCTAATTTAATTTAACTATGCAAATCGGATGACAAATAAAAAATTCGTTAATTTACAGCTTAATATTTTTAGCAGCCGTTTTCAATAAAAATTCAAAATGACGGCTCCTGGTAGTTCAGAAAAGAATCGAAAATGTTTTATTAATGGCAATGCAAGTGCTGATTAAACTTTTATGGAAATCTTTTGCAATTAACTATTTGAGCTATTTAAGCCGACAAATTTTACCTTTGTGTGGTAACCACTGTGAAATGTATAAACAGCAAATGTGAGAAGGGCGACACGAGTATAAATATGTTTATAACAATTTATTACCCGCCAATTTTCAATATGTGATCCATACGTGTGTAATTCAATTTAATTAGGAAAATATTTGCGTCTCTATGAGACACTTCATAGAGACGCAAATATTTTCCTAAATACGAACGGCGGCAGATCCTTTTTGTTAATAAAAACCCATGTAGTGCTACAGAAATTGCAGTAAGAAGTTTAGTAGTAGGCAAGACAAATTCTTTTCCGATACCTTACGCTACATACGAGAAATTTACCATTCCGGCTGGTGCTGCCAACGGGGATTTTTGTATTTCTCCTGGAAATTAGTTTGTCAAAACCGACTGAAAGAATGAGTATAAAATGAATTGATAAAACAGTAACAACGACTTTCTTTTCCAGTGGTTCCCTTCTTTCAGCGGGAAATAGAGTGCATGGTAAGTATGCCGTCGCGAGGGTAGGGTTTAAGAAAATCCGCTGAGGTCGGTTTCGTGTCGCGCGCGGTACGCGGTACCTTTGTTGATCGTGGTTTTTCTCTAGCGTAGTTTTTTTGGATTTACGTTAACGTAGCATATTTTTCGGTACCGCATCGGTACAATTCGGGAACGCGAAACGGAACTTAGATTTTTGTTCTTTGACTGGCTGAATGAAGAAATACGGAGTAACGTAAAGTAGATTTCCTCTCCGTATGATTGTGTTTTTGACGCGTTTGAAACGGGCATTTATTGGTGGCTGAAAATTGTAGATGAGCGTAATCCATTTGGAGACCCGCGACCGAAATCCTCTCCTATCTAGCTGGCCGACAATCAGCCACCACGAAAATGGATAACGGTGTTGACCGGTTGGTACCATCCGTTGGCACTACTCAGACTTAACGTCTAGAACCGATGAGAGGTCGGTTCCTCTTTCGGATCAAGACATTTTAAAATCATTACAATACTAAACAATAATATCGGCCCGAAGATCGTCAAAAACAATCAAGAAGTGGTAGCTCGGCTTCAAAACTGTGGAGGAATAGAAAAAAACAAAGCATTAACATCATTTGACGTCAAAGCATTATTTCCCAGTGTCCCGGTGAGAGAAGCATTAGTTATATTCGAACAGCGACTTCTAAGCAAAAATCCACAAGATTGGACATGGAGAAAAGAAGTAAGATCGCTAATGAAACTAACTGAATTATGTATGAACGAAAATTATATCGTGTTTCGATGCAGATACTTTAAAGTAGCTTGTGGAGTAGCTATGGGTAACCCCCTCTCACCGCTCATCAGCGATGTATTTATGTGTAACATAGAAATGACTCTGGAGGACTCAGGCCTATCGCCATGATTTTGGATTCGATACGTGGAAGATGTACTGGCAATAGTACAAAAAAGCAAACTTGAAGAAACACTTAAAAACACTAATTCAATACATACAAACATAGTGTTCACGATGGGGACGGAGAACAGCGATATGCTCACATTTTTGGACTTATGTATTTATAAGAAGAACGGTGAATTCAGCTTTGTAATACACAGGAAGCCAACACCAACACAAAGGACAATTCCGGCAACATCTCAGTTTATATGAAATCTTTTAATAGGGACATTTATTATATTGTTTCTCCACCTCTACGCTGATAATTTAAATTTGTGCGAGATCCATGTTTTTTTAAGCAATCTCACCACATCACCAGCGGGTGCCCGACGTGGATGTGGGTAAGTACCCTTTTTTGTTTTTCTTGCTTAATTAATTAATGGAAATCTTTTACATGATAAGTTATATTTAAACTTGTTAATGATATTCTTTTCCTTTAAAGATAATTATCATTAGTTGAAGTAAAACCAAACAAAGTGATGGTCTCTCAAAAGTTGAGGTCTTAACAAAAATTAAAAGAATTTTTAAGGGGGGTCCCCTCTAATAACGAAATGGCCCTTAAACATTTTTTTTAATCAAAGGTAGTCGAGTGGGGTATCAACTGAACGGTCTTGATTAAAACTTTCAGAATCTGAAATAAAAAAATCATTTTGTAAATTAGGGAGTCCAGGGGAAGGCAAAATGTGCCAAAAATTTGTGTCCCCCCCCCTCGCGATTGGACACCTTTGAGCCGAAAAATCTGAAAATTATTATGAACATGGACCTTTATGAGAACAAGGGCAACAAATACCTGAGAAATCGAAATTCGCTCAACTTTGTTAATAATAGTATGATTTGTAGATTTTACATTTTTGCCCATAAAATCAAAACAGTACCTTTAAACTTCTTGAAATTTTGCAATTAATATAAGATATATATGTCCACAAAATTTAATTGAGATCGAATCATAATCAAGTGAGTTATAGCCATTTCAATTGTATGGAATTACAACAACAATAACACGTGTTTATGGTTGATATAGGGTTTTCCAATGAGAGGTGTTATTTTGATATTATGCCATTTTCCAATATGAATGATCGAACATTTATTTCACTATAAAGAAAAAGATATGCCGTTAATAGCAAAAAATAACATCTGGCAAATAACCACCACGACCACTCTTACAGGACCATATCCTTTTCATGAAATTTTCCATAACCATATCGCAAAGTGGCTGCCCTATGTCCTCGATAACCTCACGAATTTCATCTTTGAGGGCTTAAATCGACGCTGGGCTGTTGGCGTAGGCCTTCTTTTTCACGTGGCCCCAAGGAAGAAGTCGCAAGGTGCTAAATCACAAGATCTATTCAAAATAACACCTCTAATTGGAAAACCCTATGTATATTTAAAATTGACTTAGGCACTTTTATTTATTTTATTTATTCTTTCAATTTTCATGAAAATTTAGGAATGGTGTTTAACTTGAACATTTTCAATCGGCGGATAATTCAGAAAAATCATTTAAGCTAGATCAAAATGGCGGCTGCAATGTGCTTATGAAAGAAACTGTGTATCTTTTGCATAAATTTTAACGATTTCATATCCAAGTATTGGACGAATAATTCAAATTATCGATTCACGCCATTAGGAAACTTGTTTCTAACCCTACGATGTTCACAAGAACCTTCTGGTAGGAGCACTCTCCTGCTTACTCAACTTGTTTAATTAATATTTATGAAATGTGAAAATTAAGTCGAATTTTAAAAAAAGGGGGATTTTTCGAACATGCATGTGAAGAAAGACTAAAATCATTTAGCTGCGAGCTTACTCTCTTAGTTTATTGTTATATTATTCTTTGTTTATTCCGAACATGTTTTATTTGTATGCCATACAGAATTATATCTACTCTACTCGCACCTACACCTAATAAAGCTAAAATAGTGAATAATTCTTTTGTTTATTCACAATAATTAATGTTATGTATTAGGAGAAAAAGTTTATAATTGAGAATATTTGTTTTTGAGAATGGAATCGAATAAAAATGTGCAGATAGATATGAAAGTTTGGTCTTTTCATTTATATGGAACCCGGGCCAGGTATGGGACCCGCCACGATGGAAGGCTTTCCGAGTAAAATGGGCTAGCCATCGGGCGAGCTCCACCGTTTTTGTCGTCTACCAGGTGCTCTTGCCGGGTAGAGTGGCCTTCCGCTCATGTGCCCTTTTATGGTGTAAGGTTATGTGATTCGATCACATTATTCTACGACATAAATCGGTCACGTCTGTATTTCTCTTTTGATGGGAAAATTCATATAAACTATGTTTGTATGAGTTTTCCACTCAAAATTGAAATATATGGCCACGTCTACGTTTGGATCTTGATCCGGTTGGGCGGGTGCGAGAGGCATCACATCCATCCGGATGTCCCACTCTTATTTGTGGGCCATAAGAATCGTCGGGTAACGACGAAATCCTCCGCAAGCCCGTCCGATTTTGCGCGGCACAATTTGTTTTTCAAAGCTCTTAGTAACCCTTAGCTAGTTACTTCCATTTTTCGGCTTCAGTCGACTGTTTCTGTGACCCGAGAATTCGTGAATGCGAAATTCTTTTGTAGTGGGTCCTTGTGCTGGGAAAAGAACCTGCCCCACGACACCGCAACCCTAGCCTACCAGCGCATTCACGCGCCCCAGACAAGGCCAATCTCGGCGGATCTTACCATCCTCTTTCGCCGAGGCAGCAGACCATCGCTGCAGTCCTGTACGGACATTTTTTATACGTACATTGACTACAATTTGCTCAAAGGATGGCTCCATAACATGCAATGGTAAATCGTTGGCTAAGCATACCGCTTTCAACGGACGAAAAACGGAAAGAAGAACAATATATCATACAAACAGCTAACATTAATGGCCACAGTTTCAATACCATCGAGAGCATTACCGACAAAAAAAAAGACAATTTAAGCGCAACAATTGGACTGCGCTGTTTAAACAAAATAAGCCGAATGAAAATATAAGTAGGGCAGCTATCAAACACACTCCAGCTACGGGTGCGCTCAAACAGCTACTAAGGAAACACAAATCGAATTAATTCCGCCGATCAGAAAACTACAACTAACAAGTTGAAGTAGCAGGAGAGTTCTCCTGCCAGAAGGGTATTGTAAAACAATTAGAAAATCAAACAATATATTCCGCATATCAAAACTTGACTTAGGGTAGGCTCGCCTAAGAGTACGCATTCGATAAGAGTACGCAACAGCTGTATCTCAAAAGTGGCAACCCTGCCGATGGATATATGTTAACAAATGTTTCAAGTGCAACAGTCAGTAGTGCGTGGATGTTGTTTCGAAGCGCTTGCAGGAATTTTCACGAAGAAGAAGGTAAAAAATGACTTTTACGGCTAGGATTATAATATTTAGCTGGCCAGACGTAAGAAAAATGGTGTACAAAATGGCATTTCATTTTTGTTTTTTAATTTGTGCTTAAAGATGCTTTGTAGTGAATAGATTAAAGTAGACATCATCCAACTTTTTACGTCGGCTACATCCATGAGGTGATTTTGGTGGCAGTGATGCACTTTTTCTAAGAGTACGCACCCAAAGAGTACGCATGCGTACTCTTAGACCTATATGCAGTTATCCTTTCGTTTTCTATTTTTTATGTAGGATATGGGTAAATACATAAGAAAAAGCGACCGGAAGTTGAAATTCACAGCAGCAATGCTAAAAGAGGCAGCTGAACGCATCAATCGAGGCGTAAGCAAGCGGTCTGTTGCACGATGTTTCAATGTAAACGAGTGCACATTAAGGAAACGGTTGCGCCAAGTAGGCTTTTTAGTCAATTTGCCTTAACAAATGGTATTAGTCTATCTTTTTCAGGGCACAGTTCCAACAAACTTGGGTAGGTTTAAACTGATATTTTCTGCCGAAGAAGAAAAGGAATTCACGAAGCATATCAGGGATTTAGAATTGAGGCTGTATGGACTCACCGTCAAAAACGTACGTGCCTTAGCATACCAATATGCTGAACTGAATAAAATTCAACATAGGTTTAATGTTGAAACAAAAATGGCTGGTGTTCATTGGGTGCAAAGTTTTGCGGCGAGAAATGGACTCTCATTACGAGCTCCAGAAAAATGTAATTTAGCTCGTGCAATTGGTTTCAATAAGCCGCAGTGCGAAAGATTTTTTCAAAATTTGAAATCAATTTATGGAGAAACAGCTCCTCGACCCCACAGGGTATTTAACATGGACGGAACGGGACTTTCTACCGTCCCCAATAAGCTGCCAAAGATTTATGCTCCCACATGAAAAATAACTGTTTCCAAAATTGTGTCTGCTGAAAGAGGACAATTTGTGACTGCGGTATGCTGCATGAGCGCTTCCGGTACTTGGGTTCCGCCAGGTCTTATTTTTCCTAGAAAGCGTATGAAAGACGAACTCTTCTATAATGCACCACCAAGCATATTGAAAATGATATCTGATACAGGATACATGAACTCAGACCTGTTTTTAAATTGGCTTCAACATTTTTTTAATTATGTTAAACCATCGGAAGAAGATCCAGTAATACTACTTCTGGACAACCATGTATCCCATTGTTCTCTTGAAGCTATTTTATATGCAAGAAAACAATTCATTATTCTTTTGACTTTACCACCTCATGCAAGTCACAAAATTCAACCGTTAGATAGAGGTTTTTTCTTCCCGCTAAAAACAGCTTTTTCTTCAGAGTGCAATAAATGGATGTTAAACAACCCTGGAAGGGCAATAACAATGAGAGAAATGGCTGGACTGTTTCATGCCGCATATTCGAAAGTAGCGACCATCGAAATATGTGAAAAATCATTCGCATGTACTGGAATTTATCCATGTAATCCCGACATTTTTACTGACGCTGATTTTGCGACTGCTGAAGTCTCAGATAAACCAACTTGGAAGCATTGAATAGATCACCCATTCGGAATCCAACACATGAGGAAATCACAGCTTTTGACATTAGGCTACAGCGTTCAAGCTTACCTGGAACTTCATGCTCATCTCTACAACTAAAGTCATCAAGCTCTTCAGTCACTCCAGAAATGATTTTGCCTTTTTCAAAGGCCACACATCAACAAGTTAGAAAAAGGCAATCGAAAAGATCTGAGATACTTTCTTCCACGCCTTATAAAAACAAAATCTTAGAAGAGAAGGAAAATAAACCGCAAAAATCAGACGGAACAAAAAATCTTTTTGCAACAAAGCAAGAAAGGCCCAAAACAAAGAAATACATTCTTTTGAGAATGATAATAAGGATACAATTTGCTCAGGATGCAATGAAACTTTCAGCTCATCAGATTGGATTCAATGCTTAAACTGTGAACTTTGGTGGCACGAAGATTGTTCCAATTATTTAGGAACCACAATTTTTTCTGCGACTTTTGCGATGGTTAAAAATGTTGCGTACTCTTAGAGTTGTTTGTTGCGTACTCATAGGATTCGTTTTCTTAACCCATTCGAGACGGACTGCACACCGTGTGTGCAATGGATTTCCGAGCCAAAATGACGGACTGCACACCGGGTGTGCAATGATACTTTATTTCAATTATCAGTCATTACTGAAAAAGTAATTGTCGCAACAAGACCGGGGTGATCTTAAAAGAATCTTAGAAGTGTATTATAGTAAATTTTGGTTTCCGTTTCAATTTACCTTATGAAATGAGTCACTCAGAGGGAGGACCATCAGGACTGCAGAATTTTAGCAGTGATAGTGATAGTGACAATTTATTTTTTCCGCGAAATAGAAAGAAAAACCAAAATTTCGTAATCAATGATAGCGATAGTGATGAAGAGACAAACTTGGATATTGATGATTCTTTCGTTGAAATTGTCGATGATACGGGTAGTGAATATTCCGAAGAGAGTGAAAGTGATATTGAAGACGTTGAAGGTGAATCAAATTTAGATACTGAGAATTGGACTATTAGCGGTGAATTTCTACAAATTCCGTTTGTGGGTGCTCCAGGTTTACAAAAGTTCAATGGAGGACAACCGTACGATTTTTTCAAACTTTTGTTTGATGACAATTTTTTAATCTGATAGTGAAGGAGACAAATAAGTATGGCGAAATAGTTCTAGGAAGGAAATGGAAGGAACTAACAATTGCGGAGTTTAAGGTGTTTTTAAGCTTTTTACTACATACAGGCACCATAAGCTGACCGAGAATTGATAACTACTGGAATAAAAGCAAGCACTTTGGATTTGAGTGCTTTTCGCGGCATATGAGTAGAGAAAGATTCCAGAATATATTGAGATCGCTTCATTTTTCATCAGATACTGAAAGTGGTCATCGCCTTAAAAAAATAATTCCTGTCATCAACTATTTTAATGATAAAATGAAAGAAGTCTATTACCCGCATAAAGAATTGTCATTGGACGAATCCTTAGTTCCTTGGAGAGGACGATTAGTTTTCAAGCAGTATATTGCAGGAAAAAAGCACAAGCACGGTGTAAAGTTATACATATTATGTGAAAGTTCGGGAACAGTGTTGCGAATAAAAGTTTACACCGGGAGTGGCGATGAAATTAGTGGAAAAGGACATGTGGATAAAGTTGTTTTTCATTTGATGAAAGATTTTTTGCATCAAGGACATTCAGTGTTCATGGACAATTATTATACAAGCTATGAATTAGTGCGGAAATTGCTTGAGTATAGAACTTATTGTACTGGGACTCTGAGAAGAACTAGAAAAGGAAACAATTTTGAGGTGGTCAATGCAAAACTTTCAAAAAACGATTTAATATCACGGTTTAAAAACAATATTCTTATCGGCAAGTTTAGAGACAAAAGAGACGTTTTATTTATTTCAAGTGAATATCGAGCGACTTTGACTGAATACGAAAATAAAAGAAAGTTTAATGTTCTAAAGCCTGCTGCCCTGCATCACTACAACGAGCACATGAATGGAATCGATCGTAAAGACCAAATGCTATCATATTATTCTTGCACAAGGAGAACCTTCAAATGGTACGTCAAACTATGGATTAATTTGGTAGAAACTTTGCTTTTGAACTCGTTCAACCTGTATAAAACTTATGCCGTATCAACAAAAAAATACAACTTTTATCAGTATCGCCTGGAGATATTGGAAAATCTGGTTGAAAATCCTCGACATCAGCAGCTTACGACACCAGTATCATTGGATCATCTACCTGAAGTCCTGCCTAGGGATAAAAACAGAAAAGTGAAACGAAAGATTTGTCGCATGTGTTCCCAAGCAGGTAAATATCGACGCACTAATTATTCCTGTCCTGCCTGTGTCGGAAATCTTGGGCTGTGTTTGGGTGAATGCTTCAAACGATACCATCATGCTCAACAAAACTAAGGACTATCTTCAAAAATTGTTTTATTACTATCTTACTAGTTTTTTACTCTCAGCTTATCTTCACCCATGTTATAATTAGTTTATCAATTTCAAACATCTACATTGCTCGGAGGGAAATTTTTCCTAGAATTAATTTTCATTCCATTTCTCCCTTCATTTGTTTTGAATTTTATATGTATGTAATCTGCGGATCGTCCTTCCTTGAATTTCTAAATGTTTTACGACTTGCTCATCATATGTTTTTTTGTATGGCAAACCTTGTTTCCATAATTTCGGAGCGTGAAATAAGAAATCTATGTTATTTTATTACTCTATAATAAATAATTTTTCATCGTATACAAGTTTTTTTCATGTTCGTAGTTCTTGCACACATGGTTTGCAATCCGCTCTTCTAAATAATTTTATTGCGAGGAGCGGCCTGCACACATGGTGTGCATTGTTGTCATTTTGTGAAATATGAAATGGATCGACGGATCATTAGTACAGGTATGTTTTTTAGGCAACAATTGTTTAAATTCAGCAAAAAAAAAATTTGCTCTTGGGGAGACCTTCCAAATATATGAGCCGTCTCGAATGGGTTAAGAGTACGCAATTTTTCTTTTTTGTTGAAATTACAATTTATTTGTTATATGGACCAGGAAGTACCTAGCTTTTATTTAATTTTTTATTAGACTTATGCGTAATATACTAAAGCATTTCAAAATAAAACTAATTCAAACTATCTTTACTGTTTTAATGAGCAATGTAAGTTAAGTCCGTACTCTTGGGCGATCCTACCCTATATACAGATTCCAGAAACTGAGTTCGAAGAATTATTATGGTTATTATATTTTTATATTCAAGTGTTTTGACCCTGTCGTTTAGTTGGTCATGATAACACATCAATATTACAAACCATACCAAAAATGTTTATCAAAATTTCTACATATTTATAGTGGCTAGGTCCGTTGCAAACGAGTATCTCCCTAGTATCACGTGTTAATGTTGTTGTAATTGTTAAATATACAATCGGCTATAACTTAGCTGTTTATCGTTCAATTATTGTGAAATTTCCAGGATACATGCAATTGCTTTCAAAAAACTTAAATTGTAGTTTTTGGGAAATTTAAGGGCCCCATTTTGATTTTATAAGCAAAAATGTAAAATTTATAAAATGTACTATTATTAACAAAGTTGACAAAATTTTGACTTCTAAGGTATTTGTTGCCCTTGTACTCCTTAAGTCTCACTTCTGCGATTTTTTTCAGATTTTTCGAGGGGGGGACACAAAATTTTCGTACATTTTCCCTTCCCCTGCACCCCACAAAGCGAAATTTGTCATTTTAAGGCCTGTTTTGAAAAGTTCTTATCAAGACCTTTCATTTGATACCCATATTGCCTACATGCGATGAAACTTTTTTTTCGGGGGCCACTCCCCTATATGGGGAGACCCCACTTGAACACCTTATAAAATTGTTTTTGTGATGAAACTTTGAAGGGGGCGTCACTTTACAGCTACTTTCAAAGTCTTATGTTTTTAGCTTATGTAGTTTGCGAGAAAAAGTGGTGTGACACACGGATGGACAGACAGGACGCGATTTTAGTAGGGTATTGTAAAATGATTTTACAATACCCTAAAAAACCGTCTCAAGTCTGTCAAGGACCCGTTAAGTAAAGACGAGCAAAGTGGTGTGTACAAAATTTCCTGCCCAGAATGTAACAAACGTTACATAGGACAAACGCGACGTCCAGTACTAACACGCTGCAAAGAACACCTCAGTGAAGCAAATAATTCTATTAAAAAACATAGGGAAATACAAGATTTCAAATCGATAGTGACAAGACATATAGTTGAAACGAAACACAAGATTACAACGGAAGATTTACAAGTGGTAAAACAGGTAAAGCAATTTCAAAAATTGGACGTAATCGAAAGCATTGAAATCTTCAAAATACCCGAACTAAATAGGATGAACCAGGATCAAGGCAACGCCCATTCAACACTCTTCAATTGGTTCCAACGTTAAGATAAGATGAGATCATTAACGAGCGGAGCAATTTAGGGCATAATCTCTTTTTGTCAATTAGCCATTGCTAATTAGTTGTTAATTAGTTTAGGTAGATATTTGATTTCTGTTAACTAAAGTAGGTATAAGTACTGTTGTTTGATAGTTTTAAAAATTAGTTAGCACTGAAGAAGGAAGCAACTGACTTCCGAAATATCGGTATTTGCAAAATAAACATAATTCTATGGCTTCAAGGAAAACTAGTGTTTTTAGTTAATCTATTTAGGAGTTAACGTTCATTTTTTCAAGCGAAATGAATTGTAGTCAATAACGATTGGTGTGTTTGAATTAGACCATCTGGATACGACTTTTCCGCTGAGCTCTTGCTGATTCAAGCGCTGTACCCCCCTTCTTCCTCATTCTCCTCTACTGTTCAAACGACGACGACGAAAACTTATGTGACCAGACCAGATTTTCGTTCTCTGTCTGTCTTCCTCTGTAACGTTTGAGAAAAGGCGGATAATTCCATTTGTAATAGTTTTTAATGATAAACAGTATGGGTGTATGTATTTGGATCTTGCTGTAGATGATGTTTCGATTTTTTTTTCTTGTTGTACCGTATTGTTCCGTCAATTCTTTGTCGGAAAATTCTCCATAACCGTTTTAATCACTTAAGAGTAACAACATAAAAATGGAACTCGGTATAATATCAGACGTTTCTTTCCGAGTAATTGTACTTTGTCGCTAACATGTGGCACTTTGAAATAGTAGATAAATTCTAAATTTTACCAAAATACAGATTCTCACGTGTTTTCGCTAAACAAATTCATGCGTTAAAATGTAATATAATTCATTCAATCAATTAAAACAAAAATCCAGTGCTCGCTTTAATGATTGGTTTTCGGAGAAGTTGTAAAAAGCCCCAACGGATGACTTTATGTGCGTACCGATTTTCCTAGTGTACCAAGAGCGTGTAAAGAAAACGGTGAAACAGCAAAACATTGCATTTAAGGAAATTGATACCGACCTACCAATCAATTGATCGAATTATATAAATTATTCAAACAACATCCAATCAACATAAGATTACAGGCACTCGTAAGTGCGAAAATATTTTATAGTGGGCCTTGTACTGTAGGAAAAGAACCCACCCCACGATACCGCAAAGCTAGCTTGCCAGCGCACTTACGCGTTGCCAGACAAGGCCATTTCCAGCGTAGTACAAATTCCAATCGTTGAGGCATTAGAACACCACTGCAGTCCTTTACAGTCTTTTTATAACATTTCAATAAAACATTACTATGTTTTGCTCACATGATAAATAGAGTTGCTGAAGAGTTCATAAAGAAAACTTCCAGTTTGAGCAACATCTAAGATCATGTCAGGATATGACTTTGGAGCTTAAAAGAAAACAAATGGAAGGCAATGTCCCGGAAGCAAAAACGTTGGAAGTAATGCTAGATGTGAACATTCGATTCAGCTTATTGTTTTACATGCTCCAAAGATTTACTGAACTAGCATCGAATATTAACGATATAATTTTTCAAGAATTGATGCACCTAGCTCGCTTACTACCGTTGAGGTTAGAATCACAAAAGAAGTAGCTCATGTTATGCGACCACGTAAAGCTATGACTAGAGAAGCATTCGCCGAACAATACGTCACTATTTCTAAAGTACAAATACAATCAATTAAAGTGTAGCATATATAGAAAATATTTTTCAATCACTGAAAGAAGTCCTTGGCCAAAAACGTTCATATTTGCAATCCTCAATCCGGAAGGCGAACTGCACTTTAATAACTCCAACGTGATTGGATTGGCGCGCTTGACTAAGGAAATAATTGGTATCAACGTCAGCAGTTTAATGTTAGCATTGATGTAGAGAAATAACCGCTGAAACATGATGAGCAGGGGGCTCGTCTTCATCCACCGTAACAGCGTGACGCTACGGTGGACGACGGACAAGCAAGAAGAAAAACTTACTTGGGCACGAAAAAACCACTGTTGTGACGGGGAGACTCAGCTGGGAAGGGAATAAGACAAGAGCCTGGTGGAGATCGCGGGACCGCGTGAACGACGACGAGAGCGAAGTGGACATGTCTTGCTCACATGATAAATAGAGTTGCTGAAGAGTTCATAAAGAAAACTTCCAGTTTAAGCAACATCTGAGATCATGCCAGGAATGTTGTCAAGTATATAAAGAAACGGCAGGATATTACTTTGGAGCTTAAAGGAAAATAAATGGAAGGTTATATCTCGGAAGTAAAAATGCTGAAAGTAACGCTAAACGTGAACACTAGGTGGAACATTGTTTTGCATGCTCCAAAGATTTATTGAACTGGCATCTTATATTAACGATATACTTTTCCAAGAATTGATGCACCTGGTTTGCTGACTACCGTTGAGCTTAGCATCATAAAAGAAGTAGCTCATGTTATGCGACCACGTAAAGCTATGACTAGAGAAGCATCCGCCGAACAATACGTCGCTATTTCTAAAGTACAAATACAATCAATTAAAGTGTAGCATATATAGAAAATATTTTTAAATCACTGAAAGAAGTCCTTGGCCAAAAACGTTCATATTCGCAATCGTCAATCCGGAAGGCGAGCTGCACTTTATTAATTCCAACGTGATTGGATTGGCACGCTTGACTAAGGAAATAAATCGGTATCAACGTCAGCAGTTTAATGCTAGCAAAGATGTAGAAAAATAACCGCTGAAACATGATCAGACGCATGCAACCAGAACCCCCAAGTTGAATAAAGCTAAAATCATCTATTTTATTTGATGCCAGCATCCGCCGAACAAAACGTTACTATTTCTAAAGTACCAATACAATGAATAAAATATTTCGTCTAGCGTTGAACATTTGAAGATTACTCTCATGATCGAAATACAAAAGCGTTTTAATCTCCTTAGATATCATAAGTTGTTGGCAGTGTTAACATTTTTGGACCTACGTTTTAAAAACGTTCTATAATTCGGGCATTTTGGTTTAAGTTTCCACGAATTGATTTAATCTAAGATAATGAATTGTTTATAAAGTTATCCAAATAATACAATGAAGCGATTAAACTTACCCTTCGGTCTTTTCATTCTGCCTTTCTGACCGGGTATGGGGCCCGCCACGATGGAAGGCTTTTTCGCTAAAATGGGCTAGCCATCGGGCGCGCTCCACCGTTTTGTTCCTTTCAAGGGCTCTTGCCGGGTTGAGTGGCCTTCCGCTCGCGTGCCCTTTTATGGTATAGGGTTATGTGATCCGATCACATAATTCTATGACATAAATCGGTCACGTCTATATTTCTCGTTTGATGGGAAAGCTCATGCAAAGGATGTTTGTATGAGTTTTCCACTCAAACGGGAAATATATGGCCACGTCAACATTTAGATTTTGATACAGTTGGGCGGGTGCGAGGGGGAACCACATCCATCCGGTTGCTCCACTCTTATTTGTGGGCCATAAGAATCTTCGGGTAACGACGAATCTCTACAAGCCCGTCTGTTTTGGCTCGTTTCGACTTGTTCTCTGAACAAGCAATTTCCACCTTCAGTTAGTTACCTGCATTTTTCGACTTCGGTCGACCTTTTTTGAGACCCGAGAATTCGTGAATGCGAAATTCTTTTGTGCTGGGGAAAAGAACCCGCCCTCCGAAAATCCCGTTCCTGCTTCCGTCGTTTTTGTCTAAGGGGGGAGAAGATACGAGCCCCGAATGTAATAATGCACGTGCCGTATAAACAATCATCTTGCATATGCACTTTCCCACATTTTACCTTTTCTCGAGTACATATTCCTTAAAGTTCATATTTCCACATATCCGTTTAATTTTGTCTAGCTTGAAATTGTAAGCTGATGCAACTCTGTAAAATTGTAACGCTGCATCAACATCTTAACATTAACTTTAACTTAATTCGTGGGAAGCATATTCACTGTATAATTAACTTTCAACCCGACCGGGCGTGCTCGAATAAAGTGAACGTCTCATTAAAGAACCAATTCTTTTATTTCTGTATTTTTTTTTTTATTAAAACGTTTAGTCAGAAACGTAACTCGCGCGGTATACCGGGCATTGCCATCGCGTTTCTCTCGTCAATCCTTTCGGTAGTTTACCTAGGCCATCGACGGTCTTTTGATTTAGCATTTTTGACTCGGGTCATCGAAAAATCCGTAAGTGCTCTTGTGCTGTGAGAAAAGAACCGGCCCCACGAGACCGCAAAGCTAGCTTGCTAGCGCACTTACGCGCCCCCCCCGGACAAGGCCATTTCCAGCTGAGCTCTAATTTTTCGTTCGCTGAGGCAGCAATCCACCGCTGCAGCCCTGTATAGACAACTTCCACCATAAAAATGTGTATGAATTTTCTAGAGGTGCAAAATGTGACCGCATAACGGATGCTTTTGCCTATTTCATTGCTTTCGACAAAAAACCACTCAATATACTCGAAGGGTAAGGTCAATCACTTAGCACCTTTATATAAAGTGTCGTGTAGTGAAACTTTCAAATCAATTATTCATAAGAAGTATTGTGCCTTGTTGAAAATTGCGATGAACCAATTCAAAACTATGAATCATTTTTGTATAACGATAGTGACGGAAAGTATGACTAGCACAGGCTAGTTAGGGACAACCGTTCATTTTTTTGAGCGAAATGAAATGCAATCAATAACGATTGCTGTGTTTGAATTAGACGAAAGTCATACTGGGGAGTACATTGGTCAAAAGCCAACGGCAATAACAAAAATATGGAACATCGACGCAGAAAACGTTATGGATTCTGTGTTGGATTCTGGCGCAAATATGATCAAAGAAACGGCAGGATATTACTTTGGAGCTTAAAGGAAAATAAATGGAAGATAATATCTCGGAAGCAAAAACGCTAAAAGTAACGCTAAATGTGAACACTAGGTGGAACTTATTGTTTTGCATGCTCCAAAGATTTATTGAACTGGCATCTTATATTAACGATATACTTTTCCAAGAATTGATGCACCTGGTATGCTTACTACCACTGAGCTTAGCATCATAAAAGAAGTAGCTCATGTTATGCGACCACGTTAAGCTATGACTAGAGAAGCATCCGCCGAACAGTACGTCACTATTTCTAAAGAAGAAGTCCTTGGCCAAAAACGTTCATATTCGCAATCGTCAATCCGGAAGGCGAACTGCACTTTAATAGTTCCAACGTGATTGGATTGGCGCGCTTGACTAAGGAAATAATTGGTATCAACGTCAGCAGTTTAATGTTAGCATAGATGTAGAGAAATAACCGCTGAAACATGATCAGACGCATGCAACTAGAACCTCAAGTTGCAAGCAGCTGAGCAGGGAGCTCGTCTTCATCCATCGTAACAGCGGGACGCTACGGTGGACGACGGACAAGCAAGAAGAAAAACTTGCTTGGGCA
Source organism: Odontomyia ornata (assembly GCA_963969285.1). Taxonomy (NCBI): domain Eukaryota; kingdom Metazoa; phylum Arthropoda; class Insecta; order Diptera; family Stratiomyidae; genus Odontomyia; species Odontomyia ornata. The sequence goes on along the minus strand of OZ017742.1, from coordinate 102,901,608 downwards.
CGAAAAAACCACCGTTGTGACGGGAAGACAGCTGGGAAGGGAATAAGACAAGAGTCTGGTGGAGATCGCGGGACCACGTGGACGACGACGAGAGCGAAGTGGACATGTTTTGCTCACATGATAAATAGAGTTGCTTAAGAGTCCATAAAGAAAACTTCCAGTTTGAACAACATCTGAGATCATACCAGGAATATTGTCAAATATATAAAGAAACGGCAGAATATTACTTTGGAGCTTAAAGGAAAATAAATGGAAGGTAATATCTCGGAAGCAAAAACGCTAAAAGTAACGCTAAATGTGAACACTAGGTGGAACTTATTGTTTTACATGCTCCAAAGATTTATTGAACTGGCATCTTATATTAACGATATACTTTTCCAAGAATTGATGCACCTGGTATGCTTACTACCACTGAGCTTAGCATCATAAAAGAAGTAGCTCATGTTATGCGACCACGTAAAGCTATGACTAGAGAAGCATTTCTAAAGTACAAATACAACGAATTAAAGTGTAGCATATATAGAAAATATTTTTAAATCACTGAAAGAAGTCCTTGGCCAAAAACGTTCATATTTGCAATCGTCAATCCGGAAGGCAAAATGCACTTTAATAGTTCCAACGTGATTGGATTGGCGCGCTTGACTAAGGAAATAAATTGGTCTCAACGTCAGCAGTTTAATGGTAGCATAGATGTAGAGAAATAACCGCTGAAACATGATCAGACACATGCAACTAGAACTCCAAGTTGAATAAAGCGAAAATCATTCATTTTATTTGATGCCGGCATCCGCCGAACAATACGTCACTATTTCTGAAGTACCGATGCAATGAATTAAAGGTTTCGTCTAGAATTGCAGAAAATTTGAAGCGTAATGTCATAAGCGAAATAGAAAGTCTCCTTAGATATCATAAGTTGTTGGCAGTTTCAACATTATTAGACCCACGTTTTAAAAACTTGCATTCTAAGAAAGCTGATGCATGTGTTAAGGCTTTGTCAAGAATAATGAAATTAATTTTTGAGTATAAACAGTCTGCTGCCGAATTAGCATCAAAAACATAAAAATGGCACGAAACGCAAAGTGTATACCCTTATTTGCAATAAGTCACCAATTGTGGCCACTAGTGTGCCGTCGAAACATCTTTTTTTAGAGACAGGAGCCACTATAACCTAAACGAGAAATAGGTTACACGGACACTGATTATCAAAACTATTTTCAGCTACAATGTCTGATGTAAAATATTGGTCTTGAGAGGAAAAAACATCAATAATATCGGCATCTCAAATCGATATTATCGGATATCGATAATTTATAGGAATCGATATAAATATCGATAATTTATAGGAACCGATATGAATATCGATATTTATATCGATATCGATAACGTTTCACATCCCTGTTCACGCATTTAGCGATTTTTATTCCAATGAAAGAGAAAAAAGTATTTGTAGGACCTTTGAATCGTTTTCAAAGTGTTGTGCGTGTTGTTTGCGAGGATATTTCTCGCAGTTTCGTTCCTCAAACAAAATTTTGTTAGAATGAAGCTTGCGTGCAAACTGAGGATTTTTATTATACACATTTTTGGATTCATTAGTAATTGAATTACCTTTTGCCTAAATTGGGAAAGTTTTTGCTCAGACAATTTATTGGGTATGAGTCGGCATCCAAGGTTTTTCCCGCAAAGCATTCACAAGGTAGGTTAGCATCGTGAAATCGAGACAACTAAAAGTATGATATTATGTGTTTTTAGTGCCGATTTAACTTTGGGATACTGGAGAAAGTGCGTCCAAATGGCTCTTTAAAACTTTTTAAGTCTATCAATGCGAAGCCAACCGAAGGAATACCGAACTTTAAGTTGCGAACGACAAATCGCTCAAAGTGCTTATAAGACGAGCTGGAAGTATCTACGAGAATAAACTGCGAGCTCTTAACTACGCTAGCTAGGGGATGCGTAAGTACAAACAAAAGGGGTTATCGGAGGAAAGCGTATTGATGATGTTGTGTTAACCAAAGAATTCCAAATATCGGGCTCATATATAGGTATGTAATTCAATAAATATACGATTTCCTGGCTCTAGCAAAGCAGCAAAATCAGCAACCGCGAAATGGATTACGGGTGCATGAACTGGTTGACCGATTGGTACCGTTCGTTGGCACGACTCAGACTGCACGTCTAGAACCGATGAGAGGTCGGTTCCGACTTCGTTCGCACGATTTTAGACGGAAAATCATTACATCTGATTCGGCATAAACCGTCCATCTTCAGGGACCTTTCAATGTAAAGGCTCCCAAAACAGCCCAAAAAATGTAGCGAAACAATGTAGCACAACAATTTTGTTTTATGGATGTTCACATCATGGCCCGTTTCTGGTGGAAAAAAGAAGACTGAATGTTTAATTTCTTAAGCAACCCATCCTTCTTAATTTATTTTTCACTGCTTGTTTTTTCATAACTAGACTAAAAATATTAAATAGACCTAACAAATTGTTATCAATACAACTTCTTAATTTAAAAAAAAAAAAAAACGGTTAAAATCGGTATTGGGGCATTACATGAATTCAATAGCTTTATTAATTACGTTATACATATAAAAATTGGATTAGGGCAAAATTAATATGAGAATACACTCTTGTACTGTATTATTTATTGTGTGGTGCAGCAACATAAAATAAAACCAAATTGAGTGTGAAATTGAATGAAGCCGCCATTCTTGGCAAAACAGGAAAAGAAGCCGGAATCCATCACCGGTTAGCAATCTGCTCAGGGCCCATTTTAAAATGCCGCGAAGTACAGCAAAGACTTCATCAGACAACAGATTTCTGCCACTAGCGGATCTCGAGGACAATGACACCAGCAATGAAACATCAAACGAATCGTCAACTAAGGTGAGTGTCCCGCCAATTACCCTTACAGATTTACCCTGCGAAACAATTAATGCTATTTTGAAAATCAAAACGGTCGTATGTTCGACCTCGCACTACGGTCGCATGCCAGATCAGCGACATTTACCATGCAACAACCCGTCGTTTCCCCAACCTTCATCCGATCAGCAGCCACCAACGCAGCATAAACCCGCCATTACCCCAACCGCATTCTGCCGCATCGACAAACGTAAAGAAAAAGCTTTTAACATTACGCAAACAAGCTTTTCAAAGCTCCCATCGCGTCCAGCGCAGACATCAACCCAAACTTATGCTAGCGCAAATACATCGTTTGATTTGAAATCAAAGCTCAATACCTCCCTCAAATCAGCTCAAACAATATGAATCTTTTCCCTCCTGAAACGCTGGTAAAAATAGCGCAGGAAGTTATTCAAAGCTTAGCATGTGTCAAAACAAAACCAGACCAATTTAGCAATTCAATTCTTGCATGGGTGAACAATTTAAAATTTTACTACGGAATGCACAAAGCATTCGTTATAAATCCATTGAAGTGTTTGATTTTTTAAGTAGTTCATAATATCGATGTTTGTGTTATTACGGAAACTTGTTTGAGAGCAGAAGATCAATTAAGGCATTCTTTTTATTATATTTATAGAAACGACTGACGTAACAGAATCGGTGGGGGAGTAGCTATAGCCATTAAAAAGTCTATTCGACAATGTCTTTTACTTGAAAATATAGGCGTTCTCATAGAAAATATTAGTTTAAAAATTTACGGAACATATTTCCCGGGAACCAAACTTACTTAAGATAAACTAATGTATTTTGAGAGAGACTTAAAGCCGTTCAGTCACCGCAGCCATAGGTATTTACTTTGTGGGGGCTTGAATGCCCGCCATTGGTAATGGACTGCCAGCGATCGAATCGAGCAGGGTCAATACTCCACAAGCTTTCTAGTGAAGAGAATATTTTCATACAAACACCTAATGAGCCAACATATGACTCATCTAGAAGAGTTGGTTCTGTCCCCGGTATAGTTCATAGCGATGAAAATGTGAACTTATTAAAGCTAAGTATCATGCAGGCATTATCATCTTCGCACTTACGTGTCTAATTTTCTCTAGAAAACTCAGTAAATTCCCGCAAAGATAACCACAAATTCTTGTCTTCAAAATAGCAACTATAGAGAGAAAATAAATGAAAAATCAATTGTAAACAGAGCTCCTTTAGAAGCTCTCAACTCTATTGAAGTGATAGACCTGCCTCTATCACTTCAATAGAGACTCAAAAAATCAATACAGGAAGTTATCTACTCAAGTGTTCCAAAAGCAAAGTAGAACAATAAACTTTTCATGTTAGACAATGAAGCTTACAACCTGATTAAGATTAAGAACAGCTTGCAAAGACAGTGGCAGAGAGTTCGAGATCATATTATAAAAATGGTGTAAACAGCCTCACACTAGCAGTCCGGAAGAAATTATCGTTGCTCAGAAACAACAGATGGACCAATATGCTCCAAAATTTAGACGTTAATTCTCGAAAAATATGGGAGCTCAATCGAATGTTCAAGAGAAAACAACTCAGTGTTCCTTTCAATGCGGAAGTGCCTCTTTTTCGAATACTGGAAAAGCCGAAATCCTTTCTAATAAGTTCCATTCTTTCCATACCCTCACACAAGGAACACATAATTTTACCACTGAACTCATAGTATCCAATTGTCTTGAACAAATGGCTTCCTCCTTGAGAATACTCATACTTAAACAACTATTGATACCGACAGAAACAGCATATGAACTAAAAAACATGAAAAACAATAAAGCTCCCGGTAAAGACGGTATACCGAACATAGCATTGAAGAATCTTCCAAGGAAAGCTATAGTTTACATATGTTTAATCTTTAATACGTATCTTAAACATGGATATTTCCCATCAGATTGGAAGCATGCGGTAATTATTCCTTTACTAAAACCAGGAAAAGATCCGCACCTTCCTGAAAGCTAATAGACCAATAAGTTTACTTCCTACGTTCGCAAAACTCTTCGAAAAACTTATTCTGAAAGTGATTTCCGAGTCCGTGAGAACAGGTAAAATATATTTCCACACTTTCAATTTGGCATCAGGCATGGATCTTCAGCGCAACTTCAGTTGCGTTGAATGAGAAACGCTCAATAGGTATAGTCAACCTAATTATAGAAAACGCCTTTGATGCCGTTGTTATGACGAGCGAACGAAAGTCCCCGCCTATCGTTTAGCACTGTTTGGCGCCAGCAAATGAACGAGCGAATGGAACACCCGCCTATCGTTTAGCGCTGATTACCGCCAACAAATGACGTCAATGTACGCTGCGGCCGATGATCAACATCGTGCGCTGATAAGCTACAGTATATGGATGACGCGTTACAATTCGGCGATAGAACACAAGCAAGAAGCTCTATGTATGAGCGAGTTAAGGGAGCTTATAGCGAATAAATGAAAAAGCTTTTTCCAGCTGACTGAGAGTTACGGCGAATATTGAGGCAAAAGCTTTCCTTGCTCAAATGCGAAGATGTCTCCCCTAAGCTGGCTAAGTAACATAAATATCGTTTGATGTCTCTCAGCATCAACAAACAAATAAGGCGAAGCGGGGAGGAGAAGTTCCTGTTAATAAGAGCGCACGTTCTCACCGGTTCGGCGATTTTTCCGGCGAACTAGAACAAAAACTCGAGTTGAATTGATATTTTAAGTACTTGAAGGAACTGTTCTTGTGGAGTCGATAGCCACACGCGGTAAACTACGACGTCAACGGCCGTTTATTTTCAAAAATAAAATAGATCGAAGCAGTCACTCCCGTAGTGCGATTGTGATAGGGAATCCGCTACATGGTGAGGTGTTGGCTAAGGCTGCGAACCTCTGTCAACGTTTTAGCGCTTAGCGCTGAGTAGTCACCGGCACTAACGTGATCCCTATTTACAGACCAGCTTCCTCACTGTCTCCTAGGATGCGGTCCCTGCGGAAACAATTCGGGGAAGAGGATCATCACTCTCATACTCCGGAGGTTCCCCGGGCCAACGCCAGCTCGCCAGCATTCCGGCCTACCCGCTGACAACCAATACAGCGAGGTCATACGGCGCAACAGTATAGTACTTCCCCATCCGGTGCCGCCCAGGAGTCTTGAATAGGCGGAACCCCAAGCAGGACCCCGGCCTATCACCATACAAGAGTACCTCGTCAGGCAGAAGGCACTCCCCGCACAGAGCAAGCTGCACCAGCTAGCAGCAACGACAGAGTGGAGGACGCAGAGAACGTAAACGGAAGGAGCTCTACGAGCTGCAACGTCTCACCTGCCTTTCCGTGACAGCAGCAGAGCGGGCCCTTTTCCGGAGGCCGTTTAAGGAGCTGCGCCGCGAACTGAAGGAGGAAATCAAGGAGCGGACCCGGTCCAAGGAACGAGAGCGGTTCAATAATCACTGTACCCGACAGCCTTTAAATAAATTCAGCCACTCCAAACTTCAACCGCCACTGATGAAGAGGATAACTTGTCCTCGAAATACCGGTATCTGGTTAAAAAGATTAATAATAAATAGCGCTTTTAAAGGAAATTTTATAATTTTTTTATTTTTTCAGTATCATTACAGGTGCTATTACTGCCGAAATGCAAATCGTTCAACTGAGTGTTTGTTATTATACTTGAGGACAGAAAAGTTGAATTATTCCAGGCGCGTGGATCGAGCGAGGATTAAGTAAGTTGGTGCAGGGTAATCCGAAAGTGGCCGGGTGGACCCTGGCTAGTTTTATAACAACCCTGGGTAGTTTTATAACAGTGAAATTACAAGGGTTATAGTCTATTTTGAGCTGCTTCCAAGAAACAAAACTATTAATTCGAATATCTACTGCCGTCAAGTATCGAAATTGAATAAAGAAGGTTGAAGGTTTTAAACGATTTTCTGACCTTTAAAGCATTTCCTTAGTTAAGGTTTCTTAAAATTAAGAGGATTTTCGTAAATTGGTATTTTTAAGGGAGAAATCGGGGTTTTTAGTTGGAGTGAAAATAGATGTTCCGATTTGATAGATATTATGTAACATGACATAAGCCCCTGTTGTCAACTTGACAAGAGGTTTCAGTTTACTAAATAAAAATCAGAAATTGGTAGATTTTTGTAAATATCGTTCTCTGAAAAGCATACTTCCGTTGCGTACTTGACATTGATTTCTAGCCAAAACACTCGCAATCGATTCTTAATTTGATTTCCGAAGCGATTTTTTTTTATTTTGTGCTGCTCGGGTGAAAATTGTTGAATTTTTTGTAATTCTACTGTCTAAAGTGAAATGATGAGTGTTAGAAGTGTAAGTGGTTATTGGCGTTTGATAATGATTTAGTTGGAGAAAAATTGAGAATAGTAGATAAAATTTGAAAATAGGGGATTTGGTAATTTTCCAAGGGGGTTTTGGCTATCTCGGCTCAGGGGCCAGTTAGAGGAAAACTGATGGTTTTAAACGATTATCTGACCCCCAGTTAAGATTTATTAAAATTAAGAGGGATAAGTGGTTCTCGCATGTGAACGACGTCATCAGTATTTAAACCCCGGTTGGGAGGGTTCATTGGGGCACCATCACCAACAGGTTGCCGCAAATACACTCGTCAGGCCGAGACCTTTTCTCGGCTCAAGGGCCAATTAGAGCAAAACTGATGGTTTTAAACGATTTTCTTCAAATTAAGAGGATTTTCGTAAATTGGTATTTCTAAGGGAGTTACCGGGGTTTTTAGTTGGAGTGAAAATAGATGTTCCGATTTGATAGATATTTGGTAACATGACATAAGCCCCTGTTGTCGACTTGACAAGAGGTTTCAGTTTACTAGATAAAAATCAGAAATCGGTAGATTTTTGTAGATACGAGTATCGTACACTGAAAAGCATACTTGCGTTGCGTACTTGACATTAACTTTTGGCCAAAACAATAATGGCAATAGATTGTTAATTTAATTTCTGAAGCGATTTTTTTTTTATTTTTTTTGTACTCAGATCAAAATCATTGAAATTTGTGTAATTCCACTGTCTAAAGTGAAATAATGAATGTTAGATGTGTAAGTGGTTTTTGACATTTGTTAGTGGTTTAGTTTGAGAAAAATGGAAATTTTAGTAGATAAAATGTGAAAACAGGAGATTTGGTAATTTTTCATTGGGATTTTTGGCTATCTTTGCTCAGGAGCCAGTTAGAGCAGAACTGATGGTTTTAAACGATTTTCTGCCCACAAAACATTTCTTGAGTAAAGGTTTATTAAAATTTAGAGGGATGAGTGGTTCTCGCATATGAACCACATCACCAGTATTTTATATCCGGTTGGGAGGGTGCATTGAGGCACCATCACGAACAGGTTGCCGTAAATACACTCGCCAAGGACGAGTCTCTCTTTTGTAACGCGCGTGTTATTGCGAAAAATAGGTAGGTTCGAAGTAGAACTGTCGCGATATCTTCAATTTATGTCCTCAGGCCGAGACCTGTTCTATCCTTACGGATTCTTGGGACCCGCTAATTCGTACGCGAGATAAATTTTTGTGTAGTGAGTTTGGAGCTGGCGAAAAGAGTCCACCCCACGAAACCGCAGAAGCTTGCTGCCAGCACGCGTACACGTCGCCAAGCAAAACCATTTCAGCTGCGTTCGGTCATCTTTTATAATTCGCTGACTCTTGTGCCAGACCATCGGCACCCGTGCCCTGTACGGACATCGCCATAATTTTAAAACCACTACAATGCAAGGCATCGACATAGGCGTCTATAAAGGGAAGGGGGTTCAGGGGGTTCCCCTTAAAATCGCCGATTAATAATCGGACGAATATAAGACAAAACAAGAACAACACACGACAGCATCGCGGCGCGTCCCCGCCTTTCATCTGAACATTCTGCGCATGCTGCCGATCTGCTTTTTTGTCGTTTGTCAAGGCATTTTTTGTCGCTACTAGCTATCTACACTTGAACTTGAATAATAATTAATTATGAAACAGTAATCAAACCAAGTATCCTTTCTGGATTTTTTTTTGAAAAAAAGGAGCGACTGAAAACCCAAAAATCTCATTCTGAAGAAAAGTGGATGAAACCAGTATGGGCCCTTCTACAAATATTGACGATGAAACGAAGAAAGGTAAGTCTAACCATGGTGAAAAAACTACTTGAAAACGATAGAGAAATATACTTATGTACTGTTTATAGGTAATAATTAACAACTAAGTACAGAATTTAATTTTTATTTATACGTGACTGCTTTACGGTGAGCAATAGCTCGGGTGTAGGTTTCTACGACATATCAAAGGATTTTAGCGCATTGTTTCAAGCACTGTGAAATGTAGGCTACATCTGAGCCCCCTCATTGCCTGCAGCGCACGCGTGAATCAAGGTTGTTTATTTATATGGTTTATTTTGGCGGGAACTGCATTGTTTTTTGGTTGTCATTGGTTTTAGCTAAGATGATGGAGTGGTCAAACGAAAAAACTCATGGAGTTTTTGGAGTTATTACAAACAGCTAAGTGATAATTTTTCCCCTTCAACGCACTACTTAACGAGATAAACTGACGGAGTATAACGCAGATGTAGCCACAAGGATTTATACACTAAAATTAGTGTTATAGCTAGCGCGCATTTGGCCACAGCCGTTAACATTAACTTCAACGAAGAAGGAGTAGTAGCATTAAGTACTTACTTCTTTTTTTCATTTATTTGAAGTAAACGTTATAGGCTTGATAGCTAAAACAAAATTGTTTAAAAAAAATAATTAAGGCTTTTTGAACATGCTAGTTCGTTCTTCTTTTAAAGCTAGGATAGATTCGTTTCCGGATATGTCCATCGATTATGATATCGGAAGATGTGTATGTCATTCTCCAAACAATGAGGAAAAACTGAGAACCTTGGATACCACCGTGTTGCGAGCAAACACATACAACATACTCGTATATACTTCCGCTTCATCACTGAAGAAGTTGTGAGCGAGCAAAAACTACCTATGTACTCGCACTTCGCTAATGAAAATTAGTCAAAGAAGCACATACGCCCATTGCTATTGAAGCATGTCGTCGAATGTGTAAGTAGTGCTGCGACATCGATATCGATATTTTTGGAATATCGATGTTTTAGCAAAAATATCGATATTTTTACATCGATGTTAGACTTTCGATGTTACATCCTACATCGATATTTCTACACGATATATCGGCTCGATGTTTATGCCAACTTCCAAAAATAGAATTCGCTGAATTTGCTCGACCGACGTCGACTGTCGACATAATGTTTTTGTATTGGTGTGCGTTTGGCCGTTGACTTGAAGCTTGGATTGGATTGAACCGGTTAAAACGCGTTTTTTCTTTGTTACCAACCCAACTAATTACCAATACCATAGCATAGCAATTTCGTTTCGACGACAGTCTTTATTTAGTATATCGATATATATTCATATCCAGCTTCAGCAGTTGTTCTTGTTGTTTTGTTAGCATTAATTAGCATTAGCAAGCCAAGCAGATCATGTCTCAGATATGAAAACTCATACTCAATTCGGTCGGGTCGGTACGGTACAGTTCAGTTTCAGTGCAGTTCGCATTCAATTTCGCATTCAGTATTTCAGTTTCAGTGCAGTCAGTCTTCTTTTTTTGTGTTGGGTGTTAGGTCTTTTGAAATTGTATGTTCTATGTTATGTTGCAGTTAGTTATAGTTATAGAAGTTGGCTTTGGCTGGCACTTGCAGTGCAGTGCAGAGTGAATTTAGTAAGAAAGAGTAGTATATTTTAGTTTGCTTGCTTGCAATTGCAAAGTGTACTGGGTATTCAATTTGAATCCAAAACGGTAAATATTTGAAAACGTTAACGTAGTTTCAATTTAAAAACGTGAAAGAACTAGAATAAAGAAATTTGATTTGATGTATTGTGAGATTTATCGCGTCTTCGTCTCGCCCGGAATCAATGTCAATTTCAAGTCTTGTCATCAGTAATCAGTTAATTAAATTACGGTAAGAGTCGAAAATTGGAGCTTGTGTTCTTAAAACGGTGAACCATTTTTATATTTATAGGTTTTTAACGTTCCAATATTTCAACGTGTGGTTGCAAAACGCAAAAGAAGTTTGTTGTGAGATATATATTTTGGGAGTAAATGTATTTTTCCATATTCAAATTTAATTATATTCTTTTTAAGCTTACACTTAATGCCGAAATACCCATCTGTCGCATAAAAAACAAATAGCGTTTTGAATGCAGAATACACAAATTAAAGATAAATATATTGAACTAAATCTGAAATTCTTAAATTTGATTAGATATCTCAAGATAATATCTAGTTAACAAAATAATAATCTATCTATGTGTTAAATGCATAATAAGTTTACTTATAAACATGTTCTGTAATCAATCGTTTATTGAAAAAGAAAGATAAATACACAAATTGAGAAATTAAATTTCTAATTCTTTTATTTTATGAGAGAACAAAAGATAATTGTCGTTGTTTTCATTGCAGAAAACTTGAAAATATCGACATCGATGTTTTTCTTCGATGTTTTTATCGACATCGATGTATCCTAATTTAAACATCGATATTTGCAAATATCGATATTGCTTCGGCGATGTCGCAGCTCTATGTGTAAGCGCAAAAGTAAATAAGCGAGCGGTAAAGTAAACAAAAAAGATTAACTCGCATAAGCTTCATATGATATTCACATTTTGAACGATAAGCTTTGGGTGTGCTTCGAAGAGAGGTAAACGGAAAGGAAAACCGAAAGTTCCGGCGTAAACACTCTTTCGCTCAATTTCCCCAGTTTCGCATGTTCACCATCCGAGCAAGCGAGACGGAGCGGGGAGGAAAAGCTTTCGTGGAAGGAGAGCGCACGTGTTCGGCTACTCAGCACCTTTAACGAGAATTTAGGTTGAAAGCTCACGAAAGAACTGTATTTCACGTTCTTGGGTAAAGCATGCCAGGCAGTCTTGTTGGAACCCAAAAGGGAGCGTGCTGCTACCCATTAGTTTAACCGTACGTGTAATAACGCGATTTAAGTTCGAGTTGGAAGTGCTGTCTAGTGTCCGAAGAAATGGTGAGGGGTAAGGCGTTGGCTTGTGCCGCGGTCCTAAACCTGCCTTTTGGCGTTTCACGCCGTGTGGCCACCCCGATCCATTAGCTCGTCCAGCTGTTACCCTCTTCAGGCTGGCTGATAGTTAGATAAATCCAGTTGTAATCTAAATTATAGTAAATTTTTAAATTAGTAAAAAATATAAAATAAAGGCAATTCTTTCAAGTTAACTCTTGCCTTGGTTGATTTAGTTTGGATGCAGGGCCGGATTTAGGCGAAGGCGAAGCAGGCGGTTGCCTGCTCGTAAAATTTTTGAGGGGCGCCAAATGGCCAAGTAGATGAACCTAGGGCGCCAAATGCTTGTGCCTAGGGCACCAAATGAGGGCGCAAAAGATTGTAAGACCTAGACCTGCAGTTTTTTTAAAGGAAAAATTCGATCCTCGCGCCGTTTGAATAAGCAGGAGCGATAGTACCGTCCGAGTCGTGGGAGGTGGTTTCGCGCGTTTAGGAAATGTGGGGAAATGCGCAGGACGAACGTAAACTCGTCGAGACAGGATGCATTCTTTCACTGGCCAGAGAATAGTGGATAAAAGCAACTCATCTTTTGTTTTTATTCGATTTGAGTAACCTCAAAAAACGATGCTTCTTGCTTCTTGCTTTTGCACTTGTCTTTGTGCATTATTATACCCTAGCATTGAAGCTTTCAAAAAGACCTTATTTAATTCTCATTCCTTTAACCCCACTCAAAAAGCGAGCGAAACGATCTTATTTACTTTGAATCCCTTTTTGTTTGCTTTCCTTGCATGGGGGACCTTGATCTATTTCAGTCGGCGACCGACTATGCAGGTAATCAGATGTATGCTCGAATGTGCGCGATTTCATTTTCGTAGCTTCGGTTGAACTATTCCATTAATATTGGTTAGTTTTGTAATTGCTGTTGTTCACAAAATATGCAAATATGTCGGGAAATCCTCAGAAAAAAAAACCATCCGGATCTTTTTATCGAAAAAGAAAGATTGAAAACGAAAAACAGAACAGGAATCAAGTGCAGGCCTTAAAAACGTTTCTAATCGTTCCTCCAGTGAATCCTAGTGATGCGAAACAATTTGAAAAACATTCTGAAGGAAATGTGACCAGAAAAACATTAAAAGAAGTAAGTATATACTTGACATATTTCAACGCAAACGTAAAAAATTACGTAAATATTCTTGTATGAATAACTATTTTTAAGTGATACTAGTAATTCGAATTGTAATAAAATTGTTATCATTACCGTCTTAAAATTGATAAATTTTTTATTAAATTTCGCTTTTTTGAAATGTCCTTTTGACAAATCTTTTTGACGCAGTATGTGTTTTTGGAAATATTTCAACATATTAATAAAAGTTCTCTAAAAAGCTGAAATCTTAATAAAATCTGATTAAGTTTTATAAATAATCTTGTAAAAATTGGCTTGAATAGTTCAATTTTGAAAAGTTTTTTACTAAGTGAACTTTCAACATTGTTTTTCTAAAATATTTTTATTAAAACCATAATATTTCTTAAAACCTAACTTTTATTAAGACCACGAAATCTTCAATAGTACAAAAGCAAGTGAGCTGATTCATTTTTGTTTTCAAATTAAATTTCACAAAATTCACGTCAGAGTATTAGATTTCGAAGTTACAAGCGAATGAATACTTTTTAATAAGAAATATAATGTGTAATCAACATAATTAAATGCATTTGGAAAATTGAAATTATTTCTTCAGTTACGCAGTACGATGGAAGATGATCTTTCTTCAACAGATGGAAACGAAGCGAAAAAACTTGAAGTGGACACAGAAGCAACTGTGAGCGGGTAAGCAAAAGAATCTGTAAGTATCGATACAAATTGTTTCAAAAAGTCTTGTGAAGTCTTGTGAAATTTGTTAAACCTATGTTAATTATTAAAAAATTCACTTTGAAATTTGTAGAATCCGTTCAGTTGTTTACAAGAGAAATGTTTATCGTGTTGTATTCGCTGTAACATTGTATTTAAATTTTTGATAACTATTTCAAACAAATTTTTTTTTCACTTGCGAAACGTATTGGAATTTCGTTTCTAAAAAAAATCACCTTTCAGTTTCTAAAATGTCCAAATTTTTAGTTGGTTCCCTGCAAAAATTCAACTCGAAATGTAGTTCAAAGATATTTAAAAAAACTCAAAGCATGTAATTCCAATTATTTTAATTTGAACTATGCTCAATCGATACAATGTATCGGTAGTGTTTTTAGCTCTACACATTTTTGTTTGAAAATGTGAAATAGATATGATCACAAATTCTATAATGAAACTTGAATTTCAAAAATGAATTTTATTTTGCTACAGAAAGAGATGAAAAATCAACTGGATGCAGTTGAGAAAGATTTGGAGATTCAAGCAGAAAACGACGATTCTTTGAAGACCAGCGATCAGGAAGTCGTTAACGATATTCAACACATAGAAGTGCCTCAGACAGTTTTATCGAGTGACTGTGGAGAATGACCTGTAACCATCACCGATTCTACTCGTCAAATTCTTGTGATTCGTGGTCCACCTCAAATTAAAGAAATGAATTTTCCAGTCGATGCTTCAGGTAAAAAATTCACATTGAAAAATGTTTTCTGAAAATTATGTAACGGAGAACAAATCAAAAGAAAATGGTTAATTTAGTCCGTTGCAAAGGACAAAATATACTGCTTTTTTTGTTGCCTTTTTGGTACGGAAACTATATCGGTATCCTCATCGTCTGGTTACTCAGACTGGAAAAACATGTCAGTATATTTATCTCGCCATGAAAAATGTCTAAACCATATTAAAGCTACGCAGTCTTGGCAAGAATTATCGCATTGTATGCATTTGAACAAAACCATCGATGAAGAAAACCAAAGGCTTATCAGGGCTGAAATTGAACACTGGAATGAAGTTTTGAAAAGACTGCTTTGTATTGTTCAATTTCTCGCTTCTCAGGGGTTGGCTTTTCGAGGAAAATCAGATGTTCTTTTTGAAGACAACAATGGCAACTTCTTAAAGGTCGTGGAATACATAGCAAAGTTCGATGTCGTGTTAGCCGAACATTTACGTAGAAAATCGTCTGGAGAAACTCGTACTCTTTATATAAGCAAGACGATTTAGAACGAATTTATCTCTCTGATTTCGAACGAAATTAAGGAAAAAATGCTATCTTCTTTGAAAGAAGCAGTGTACTTTTCAATCATTTTGGACTGTACTCCAGATGCCAGTCACATAGAGCAAATGACAATGATAGTTCGATTCATGAAAGCTATTTCAGGGGAAGAAGTGTCAATTCAAGAACATTTTTTGGGTTTCGTTTCAATCAACGATTCATCAGGAGAAGGGATAAAAGATTATCTCTTAGAAGAGCTGGCTAAGAATGGTTTGCAGTTGAACAATATGCGAGGCCAAGGCTACGACAACGGTTCAAATATGAAAGGAAAAAACGTAGGCGTACAAAAACGAATTCTTGAACTCAATCCACGAGCGTTTTTCGTTCCATGCAGCAACCATTCTCTCAATCTGGTAGTCAACGATCGAGCCAAGTCATGTTTTGATGCTTTGGATTTCTTCAGTATCGTGCAAGAAATTTTCAACTTTTTTTCTGCCTCGACCTACCGCTCGAGTATCCTCAAAAACCACATAACTGCTTTGACAGTAAAACCTCTAAGTACAACGCGCTGGAAAAGTCGAATCGATGCAGTCACTCCCCTGAGATTTAATGTTGGAGAGGTCTATGATGCTTTGTTTGAGGCAAGCGAGGATCAGAAGCAGGATGCGTTTGCAAGGAACACTGCTAAAGGGATTGCAAAAAAACTCAAAAATTTCAAATTCTTGTGCAGCTTAGTGGTCTGGCATTTAATTTTGTCCAAAATAAACCTCGTGAGTAAACATCTCCAAGAAATATCTAACAGTTTAGAAACTGCTATAGAATTGATTGACAGTGCAAAAACTTTCCTGAAAAGCATGAGAACATAAGAAAGCCTAAATTCTGCAATAATTGATGCCAAAGAACTTGCGGAAATTCTTAATGCAAATCCCGATTTTGAAAGAGAAACGCGCATTCGCCCAAGAAAGATGAAAAGGCAATTTGCTTACGAGCAGCAAGATGAACCAGTTCCATCGGGAATAGAATCTTTTAAAGTGAATTTCTACTATGCAGTACTGGATGTAGCTATTGCGTCGTTTGATGAGAGATTCCAGCAAATGAAGAGTCATAGCGACAATTTCAGCTTTTTATATGACATTCACGGGATAGCACACCTTTTTAAAATCAAACTCGAGAAAAACTGCTCGAACTTACAGAAGATTCTCACACATGGGGAAGAATGTGACATCGATGGACAAGAAATACATCAAGAACTTGTTATCCTTTCGCGAATGATTCCGTCTGAAACCACTCCACTCAATGCGTTGAATTACATCACAAAAAACAAATTAATCAATACTTTTCCAAACGTTTTTGTATCTTTGCAAATTTTGTTAACTTTACCAATTAGCGTAGCAAGTGGAGAAAGAAGTTTTTCCAAACTAAAATTCATCAAAAACTATTTAATATCGTCTATTTTTCAAGAACGATCATGTGATTTGGCTACCATTTCAATAGAAAAAAAAATCCTTGAAACACTGGACATTGCGACGACATTGAAAATTTTCGCCCTTATGAAGGCAAGAAAAGTAAATTTGTAGAATAGGTTTCTGCTGATGTGAAAATTTTTTTAGTTGAAAATACGAAACTTTTTGAAATATTGATTGGTTGTATATAGATTATAAATAAATATTGATGATTATAACAAAAACATTGTTCATTATGAAGAAATTATTTATCACTCACTCCCAAGGGCAAAAAAAGTATCACAATTGAAAAGTTACTGTTAATGCAAAAATGTTTTAATCAGAACCGCGAAAGTTTACTTTTAACTTTAGAGTTGTTCTGAATTGAATAAAAGTTTTTTTAACTCAACACTCGAAAACTGGAGCATTTTTAAAAATTAGAGGGGCGGGGGGGCGCCAAACAAGTTTTTGCCTGCACCTAAAATCATCGTTTGTCCGGTCCTGTTTGGATGGTTATGGTAGCAGGTAAATGTCTTACAGGTAGATCTCTCCTCGAGAGCCTTGATGATGTAACCTCATCAAATAGAGCTCCCAGTTCATACCAGTAAACGTAGGGTATACTGGTTATGTAACAACCGGATTCATTCAAGTTTCCAGTTACTGGTAAACAGAATTTTTCATTTCAACGTCATTAGATTGCCAGGCATTCATGGCTCGTGTATTCAAACAACATGCAGGCAGCACTCTGCAAAATATGAGTTTAACTTGCGAAAATGCAAGGCGATCGTGGGTATCAATAACTTGGGCCCCTTGTTAATAAGCCATTTACAAACTGGAAGAAAGCTTTAGAGAGCTTTGATCACCAGGCACATACAAAATATTATAAATTCGCTATCGGGCAGGCAGCAAATTTTGTATAGATCGAAGAGGCCAAGGCGGTTGTTGTTAGCGAATGTATTAACGTAGAAAAGAATAAGATTGCTAAAGAGAACAAAAACAGCCGTGATTCTGGAGAATATGATGGTAATTTCCGAGCACTTCTTCGTTTTCATGCACGATCTTGTGATGAAGCACTCCAGAATCATTAACCTAACCAAAACAACTGTAGTAGAGCCATATATACCTCATCAGTTATTGAGAATGTAATGATTGAACTATGCGGTAATGCTTGTCAGCACTACGAGCAGTTCGAGGCGCTAGACGGAGAAAAGGTCAACTGGAAATTTTGGCGCGTGTTGGGCTCTTCCATTCATTTTGGTATTTTCTCTCGAGACAAGCGGAGGTGGTAGCAAAAAAAGTTCAGCGGAAAGAAAAAAATCGTAAGACAGTTCAACAGTTCCTGGTGTTATCTGTATTTTTCTCGCATCTGCTGGATATGGGCCCCAACAAGTTGGGTTTAGATAAGTAAGCCGGCTTAGTTATTAATTCGCATGCGAATTTAATTTGAAGAATTAGAAATCATTTAAAGTGTAACGGAATTTAATGTGAAGAATTAGAAATCATTTAAAGTGTAACCGAATTAAATGTGAAGAACTAGAAATCATTGAAAATGTAACGGAATTTCATGTGAATAATTAGAAATTATTGAAAGTATAACGGAATTTAATGTGAAGCATCAGAAATCATTTGAAGTGTAACAAAATTTAGTTTGAAGAATTAGAAATCATTGAAAGTGAACTGAACTTGATTGACATGTGGAGTTTGATTTCCTTTTCGGCGAAGACGTTCATGGGTAATTTATAGGTCGATTTTCGCTCACCTTTTATAATTGGCTGAGGTATAGTAGGAAGTGCTAGTTAACTGAGAAGGGACCGAAGTCTAGGCGTTTTTCAAGCGTTCCACGTCTTCACGTGAATTGTCTTTTTTTCTTTTGTCGGAATATACAAGGACAAAGACTCCAGCGAGCCGCAAACTCACTCGGCGGTTCTTGGGACTAACAAGATGAGTGAGTGGCACGTGCGACCCGTCCTCCGGGGAGCTAACCGGGACCAAGCAGTCCCACCGGAGCAACCCCATTTCAGAGAGGAACAGGGTGTACCATTTTTCAGATTCTTCCTTTTGTCGTCCTGCAGGCAAAAACCCTAATATTCAAGCGTTATAAAAAAAGACAAGCAGGCCGCCTGCAGACGATGACATACCAAAGGTTACTGTGATGCTTTTCGAAAAGTTCTTCCACTGCAGCAACAACAGCAGACCGGCATGTATTTTGGGCCGACATAGAGTTAGTCTGAAATTCTTGATTCGGGTCCAATATCCAATTAAAAGCAGCCGACCCATCACAAAATGTGAAAAGGTAAAACAAGAACGAAATTAAAATACTAGTAAAAGACAAAAAAAGGAACAAATAGAAAACAGAATGCTACGTGTTATAATTTGCAGTTTGGTTTCGGAGAGGTATCTGACATTCGGCATCTGGCAACCTTAATCATTCTGATAAGTAGCAGATGACAGATCTCTGTCCGGGAACCACCATGAGACTTGGCGATTTCATCTTTCGGGGCTGCTAGACGAGTTCATTGTCTGTAATCGGCAAGTACAGTATTTATTATTAGAGTAGCAACGTTTTCGGGGGAAACTAATAAAATAAAGGAAGATTGCTAAAAAGCTAGTTCAGTTTAATTCGTTGTATCGTGGCTTTAGGAGCAGCCGTCGGGTTTTTTTTTTTTTTTTGACGACGGTACGTTTGACGGTGAATTTCTTGAATATAAGCTAAGATTCAATACCCCAAATACACAAAATATCACACTTGGCGA
The DNA here is from genome assembly GCA_963969285.1 of Odontomyia ornata. Lineage (NCBI taxonomy): Eukaryota > Metazoa > Arthropoda > Insecta > Diptera > Stratiomyidae > Odontomyia > Odontomyia ornata. Next base: position 102,882,389 of record OZ017742.1, on the reverse strand, counting down.
ATACAGTATCGAAAATATGAGCGAATTCGTGTATTTAGGCGACAAAATAATGAAAACGGGCAATGAAAGAGACGAAATACGCCGAAGAATAGAGCTCGAAAATAAAATATTTTATTTAGTATTGACGATCTTGAAGACCAGCTGCATACACAGAAAAACAAAGCTCCAAGTATACAAATCTGTGATAAGACCTGTGTTATGCTATGGGTGTGAAACATGGACCCTAACCCAGGCATCCGCAAATATATTGAACACCTTTGAGTGACGGGTCCTGAGGCGAATAATCGGAGCGAAGCTAGACGGGAACCAATGGCGAATTCGATACAACCATGAGCTGTATGAAATTTTTGACGAACCGGAGGTCTCAAGGATTGTAAGACTGCAGAAGCTGCAATGGGCTGGACACATGAATCGTATGGACGAACAACGGATACCCAAGAAGGTATTCGTAGGGAAAACTGAAGGCCGGCGGCCAGTGGGGAAACCGAGGAAACGCTGGTCCGACTCGATCGACGAAGACAGTTCATCGCTGCTCGGATTTCGGAATTGGATGGCGCGGTCAACGGACCGAAACAGTGCTAAGAAGAAGAAGAAGCTAAGATTTTAATTTAGGTGCTGTTTAGGTACTGTTTATGAGTCCCCCTTGGAAGAAATTGGAACCCTTTGGCTGGAGATTTTTGGGATCGTGATATTTGCATTTGGGGGTAGGCATCTTTTCGAGCGAGATGGTCGTCTTTGTCATCCGTGGAAGTGAGTTTAGTAATTGTCTAGGGTCATTGAGTCTCGGTAAATTTAGATTAATTCATCTTCTTTAATTCACTTGCACCACGCAGCTTCAAATGCGAAACGAGTGGTTGATGGAAAACAGGGTTTATATCACCAGTTAGTATTGAAATCAACAATTCAAACCGCATTCCAACCCACTTCTCAATCTAAGTTGTTAGTGAAACTGGAAATTTCTCGGTAGATGAGATCATCATTTTTTTATGTATATTCTAATCGAGAGTTTCTAATTCCCTTGTCAAAATTTTGATCAAAATATCAAGCGGATTTCTAAATATTTCAAAGCTTACAGTAATCCAGTAATTAACTTGCTAATAACATGATTATGTACATTTACTTCATTCCATAAATTGAATAAAATTGCCTTATTTTCATGCTATCGAAATAAAAATTTAGTAAAATATAAAAAGAGTTTTCTTAGGAGAAAAAAATTACTTGCTTAGCAATTTAGACTATTAGCATGATCTAGGGAAAAATAAATTATTATAAAATCATATATAATTTCAACGATTTCGATAATCATAAAATAATAATAAACTTAAAATTTAAAAACAAAACATAGTAAAAAATTAAGACAATGAAAAGTAACTAAGATAAATATTTGCAGGATTTTTCTTTTTGTTACAAATTTTTAATTTATAGATTTTTCTCGTTTTTAAATGGAAGCTTTAATATTTGTTGATACTTAAAATGTCGAAGATGAAAAAATATGACTAAATCAAAATAACATCTTTCTTTTTTTCAGTAGGTAGTCGTTCTTTTCAGGAGGAAAAGAAGACTGAAGGTGAGTATGCCACCGAGGGGGTAGGGTTTTGATAATCCGCGACTGGTCGGTTCGGTGATTCAGTTCAGTACGCGGTGCTGTAGCTTGGCTTTGCGTTTTCAGTTAGAGTAGATGGATTCGGTTTTGGCTTCGAGTAGTTTATTTCTGGAACTGCATCGGGGAACATTCGGGAACGCGTGGTTTTTGGTTGAGGATGTTTCTTGAGGTTTTTTCTTTGGACTCTGTAGTGAAATTGGAGTAGATGAAAGTCCGTAAAGGACTGTAGCGATGGTCTGCTGCCTCAGCGAAAGAGGATGGGTGGATCTGAATTCTGCCAATATTTAACACTATTTCCTTTTTTATCACGTCTTCTTTTCGAGTCAGATTATTAAATACTACGCGCTGTTTGCGCCGCATCAATTTTTCGGACATAAAAGTTAGGTGATGAGGAAACCATTGAAATGTTATTTGATCACCGGCTATTTGCGCGAGCTCGTACAGCCATTATTCCTAAACATTCTGCTTGTGAAAAAATATTTTCTGCATCATCTACCGTGCGCACATCACCATTAGCAATCACCGGAATTTGTACAGATTGATTAATATGCTTGAAAGCTTCTATTTCGACAGGCTCGCAAGTATTTACCCATGGAGCTCGACCATGCACGGATATAAATGAGGCACCACAGTTCTCTACGGTTCGACATAAATCCACTGTTGATTTGTAACCAACATCTTTCTGCCGCAATCTTAGTTTAATAGATATGGTTAACTGTGAAGGAAGGTTACGCTTAACCGCGCATTATACCGTAGAGAAGTTCAGGCTGTTTTAAAACAGCACAACCATAGCCTGCAGTGGTTGCCCAGCATTGTGGGCATCCGCAATTTAAGCCTATTCCACCCGCATACGGATAAATCAGTTCCGCGGCTGTTGAAAGTTCAATTGAATCTGTAGCAGAAAACTCCGTTTGTCGTAAACTCGTTTTTTTTCTGCGCCAATCACTTTGACACGACTAACCAAACGACTAACGAAGTGTTCACTATTTGCACCATAACTTTCTCCGATAATCTATACATTATTTAACATGATAGGTTTTCCGTGTGTGATTCACATTTCACGCCCCGCGCGAGTCACACGACCTCCCGACTTGGCGATCTAAAGCGGACCATTCGATCCGTTCCAATCCTGGCATAATCTTTATGCCGCAACGGTGGAGGATTTTTCTCTTGCTTGTCCATCGTCCACCGTGTCGTCACGCCGTAACGGTGGATTGATGAGCCTCTAGCTCAGCCACTGTAGACTGCATGCGGCAATGCAATACGTGGATGGGCTGTATTATCTCAGTGTTCTCAAGTCCGAAATTTTAATTGCAGATTTGAATTTTCAAATTAATAGAAGATACTAATGAAAAAATTTTAAATACTAATAAAAGATAAGTATCATAAAGAATTCAATTATAAAGAAAAATTCAAATTTAATATAGAGAGGATAAAGATAATATAAAATTTATATTTGTTAAAAAAAAATATTGTATAATTTATAACTATAAATTGTAATAAAATGCAATTAAAATTTCAGATCAGTGTTATGCCGGTTTTCGAGCAGTTTGCTTAGGCGACTGCTCGATTACTACAACTCGCTGCATGGTCCGAAAGAAGCGGAAAACTATGTAAAGTATGAAAATCGAGTTGTTGGGAATTGATTTGGCGCGTTTTAATCGGGCATTTGAATCGGTGGCTGATAAATTTTGTATCCAGCCTTAGTCTGATCGCGGAAGATCTGCGACTGAAATTCCTCTCGAAACTAGCTAGCCTGCCAGCAGCCACCTCGGACTTGTTGACCTGTTTGGTACAGTCCGTTGACACATTCCAAGACTTCACGTCTGCAACCAATGAGAGGTCGGTGTAGACTTCCTTCGGGAAATCTCTGTGAAACCAACATGCCCGTAGCTACCTACGGGCATACACGGGCGATGCCCGTACAAGCGACATCTTTGCCCGTACAGGGCCCGTCCAAGGGCGCCATCCAAGAAAAAACTGATGTTTAGAAAAATTTTACGCATTGAGGTTACTCAAAATCTTTCGCATGATATGGTCGGTATTGGTCAGTGTTGGTGATTTTGGTCGCAGCAACTCTCGCAGTAAGTTTATTTAGATCACATAAACCTAAGTTCCTGGCGGTCAATAAACTTCCCTTTCGCGGATCCTATGACATTGATGATAAAGCTGAACGTGGGTTTATTTATTAAACTTTCCGAGTTCACATTAAAAAAAGACAGCTTTTTAGCTGAATGCAACGAAACTATTCCAAAAAATGGAGAATACACGTCTCCAGACATACAAAATGAAATAATTCAACTCATGGCGGAATTTGTTAGAGAATCAGTAGTTTCTGATGTGAAAAAGGCTGTTGTTCCATGGTTTACGCTAATGGAAGACGGAACCAAAGACAAAAACAACCGAGAAAACATAGCTATCGCTAAAAGATACGTGAAGGAAGGAAAAGCTCGAGAATCATTACTCAATATTATCACAACTAAGGAATTGGACGCTAGAACATTTACCAAGAAAACTATTGAAACATTGCGTGAGAATAGTATCGATCTGTTGCGTCTTCTGAGCCAATGCTATGATGGTGCTAATGTGATGACTGTTAAAAAAGGGGGTGTTTCTCGTCTCTTGAAACAACACCTTAATCGTAAAATTCCTTACATACACTGCTTCAACTATCGTTTCCATCTCGTCGTTGTCAAAGCAGTGTCGGACAATGATTCGCTCAGGGACTTTTTCGATATGTGTGATGCTACATGAATTTTTTCACCATCTCAAAATTTCTTCTTTGTATGAAGGACAGACCATTGTGGGATTGCTACCGCAACGATGGTCCGGTCATTTTGCAATTACACAGGTTGCGTCATCTACCTACCCTGAAATAAATCGAGTACTGGATCAAGTAGTCACCCAGTCAAAATTATTCAATAGAGAAGTTAGATAAAAAAGAATCGGAATCAAAACAGTCATAAAGACGGAAGGGTTTCGATTTTCCTTGATTTTTGCTAAAAAGTTTCTGGGGCTCTTACATCCAGCGGATGCTACAATGCAGTCACGAACAGCGATCTTGAAAGACGGACTAGACGTTGTAGAGTCAGTTCTTCAACAACTTCAAGTTATGAGAACAAGCCAGAAGCAATTCGAATTGATTTTAGAAGATACAAATAAGCTTATACCTATGACTGAATCCATGAACAAAACAATGTCGAAACGAAAAGCATCCAAGCTACATAACTGAGACCAGATTACCGTCATAATCTGCGAATCGCGCAACTGATGGTGGCCTACAGGAGTCAAAGATGAAGCTGAAACAAATTTACAATGAATGTCTTGATCTTATCATAAATGAAATCAATCGAACTGATAATTTGAATGTTATCAGAGAACTAGGTAATTTGAAAAATTTACGATCTACATGAAATTTTTTAGTGGCATGTTTTTACTAGACTTTCACTAGCATGCTCAAATTAATATATTTTCAGATTTGAAAGTGCCCAGCGAAAAAGAATTGACAGTCGTGAAAAACTTCTTTATGAAGCGGGTTTCAGATTTTGTGCATCTTTCTTCGAAACGTTCGAATTGATGGCAGCTGTTGAGACATTTGGATGTAGTACAGCACCTTGCGAATCAATGTTTTCGACATGGACTGCAATTAATAGGCCACATCGCTTTTATATACGTGTTTATACGTTTTAATACAGTTTGAAGTCGGACAGTTCTAAATTTTCAACAAACTGATGGTGCCTGGGATTTTTGCAGGGAGCTAATCTGATGTCCGGCAGGGATAAAATCCGCATCATCAATTAATCCTGACCGACACTCGGTTTGTTTCTATGATTGGTTAGCGGTTTTTATTAGAATACTTTCGTAGAAGACAGGGACTTGTATTCAAGGAGAGGAGCCTAAAATAACAACACCCATCTCTCTAATCCGGAAACAATTGTTTCTTCAGAAGTGAAGAGGGAACTCCTTCAGTCTCTTCATGCCTGCGTCAATATCGAAGAGACTGCCCTGTAATAAACATAAGTAGTGGTGATCAGGAGTGGCTGCTCCTGAAAAAATAAGGTGTTCACCCCGTCTAAACTGCTTAGTTTGTTGTTTTACTAGTTTAAAGTAAACTACATCCGTCAAGTTTCCATCCTTTAGGCAGAAAAGAGTGGTTCACTTCAGTCACCTTAACATCTTTAGGTTTGACATTCCCTTTGTAATGCAACGACCTTCTTCGGAGAAAGTAACGGTTGCTTTTTGTATAATGTTTACGTTTGTCTCAAGCCTCCGTGTCCGCTAACTTTAATCAGACAAAACAATGTTAAATTACTGTAGAGTAGCTTAATTGACACATAATAGAACATTTCTAAAGATAATAAAAATTGATTGGTACGTCTCGTAGAATAGAGTACGCGTTAGACATGGGTAACGCAGCGCTGCGCCGCGCAATTGCGTTGAAAAACTATCAATGATACCACTGCGTTGATACCAATCCTCAGTATCAGCAGCGCAGTAGCGCATTTCGGCATCAACCTCTTTGTCGAGAGATTTAACGCTTGGCATCAACACAGTTGCTGTGTGTTGGTCATAACATTGGATTCAAGGGATGTATCTATTGCTCTGGCATTGGCAATGCCAAGCCATTTGGCTTAGCGCTACGTTACGGCGCGGTGCCCAGTGTATCAAGCAAAGAAGCATGCGATCATGGTGTCGCAGCAGAATGGTATCAATGCAGTGCGTTAATATCATTGCCGGCACTCATATGATGCTACAGGGTTTTCCAATAAGAGGTGTTATTTTGATATTAAAAGAATAATGCCATTTTTTAATACAAATGATCGGAAGCTTATTTCATTATAAAGAAGAAGGTGTGCCCTTAATAGTGAAAAATGACCACCACGACCATGCTTACAGGATCCTTTTCATGAAATTTTCCATAACCAAATCGCAAGGGGCTGCCCTATGTCCTCGAAAGCCTCACGAATTCCATCTTTGAGGTCTTGATTCGACGCTGAGCTGTTGGCGTAGACATTCTCTTTCACGTGGTCCAAAAGGAAGAAGTCGCAAGGTGTTAAATCACAAGATCTATTCAAAATAACACCTCTTATTGGAAAACCCTATATTATGTGAGCCCAGACAAAAGCGCAAAATATATCAAGCATAATCGTATGAAATCAAGGTATCATAGCGCAATGGTATCAGCGCAGTGCGTTGATAGCACTGCTGGCGCTGGTATCAGTGTATCAGCGCTTCAAAATTTGATGCGTTACACACGTCTAGTACGCCTGATAAATATTTTGTACTGTAGCTTCGTGGCACGACAAGAACCCGCCTCATATGGTCGCGCAAATGCTAGTTGTCAAGCACGCGTACGCGGTCGTTAACCGCAGCTAGTTAGCTGATCTCGGTGTTGTTTATAGCTCGCTGATACTTGTGCCAGACAATCGGCACCCGTGTCCTATACGAATTTTTGAAAAAAAATTAATTACAATCTCTTTTGAAAGAGTTTAAGAGATAATTATTCTCAGCACACATTGGAAGACGTCAGAAGACGCAATTATATAATTTGAAACTGTTTGACTGTTTAACTGTCATTATGACGAACAGACACGGAAACAATAATCGTAATAATAATAATAATAAAAACAATCGTCGTTACCACGACGCGGATGTACCGGAGGAGAGAAATGTACGGCCTATGAGCGAAGGAGATAGATGGCCTTTTACATCCCAGCCTTTCCGAAATAGCGGCAATATGCCTTGAGCTAGAGTCCAACGACCCAATACTGGTCCCCCTAATCATTCTACAACAGTACCGAAACCTGCTAATCTGACTTCTCAAGAATCAGAACTTCCTAACGACCCTTTGTACCAGGCTTCTTTTTTCAAAGACCCATCTTTTGAACTGCGAGAGCAAGGCGTAATTCGTACCATCCTTCCAGGCTGTACTGGATTTAATATGTTAACAGCCGCTAGTTATGAAGCGATTGCAGCACATTCCCCCCATTTTCAAATAGCGGCAATATGCCTTGAGCTAGCGGCAATATGCCTTGAGCTAGAGTCCAACGACCCAATACTGGTCCCCCTAATCATTCTACAACAGTACCGAAACCTGCTAATCTGACTTCTCAAGAATCAGAACTTCCTAACGACCCTTTATACCAGGCTTCTTTTTTCAAAGACCCATCTTTTGAACTGCGAGAGCAAGGCGTAATTCGTACCATCCTTCCAGGCTGTACTGGATTTAATATGTTAACAGCCGCTAGTTATGAAGCGATTGCAGCACATTCCCCCCATTTTCAAGATTGCGAGTCCTTCCATGTATAGGTATTATGTAGGCATGTTATTATTGGCTCGTATAAATAAAGTTCACATGATGAATCAATACCGTTGGAACTATGATATGGATAGATTCGTCTCAGCCACCGATGCTGGACGCTATCCTCTTCCTAAATCATTACAAATGTATGCTGATGCTTTTGGTAATACAACTGAGCCATGTTCGCGGCCAGTTACATTTAGATTGCCTAATACCGAAACTAATATAGAGCTAACGTAGCTGAAGTGCTTTGCACTGGTCTATTTGCCATTGAGCCTACTGGATTCTTTGGTCGTATAAAGGATAACCCGGACCTTTATTACTATCTTCCATCACCTGGGGTTTTAGCCAAACGTATCGTTTAGGATTTAACTTATTATAATGATCGAGCAGTTGGCCCTGATTGGGATCTACCCCCTGACTATGCGTATCCTGATCATCCTATCAATACTAACTGTGCTGGCTATATGCCTGGCCAGATTTTGTCTTCACAACTGATACAAGCTTATAGTGAGCTTAATATTACTATCGAAGGTTTCAGTTATCAGAATGCTAGTTTCTGTTTTAATTTCGAAATTATAAATCATGTCGCAATTTATCTGAGAAGCGTTTCCCATTTAGATCATCATAAAGGTATGATAGAGTTGTCTAATACTACTGGCAGTTTGGGTCAATTAGTTGAAGAGCGCATTTAAACTGGCGCCAGTAAAATAACAGAGGTAACATTTAGAGGTCAAGCGGCTTTTAAGATACCAGGAGTTTTGAGTTATGTTGCAACTACCTTTTTATATAGCGTTATTTAGAATAAAATGGCTGTTATGATGCCTGTAGATTTGTTCAAATCCCTAATGAATTTTGGGATATTATTTCTAGTTATTTTTCTACTAATGATCCAATTATAGGAATCAATCAGTTTATAACATCTGATTATATTGCTTTCGTCCCGAATTCAGGACATATTTTCTACGGACTTTAGCCTTAAATGAAGTCATTAGTATTTAAGTTACCATTCAATGCGTTGATGAGTTTATTTCTTTTATTTTATTTTGTTTTGGTGATGGATTAATTTAAGTTTGGTGTTTTGGCATGAAGCCTGACAAATGTGGAAAGACACCTCCTCCCGAGAAAAAAAATTAATTACAATCCCAGTAATAAACATAAGCAGTCGAGCAGCCCCGTGGTGATCAGGAGTGAAGAAATAAGGTGTTCACCCCGTCGAAACTGCTTAGTTTGTTGTTTGACAAGTTTAAAGTAAACGATATCCGTCAAGTTTCCATCCTTTAGCAGAAATGGGTGGTTCACTTCAGCCACTTTAATATCTTTAGGTTTGACATTCCCTTTGTAATGCAACGATCTTTTTCGGAGAAAGTAACAGTTGCTTTTTGTATAATGTTTGCGTTTGTCTCAAGCCTCCGTGTCCGCTAACTTTAAGCAGACAAAAAAATGTTGAAGTACTGTAGAGTAGCTTAATTGAAACATAATAGAACATTTCTAAAGATAATAAAAATTGATCGCTACGTCTCGTAGAGTAGAGTACACTTGATAAAGATTTTGTAGTGTAGCTTCGAGGCACGCCAAGAACCCGCCTCATATGATCCCGCAAATGCTAGTCGTCAAGCACGCGTACGCAGTCGTTAAGCGAAGCTAGTTAGCTGAGCTCGGTGTTGTTTATAACTCGCTGAAACTTGTGCCAGACAATCGGCAACCGTGTTTTTTTGAAAAAAAAAAATAATTACAATGGGGCCCGAAGAGGACGACCCCACTCTCCTCCGAGTTCTCACATTTTAAATTTTGCTGTCGGCATACGAACCGATTCAATTTTTATTTTTGCCCTCACCATTTGATATTAACGTAGCATACTTTGGAGGGTTCCGTAAAGTAAAGATCATCGATAAACTTTCTTCTGGTGTGTGTTGTTTGTTTTCTGGATAGTAAGGTCTATAGCATCTTCTGGAATTCTTCGCTCATGTTGACTCAGCCGCCTGAACATGCCGATGATGTTATAGAGCATTCCATCCTTTAATGTTGCCAAAAGAAAGGTTTATACGTTTTAATACAGTTTGAAGTCCGACAGTTCTAAATTTTGAACAAACTGATGGTGCCTGGGATTTTCAAACACGCTGCTTGGAATTGCGTCAATTTTTGCTGGGAGCTAATCAGATGACTGGCAGTGATGGATTTTATCACATCAATTAGTCCTGACCGATATCCGGTTTGTGTTTATGATTGGTTAGCGGTTTTTATTAGAATACTTTCATAGAAGACAGGGACTTGTATTCAAGGAGAGGGGCCTAAAATTACAACAACCATCTCTCCAATGCGGAATCAATTGTTTCTTCAGTAGTGAAGAGGGAAATGCTTCAGTCTCTCCATGCCTGCGTCGATATCGAAGAGACTGCCCTGTAATAAACATAAACAGTCGAGCAGCCCTGTGGTGATTGTAGTGATTGTATATAGTTATATGTCCGTGAAGGACTGCAGCGATGTTCTGCTGCCTCAGTGGAAGAGGATGGTGAGATCCGCCCAAATTGGACTTGTCTAGGGACGCGTGAATGCGCTGGCAGGCTAGCGTTACAGTGTCGTGGGGCGGGTTCTTTCCCCCTAACACAAGACCCACTACAAAAACATTTTTCGTATCCATGAATTTGGAGAGTTTATTTGCGTCTCGGCCGGAGTCGAAAAAAGGAGGTAAAAAAACGGACGGACTTGAGGAGACTTCGTCGTTACCGACAATACTTATGGTCCCCAAATAAGAATGGGGTATCCAGCTGGAAGCGGTGCCCCCTCGCACCCTCCCAACCGGACCAAGATCCTAACGTAGACGTGGTCATGTATTTTCCATATGAGTGAAAAACTCATACAACGTAATTTGCATGACTCTTCCCATTAAATGAGGAATTCAAACGTAGTCAATTTATCTTATAGCATTATGCGATGGAATCACATAACTCTCTACCATAAAAGGGCACGCGAGCGGAAGGTCACTCTACCCGGCAAGAGCCCCTGTTAGAACAAAGAAGGGAAGATCGCGCCCGATGGCTAACCCATTTTAGAGGAGGAGCCTGGCATCGTTGCGAGTCCTATACCCGGTCAGGTTGAAAGAAAGGGAAAGACCGAGTTTCCTTTCTTTTACCTAAACATTATTTACTGAAATAGAATTCATGATAGAATAGATTATACATTGTATAAAAAAATATATATATTCGTCGTAATTAAGTAATCTCAGCATTGGTAATCGTCACAAAATAGATCTTATCTTATTTTTAAACGACTAAGGAAACAGGAAATACTAACAAAAATATAAAAAAAACACGTTAAACATAATTTCTCAAAGAACTCTTTTCGAAAATTTTATTAATAATAACTGATTGTTCAATTGAAAAAAATATATGGCTACTTTTTATGTTATTTTATAATTGATTTAAACCTGAGGTTGACAACTAATTTTTTTGATCATTTCTTTTTAAGTATACTCTGTGGAAACATTATTGACTATTTAGGGATTTATTCGTCATTTTTCCAGCGCATAAGCCCTAATAAAAATTAACATTAATTCTAAGCAACTCGATAAAAGCTATTGATTCAAGGAATCGTGAATTGTCTACGAAAATAAGGTCCGACGTTTTTTTTTTTTTGACTTCATATGCGAGGATAGGGATAATCTCAATATAACAATAAAATTGTTCACATTTGTGCCTTAAACTTGAGATGAATAACTTATAACGCTAATATGAGAAAAAAAAGTTTTTTAGACGCTAGGTTTTTAATACTAACTAATATTTGAAAACGATTTTCTTTTTGTATTACTGGTAATATTATTTTGAACTTCATTTTTAAACTAGAAACCCCCGAATTAGTCGTGTTAAATTTTTAAGTAGACATACACTAGCACCCAAAGTTACTTTGATCCTTAAATCATTGAGATAGCGTAATTAACTTTACTTATATTTAATCATTTGCAACTACACAAACTAGTATGAAGAGTGTAATGAGTCGGCCTACGCCACTGGCGACTCGCACACATGCCCATCGCTACCATATGGCTTTCTAGCGAACGTCAGCTTTGGATGACATTCCCATCCTACGTCAGTTTGAGTCGAGACATGTCACCCAAAGCTGACGGCAGTTGGAGTCGGTAATGTCAAACGGGTGCAGGCGGTAATGTCACGCGAGTAACATATGACAATGCTCCCAACAAAGCTGTTAATAGCGCCCCAAATAAAGTTCATGTAAAGTCATTGGATGGCAACCTAGATAAAGTTCAATCGAACTCAGCTGTTGGTGCAATATCATATGTTGCAAAATCTACGGCCAATATTCAACAATTATCCAGGCCAGAACATAAAAATCATAGCGTTGCAATATCGCCAAGTAATATTGTTAATTTAGCAACAATATCCGAACCAATGTTAAACTTAATAGAACATAAGAAATCAGTTGATAGTCTACATTAAGTAATATAAGTTCGATGTTAAAACAAAAGTTGAGTAAAAATTACCTCGAGTTGTTCTTTTTTTTTTTTAACTCGGTGCTTAACAAAATACATTAGTCGCGTGGTTCACAAATTTAAATTGTGCAGAGGCGCGACGAGTGGGTGTTTGAGTGTGTGGCTTCCGCGGCTTTTCTCCTATGAGCGAAGGAAATTAGAACCATTCCAACTGCCCCCATACAATCGAAGTGGGAATAAAGCAGGGAAGCAGCAGCAGTAGGTGCTTCACCGGAGATACTAGGTAGCGCTGTTTTCCCAGTTGGCTTTAATTTTACTGATTTAACCTCAAACTCAGTTTTAGCAACGTCACCACCACAGCCCCAACACTAACTACAGGCCCATCCAAATTACCAAGTGCACCCAAATCTTGCCTTATCCTCTGCTCACATGAAGGTGCTGGTCCTGAGGATACCACTAAACATCAAAACTACGTCCGATTACCTTCAATTCAGGAAGCGCATTGATGAGCTCAACGTATCGTGGGGTAATGTTATGGTACGTGAGAGAATCGATTGTTGTGGGAATGTACGTTTAAATTCTGCTTACTCTCCATCTAGAATTTCTTCTTCTCCAATTTCAATCGCACTCTCGAATCTGGAAGCGGACGAAATGAGGAAACATCCGAGTCTATTGTCCGGAAACCTGTCCGTGTCAGCAATGGTGCGCGGGTTGCGGAATTGGCGATTATTGGAAGGTATTTAAACATATACGAGTTTTAATGTATCTGGGTTCCGGGTAATTATGAACCATCCATTATGATGTGGACTATTCAATAAAAGATTAGATTTCATTAGTGTAATTAATGTCCAAAAAACTGGAGCCACCCGATAGAAATTACCCAAATCATACGAGTACTCTGTCTCCCTACATTTTTTTTGCCAACTTCGAAACCAAATTGAAAAATTAAACGTGGATAATCGACAAAACATCAAAAATCGCGTAGACGGTCTTCCTCACCCTTTGGTAACTGGATTTTATAAAATAGTCACAGTGCCTAATTCTACACCCATCTCAAAGGGTCAGCAACAAAAATTTCGGCAGGGTGCTGTAAATAATGCTGGCAACGTCGTAACGAAGGAGTTTTTACAGCCTCCCCACAACCAGTTTTATCATTGAATAGTTTGTCGCTTAGTCAATCGCATTCTTTGTACTCAAAATCGCGTCTGTTGTCGAAATTAATAGCGACATCAACATATACAACTTTACCCCCTCTATTTCAAAAGAGTGGGCTTAACTTGAGCATACAATGTTTAATTCGAGGAAAATATACTGTCAACGTAAATGAGCATGTACAAAAATTACGTTAAAATTTTGTTTAAATTAAGACGATAAGATAGAAAAATCATTACAAGAGGTCCCTTCGTTGGTATTTCTTCTTCTTATTCTTCTGGTGTTTTTATCGTGTAAATGACTCACCCGTACTTTAGTTTAAGTAAAGGGATCGACCAGGGCATCGCGCTGAGGTCTCAATTAGTCTGTCTATAACACAAATATCGTATTTTCCTCCCAGATGTTCTCGCCTTGCTGACGCAACGGAAGCCACCTGAATGTTCATTAAAAGAAAGTTTTGAGTGGGTTGTGGTTGCGCTCGACTTGTAAGACGACAGCGACACTCATAAGATGGAAGTCTCACTAGCACTCTGCTCCACACTTGTTTATAAATAGATTGATTTCAGAGGCACCCCCCCTTGAACTATTTGTTTGGCATTGGAGATCCGATTTGCTGCGAATTGAAGAGGCAAAACAAAAATCGCAAGTTGAAAGACACCAGAAATGAAAGAAGCAACGATTCTTTCCTACGCTGATCACGACGTTCACTATGTCATCGACAGATGTAACGAGGAGTTTCGAGGTGGATAATAGTCCGTGGTGTGCTAGGAAGATGCACCACAGCTGAGTTATGGATGTGTTTTATGCAGTCAGGCTATTGGCGCCACTAGCTGGATATTTAATTTGCAACGATAACACGCTCTATATACTGGGATGCGACATTTGCAACAACGAAATCAATCTCAAATCCAGTTGCTTTTACTTCTCAGTGTTCAACTCCAGTTTCAGGTCCGCATTCAATTTAAAAATCCAGTGGTTGACATTCCTCGTCCTCTCTGTCCAGCCAACGGCGAGCATAAAGCAAGCACCAAAGTCGGGGAAAAGTGTAGACAAAACGAGGATAACGCGCGCAAATTCCTTCACTAATTCATTAGATGTGATGGCTGTAATGACTCGATACAAACTCCGTCCGAATCAAACCATTTACCACTAGCACTAGCTTTTGTGGATAAGCTACCGTACTTGGTGTATAGTGGGATGAGAATAAGATGGATCACTCTAGCACGCACAGGCACTACCACTGACTGCACTAAGCGAAGTAGGCAACCGCACAAGGAAAATAATTATGTTTTCGCTAATTGCAGCGATATCCTTGCTAAATTCTAGATTTACTTTGCACAAAACTGGAGCACAATGCCTAATAACCACTTTGAAGGTATTTTCGTTTGCCTGCAATGCCCTATCCCACTCAAACTCATAGTCTCTTTGGTGTCTTTGTTTTAAATCATTTATAATGACTGCGGATATTCCCAATAAATCAAATATTTCACTTTCAGCCGTATTCATGTCCACTTCGGTAGTTAGCGATTCAATTTGTTTGCATTTCACCATTTATTTTGCCTCATTCAGAACATCTTTCAGAAACACTACAGTTCCTTGTCTTGTACGCATTCCCTTGATTCGTCCAAACTTTTGTACGTTGCATTCTACCTTCTAATTCTGGTATGGCTTTAGCGGAGGTTTGAAATAAACTTACAAAATGATCGGTTTGTGCAATTCTAATACGCCGTCTATCACGGAAAACGCTCGGTAGAATTTTAGATTCGAGATCAAATTTCCAAGAAACTTTTCGCCGGTTTTTTCTGTAATTATTTTGAAGGATTTAATAGGGAAATACACAAAATAACACGCGCAGCGATCCACCATCGACTTCCACGACTCCCGTTCTTATTTCAACTCCGGGTTTGTTGCTCGTCGTCGCTTTACGGGACCGCCCCAAAAACCAGTCGGCGAGCCTTCCATCCATTTTCCTTCTCATTGCGAAAGTGCGATCGTGGAAGAGCTCCGTTGGAAAGAGGGTTGCCGTATCCAGAATTCAATTGCAAATTAAAAAATATGAGTATTATTTTAAATTTACAGTTGAAATTTGGATCCGCAATATGTTGCTTTTCGAGCAGTTTGCTTAGGCGACTTCTTAATTGACACATAATAGAACATTTCTAAAGATAATAAAAATTGATCGGTACGTCTCGTAGAGTAGAGTACGCGTGATAAATATTTTGTAGTGTAGCTTCGTGACACGACAAGAACCCGCCTCATATTATCCCACAAATGCTAGTCGTCAAGCACGCGTACGCGGTCGTTAAGCGAAGCTAGTTAGCTGAGCTCGTTGTTGTTTATAGCTCGCGGACTTTCGACTTAAATGAAGTTATAAGGCAGCTCGGTGTTGTTTATAGCTCGCTGACACTTGTGCCAGACAATCGGCACCCGTGTCCTACACAAATTTTTGGAGAAAAAAATTAATTACAATACCAAATATATAATGAGGTTATTACCACCGAAAATACGTCCCAGTGCACTTGATACCCTAAAGTTTAATTGACGCTATTTATTTTATATTTGTGCGTGAATAAAAAAACAAAAAAAAAAACAAAGCGTTGTAATAGGATAAAGTGCAATCGAACTATAAATGATGAATTTCCCTATAAATATGACCTAAACGTTAAATTTGAATAAGAAATATAACCTTGTCATTTTCGTTCATTAAAAGTAAATGTCTTTTAAAAATTTTCAATTTGAAAAGAGTCTTCGATTCATGAGCATTCCATTGGACTACATACATACAATAGAAACTTTCAGGTATTATAAGTTCAGTGAGCTAAATCTAATAATTGTTAAAATATTTGCTCCAATTCCGATGATTTCAATTTGAAAGTGAAATGATGTCAATTGTGATCTTACCATAAACGAAGAAAAAATTGAATACTGACTTCGATAATTCTTTCTTATATTCTTTTCAAAATGTCATCACTGCTTGTTTTGTTTTGCTCGATTTTATACATTTCGTTATATAAATTATATTTTATACATTGCACCATTTTATCACGGCAACATTTTTCTCTAATTGTATTTCTCGTAGTTTTATTTATTCGTGCTATTTTAATCAAAAAGAAATATGTGTGCCGACCAAATAGTAATTATCGAGCATTATTAAATTGATTTATGCCTAGAATGTGCTTCTCTTCATGGTACTTTCGAAGAATATGTGATAAAACCGATGAGGTATCATTGTCTCCAAGCCACATACTTAACGCATTATGATTTTCCAACATTGATAGATAGGCTACATTGATAATTGAAAACAAACAGAAAATATGTAATAATGCTATTGTTCTTTGAATTTTTAAGTGTCGATGTGATCAATTTCGATGAGTATTATGTAAAGCTTTTTGTTGTTAAGGAAAAATAATTACTGTTATTCATTGTCGATGATAAGATCTAGAGACAGATTAGAAAACTAGTCCACTTACCTATAAACATTTTCGGATTATTAAGACTCATTTGGACCTGAGGTGATTCCATCATTGCTTTTAGGATCGGTGAATCATTCGATAGACCATCACGCAATTCCGTTAAACTAGTACTACGATTACCACACAGCCATTCGCATGCAGCCGATTGATTATTTCGTGTCATCTTTAATGCTTTTACCACTTCCGTTTCCGTAAAACCCATGTCAATTATAGATCGAACCATTTCTGGTGGTGGTGGCACGTCGCGGTGACTATAGGTGCGAACAATATCTAAGAGTGCTTCGATGTTTTCTGCTATATTCTGTTCAACAGGATGGGTTATACATAAATTTGAGTTAGTCATTTTAAAATGATTCAATTAAGGATTTTTGCAGCGAGTTTAAAGTCATGCTTTCCTGTGCTTTCCTGCTTAATATAATTCAAAATACTTACGGCTGCATGGAGAGACTTCGATGTTGATGAGGTCATTTGAGATGTGTCGTCTTCAGGAAGTTCCTGGACATTATTCTCGTTTTCAACAAGCCAGTCAAGAGCAGACGCATAAACTCCGCTAAAAAGTGAAATCAATGCAATTATATTTAAGAATTATCCATATTTTCGTGATCACCCTTACTTGTTTATTTTCAAAGCATACACGACCTTCTCTTTGGAAAATCCCATCTCAACAAGGCACTGTATCGTGTCATTTTGGTGTTTTCGTTTGTTTAAAAGTCGTTGTCTCAACATTGAAATAAGACGTGTGGCGAAGGGACCAGTACCAATAACATATGCTGATGACATGGCTAGTGAAATTAAAACTTTCCGCACATCGAACTGAAGCTACAATGTGAAATTGAGGTCAAACAATCAATTATTTGATAAATGCTACAAATTATTTACATCGGATTGAAGCACTAATTCATTAATATCAACTCGTGGAGGAGATGAAGCGCTAGATGGTATGTCTTTTGTTGCTGCACGTATATCATCTTGTGTTGGTCCACGCAAATTTTCTACGTTATTTAGTTGATTTGTGCGTCGCATAGTTAGAAGAAACACTTCATTATCTCTGGTGTTTACTTCCTCCAATGTAAGACCTTCATTCATTTCTACCGTTGAATCAGGCCGAACTAAACGGAAGCGCGAGTAAAGCTGTCGGACGTCAGGGGCGAAAACTGGCAACGAGCCGGGTGCTTGTGAAAATTTTTCTATTGCTTGCTGTTTGAGCTCACTCAGCTTTGCATCAACGCCAATATGAATAATTTGTAATTTGCCTGTAGGGCTGAACACTTTCACTTTACGAAAAGCACCTTTTGACGTTGATGGTGGTGTAGGAGTGACAGGAATATCCTCTGATTTTCTGTATGAAAGACAGGTAAACACGTTATTAAATTGAAATAAAAGAACTAAGTGTCTAGCTCAATCTTTTGTTATGCCTCAATGCACTTTTGTTATTTTCAATGGTCATGCATTTTATTGACTTAAAAAATATTCATTACATAAACAAACCATTCCAAGAAATAATTCCGTGTAATATAAGGGATGATATTGTCTCCTTAATTTAAAGTGCTAGAGAAACTCTGTATTGTATAATTTTTTTTTTTTTGTGGTAGGGAGGTGAATGCCATTTATTCACAGAATGTGGGACTCCCATGCGCGACTGGACTACCCACTAAACACCTCCCCTGTCAATCTGAGAACCCAGCCTGGAACCGTTTGACACATTACTTCGGGCCAAGTCTCGTTTTGTTACGCCTTGGGGCGCCTCCAAGCTGGGGAGTCCCTTTCCTAGCGGGAGGGGAGAGGGGAAGAGAAAGTGCCAGAAGAGCGATCCCCCAGCCCCAGCGCCCCGGCTGCTGTGAGTCCCTTTTCTATTTTAGGACCGCCCGAGCACAATGTGCCACCTGGTTCCATTTGTCAACCGATTCGAGCATCACCGCAACTATATTATCCTGGGTGAGCTCTCCCTGTCGAGTTCCCTTCGCAGCCTGACCCATTTTGTACACGCAAAAAATGTGTGACAGGCATTGTCCTCCTCTCCTGGGCAGAATCGACAATCGGGGGATCGTGACTTATCGATCTTGTGCAGGTAAGACTGAAAACACCCATGCCCGCTCAAAAACTGGGTCAGATAGAGGTCAGTCTCACCATGCCTTCGATTTAGCCACGGTCTCACATCCGGGTTGAGGCGCGCAGTCCACCTTCCCTTGGTGCAATTGACCCAAGACTGCTGCCAATCGTTGAGCGAGCGCTGTCTTTCCTCGCGGACAACCATCTCCCTCGCATCCTCATTTCGGCGCAGGTAAATAGCGCGGCGCTCTCTAGCAAGGAGGGCGACAGGTATCACGCCTGCAATCAATCTCACCGCCGAGTCGGAGACTGTTGGATACGAAGATGCAATTCTCAGTGCTCCTCTTCTCTGTACCTGTGCCAAACGTTTTCGTATACCTCCTTGCAGAGAGCGTCGCCCCATACCTCTGCTCCATACAGTAGCACTGACCTTACAGCACTCATCAAGAGGCGTCTTCTGGATGGGCTGGGTCCCCCTACGTTGGCCATAAGTCGACTCAGAGCCGATATTCCCGAAGAAGCCTTCTCAGCCGTTGCCCTAATTTGCTCAGAGAAACTCATCTTCGAGTCGATCAGTAGCCCCAGGTACTTCACCGCTGACTTCGATTCGATTCGTAAGTCGCCAATACTGATCATCCTTACTCTAGGGATTCTCTTTTTTGTCAAGATGACCACTTCGGTTTTCTCCAGTGCTAAACATTAGCATTAGCATACCTAGCCTAAGTTGCGCTTGTTCAACGGTGCGTCCAGCGACCAGAGCCGCAACATCATCCGCATAACCGACCAAGCGCGACTCATCTGGCATCTCAAGTCTCAGTAGCCCGTCGTAAGACACGTTCCACAGGTCCGGACCAAGGATAGATCCCTGGGCAACATCCGATGTAATTTCCATCCTTCGTTGGCCCTGTGTCGTGTCGTAGAGCAGGCTACGGTCCTTTAGGTAGTTCCTCAAAAGCCGCATTAGATATTCTGGAACTTGAAAAGAGTTTTCCAGCGTATCCAGAATATCTGCCCATCTAGCGGAGTTGAAGGCGTTCTTGACCCATTGGGTGAGCTCACCCCTTTTCATGCGTTTCAGGTGCTCTTCCCGTGTAAGGTGGCTTTCCGCTCGTGTGCCTATTTATGACATAGTGTTATGTAATTCCCTCATATAATACTATGACATAAATTTGCCACGTTTATATTTTTCATTTAAAGAAAAATTAATTCAAATTATGTTTGCATGTTTTTCACTTATATGGAAAATATGGCCACACTTACATTTGGATCTTGATCCGGTTGGGAGATTGTGAGGGGGCATCGCTTCCACCTGGATGCCCCACTCTTATTTGGGGGCCATAAGTATCGTCGGTAACGACGAAGTCCTCTTAAGTCCGTCTGTTTCTCCAGGACCAGTTTGTCCTTTGAGTCAACAATTTTTTTACCCTTAGTAGGTTACCTCATTCTCGACTCCGGTCGATATTCATTTGAACCTTTTCAATCCGTGGATGCGATATTTCTTTTGTAGTTGGGTCCTTGTGCTGAGAAAAAAAAACCCGCCCCACGACTTCACAATGCTAGCCTGCCAGCGCACTCACGCGTCCACAGACAAGGCCAATCTCGGCGAATCTTATCATCCTCTTTCACCGAGACAGCAGCCCATCGCTGCAGTCCTACACGGACATATATCTATCCATTTCACTACATGCCATTGACATAAATATCGGACTTTAGCAGGGAGATGGGCTGGCCCCATTGCTATTCAATTTGGCTCTGGAGTGCGTCATAAGGAAGCTACCTGTCGATACACGAGGCCTGTCAGCGAAGCAAAACTAGTAGGGTTACAAATCAACGAAAATAAAACAAAGTTCAGGACGCAGTCGAGGAAAAATACTTTTTTTTTCCTTCTACCTAACATACGTTAGGTGTGTATTGGCTATGGCTTAAGAGCACAAGCCACCGATGTATCGATTAATGTCCTCTAGGGACTTATGGTAATATAGTGCTTTTTTTCTAGTTTTTCTTTATTGGCTTTGTGATTTTACTGTGTTAGTGTGTTAGTATCCGTTTGGAATGGTTAGTAGATTATTGGATTGTGTTTTTCTTGGAAGGTTAAAAGTTAGTTTTTGGGAATTGAGAGGACTATTCGCGTGAAGTTAAAGTTCTAAGTTTGATTCTTCAAGAAAGGCGATTAATTGAGTTAGTGCTTTCTCGTTGTTTTTATTAAAAAATTTTGCTATTGGATAGTTATTTTGAAAGATTTCATACTTGTTTCTTAGAGTTTCAAAGTGTTCACAGTTTAGAATTCTATGTTCAAGATCGTCTGTTATGTCGTACCACTTACATCCTTGGGATGAAACTATTTTTGCTTTTTTTAATCTTTTGTGATTGTAGGCTCGGTTGAGTAGAATTCTG
Organism: Odontomyia ornata; assembly: GCA_963969285.1. NCBI lineage: Eukaryota > Metazoa > Arthropoda > Insecta > Diptera > Stratiomyidae > Odontomyia > Odontomyia ornata. The sequence goes on along the minus strand of OZ017742.1, from coordinate 102,860,970 downwards.
TTTATTTGTTTTTGCGTGTTACTGCTTGGTGTGAAATCATGGAACCATGGTTTGGTTCTGTAAATAAGGTCTGTTTGTAGCAAAGGGCTGTACGCTAGATTTTTGTTGTTTTTTTCGGTAGTATTCATGCCATTCTATGTTAATGGAGTCGTTAATCTTTTTGATAGAGTCGTCCCATTCCAGAAATGAGTCGACCTCTTCGCCTTCTATTGTGGCCAGTTTAGCTGCTTTTTCAACCAATTCGAAGCTGTGAAATTTTTCCAGTAGCAGTGCGTTAGGTCTATTGTTGATTGTTTTTCTGATTTTTTCTGTGATGAGTTTGTGGTTTGCGTTGTTTATGATCTCGTTTATTGTGTTTTTGGAGTCGGTGAAAATGGCTATGGTGTTGGTGGGTTCAGCATCCGCGTTGTTTATAGCTTCCTGGACTGCTTTTAGTTCTGCATTTGCTGCTGTATAGTCTGTGTTCAGGCAGTATTTTAGTGTCTTTTTGGAGTTATAGCAGTGTATGGCAAAACCAGTCAGTCTGTTTTTTGCCGCATCCGTGAAATATATCTTAGCTTGGTTACCCGTAAGGTTTGGTAGTACTGCTTCAATCGACCCGTTGAAGTTTTCGTAGTTTTTTTTCTTGAAGTTGTTGGGGATGTTGTGCATGAAACTATTGTTTGAAATTTTATGTTGTGTGGGTTTTGTAGTGCAGAACCCAAACAGGTGTTGTTGTAGATGTCGACATGTTTTTTGTAAACTGTGGCATAGTTCGAGTTTTTTTGGTTCCCCGATATCATTTCTTTGAAGTCTTGGCGGTATAGGTTTTTTCCCATTTCTTTGGCAAGGAGTTGCTCAGCTCTGGCTGGTAATTCTTTAGCTAGAGCAAGCGCTAGTATATTTGGCGCGGTTGTAGGTACCCCGAGACATCGTTTTATGACTTGGCTTTCAGGCTGTCTATTTTGTTTAGAAAATAATTTGGAGCATAAACAATGTTTTTTTAGATTGCTTTCTATTACCGGTCTTATTAGAGACTTAAAGGTGTTTAATGCTTTTTTGGGGGTAAGGCCATGTTTGGGGGAGCTGATCTTGAAAGCTATGTTGATTGTTTTGTTTGCTTTACTTAGAGACTTGTTGTAGGATTCATTGAAGTGACTTTGATTGTTAAAGTTTCTGCCTAGGAAGGTGAAATTTTTTACCCAATCTAGTTGTTTGTTTCCATATTTTATTTTGTTGGGGTGGGTTTTCTTTGTGTAGAATTCTATGGCTTGGGATTTTTCCAAGTTCAAGGGGAGGTTTAGCCTGTTACATAGTTCTATGAACTTGTTGAATTTTGTTTGTAGATTATTGAGATTGTTGAGTCTGTTTTTTCCTTTGCTTATAATTAGAAAGTCAGCAAATTGAATGAGTGTAGTTTGACTGTCAGTTATTTTATGGAGGCTAGATGTGTAGAGATTAAAGAGGAGCGGACTTAGTACGTCCCCTTGCGGAAATCCATTGTTAATTTCAGTCAAATCCTTGCCTAGATGTAATTTCCTGTACATCAGGAAGTTTAAGATCCACGAGATATAATCCTCCTTGATGTTGAAGTTGGACATGATTTTGAAGAGTTCCGGAATATTTACTCTCTCATACGCACTGGAAATATCACAGTTGATGATCATGATGTTGCTTTCTTGTCTTTGTTGAGGAGGTGTAATACCGTGTTTATGCATGAGATTGCCGACTTTCCTTTTCTATGAGCAAAACAGAAATTGCTCAGGGTGTTTTGGTATTCAATGTCACTAGCAATCCTATTTTTTATTAGGCAGTTAATTATTTTCAGCGGGATGCTTATGACAGAGATAGGTCTATAACTTTCTATTTTGTGCAATGGTTTGTTTTTCTTGGGAATAGGTACGATTTTGATGTCTCTTAGTTCATTATGTATGTTGTTATTTTTGAAGCTTTGGTTTATAGAGTTAAGTAGTGCTGATTTATTGTAATGGTTTAGGGAGTTTATAATATTGTAATCAATTGCATCCAGTCCCGGAGATGATCTTTTTTTACGTTTATCTAGTACTGTGAGCAGTTCGTGTATTTCAAAGGGTTCAGCTGGTTCTATGTTGTTGGGCATGTAGGGAGTCCAGTTAGTATTTAGCGCCTGGTGTTTATTTTTTATTATTTTGAGAAAGCCTTTCTTGTTTTCGGTGTCCCATTGCGATCTCGGGTTGTTGTTGTTGTTGTTTTTGACTGCATTGACTAGATTCCAAAACTGTTTTATATCTCCACTTTGGTTTATTTCATTGATCTTTTGATCCCACAGTTCTCTTTTTGACTTAGTTACAGTTTCTCTCCATTTATTTTGTATCTCTAGAAACTTTGCTTCGCTTTCATTACTTTTCATTTTTCGGAAATTTGTCCAGGCTTTCGTTTTTTTCCCTCCATAGGATGTTTATCTCTTTTGACCACCATGGTTTTGGACTGTGTTTGAATTTCTTCGCGCTTATCTGGTTGCTTTTGATTAGCTCATTGATTTTCTTCATATTTTCTTCAAGATCATTGGTGAAGTTGATCGTGTTGATGTCCTCCATGATTTTATTTCTGTTTGGTATTCGTCTTTTCTTTTTGTTCCAATTTTCAACTTGCAGTGTTAATTCAATGGGGACGTGCTCACTCTTGCCTATTTTGTATTTTTTAGTGTTCCATTCATTCCAGTAGTTTAAACTGCTTGTTAGGGTGATGTCTGGGGCTGAAATTTGTGTGGTCTGTTGATTGGTTTTCCTAAAGAAGGTGAAAGTGCCTGTGTTGAGGGGTGCTAATTTATATTTGTTTAACACGGATTTAAGGATTTTTCCTTTTGCATTGTTGGTTTTGTCTCCCCAGTCTTTGTGCCTTGCATTGAAGTCTCCTCCAATTCTGCAGAGATTTTTGTCGTTAACCACTTTTATAATTTGATGGATTTGTTCTTTGAAAGTTGTGCTGCTTAGGTCAGGGGGAAAATAGCACGCACAAATGTTTACGCTTGGTTTTTGATTTGTTGTGGTGATTACTATTGCTTCAATGTCACTGTTGCTTAGAGGTATTTCTTTAAATTTTATTTTGTTATTAATTACTATGGAGACTCCCCCTACTTTTGCTGTTATTTTGTTAATTAGTTGGTGGTTTTTGATTTTTACGATAGGTGATTTTTTGTTATAAGTATTTCCTGTAGAAGTGCAATATCTATATTGTTTTTGTACATAATGTACTCTAGTGTATCTTTATTTTTGGAAATGCTTTGGATGTTATATTGCAGAAATTTAATATTTTTGATATCTTTCATGTTATTAAGTGTTGTTATTTGTCAGCCAGTCTGTGTATTGTAAGTTGTTTGTATTAGGTCTTTTCTGACAGTGGTTTGTAAGTGTTTGTATTGTTTCCTTGATTCAGTTTGATTCTATTTGTAAGTATTTGGTGTTGGTTTGGTTTTTACAATTATTGTTTAGTAAATTCATTAATTTTTCTATTGGTGTGACTTGGTTTGCTGTTTTGAAGATGTTTTCTGCTAGAGTGTTTTTCTCCATAAGCGTATTGTTAGACTGTAGTAGTAGATGACTACTCATTGGAAAGTTTGTTGTATAATTGGTTGTCTTGTGTTTCGTGTTTTTGTTGTTTTTGTGTATGGTTTATTTAGCATTAATTTATTTATTGTATTGTTCGAGTTTCTGTTGTTTGTTGCTTTTGTTTTTGATAGTAGTGGGAATGCTGAATCCATGGATTCGTTGTCCTTCAGCAGTTCGAATTGGTTGTCGTTGTTCAGGATGTTTCTGGCTTCTTTGAGTGTTACGTTTCTAATGGAACATACTTTCATCTCCATATCGTAATTTATCCATGGCGCTGTGATTTAGATCTCCACATAAGAAACATTTCGTATTTTTGCACTCCTTGTCTAGACATTCCTTGTCTCCGCATTTTGGACATCTTTTATTTTCTCGTTGGAATTCCTTGCAGAAGTATTGCGTGTGTCCAAGTCTGAGGCATTTCAAGCATTGTTTTGGCCTGAGGTAGTAGTATTCTACAGGCATGTTCAGATATTCTAATCTGACTTCGTCCGGCAGTTCATCTCCCGAGAATGAAATCTTCACTGTTTGTGTTGGTATGAAGTTTTCTCTGTTTTCCGGATCTCTTCTTTTTATCCTGTAAACGTTCACAATTTTTATGTTCTTTTGTTGTATTCCATGTGAGTTGCTTGGGATTCCATTTTTGGCAATCTCTTCTTCTGTAATATTTAGTAGAACTCCTTTAATTATGCCGTGTCTCATTATAAAGTTGTTAGGTATGAACGCTCTCACACCAAAGTTTTTAATGTTTTCGTTCATCACTACCTCATTGGCATCCTCAGGTTTGTTGAACATTAGTATGATCCTGTTGTATCCTACCTGTTTAATGTCCTTTATGTTCTTTATGTTCATATTTTTGTTCATTGAATAGAAGGACATTGGAGTGAGTCTCATCTTCTCATTTGTTTTATCTTTTGAAAGGTCCATTAGGACGAAGAATTTCTTCCTGTTGTCGTTTTTATCATACTTGTTGTTGTTCTTCCCAGTTCTCGCTGGTTCGGCGTTTTGATTTTCATTGTCCTTTAATTCAGCCATGTGATCCTTTAGAATCTGGGTTATCGTATTATTGTGTTTGATCGTCTTGTTTAGTGTATCCGACATAAAGTTTTCAATGTCCTCCATCGGCGTTGACATAGTTGGTGTTATTTTCGTTAAATCCTTTGTCTCATTGTTTTTAGACGTGCTAGACGTTTTACCGTTAGCAAAACCAGTGGTGTCTCCTCTGATGTTTCTTTTCACTCTTTTGGCGTCTATTTCCTCATTAATTTTTCTTAATGTAGTATCCTTCCTTTTCCCACGGTCAGGGGTACCTTCTTTTTTTTTTAAATACCTCCATTCCCTACCACTCTCTACATCACTCTTTCTTCGTCGCACAACGCTCGTGCGATCTGCATTCACATTACGTCACTTGGTCCTTTGTGCCATCCAGACAATGTTTAACACATCGGTATAAGGGGGCACACAATATAATGTGAACTAGTCCTTTTCATGAACATCTAGTCCAATAAAAATCATGATCAGCTCTCAGAGATAAAAAAAATTCAATATAATACGACGCATTCAAAAAAAAACTCTGAGTAACTGTCACTTCAGTATCTCGCCGATAGGGTCAAAAAAGAACGCCCTAAGATACTGGGCTCATAAAAGCAGGATTACAGGTCCACGCTTTATTTGTTTGTTCTTCCATTATATCATTAATAAGTGAAAACTCTTACCTGTGACGTATGAACTCTAAGGAACTGGCTTTGATTTTACTTGTCTCTACTTTAAATGATTAATTATATCTCACTGTACTCAAATCTTAATTGTTTGGGGGATTTACCAACCTTATTAGAATTAATTTATAATCGTAATAGTGAAAAGATTTTATTTTATTCGAATTGTGGTTCTTCGTTGAATTTTATAGGTTTCCGGAAGAAGAAAAACTTGCAAAAATTGTTCCTATATTTAAGGGTGGTGATCATCTTGACCCGAATAACTATCGCCCGATTGCGCTGCTGACGGGATTTAGTAAGATATTTGAAAAAATACTAAACAATCGATTTACATCATTCTTAGTTGAAAACTCTATCATAAGCCAACATCAGTTTGGTTTTCAAAAGAACAAGAGTACTTTGGATGCCCTACATTCTGTCACACGTTTCATCAATCTAGGACTTGACAGAGGTGATTATGTCATCGCAATTTTTGTGGATTTGAAAAAAGCATTTGATACAGTTGATCATGATCTCTTGCTTCGTAAACTTGAATCGTATGGTATTCAGGGTAGTCCTAAGCAGTTGTTTAAGAGTTACTTGGAGGGAAGATCGCAGAGAACTTTAATCAACAATGTCCTGGGCGACCATGCACCTACGGAAACAGGAGTTCCCCAAGGTTCAATACTGGGCCCAACTTTGTTCCTGCTATACACAAATAATCTAAATACATGTGGGCTGACGGGATATCACACATTATATGCTGATGACACAGTTTTACTTTATTCAGGACGAGACAAAACTGCCATTGAGTACACTATCAACGACGATCTAGGAAAATTCCATCAGTGGTTAATTGGAAACAAACTAGTATTGAACACATCAAAGACAAAATATATTGTTTTTAAGCAAAAGAACAAAGGAGACATAGATGTCGAACTAAATATTAACGGCGAAAAATTGCAAAGAGTGCTAGAAATGAAATATCTTGGCCTTATCATAGACCATCGTATGACCTGGTTACCACACATAAATAGCTTAAGAAGGCAATTAGCCCCAATAATAGGATTGTTAAGAAGATATGAGGATTTTCCAATGCACATCAAGAAACTTGTTCTAAATGCGTTTGTCCTGGCGAAATTGCATTATGGAGTACTTATTTGGAGTCAATCAGCGAAGCAACATTTAAACAGTATATCCAGGCTGCTGACCAAAGCGTATAAAAACATTCTGAAGCTGCCAATGCTTACTGAAACTAGTTTGGTTTACCAATTGGCAAAATCATTAACCTTTAGTCAAATTATTATTATGGAGAAAGCGAAGTTTATCTACAGAAATTTAAAAACTAATGGATCGGAACGAGCGCCATTAATTAAGGTATCACAGATCATTAATTAAGGTATCACAGATCACATCATCCAGGTAAACGGGAGCATTTACAAGAGGCTTGCGAATAGATACATTAATATAGATTATGGATCGTATTTTGTGAAGGAGGACTTCAACGTAACGAGGTGTTATAAGTGTCAAAAATACAACCACAAAACATCAAAATGTGAAGGGGAGCAAATATGTGTAAAATGTGGAGGAAAGCATGACCTAAAGGACTGCAAAAGCACGATTGAGAAGTGCTCTAACTGTATTGGTAACAATAACAATGCTGATCATTCTCACAGAGCTGACTCTGTAGAGTGTCCGGAGTTTCAACGCAGAATATTGATCGCCAGGAGGAGTACCGACTACAACTTTGATGATTGCTAATCTTTCTAATCAATCAAGTGGAACAAATTTAACACTTATGTATGCTAATATAAGAAGCTTAAGACATAAGCTAAGTGATATTCAAATTTACCTGCAGCAAAATCCTGACATAGATTTGATTATTCTAAATGAAATCTGGATTTACCCAGAAGAAGCACGGTTTTACAATATTGAAGGATATAATGCGGTATTCTCCTGCAGACCTGGAAGAGGTGGTGGTACAGCAATCTACGTAAAAAATACAATCAATTTCATTGCCAAGAGAGTGATGCCTGATAAGTATAACGTTATAATAATTGAAGTACGCCATGCAGGTAAAATAATAAAATTAGGGACGTACTACAACCCCAATCGAATGAATGCGCAAGATTTTTGCACAGTACTAGATACATTATTCTCAACTGAAAAAAATTTGATCACAGTAGCGGACACAAACATTGATGTGCTAACGGAATCACCAGAAACACGGATTTATAAGGATACGCTAGAAACGAATGGAACGGTAATCATAAACAACAACCAAATTACTCGCCCAGTGTCAAATACCTGTCTGGATCATATAGTAACCAATGATTTAAAAGTCGCTGAAAGCATGACATACATATTTGAGGACTGGCCGGAACTGGATCATCGTGTGATAAAAATTGCTATTCAAGACCAAACCCTGAACAAACAGAAGCCGACCTACAAAACGTTCAGATTTCTAGACAAGGAGCTCTTTAAATCAAACATACGAGAGTTACTGGAAAAGCGGAAACCAAATAGTATTATTGAACTCAAAAATATCATCATATCTGCTAAGCAAAGTTCTACAATTGAGAAAAAAATCAGGTGTCGACAACGGACTTGGATAACGAAAAAAGTAATTGATGCAAGTATTAAAAAAAGGAAGGCATACATGGACTACAGGAAGAACAGTAGAAACCAGGCTTTCAAGTTACTGTATATGCAAGCGAAAAAAGAATCGAAACGACTGGTGAAAGAGGCTAAATTCTTATATTTCTCAAGAAGAATGGAAACAGCGGCTGACAACTCCCGCGAAATATGGAAAATAATAAATGAGGTAAAGGATAACTCTTCAACGCAGGGTATATCACAAAACTTTCAACTGAATCCTGATGGGCCCTCTTAACACATCGTGTCCACGTGACGCGGCGAACTCATTGAATAATTTTTTTTCAACAATTGGTGGAAGAATCACTAAAGAAATCGTTGCCAGTTCAGCAGGCAATGTAAATAATACAAATATCGCAATAAATTCCATCTTTCACATTCATCAAAAAAATAAAAGGGAAGTCTTAAATGTAATCAATGAATTGAAAAAGAATACGGCGCCAGGCATTGATAGCATCACGATGAATGAGATTAGTATAATAAAGGAGGACATAGCCCAGATTATGGCAAATTTTATAAACGTGCATATTAGGAATGGGACTTTTCCGGAAGACGAAAAACTTGCAAAAATAGTTCCTATATTTAAGGGTGGTGATCATCTTGACCCGAATAACTATCGCCCGATTGCGCTGCTGACGGGATTTAGTAAGATATTTGAAAAAATACTAAACAATCGATTAACATCATTCTTAGTTGAAAACTCTATCATAAGCCAACATCAGTTTGGTTTTCAAAAGAACAAGAGTACTTTGGATGCCCTACACGTTTCATCAATCTAGGACTTGACAGAGGTGATTATGTCATCGCAATTTTTGTGGATTTGAAAAAAGCATTTGATACAGTTGATCATGATCTCTTGCTTCGTAAACTTGAATCGTATAGTATTCAGGGTAGTCCTAAGCAGTTGTTTAAGAGTTACTTGGAGGGAAGATCGCAGAGAACTTTAATCAACAATGTCCTTAGCGACCATGCACCTACGGAAACAGGAGTTCCCCAAGGTTCAATACTGGGCCCAACTTTGTTCCTGCTATACACAAACAATCTAAATACATGTGGGCTGACGGGATATCACACATTATATGCTGATGACACAGTTCTACTTTATTCAGTACGAGACAAAACTGCCATTGAGAACACTATCAACGACGATCTAGGAAAATTCCATCAGTGGTTAATTGGAAACAAACTAGTATTGAACACATCAAAGACAAAATATATTGTTTTTAAGCAAAAGAACAAAGGAGACATAGATGTCGAACTAAATATTAACGGCGAAAAATTGCAAAGAGTGCTAGAAATGAAATATCTTGGTCTTATCATAGACCATCGTATGACCTGGTTACCACACATAAATAGCTTAAGAAGGCAATTAGCTCCAATAATAGGATTGTTAAGAAGATATGAGGATTTTCCAATGCACATCAAGAAACTTGTTCTAAATGCGTTTGTCCTGGCGAAATTGCATTATGGAGTACTTATCTGGAGTCAATCAGCGAAGCAACATTTAAACAGGATATCCAGGCTGCTGACCAAAGCGTATAAAAACATTCTGAAGCTGCCAATGCTTACTCAAACTAGTTTGGTTTACCAATTGGCAAAATCATTAACCTTTAGTCAAATTATTATTATGGAGAAAGCGAAGTTTATCTACAGAAATTTAAAAACTAATGGATCGGAACGAGCGCCATTAATTAAGGTATCACAGATCAACCCATATAATGCGAGGAATGCAAATCAATTCGTAATACCTTTTGCCAGAACGGATCGACTAAAGAACGATGCAACGAATGATGCTCTGCGTATATATAACAATCTACCAGAAATTGTTAAGGAAGCAAACTCACTTTTGGTATTTAAGAAAAGACTAAGGGAGCATTTAATGAGTACTGATTGAAGCGTGGACCTGTAATTCTGCTTTTATGAGCCCAGTATCTTAGGGCGTTCTTTTTGACCCTATCGGCGAGATACTGAAGTGACAGTTACTCAGAGTTTTTTTTTGAATGCGTCGTATGATATTGAATTTTTTTTATCTCTGAGAGCTGATCATGATTTTTTGGACTAGATGTTCACGAAAAGGACTAGATCACATTATATTGTGTGCCTCCTTATACCGATGTGTTAAACATTGTCTGGGTTGCACTAAGGACCAAGCGACGTAATGTGAATGCAGATCGCACGAGCGTTGTGCGACGAAGAAATTTTTGACGAGTCTTAGTTTTCAACGATTGTCAGACTGCGGAAGCTGCAATGGGCTGGACACATGAATCGTATGGACGAACAATGGATTCCAAAAAAGTTTTTCGCTGGGAGAACTGAAGGCTGGAGACCAGTGGGGAAACCGAGGAAACGCTGGTCTGAGTCGGTCGACGAAGACAGCTCATCGCTGCTCAGATTTCGAAAGTGGAGGACACGGTCAATGGACCGAGGCAGTTGGAGGCGCCTTTTCCAGGAAGCGAAGGCCCGAAAGTAGCTGTAGTGCTACGAAGAAAAAGAAGAAGATTCCCCGGCAGTCTTGAGTATTGCCTACAGACCAAAAGTTAGGTTATTTTTGTCAGAGAATAGTAAAGGCCCATAAGGAAAACGAATATTGAATTACGGCATGTGTTCTAAATAAGACATATTTAATATTTCATGGATTTTAAAAGCACACAACGAATGTCCACATTAATACATTTGATGCAAAATATTGCGTGATTTCTATTTGAGAAGTATAAGGTCGAACAAAAAACACAAATTGCCTACCTTCGCAGCCGACTAACTCCGTAATTCCCCATCGCTAAGGAACTATTCTTTTTGTGTTATATGAAAGTGTTGATTTCTAAAAACTAACTAAAACAATTATTATAACAATCACTAACCGTCGGCGGAACATGGAAACAAATTTATCCATTTTTTCATTGAAATTTCGCGCGTTTTCCACAACAGGATTCAATCACAATTGAAAAATGTAAACTACGATTGCCAATTGAACCTTGAGACAAAACACTGACACAATATTGAAATTTTCTTGAAGGAGAAATGCCACTTGACCACTCGTTCACGGCGATCCTTGGGCAGAAACACTTACGGAACTAGCAGAAAGCAAAAAATATCACTTACAATTTTGACGTGCTCGTTAATTTTTGTTTTTCATTGACTCGGCGACTTGTACTCAAGATTTGAGCCGGCGGCGATGCACTTGTCGATGCAATCGAGGAAGTTGACAAAGTTGATCCCGTTGCTGTTGCACTAGTCGCAGTCGGATCATCATTACGCTTTCTCGATGCTAACCATCTTGCTCGACGTTCTGCAAATTTTTCACGAACCCACGGGATCATGGCTCGTCCATCAACAACACGTATATGATTTTTGTTGGGTCGATTAAATTCAATCCTTGCGATAACATCACACTTAAAAATCGGTTAGTTTGTGCTTTAAGTTTTACGACGACGTTCTATCGATGCCATTGTTGATTTGTGCATGCTTTTAATTGCACAAATATGAAAAATATGCTGGAGATGGAGTTGACCGAAAAATTTATGTTTATGTTTATTGCTCCAAAAAAAATGTCTTTCAGGAAGGGCGGACTGTCACTATGACAATTTGATTTGAGCAAATAATATAGGGTTGAGTAACGATTCCAGTGAAGGAATTTGAGTCCGTGGAGACTGGAAAGAGAAAATGAGCAATAATTTATTGTCATATCGGGCAAGTTTCGGGAATTATATACCTTTGAGGAACAAGATAAAACCGGAGTGGACATCCATGTGTACACGTTGTCGCAACTACCCCTGCGACCGCCTGCCTAACTACGTGTCTTTTTGCACCTACCCCTGCGACCGTGATTCTAAAGCTAGTTAAGGGGAACCCAATGGGTTGTCACAAGAAAGTAAACAAACGCTTATGCACTCGTAAATATGGTTTTATTGCAAATAACACTTCACAGAACAAGAAAATAGCATTGAATACAAATAAAGCATTACGGCCACTTAGGATAGAAAACACTGTCGTATCGATAACCCATCGTTTTCTAGCAATAACGCACATTACACTTTTAATTGAGTTCCTCGCTCCGATTTACAATGTCACTCCTTAAAATGTTGTTATCCCTAAACCAGGTGTAATATTACTTTCACTACAGTCAATATGTACCTCCGGACACGTTCTCGAACCGAAAAAACAACTAAATTCCGAATCGTATCTCACGCGCCAGGTAAATTTCGCGTCCATGTTTAGTCGTCAAACTGACAATCTGGCTCTCGAGAGGAGAAATTGTGGAAATTATTGGAAATGAAATGACAATCATGCTCAGAAGGTGGTCGCATCATTTTCTATGGAGCTTATATGAGCATAGCCTCTCCATTTGTTCCGTTCCTCAAAGTTATATACTCAAAGCGGGAGTGGAATAAAGTTTCTAGCGAGACGCCGGTTAGGTTAAGTGAGTGCGTGGTGTGCCAAAGTTATTTGAGAAATTAGCTGGTAAGTTGAGTTTATTTTCTATATCTTTTCTAGTTATGTTAGACTAAACTTATTGTTTTCTCGTAAGTGGAATTGCCTTCAGAGTAACGCTAAATGCACATCTTCCTCAATATACTGTGTATCAGATATTGCAGGGATGTACAGATTTTCCATCGAATTAATGTTTTAGCAAGCTTAAAACTACAACAAAAGATTATTTCTTATGAAGAACTCCAAATTTTAATATTTCGTTTATCATCCCTCTTGATATTTTCGATAACTTGCTCAACGCCCAGAAATATCACTGACAATATGGCGGTCTATACGGAATATTACTCAAAGATTTCATGGACCCAATTACAATTAAAGTTCCATAATTTTCGAGAATAACGGGTAAACTTTTAAATTACATATTTCATGTAAGATGTCGTGCCACTGTGCGATTAAATCATGAGTGTTTAACCCATTTGTTCCCAGAAAATTTTTATTTGCAAATTCTTTCATTCTTGAATGCAACATTATTTTTGTCTTCGAAACATTTTTTGCAAACGAAATGCTTTTTTTCAATTTTTACGCCCATTAGAAGCAAAAATGCAGCGTTGCGTAAACGCAACGTTGGGAATCCTGGTCATATATATTAATACAATAATAAAAATAATTTTTTTTATACTCCTGAAAATGTATTTTGTTAATAATATAGCATCCCATGTAAGGAGGATAGATTGTAGTAGTCTTTGCGTAGAGACGTGTTTTAAATCGCTCCTGTCAAAAGTTTTCAAAAATTAAATTGATTTTTTTCGTAGAGGTATATACAGGAGACGGCGAAAGACCAAATTCATGAAGCTACGAGCTTTTGCCTTTGCTATTGTGATAACTCGCATAGGCTCGAAGCTAATTTCGAAATTGGGGTCGAAATTTCGTTCATCATATTATAAGGTGTATCATACTCTTGGCGATAAACTTTATGAGAATGCAGCGGTTGAAAATTAATTGTTTACTACAAAAAGAAAGCCAAAAAATTGTCATAGTGCTGATATTGTTATTCGGGTGGAATTTTCTTGCAAACGCTTGAGAGGGTACCACTTTTGACCCACGTAGAAAATTTCATCAGATGGCGATTTTAATAGGGCATTGTTAAAAATATTTTACAATCCCCTAAAATGGTCTGTAGTATAAATACTTACAAGTTACGCCATTAAAAATGTTTCCATGATAAACATTCATTACTTCAGTTGATACTAAAATAGCGAATTGCGCTTACCTTCTGACCTTTTTGGGCCGCCATTTTGAATGCATGCATTTGATTTTGGATTTTTAAAAATATTTCAATGTTAGAGTCTCATCAGTCAATTTGTCCAATCTCAGTCAAATCAGTTTCCCTCTAGACAGGGCAAAAGTATTAAATTTTTAATGAAAATGGCAACGAAAAATATTTTTCATCCGATTTTGATAATTTTTTGTTTAGTACAAGGACTTAGTACAATTATCCGTAATCTCAAGTTTCATTAAAATCCATTGGAAAATTTGCCCACTAGAGGGCCACAAAAATCTGAAAAAATCGCATATTTGAATCGCCGCCATTTTGAAACGTGAGGATGTATGTGAACCAAAATAGCAAAATGTTTAGATCTAATTGTTTTCTATCTTGAAAATAAATTTCATTCACATTGAATCAAATTTGGGCCTTTCAGAAGCCTTTGAAATTTCTAGCTTCAACTAGCCGCCATTTTGTTGTTGGAGACCTGATCTCTAGTTTTTTTACATGATTCTTTAGGCATTTACAGTCTTTACCAAAGAACCGAATTTCATTAACATCGGTTGAAAAGTTTGGTCACAACTACAACATCCAATGCTTATACGCTTTTCGACGTCTGAGCGGCCACCATTTTGTTTCAAACGGTTCGACTTTGGATTTTTTATTGTGGAATTCATCCCATACCTCAATAAACCTCTGTACCACATTTCATCCAAATAGGAGCCACGGTTTGGTCAGAAATGAAATCACGAATGTTTGTCTAAAATGGCCGCCACTTTGTTTTTTCTCAACCGATTTAGCTGGTTAAACAACTTAACTGAGATATTTACCCAATACGCCTTTCCTAAAAATTTTGTGAAAATTGGAGCGAAATTGTGACCTCTAGCATAGTCACGATTTTCGTTATATCATATATATATATATATATATATATATATATATATATATATATACGCAAAAGGTAAATTTCTCTTGAGAAATTCGCCTAAAATAAAAAAAAACGACTCCAAAGTAAGAAAGATGAATAAAATTTTTTAAAAGCGGTGCTATATTGCATGGTGCTTTCATATCACATTCATAAAACTCATTTCATCCTTTGTAGGGCACTTTGAAGTCGGTTTTCTTCGTTTTCCGGTAAATAAACAAATATTTTCAAATTAAACCGCCATGCATGCATTTCGGCATTAATTGGCTCGATTCTCAACAACAATTTCAGTCCCATCACCACAACTCCAGAAACTTAGAAAAACATTTTTAAATTCAACTTACCAGTTTTTGAAATTAATAAAACAGCTTCCATATTGTAGGTGCACTGCAGTGATACGAGATTTCGTATTTAAGAAAATCTTCAAAGTTTTTCAATTAAAATGTTTACTCCGATACATGAAACTTTTACAAGCACCTTTGCAACAACAAAACGAATTATTTTCAACAATTTAACCTTAACACCATTATGTACGGAGCCGACAAAACTTGCAACATTTGCGCGCAACATCTATTTCACATGCAATTTGCACTTTAATAATTACGAACTTTTACTTAAAAACACAATTAATTACTTCAACACGAAGCTTTAAGGATAACTTAGGCCCATTGAAGTCCGTAGGAATAAAAATCAGAAAAAAAGCGCGTAAATTCTTAAAATGGAAGCGAGTTTCAGTTGCATGTTATCGGAATTCTATGACCGGCGTCAAATCTGTTTCAACCGAGAAAATCTTTAAATTCGCGTCTCCCATATACCGTTTCTAGCAGGCACGATTCATACAACATTCGAAATTATGTTTTCATTCACGAAACGCACCGAAAACCTGGAAGGACACAGAAAACGTCACTTAAATTAAAGCCGGACACATAATTGTTTCCTTGAATGCACTTTACTTACCTTAATAATGAAAAATACTCGATGACGCGTTCACATTTTTGCTACAATGTGCTTTACACATTGAACACTTTATTTTCGAAATCACTTATAGAATCCACCCGAAACAAGCGTTTTCATTGAACATTTTTAAAAATTACGATCTTTGATGAAATTTTCGCAGGAATTGTCAACTTCTTGTTTTCCATCAGCTGAAACATTATTTCCGAAATCAGGGGTTTCACAATTGTTGATTTCGATCGAAAACGATTTAAATGTGGCGCACTTCGTAGTATGTTAGTATATTTTATGGAAAGGAAAGAAATTTGTTGAACAATATTTGGAGGCATTGTTTACAATTGTAAATGCTGTATGATAATTAGAGAGAAAACTAAAAATAATGAACTTTTTTAGCTATTTCGAAATTAATTTCGAACAATGATAGAATTTGGACAATCATACGTAAGCTCATTCATGAAAGTCCAAAAGCTTTCGAAAATTGGAGTATACGGACATGAAATGTCTGTTCGTATTGAGCATGTATTAAGAGACTTCAATATTTTATATGGGAAATGAAAGTTCGCCGTCTCCAGTGTATACCTCTATGATTTTTTTAAAAACGTTAGTCCGAAGTTAATTTTTATCGGAAAAAACTTATATTGTCGACTCAGGAAATTTCTATCGAATATTTTTTACTTCGATTGGTAACGAAAAACATATCAGCAAAGAAAACTTCGCAGCTGGTATGGAGGAGCCCGACGGCTTCCCACCGTTGGGGCAACCTGAGGAAACGACGAATACGAAACTGGCGATAATCACCAAGAGAAAACATAACGAAGAAAACTCCGCAGATGGAGGGTGCAAGCTACAAATAATAGCGGACAATCAATAAATTGTAAAAAGAAAATGATGTACTAAGGCTAGAGATACAGTCCCTCAAGGATCTCTTAAAGAAAGCGATGAAGCCTCAAAAGACGCAGCCGCAAAATCAATGGCAACAGGTAAAGCCGAAGAAAAGTGCAAAGCAAGCAATTCCAGAAGAAGTTCTAAGTGCTGGTGGCACCAACGAGAGCCAAAACTATTTTGCAGCGCTGGAGGGATTAACCGAAGATATGGGAAATTGGAGAAAACAGTAGGTAATTCTAATCAAGATAATGACAAACTTTATTCAATATTTAAAGAACAAAAATAAGGAGAAAAAATTAGCCCGCAGTTCTGCTGGTTCCTCTGAAAAAGCTCCCAACAAGACAGAAAAAGTTCCGCCAATCAACGTGTTCGGACAAAGCGGGAAAGATATGGTTCGGCTATTGGCAGCCGAAAATAAACTGGCCAATTTCGAAATCAAAAGAGTGAATGCCGAAAAATTAACTATAAGGACGAAATCACTGGTTGATTTCAAGTCAGCCAAAGATGCGCTGAATTCTGAGGAGGTTCCACACTTCACCTATACCCCAAAGAGTGAAAAGAATCAGACCTTCTTGTTGAAGGGTTTGGCCTGCGGAGAGGATACGGTCGATCTTCAGGTGCTCAAGGAAGCTGCACCAGATATTGATTTTGTTTCAGTCAAAGCCTTTGCGACAAGAAGGTCGACCATAGAAAGGAAGAATTTACCACTTTACCTGGTACAAATTGCAAATAAGAGCAGTCCAAGTGCCCTCCAACAAATAAGGTACTTGAATTTCAGAGTGGTGAGGTGGGAACGCCTGCAGATACGAGAAATCAACCAGTGCGATCGCTGCCAACGATTTGGGCATTCGGCTGCCAACTGCGCCATGCATTACCGATGCATCAAATGCAAGGACGTGCATGCTCCCGGCGAGTGCAAATTGGCTCAGACGGAGCCTAAAGAAAAATTATACTGCGTTAACTGCGGTATTTATGGTCACCCAGCATCATATCGAGGATGCTTCCGATATCAAGATGCAAAAGTTAAATTTGCTCCAAAGCAAACACAAGTACACCGTAATATCATACCTTCCAACTTCGTCAAGCCCGGAGTATCATTTGTACTCGCCGCTAGAGGACCAGCAGAAAAAGCTGGAAATAATTTAAATAATGTAAGTGGCAATAATGAGCTGCTTCTCAAAATTTACCAGCAACTTAATTCTTTATCGGAGAGAATCGACAAACAAGATTCAAAAATTAACTTTGCTTTTCAGCGTTTAGGTCTTTCAAATGCGTAATAATAACTTGTCATCCAGTCATATTCCCATGGATAGGCTTCGCCTCCTATCGATCAACGTCAACTCTATCGTTGCCATACATCGACGTGATTATCTCCTTGAATTTATTGTTAAGCAAAAGCCTGACATCATACTTCTCACTGAAACCCACCTCAATTCATGGCATTCCATGGAATTCAAAGATTTTGCACTCGTAAGAAACGATAGGGTAATAGGTGATGGAGGAGGTGGCACCGGGATATTGGTTAGAAGACCCTATTGTTTCCAAAATATTGAAAAAGTCGAATTCAAAAACTTTGAATTTCTTGAAGTGTCCGTCATCAAAATTTCACTGCCAGGTGGGGCTAACCTCTTCGTTATCTCTGCCTATGCAACTGATCAAAATGTTCTCAAGTTCAAGGAGGAACTTAATTCCTTGTTTGAAATACTTGAATTGAACAGGCTGCATACTTATTATATTTTTGCTGGTGGCCTGAACGCCAAGCATACATCATGGCTAAACGCCACCAATAATCCAAGAGGTGTATTCCTGAAATCATGGATAACAGAGAACCAAATTGAATACAGGTGCAACCTATATGGGTCGGAGTTCCCAACATACCCTAGGACAAATTCATATTTGGACCTCTGCATTGCTGACGCAAGACTTGAATTCAGCTTTAATAGTCCTCAACGGAAACTGCAGGTGCTTCCTTACGATAGCGACCATAACGCAATCGTAATGGAAATCAATCATCAAAGGGATGATGTCTTCCTCATTCCAGTTCAACATGAAAACCATCGGTTGAATTTCAAAAAAGCAGACTGGGGAATGTTTCAAAAGAAGTTTAATCGAGAGTACCAGAAGCAATGTCCCCCTTCTGATGGTGGCAACTCTTGCTCAATGGTTCCTAATGACAGGAATCTAACTAACGACGAAATATATCTGTATTTGTCGAAGTTAGAGAAGCTGACGTTGGAAACGATTGAGAAAGTCGCTCCAAAGATTTAACATCGAAACAATATGGAAGGATATGAAACACCAACCATTGTTAAAAAGATTGAAAAGCCTTTTTCTCACACGCGTCAACAATATTTATCGACGATTTTTGGACTACAACCATCCCTCGTTAGCTTTGTTGAAATTACACCTGAAGAATGTCCGGAACTTAATCCGGTCATACTTCGGGAGTGAGGTCAGCAATCAATGGGCGGAAAAATTGAGAGTTATTAGCCCACAGGACTCAGATGGCGTTTTCGCGAAAGTGAATAGCATATTCCGTAAGAAGTCTCGAGTGAAGGTATCGAATCTTGAAGTCACTAGTGATGAGATCAATCTTCTCGATAAGGGCTGGTATCGAAATTGATAGTACGACTCCGGATAGAAATGGAAACAGGATTATTTGTGAGGGATTGCATAAACTTGCCCTGATTGGAACACATTTTGAATTGGTTCATCTACCAAACCCTGAGAGAGGGAACGAAATATTTTCAGAGGTCATTGAAGCAAAAGTTTCCGACTTCTTAAATTAAGCCTGAACGGCCAATCAATTCTTCATTTCAATGAAACATTAACATCTGACCTCATAACGAGCTTGAATCTTATTGTTTATTTTGTTAGCTATGAAGACTTCATATTTCGCAGGATAAACAACAAGAAATCATGTGGTACTGATGGTATTCCAAATATAGTTCTCCGACTTCTGCCTGAGGTTGCTACTAGGAATTATTGCATATTGTTCAACAACATGTTGAACAATTCATATTTCCCAAATGAGTGGAAACGGCTAAGGTATTTCCGATTTTGAAGTAAGGAAAAGAATCTTCATGCCCTAAAAGCTATCGCCCAATCAGCTTGCTGCCCAACATCAGCAAGGTGTTTAAAGTGACACTCAACAGAGCATTAAACGCCCACATTGAGGAAAATGAGTTGATGCCGAATTGCCTATTTGGTTTTCGTGCCAGGCATTCGACCACACATGCACTAACGAAAGTAACCTCAGACATCTGTTGGAAACTAAACCATAGAGAATGTGTTGGAGCATGTCTCATTGATATGGAGAAAGCCTTCGATGCGATGTGGTTCGATGGACTAGTATTTAAACTCCTTCAGGACAGGTTCCCCAGACACCTTATCGCCATGATGTGCAATATGTTATACGGGAAATCGTTTGTTGTAACTAATGGAAATCGGACAAAAATGCGCGAATTTAAGGTCTTGAATGGTCTACAGCAGGGAACAGTTACTGCGCCTCTGCTCTTCTCAATATTCATTCGCAAGCTATTGAACGGCTTTGAGTTTAACGTCTCGCCTACGCGATCTTGGTAGCGTTTGCTGATGATCTGATCATCTATACGGTAGATCGAAAAGCTGCAATAGTCCAGAGCAATCTCCAAAAAATGTTCAATGATGAACAGCTGTACACTGACAATTGGCGAATGAAAATCAATGCGCAGAAATGCGAAACAATTCTGTTTCGGACAACGCTGCAGGAGGTCAGTCAAGACCTGAAACATAATTGGAAGGATTTCCACATCATGGCTTGCGAGGGTAGTTCAGAACGGGTTCCACATAAATCCTGTGTTCGATACCTCGGTGTTCATCTCGATCAGTATCTCTACTATACTGAACATGTGAAAATCATGCTCAGTAAGGCACTAAAAGTAATCATGGCTCTACGAAGTCTCTTTCATTCCAAATACATTAATCAAAAGGTCAAAGTTATCTGTTACAAGACCCTGGTTAGACCAGTTCTGACATATGGATGTCAGATCTGGTTCAACCAGAGTGCTAGTACTATGGAAAAATTGAAAGTTTTCGAAAGGAAATGTCTTCCTGCATGCAATGGTTTGTACAGAAAGCCTGAGACGGATTGAAAACATTATATATCGAATAGAAGAATTTATCAAACTGCTCAAGTGACAAGAGTCGATATCTTCATATTGAAACTTCTTCGGAATCATATCGCAAGAAATGTAACTGTGAGTGAAACCCCTTGGATTTCACAGCCGTTTCACCCTACAGACGGGTATATTGCGACTTGCCTCGCTACTGGCTTCGTTCCTCCAGAAGCATTCGTGTATTTGGACATGAATCGATATGTTTTTGATTCTGACGATGTTCCAGTCATATATCACATATATAGACGGGCCACCGATAAGAAGATAAAATATCCTCCGAGTTTGAGTTCACGAGACCAACAATTCCAATGGAGATACTCATTTGGTAGATTCGTTGGAGCTGATCGAGCTGAGACGGGGCAATCTAGGTATTGGCGGCTGAATGACAATGTCTAAATTATTCGTGTGTATTTTCAGTTTTGGTGTTTTTCGTTACTTAGTTTTTGAGTTTCAGCTCATTATTGCTACATTTAGTGTTGTGGTTTATTTGTGTTAGGAATTAGGTTAGGTATATGTTATGTTTATTTTATTAGGTTAGAGATAAGATTAAACGCTTAGGTTAAGAATATTGTGATAGAATTTTTTAATATAAGATAAAGCTTTTGATTGAATTTTATTAGAATTAGGTCATAACATACTAGATGTAGGATCAAAGTTCACTGTTGTGTTTGAATTATAAATAATTTTTGAATAGTGTAGGTTGGTTTTTTGTCCTTTTTCCAATCAAGTCATAATATATGTAATAATCTTAATTAATTTGAATTAGCTATAGTTTTTTTGCTAAAATGTGTTTAGTGATAACGTATAAATTTAGAGAGCCAATTAGGCCATTACGTTTTTTTGTATTGTTTGGAATTTGTTTTATATTCTTTTAAAATGTATAAGGATTAGTATTGAATAAAGCGCTTTTGACTTTGATTTTGACACTGTCCGATCTGCAGAATTTTTAGAGCAAGTGCAAGCGATTATAGACGAGGACCCTTCAACATCAATGAGGTTCCTTGCGAGTGCGCTTCATGTTTCTGAGCGCCTTATTCGTAGAGTTGTCCACGAAGACCTTCGTAATAACTCTTACGTAATGCGCAGAGGACAGTTCATGTCGGAACGAACACGGGAACAGAGAGTTCTCCGATCAAACCGTCTTTTAAACAAAATCAAACACCCTGAGGCGCCCAAAATGTTATGGTTTTTTCCGACGTAAAAAATTTTGAAAAGACCAATCGCAGAAATGACAGATGGCTATGTTCAAATCCTATGGAGGTTCCTGTTGTTATGTACACAAAATTTCCTGCCAGTTTTAAGTGTTGTCAGCAACGAAGGACATGTTATGCCACCACACTTTTTTACTCAAGGACTTCGAGTGAACTCTGCTACATACATCGAGGTTTTGGAGACGGTAGTGAAACCCTGAATAGACAATTTAAGCGGAGGCAGACCATACATTTTTCACCAAGACTCTGCTCCTTCACATAAAGCGATGGCGACACAAGATTGGATGGCCGAAAATTTTCATGACTCCATAACACCGAACCTATGGCCACCTAGCTCAGCAGACCTTAATCCTTTGGATTATTACGTATGGGGAGTAGTTGAGCGTGAGACCAATAAGCGTCCTCATAATACCACTTCTACGCTGAAGACTGCTATTAATGCCGTTATGGTCAATATGAACAAGGAGCATTTGATTCGGGCATGTAATCGTTTCCGGACCCGGATCGAAGAAGTTATTGCTGCTAATGGCGATTTTATTGAATAACTATAGCCATATATTAATTTAACGTTGTATAAAAAATTCCTGAAATTTCATTAAACGATGCCAGAACTCTGCTATCACTTTTCCCTTTAAAACTGTAATACACCCGCGTAATATAGAGTTGAAGGAACACATATTGGTATCAAGATATTAAACTCGTAACGTTCACTTGACGAGTTGCAAATATGCTAGAGTAGCCAAAGAAATGCAAACGCTATATTAACTTGCTAATGACACTAGAAAGGTCAGGGGCGGCAGTGCCCCTCACTAATTATACAAAGAATTGCAAAGTACAATTTGATAATTTGGAAAACGATCACTGTGTAAAATGCACAATCTACTGAATTACGTGTAATTAACACTAGCGAAAAAAAACGTCCCACTTATTTCACTATTTGCGTTCCAATACTCCAAAGAACTATTCCGGAATCCTAATTTTGCAATCACTCCAAATTTTTAAGCGGACACTAATCCATAATTTAGCCGGTAAACGCGAAAACGGAAAATTAATATTTCCAAAGCTTAGAATTTAATACTAAATCGAGACGATATACCCTAAAAATTTTGACGTCCGCCGTGCTGCGGTTATTCGCAAACTCCCCCACTTGCCGATCCGTCCAAAACTTGTCTTTTCTCTTTTCGTGTAACAACCGGTAAAAATCCCATCAGCTGAGTTAGATCAGCTGAATTCGATCAGCCTCGTTAGCTTCCTTGGGTAATGTAATACACCGTTGGGGTGCACTAAATCAGTTGTTCCCGGTTCAAAATTTAAATGGGCAGATTTAAAATTATTTTAGGAAAAATTAACTGAATAAAATAAGTTAAATCTCATGAAGAATATAATTAAAGGAAAACGATTAAATTTAATACAGAGGAAAATTGATATAAAGTTACAATTAATAATAATAAGAAAGAAAACTATTTTACAAATGACGATTATGATTGGAAATAATTATTTTTTCTAAATCTGCCATTAAAATTTTTAATAGGATATAGGAAGGTTTTCGTGCAGTTTGCTTGTGTGACTGCTCGATTACTACACCCATCGCACCGTGTATTTTTATTTATTTTTGTTTTTTACCGTCATTTTTTTTATTCATTTCCCAAGAAAAATCCAACTTAGTTAAAATTCAACTTTTCTGGTATACACTTGGGATAAATTAAAGTGTAAACTCTGTATATAAATACTTTGTTAATTCTTATGAGATTCACATAGAAGAAAATACAGATACATCACATCACATTTATCTTATAGCCTTTCGATGAATTAATCAATCACATGATATTTCTTGAAACTGAATTTTGTTAAAACTTATGCCGTGACCACATTAGTACTCTAGAAAAGGGTATACGCTCAATTTCACGCTTATGATTATTACATGTTTGATATTATTAGTTGCTAATACGATTTAAACAAGCATGGAGAATAGAGTTTTGATATTTTGCTGTTTTACGGATTTACGGGCCGTTTTTGTCCTTATCGAGTTGTAAGGCAAATATTGTAATGAATTTCTACTTTCAGATCGAACGCGGAACCGACCTCTCATCGGTTCTAGACGTTAAGTCTGAGTAGTGCCAACGGATGGTACCAACAGGTCAACCAATCCGTGCACCGTAATCCATTCACGCGGTGACTGCTTGTCGGCCAGCTAGTTCGGAGAGGATTTCGGTCGCGGGTCTCCGAATGAATTACGCTCAATTACAATATTTCAGTCACCTGAACTTGCCCGTTTTTCAAACGCGTCAACAATTACTCATCCAGAACGAGAAACCTACATTACGTTAGTTCTGGATGTGATCTATCCACAGATCTCAAATCAAAAACGCTACAAAATCCTATAGGCGCGTTACCGATTCACCGACGCGGTACCGAAAAATATACTACTCGAACTTAAATCGAAGGAAGCTACTCTAAGGAAATGACGAAACAAACAAAGGTACCGCGTACCGCGCGCGATGCGAAACCGACTTCAGCGGATTTGTCGAAACCCTAACCTCGCGACGGCATACCTACCATACACTCTCCGTTCCCCCTGAAATAGAACGAGTTACTGAAAAGGAAAGTCGTGTGTTAACTTAGCAATTCATATTATTATTCAATTCAATTAAATTAGGATTTCTATTATAAATATTAGTATCTTCCATTTAAAAACGAGAAAATTCTCTAATCTACAAATCTGTAACAAAAAAATCGTGTAAGTATTTATCTTAGATACTTCTCCTTATCTGACATGATTTTAGTAGTCTACTTTTTCTTATTTTAAGCTTTAATTTGAGAAAACACAAACTATCTTTTATCTATGTTTTGGATTTAAATTTTGCGTTTAAAAAAACATATCACTAAGGATTTTCGTATATTCTAAGCATTAAACAAATTTGCTGGTTGCTTGTTTGTTGTAAATTTAGTCATATCGAGCTTATTTCTCATGGGGAAAGGATTCGAGGGCTAGAAATGGTTTGGAATTTCTAAAACGTTCACATGTATCGTGTTCAAGAAATAAGAGCGATTTATCATTAAAGAAGAGTTAAAACTGATTAAGTTTCAAAAACTAACATTTGCACAATTTAGACATTTCAAAGGAAGTATAGGCTGCCTTTTTGCCTCCCATTTCTTTTTCTCAATTTTTCCGTTTTTTTTTACTTAAATCTTTCAATTGCATGCTTACTTAAATCGAATTAATTTAAATTTATGACACATAAATTGAATATTTTTCCAATAAATAAAAACTCAAAATATGTATGATTGGGCGGATAGCATCATAATATTGTGAGATGATTAGCAGTACATTCTCTTCAATATTTCTGACAACACTTAAAGTTAACCATTTTATCTCTTCTTCCTTATAGTCGATTACTTATTATAGTATTCAAAACAAAATTATAACTACATTTAAGTTTTTTTTTCCTTTATGTTTTCTTCTATTCAAACAAATAAGGCACAACTCTGTACTATACAAAAAAAATAATTTTTCTTTTCAATTATACTTTACTTCAATTACGAGTCGACGTGTATTTTGAATACAATCAGCCGGTATTCTGTTTTTTCTTTGTCTTTAAATAAGGAAATTATTTGTGGTTTTTTATTTTCAATGGAATATTTTATTTTGTGTAACTTCGCTGATCAATTGTCGCTTACGTTTCTTTTAAAGTTCATAGAAAAAAATATCGCATCTACTACTTTAGGCTGTTTCACAAGGACGGAATAGAATACTTCCAAATGGTTCAGGAATATTTTCTATTTTGGTAATTTTTCACTTGAACGGCAGCAAATTTATTGACTAGTCGATAAATTACTTCAGAGAATCGTTTTGAAGTGCCATTCGAAATTTCAGTCACAAAGAAAAGAAACTTGTTATCAGAGGCAATTTATACACTAAAAAAGCAACCATTTGAAAACAAATGTTTTTTTGTTTATGACTTTCATTATCACTAGCGAACTTTAAATTTGGTTGGCAGATGGTATTTCCATTTTGCGACTGTTACATCAAGCTCATCTTCTAAACGCATGAGAGTTCGCAGCGAATGGTTAAAAACAACATACAGTTTTCCAATATCGATGTGCCGTTATCAGAGTACTTAATTAAAACTTCGTTTTTTCTTTTGCGTGACCTTGACCCTGTTAAGTAACATGTTACATATTTTGATATTGTTACGAAAAAGGTTCAAGTGTTCTAAGTTTTAGAGTCTTTTTACTTTGATCCGATCGTTTGCAGTTTATTAGTTGGCTATTGTTAGCTTCTGCGTTTGGCGACATACATCTAATCATATTCACTTAAATTCGAAGTCCACTTGAATCCATATAGATTGATTAGTAATGATCCTGACTTCATTTAAAAATCTTATGTACTAAATATTTACATATGATTTAATATTTCCTCAACATATTGGCAAGGCGATTGAAAATCCGCCATATCGCATGCAGATGTAGCCGTTGCATGCTTGGAACGGCATGAAGGCTGATTTTAAGGTCCCCGATTTTCTTTCCTTATGATAAATCTTGGTATATCTACCTTGGGAAGAACGAGAAAATAATATTTAGCCTTTGGATACTTATCTCGAATCACAACAGCACAATCAAGCAACAAATCCGGATCGTTCAAAGATTTGACCAGAACCATATTCCAGGATGGTTTTGCGGGCAATGAAGCTGTCCTTGTAAGTTGAGTTGATCGGATTATATGTGATACGACCATCACATTTGCAGAATTCCCGCCATGTGGCTGTGTCCACTCGACTTTCAATATTAGCGCCGCATTTTTGATAACGTGAGAAGCATACCCGCGGACAATGTTGATCACTTTTAATAGCATATGTTTATACCGTACAATGTACGTTGCTGAATCGAAGACTGCAATCTGTACTGCGGATTGCAAGCGATACGCCAATTGATCAATCTGAACAAAGTAGCAAGCGTTACTTCGAATTTCCGCATGAAGAAGTGTCAAATCATTTTGGTGTTGAATTATTCTCCTACTGGATTCATTGAGAGAGATTGTTTTATCGAAGGTATATTCCCACTTAGTCCGCAGTTCACACTGCCTTCCGCTCTTTCCTAATGTTTCTGCTCCGGTGAATGTCACTGCCTCACGAATAACGTTTTCCAAAAACTCTTTAAGCACACCACGCGTTTCTTCACAGATTAAACAGGGAATACGTTTCACTCCACCACGTCGCGCCAAACGACGTATAGCTGGTTTTGTAATACCTTGGATATTATCACG
Source organism: Odontomyia ornata (assembly GCA_963969285.1). Lineage (NCBI taxonomy): Eukaryota > Metazoa > Arthropoda > Insecta > Diptera > Stratiomyidae > Odontomyia > Odontomyia ornata. Next base: position 102,833,971 of record OZ017742.1, on the reverse strand, counting down.
AAGAACTTTACGATGACGTTTAGCGCCTCCATGTGCTGTCAAAAGTTCCGGTTGTCACCTCGGACAAAACATATGTGCGTGGAATGGCACTTCATATGGCGGAAATGTGCTTCTTCAGATGTCGCCAGTGGCATAGTTTTCTCGATGGCCACGGTGGAGGGGCATTTCCAGATGGCTATGTCTCGAAATGTGCCGGGGTTGGATTAATTCTATATTTCGAATATTTATATCCACGGATCCAAATATTTGGACAGAAAAAAAAAAAAATATTTTCTGCACAACGATATCCGCACAACAGATGAAGTCCGCTGGCACTTCGAGGACATATCCATCTGGCAGGTTACAAGGGTTCGGGATCGGAATCACTTCGATTCCTGGGCGCAGGCGTCACATTACACATTCCCCCCCCCAAAATCGAAGTAATTACGATCCCGTCTCCTTGGTAACAGGTCTTGGTTAGGGACGTGGCGGGTCGAAGATCCGTTTCGAAGGATAGGCTACAACCCTGTTCGTGAAGACTCGGCAGTGACTATATAGTAGGAAGTCAGGTGTTATTCGGAGGCCTTCGTCTAGGCAGAGATTTGGGATAAGCCAAGGTTTCTCGTGGGAATTAGTTGCACTTCATCGTCTAAGGTCTTTTGCGTGGTAAATTCCCAGGGTCTTACCAGTCATGTCCGCGATGAGGTATCGGGTGGGGCTTATGACTTGTATGACTCGACACTTCACGAATTTCTTGTCTAGTTTGGCATTGTAATGTCGGGTGGCATCGCTCTGTCGGAAGTTTCGACGATATATTTCGTCGCCGGCCTTAAAGCCAGAAGGATGAGATCGCAAGTTGTACCGCTCCTCTCCCATCCGTCTACTTTCTTCAATCTTCTCCCGCAGTTGATCTCGCAGAAGTTGGAGCTTTTCGTGCGGTTCTAGAACCACGATTGGGTCCTCTAGCGATTTCAGCTGCCGCAATAGCCGGTAAGCGCTCCCATGACAGATCATGTACTGGCCGAACACTGCGAAATACGGCGAAATGCCGGTCGTGGCGTGGTACGACGAGCGCAGTGCACTAGTGATGGCGGACAATTTGCGATCCCAGTCCCTCTGATTCGGGTGGACATAGGCGCGAATGGCCGCTATGAGCGTACGATTCAGTCGTTCGGATGCGTTGGCTTGTGGTGAATAGACGGCAGTTCGTTGGTGGATGATGCCGTATTTGGACATTAGGTCTCGGAACTTGCTGGAGGTGAACTGGACCCCATTGTCGGAGACAAGTTTCTCCGGAACTCCAAACATGTGAAAGACTCGGTTCTCCAAAAAGCTGATTATTGGTCCAGTGTGCATGTTACGTAGTGGTTCTATGATAGGGAATTTGGAGAGCTGGTCCAGGACCACGACAGCTCCCGTGTGACCAGAAGCAGATCGAGGGTAAGGACCGATAAGATCAATGTACAAGCGCTGGAACACGCGTTCGGAGACCTCAACCTTACCCATGGGTGGTCGAAGAATGGTGTTGGGCGCTTTAGTGCACTTGCATAGCTCACAGGAGGCTACGTACGCTTTTATCTGTTGTGCCATCTTAGGCCAAAAGAAACAGGTTTTCAACCGCCTAAGTGTACGACCGTATCCGCCGTGCGCACTTGATGGGTGGTCATGAGCCCGCCTGATAAGATCAGTGGTTAATTCTTCGGGCACCCACAACTTCCACTGTTCTTCTTCTTGTATGGGGTCACCGGATGCGTGTCCCATCCGCTTGTAAATAAATCCATCCGTCAACCGCAGTTCAGGAAGCTGGGGCTGTTGGTTCTGGATAGTGTGAATCAGTTGGGTGTAGCTGGCTGACTTGAAGGCAGGATGGTCCAGATCGATCAATTGGGGGCTGTCGTCCTCTTGGACCAACTCGGCTCCTTCAGGGGCGAACATTCTGGATAGGGTGTCGGGGACTACATGCTGGCTTCCTTTTCGGTGGCGAATTGTGAAGTCAAATGCCTGGAGTTTCAGTGCCCACCTGGCCAGTCTGCCGTTGAGATCAGTCTGGCTCATTAGCCATTTCAGAGAAGCGTGATCCGTAACGATTTCAAAGGTGTGTCCCTCCACATAGGCTCGGAAGCGTTTCACTGCCAACACCGCGGCTAAACATTCTTGCTCGGAGACCGTGTAATTTCGCTGGGCTGGGTTCAGCCTGTGAGACATGAAGGCTATAGGTCTCTCCTCGCCGTCTTGTGCAACCTGGACTAAGACTGCTCCCACCCCATGTTGACTCGCGTCACAATGGATTGAGAACGGTTTGTCAAAGTCCGGGCTGTGCAGTACGGGGGCTGTAGTCAGACTCTTCTTTAGCTCTTCAAAGGCTCGCAAGCTGGGCTCTTCCCAGACGAATTTACGTCCCTTACGCAGCATGTCGGTCAAAGGAGTGGTAATGGTGGCATAGTCACGTACAAAACGCTGGTACCATCCGCATAAGCCTAAGAATCGGCGTAACTGTTTGGTGGTCTTGGGTAATGGAAAAACGTCAATCGCTTGAGTCTTTTCCGGATCGGTCTTGATATGCCCATGCCCAATGATGTGACCTAAATACTTCACCTCCGTCATCACGAACTGGCTCTTCCTTATGTTGATGGTTAATCTTGCCCTCCGGATGTGTAGAGCCACCTCCTGAAGCAGGTCGATGTGTTCGTCAAAGGTCTCGGTTATAAGCAGCAGATCGTCCAAGTAAACGAAAACTTGGTGCCGCAAATGAGGTGGTATCACCTTATCCATAAGGCGCGTCATCGTTTGGGGGGCATTACACAATCCGAATGGCATGGTCACGAATTGATATAGGGGCCGACCTGGGACTGTGAAGGCTGTTTTCTCCTTTGAACTGGGGTCTAAAGGAATTTGCCAGAAGGCGTCCTTGAGGTCTAAGCTCGTGATGAAATGGGCTTTAGGCAATCGACTCAAAATGCCTTCGATCAACGGTAGAGGATATGCGTCCTTGACTGTGATGGCGTTCAAGCGTCTGGCATCTAAGCATAACCGGACCTTGTTCGGCTTGACAACTAAGGTGACTGGGGAAGCCCACGCGCTCTGTGATTCTTCGATTACGCCTAATGATAGCATTCGATCCACTTCGGCATATAACGATTTTTCCTTCGCCGGAGATATGGCGAAATGTCTCTGTTTTATGGGTTTAGCGTCCCCCACATCTATAGTGTGGAACACCAGGGCAGTCCGCCCGAGACCTTCTTTCTCGTGCGATGGAAAAGCCGATATAGCCGAGTCGAGACGCAGTTGCTGAGTTACATCCAGTGTATGCCGTAGTAAGTTAGTGGGTTGAGATTGGTCAGGAACGGTGGTGACGGACTCCAGGGTCGAACTGGAAAATAGTGCCGGGGCCAAGTTAAATTTTCGAACGAAATCCACTCCTAAATAAAGATTCTGGGTTAACTGAGGTATGATGAAAAATTCCATAGGTTTAGTTACCCCTTTAAAGGTGACATCCGTCATAATTTTTCCCACTACAGAGTGACGAGTTCCGTCCGCCGTGCTTAACCAGGAGGTGAAATGACGGATTTGGTCCGCGTGCTTTGCCAGTACCTCCCCTGCAAACTCGGCAGAGATGCAATTCACACTGGCTCCCGTATCGACTAAGCCTGATACTCGTTTTTGCAGGAGGTGTACTGACGCATATGGCCGAACATCATCCCTCAATAATTCGTCTAAGTATATGTCCTTCAACACTTTCCTCGACTGCCTGACTTTTCTCCAGAAGCTCCGCATCCGACGCGTGGCTCGCTTGCTTCGCGGTGGGACATTTGTGGCCAATTCCTCATGGAAGATGCGCTGTCGAGTAGCCAAATAATTCCGCAACCTGACATGAAAAGGTTTTACATGCCAAGGAACCTTCGTCTCGCTATCATTTCCCTGCGCATTGGCCTCGGCGAAGGACGGCGTCGGTTGTGGAACTTCGGGAGAACTGTGTTTAGCGGTGCGAGTCAGCAGAGTTGGAGTCATGTTGGGAGCTGGGTCATAGCTGGTGATGGGGTCTGGATTGGTTCGTCCGGGGTCTAGGAGTGCCGACGGGTGGTCGCGGCACTCGGTGGCAAGTTTTTTCGCCCTTTGCAATTTGCACAGTCAGGTGCGTATGTGTCGGCCTTCCCGCAGCGGTAGCAGAAAAGCGTCGGCTCCGCTGGACATGCGTAGAACCGATGTCCCGGTTGTCGGCAGTTCCAACAGACCGTCGGGCTTGTAAGTGCTTCAAGGGAGGGTCGATCAATCAATGCTGGGTCCTCAAGCTCCGGTGGTGCTCCGCTCCTCGGTACTGGTACTGGATCAGCAAGCAGGTGGTCTGCTGCCATCAACTCCGCGGTGTGATGATTTCGGGGATTTGGTCCCGTTATGCGAGGTTGTGGGCGGAAGGTACCTCGTCGCTCATCCAAGTGTTCTTGTCTACGCGCATGGAGGCGCAATCCCTGTATGGTGTTGATGGGAAAATGTAGCAGGCTGTTCTGGAGATCCCAGCGCATGTTCTCTCTGATAATTTCTACTAATTCGTCCTCGGGCATGGTATTTCGCAGGCGAGTGCTCAATCTCACTATACTGGTGTAGTACTGGTCGAACGGTTCGTGAGCGCCTTGTTTCCGTTTCTTTATTTGCTCTCTTAGCTCTCTCTCAGTGAAGCCATCCTCAAATCGATTGCGGAAGGCTGCACTGAAAGAGTGCCAAGTGGGACGTGGCGTTGACTCCTTAAAGCTCCAGTACCAGTCGGCAGCGTCGCCGCTGAACAAAAGATGTGCATGCCGGAGGAAGGCCGAAGAATCCCCTCCCAGGGTGCTGGATATCAACGCCTGAATCCGGAAAAGGAACCGGTCCGCCGATATCATATCGTTGAACCCTGTAAAGTTCAGGCGCCAACTCTCCATGATACGAGGCGTCGGGTCTCGGAAAAGTGTCAATGCGTTCCCGGGGGGGAATCACATCCTCTACTGACCTGTTGTACTGAACTGCCTCGGGGGCTGGAGGTACCAACGGAGGTCCGGTACTGTGTCGCGGTCTGTATTCGGGAGCTCTGGGATCCATTCCCGAGTTCCTTGGAGGTGGGACCCATTGCTCGGATTGTCGGGAGTGGGGCATCGCCACACTGGGATTTGGCTCCCAGCCAAGCGGAGTTCTCACGCGGCTGGGTGGTTGGCTCAACGGGAGATTCTGGATCTTTCCCTCCAGGTTGCCAATCCTCTCCGACATATCCCTCATCAACGCCACGAGGGTGTCAATGGAGTGGGCGGAAGGCATGGTTGTCACCTCGGACACGACACTCGCAGCCGGAACTTCACCGCCTACTGCTCCTTGCAGGTCTAAGAGTGGTTGTGACGGTTCGGCTTCTGGAGCTCCTTTCGCCACTGCTCCACGCGTCGGTAGGGGCGTTCCGATGGGGACGTCTAGGGCAGACCGATCTATGGGTCGCCGGCATAAGGGACACAATTCTGACGTGAGGAGGAGCTGTTGTACACAGGCACGATGGAATAAATGTCCACAATCCAATCGCACGCTGAGTACGCCCTCCACTACGTCTTCGAAGCAGATCCCACAGTTCGCGGGTTGGACCGTTTTGGACCGGGTCCACCGCTTATCGGGCGTCCGCTTCGTTGCCATTTCGTGTGGGTTTATTATGGGTGGTTGCTAGTATGAAATGAGAGGAAGAAAAAAAATTATAAAATATACTTATTCCTACTAAAGTTTATAGAATAATAAAAGATTTTAAATATTATCACTAAATTAGTGGCCGTTAGTGGCGAGCTAATAATAGAGGCTGGGAAAAAAAAATTGTTTAAGACACACTTTCCTTTCCAGTGGTCGACCTCTTCAGCGGGAAATGAGAGTGCGTGGTAATCTGCCGAAGAAAGGGTGCTTCGGTCGATTTACGAAATTTAACCCCATACCCACATACATTACAAAAAACCGTCTCTAAACTACGTTAAAGTGACTCGACGAGACAAGTGGTAGAGCTACCGTAACGACTTTGTACGCGGTCAAAATTCCCGACGCGTAGAAGCATTCCGGGCTTCGCCACTCCAGCATACGCCATCGAACGTTGAACCGATACCACTCGTCTAACACGCATAAGAAATAGTTAGAATCCTTCCGCGACATAAAGGCAAGGTAGCCTTCTATTTTCTTGAGAGTCCATGCTGATAGGTAAACCCATCAGACTGGCAGTTCCATCAAGAAAATAGAAGGTCCTTACAGGGGTTAACCTGGGACAACACATCGGAAGGATTCTGTCGCGAGAAAAAAAAAAATCAAACAAAGGAGAGCGGAAGCTACAACTCACGTGAAGCGACTTCTAGTGTGTATCACACAATTCCACTGCTCCTGATAGTGGGACTCGAGTACCAAAGTACCTTACATCCTCCGTAAAGGACCAACTCGTCAGAAGACGCGAAGTTCTTTCCCCCTTAGGATGTTTTTGGCCCCACGTTGGGCGCCATTTGTAATGAATTTCTACTTTCAGATCGAACGCGGAACCGACCTCTCATCGGTTCTAGACGTTAAGTCTGAGTAGTGCCAACGGATGGTACCAACAGGTCAACCAATCCGTGCACCGTAATCCATTCACGCGGTGACTGCTTGTCGGCCAGCTAGTTCGGAGAGGATTTCGGTCGCGGGTCTCCGAATGAATTACGCTCAATTACAATATTTCAGTCACCTGAACTTGCCCGTTTTTCAAACGCGTCAACAATTACTCATCCAGAACGAGAAACCTACATTACGTTAGTTCTGGATGTGATCTATCCACAGATCTCAAATCAAAAACGCTACAAAATCCTATAGGCGCGTTACCGATTCACCGACGCGGTACCGAAAAATATACTACTCGAACTTAAATCGAAGGAAGCTACTCTAAGGAAATGACGAAACAAACAAAGGTACCGCGTACCGCGCGCGATGCGAAACCGACTTCAGCGGATTTGTCGAAACCCTAACCTCGCGACGGCATACCTACCATACACTCTCCGTTCCCCCTGAAATAGAACGAGTTACTGAAAAGGAAAGTCGTGTGTTAACTTAGCAATTCATATTATTATTCAATTCAATTAAATTAGGATTTCTATTATAAATATTAGTATCTTCCATTTAAAAACGAGAAAATTCTCTAATCTACAAATCTGTAACAAAAAAATCGTGTAAGTATTTATCTTAGATACTTCTCCTTATCTGACATGATTTTAGTAGTCTACTTTTTCTTATTTTAAGCTTTAATTTGAGAAAACACAAACTATCTTTTATCTATGTTTTGGATTTAAATTTTGCGTTTAAAAAAACATATCACTAAGGATTTTCGTATATTCTAAGCATTAAACAAATTTGCTGGTTGCTTGTTTGTTGTAAATTTAGTCATATCGAGCTTATTTCTCATGGGGAAAGGATTCGAGGGCTAGAAATGGTTCGGAATTTCTAAAACGTTCACATGTATCGTGTTCAAGAAATAAGAGCGATTTATCATTAAAGAAGAGTTAAAACTGATTAAGTTTCAAAAACTAACATTTGCACAATTTAGACATTTCAAAGGAAGTATAGGCTGCCTTTTTGCCTCCCATTTCTTTTTCTCAATTTTTCCGTTTTTTTTTACTTAAATCTTTCAATTGCATGCTTACTTAAATCGAATTAATTTAAATTTATGACACATAAATTGAATATTTTTCCAATAAATAAAAACTCAAAATATGTATGATTGGGCGGATAGCATCATAATATTGTGAGATGATTAGCAGTACATTCTCTTCAATATTTCTGACAACACTTAAAGTTAACCATTTTATCTCTTCTTCCTTATAGTCGATTACTTATTATAGTATTCAAAACAAAATTATAACTACATTTAAGTTTTTTTTTCCTTTATGTTTTCTTCTATTCAAACAAATAAGGCACAACTCTGTACTATACAAAAAAAATAATTTTTCTTTTCAATTATACTTTACTTCAATTACGAGTCGACGTGTATTTTGAATACAATCAGCCGGTATTCTGTTTTTTCTTTGTCTTTAAATAAGGAAATTATTTGTGGTTTTTTATTTTCAATGGAATATTTTATTTTGTGTAACTTCGCTGATCAATTGTCGCTTACGTTTCTTTTAAAGTTCATAGAAAAAAATATCGCATCTACTACTTTAGGCTGTTTCACAAGGACGGAATAGAATACTTCCAAATGGTTCAGGAATATTTTCTATTTTGGTAATTTTTCACTTGAACGGCAGCAAATTTATTGACTAGTCGATAAATTACTTCAGAGAATCGTTTTGAAGTGCCATTCGAAATTTCAGTCACAAAGAAAAGAAACTTGTTATCAGAGGCAATTTATACACAAAAAAAGCAACCATTTGAAAACAAATGTTTTTTTGTTTATGACTTTCATTATCACTAGCGAACTTTAAATTTGGTTGGCAGATGGTATTTCCATTTTGCGACTGTTACATCAAGCTCATCTTCTAAACGCATGAGAGTTCGCAGCGAATGGTTAAAAACAACATACAGTTTTCCAATATCGATGTGCCGTTATCAGAGTACTTAATTAAAACTTCGTTTTTTCTTTTGCGTGACCTTGACCCTGTTAAGTAACATGTTACATATTTTGATATTGTTACGAAAAAGGTTCAAGTGTTCTAAGTTTTAGAGTCTTTTTACTTTGATCCGATCGTTTGCAGTTTATTAGTTGGCTATTGTTAGCTTCTGCGTTTGGCGACATACATCTAATCATATTCACTTAAATTCGAAGTCCACTTGAATCCATATAGATTGATTAGTAATGATCCTGACTTCATTTAAAAATCTTATGTACTAAATATTTACATATGATTTAATATTTCCTCAACATATTGGCAAGGCGATTGAAAATCCGCCATATCGCATGCAGATGTAGCCGTTGCATGCTTGGAACGGCATGAAGGCTGATTTTAAGGTCCCCGATTTTCTTTCCTTATGATAAATCTTGGTATATCTACCTTGGGAAGAACGAGAAAATAATATTTAGCCTTTGGATACTTATCTCGAATCACAACAGCACAATCAAGCAACAAATCCGGATCGTTCAAAGATTTGACCAGAACCATATTCCAGGATGGTTTTGCGGGCAATGAAGCTGTCCTTGTAAGTTGAGTTGATCGGATTATATGTGATACGACCATCACATTTGCAGAATTCCCGCCATGTGGCTGTGTCCACTCGACTTTCAATATTAGCGCCGCATTTTTGATAACGTGAGAAGCATACCCGCGGACAATGTTGATCACTTTTAATAGCATATGTTTATACCGTACAATGTACGTTGCTGAATCGAAGACTGCAATCTGTACTGCGGATTGCAAGCGATACGCCAATTGATCAATCTGAACAAAGTAGCAAGCGTTACTTCGAATTTCCGCATGAAGAAGTGTCAAATCATTTTGGTGTTGAATTATTCTCCTACTGGATTCATTGAGAGAGATTGTTTTATCGAAGGTATATTCCCACTTAGTCCGCAGTTCACACTGCCTTCCGCTCTTTCCTAATGTTTCTGCTCCGGTGAATGTCACTGCCTCACGAATAACGTTTTCCAAAAACTCTTTAAGCACACCACGCGTTTCTTCACAGATTAAACAGGGAATACGTTTCACTCCACCACGTCGCGCCAAACGACGTATAGCTGGTTTTGTAATACCTTGGATATTATCACGAAGAACTTTACGATGACGTTTAGCGCCTCCATGTGCTGTCAAAAGTTCCGGTTGTCACCTCGGACAAAACATATGTGCGTGGAATGGCACTTCATATGGCGGAAATGTGCTTCTTCAGATGTCGCCAGTGGCATAGTTTTCTCGATGGCCACGGTGGAGGGGCATTTCCAGATGGCTATGTCTCGAAATGTGCCGGGGTTGGATTAATTCTATATTTCGAATATTTATATCCACGGATCCAAATATTTGGACAGAAAAAAAAAAAAAATATTTTCTGCACAACGATATCCGCACAACAGATGAAGTCCGCTGGCACTTCGAGGA